>CM022178.2:6482929-7682929 GCA_011420285.2 Erysimum cheiranthoides
TACTTAGCAATATTTAGGGAACGCTTTACGCTAGGCTTCCCTAAGTAAAACTAGCATTAATAACAAGATCGATATGTTCACAAGATATCAAAACGAGAGCTTTGCGCTTGCCAAGTTATGAAATCTTGCTCTCCTAGTGTTGATTCCAGCGACTAAACATTACTTTCGTACCTAGTTCAATCACCTAAGATTTTAGAACAAGTTAGCTACTCAAGCCCTAAGCATTAAGAACAACAATAGGAAAAGAACTATAAATTAAATTCCCAAACTAACAACCTAATAATCAATCACATCCCTTCAGAGAAACCCTAGTCTAATAAGGAAACTACTCAAGCATAAAAATAAAAACAAAGATGGAACTAAAAAGAAACATCTTTAAAATAAAACTAAGAGTGTATTGAGATGTGAATCTCTTACAAACTCTAAAAGGGAGAGAATGAATTGTGTGTCTTTACAAGAGGCGAGACCCTCTTTATATAGTAAAGGGAGAGAGGCCGCAAAAGGAAAAGAGAAGAGAAAATGGAAAGAAGAAAAATGGAAATCCTTGGAGAGTCGGCAAGCAGGGATCGATCGATCCTCAGTGTGGATCGGTCGATCCCACTGTCTTTTCGTCTTGGGCCAAGGCCCTTGATCGGATCGAGCGGTCCATGGGCCTGGTTGATCGATTCTGCCGCCTCTTCAATCGTGGGTCGCAATTCTTCATGGATCGATCGATCCTTGGTGTGGATCGGTCGATCCTTCCTCATTTCTTTACGATTGGTCGACTTCTTCATGCTTAGCCCATTTGCACTCTTATTTGATCCAAAATCCTTTCTTTTCCAATATTCTCTCTTTAGACCTGTAAATCACTAAGTAAAGCAAATAGTCCTAATATCTATCTAATATAGGTTAGTTGACTCAAAATACAATCCTAAAACATAGACTAAAAACGATAAAAATAAGACTCATCAACGCCAATTCCCGAACCATGCTTAGATGAAGATCCATCGACATGGAGCCTCCACATGCTTCCTATACCTGGTTCATTAATTGAGCCCGAGGTTGGTAATTCGGTTAGGAAATCTGCCAAAACATGTGCTTTCGCAATGGTCCTTCCTTTGTACTCGATATCGTACTCACTTAACTCTACTGCCCACTTGACGAGTCTTCCTGACTGCCCTGGACTATGTAGAATAGTTTGTAACGGATGGGAGGTTAACACCTCGACTGGAAGTGATTGAAAGTATGGTCGCAACTTGCGAGCTGACATTACCACTGCTAATGCTAACTTTTCCATCATTGAATACCGTGCTTCTGCATCGAGAAGAGTTTTACTAACATAGTAAATCGGCTTCTGTTCGCCGCGATCATCTCGGACTAGAACACCGCTGACTGAATGACTCGACACCGAGACGTATAAACATAACTTTTCCTCAGATTCAGGTTTGGATAGTATAGGCGGTGTTGTCAAATATTCCTTCAGTTGAGAAAAAGCTTTCTCGCATTCATCGTCCCAGATGAATTGTTTGTTTCCCTTCAATAATTGATAAAAAGGCAGACACTTATCGGTGGATCGCGAGATAAACCTATTCAGTGATGCAATTCGCCCTGTTAATCGCTGGACCTCTTTAACATTCCGAGGTGACGGCATACTTAAGAATGCGTTGATTTGAGTTGCATTTGCTTCGATCCCTCTCTCTGTTACGATGTAACCCAGAAATTCTCCAGATGGTACTCCGAAAGTACACTTCGCAGGATTCAACTTCATGCCGAACTGGTTCAATATTGCAAAACATTGAAGTAAATGGCTTACATGATCTATTGCTTTCAAAGATTTCACGAGCATATCATCAATGTAGACTTCCATAGTTTTCCCGAGGAGATCGTCAAACATTTTGTTCATAAGTCGTTCATAAGTTGCTCCAGCGTTTTTCAACACAAAGGGCATTACCTTGTAACAATATGTTCCTCGATCGGTGATGAAAGATGTTTTCTTTTGATCATCGGGGTTCATCATGATTTGATTATAACCCGAATAGGCATCCATGAAAGATAATCTTTCATGACCAGCTGTGGATTCAACAAGTCGGTCGATATGAGGCAATGGAAAGCAGTCCTTGGGACATGCCTTGTTCAGGTCAGTGAAATCAACGCAAACTCTCCACTTCCTATTTTTCTTTTTTACCACAACTGGATTCGCGAGCCAATCTGGGTACTTGACCTCCCTAATGGATCCCATTGCTAGAAGTTTGTCTACCTCATCATTGACTGCTTTTGCTCGTTCTGGTCCGAGTTTTCGTCTCTTCTGCTTCACCGGCTTAAAACTTGGATCAACGTGTAGCTCGTGCGAAATTACTCCGAGATCTATACGCGGCATGTCCTTTGCTTCCCAAGCAAAAGTTGCCTTGTGATCTTTTAGCACTTGAATCAATGCTTCCCTCTCGCTTGTATCCATTGCAGTAGTTTGCAAACTGACGGTGGGTGCTCGAGATACACTCATTATCGCTGCCCGTTGATGTTTCTTTATTTCTTGAATGGAATCATTAAACAACTTAGATCCTCCCATGATAACGTTTATCCGTTGTTTCGGACCCTCGAATGGAGATATCTCCATCACTTTAGGCCACTCATTGCTCCCTTGAGATTCGCCTGGATTTTCCTTTGCCTTGTGATACTGTGCTATAAATTCATCAATATTAAAGTTTGCTAAGGTTCCAGCCACCCATAAATCTGCAAGGTGACGTTTGAGGATACCACAATCCTTAGTTGCATGTCCGTTGACTCTATGAATATCGCAGTAAGCATTCTCGTCTCGAACCCACGTGTTAAAGGAAGGTTTTTTTCCTTTTCCGAAATGGGGCTTTGAGACGTTATGGCTGTGTGGGTTTATTCCGAGGCGTTTTTGATCTCGCTGTTCTTTTGGTTCGAACTTCTTGTTCGGAGGCTGACTATTTGTTTTGACTGGGGTTTGCGAATTCTTAAACTTCTTCGCATTAGACCTTTAGTCTTCTTCAGCTTCGATCCAGCTATTAGCTCGGAATAATGCATCTTGGATGCAATCCGGCTTATTGATGATTAGCTCTTCTCGGAACCTTGATTCATGCCAGAGTCCATGTTTCAAAGCGGAGTTTGCCGTTGAGTGGGATATGCCTGGTACTTTTGCAATGACCTCTTTAAACTTTGTGATATACTTACGAAGCGGATCATGTGGTCCTTGCGATAGTGCCCAGAGATCTGCATCCGAAGTCCCATTTTCAATAAACATTGAGTATTGCTTTAGGAATTCTAACGATAAATCCTTGAAGCTTTTTATGGATTCGGGTTTGAGTTGGGTGAACCACAATAAAGCCGGTCCGGACAGATGTTCATCGAATATTTTACAGTATCCTGCTTCCTGCTCGGATTCTTCTAGGTCAAAACGACCAACTGCAATTTGGAATGCTGCTAAATAATTCCGCGGATCACCTGTCCCGTCATAGGAAGGTATCTTAAGACGGCGTGGGTTCTTGAGCCGTACATTCGCGATCTCCAGAGTAAATGGAGTTCGGCAGGTCTCTTCAATGACACGATCGATCTGAGGAGCCTGGCTAACCGCCTGATGGAATTTAGCTCGCATTTCTTTGAGCTCGCGTTGTACGTCCAAGAAATCTGGATCCAAATGAGCCGTTCGTACAGTCGTGTTTGGAGTTTCCTGTTGTACATCCGAACCAGTTGGATCGTTTGGATTTTCTTCCCTGTTCCGATGATCTGGGTCGGAGCTTTTGGGTAAATCTGTTGGAATTTCAGTGTGTGTTGGCCGATGGACTGGTAGAGCCGGAGGTATGGCCGCCGCTGTTATCGGATTGTTCATTGCCGTTGTCAAAGAATCTAGTCGGGCCGTTACAATGTCGTGATTTTTCGAAACATTTTCTTGGCCAGTAGTCAAAGCAGCAATATTGCTTTCAACAGCCGTGAATTTCGCGGTTAAATCATTAATTGCAGCCATCACGGGATCTGGTTGACTTGAACCGGTATCATGAGACATGATGCTTCGCTGTCGTTGAATGAAATTACCATAAAGGTAGGAAATGCGTGAGTGAAGACTATGTCTCCCCTCCTTCTAGCGCCAAAATGTGGATCTCGGATCCAACACTCAAAATATGGAATTTGGAATAAAAGAAAAAAACGATAATCAATAATAGTTTGCTCTTGCAAAAAGTGTAAAATATCAGTATTATTGTCCAAAAGAAATTGTCCCCTATTACATCGGGATTATCCTATATTTATACTCTCATTCTAAGACATTAATTGCATTTAATGCTATTATTACAATTATTTACATTAATGGCGTCGATTTTGATCTTGTCCTTTATTGTTGTAACAGCTATATTTAAACTCTTCATGGGCTTGGGCCTTCTATTTCATCTTGGTCCTCCGAGCTTCTTTTCATACCCGAGCTCTTCTTTCTCCGAACTGCTGTTTTTATTGTCTTGTAATTCGGTTGATCCTTTTTTTGTTGGACCTAAACTTGGGCCCAATCTTGAGATCGGGATCCGGTATCAACATATAATATCAACTTAAAAATCAAAGGAAACAAAATCAAAAGCTCAAAACATAATAGTTAGTACAAAAAAAAAACATCGGGTTGCCTCCCGGAAGCGCTTGTTTTAAGTCTATAGCTTGACTTTCTGTCTTCTAAGCTTGTGAACGAGTCCTTGGACCTCCAACTCGTCCTCCTGAGATGCTCACACTGCGACCTCCTTTTTCGATATGGATAGGTCTAATCGCGTTCCCTCTTGGCGTGACATGATAGAAAACCCTCTTGTCAATATTAATGAAGCACACTCGGCGATTTGGAGAATCTATGACAGCTCCAACGGTGTTCAAGAAAGCTCTCCCGAAGATGACTTGTTGACGCTTCCCGGGCACATCTACAACCTTGAAGTCCGTGGGAACATCCACATTGCCAATTCACACCATCTCATTGTGAAGCTCTCCTCTTGGTACTACCACAGATTCGTCGACCATGTAGAGATTTGTTGTGGATGGGAAGCAATTGGTGATCCCACATCGAGAAGCGATAGCAGTTGGGATCACACTTGTCCCGGCTCCCGAATCACAAAGGCAGTTGTACACCGAGGTACCGTTGATGGCGCATGGAATCACGAAGCAACCGGGATCTTCCATCTTGGGAAGACATCTCCTCTCCTTGTTTCTCTCACGTGCCGTATAAAAGTGTGCTTCGATGGCATAGAGAGGTTCCCTACTCCTCCAAAAACACTTTTGCAAGCCGGGATAATTTAACCAAGCTTCTTCGAAACTATACTCGTCTGGCACCATCCTTACTCGCATTTCGAACATGTTGAGATCATGTGGATGAATCTCATCTCGCATTCCTTCTTGGTTCATGGTGGGATCAACGCATGGAGGGTTGCAATTGCAATTCCTCTTTACAACTCCGGTAGTATGCGGAGGGAAAGGCCAAGCGATGTTCTCTTCATCACCACGAACACATCAGCAAAGTTGGATCCCAAGCGATTGGCTTCAAGCACCGGATGGTAGGCTACATTCTTGTCAATCTTGGTGAAGGTCATCTTGGGTTCTTCAAGGTCAAACACGGCTCCAACCGTGGTCAAGAACGCACGTCCCAAGATCAAAGGGGTTTCCGAACCTCCACTCATCTCTACCACATGGAAGTCGGTGAGCACTAGGTGGTTGCCTATACGCACCTCCACATCACCAATAAAACCTTGAGGAGTAGTTGTGGAGGCGTTTGCAAACTTCAAAGAGCATTGAGAAGTCTCCATCCCTTCGGACGGTCGCCATAGACATGACATTCACACTTGATCCTTAATCACACAGGGAGTTAGCAAAGACTTCTCCATCAATCGAACATGGCACCACAAACTTGCCCGGATCTTCAAGTTTATCCACTTTGACAAGCTTTGGAGCTCTAGCCTCCTTCCGTTTTGCCAAGTACGCATCAACCTCTACAGCATCTTCAGTACCATCAATGACATCTCTACAGATCTTCTTTAAGAACGGGAGATCTCCTAAAGCTTCGGAGAACGTAGCTTCTTTCATCAATTCACCAATGATCTCCTTGAATCGGTTGTACTTCTTCTCATCGATCTTGGCCTTAAGCATCGATGGGTAAGGACTCTGAGGCTTGTAAGGAAGTACATCAGCCTTAGCAACGATGTGTGCATCACTTTCATTCAAAAATGAATCAGAAATGCCTGGAACAGCAGCACGGATCGATCAATCTATGGTAGGATCGGTCGATCTGACCTCTCGGGTCAACAGGGTGAAACCAGTAGGAGGATCGGTCGATCTAGGCAGGGGATCGGTCGATCCTGGGCAATGAAAACTCGGAATATGGCCAAACACACCGGAATTGAGGCTTGTATTGACTCCAGAATGAGTCATAACAGCATTACAGGCGTTTGTTTGTTTGGAGCTAGAAGCCATAGATGAAACCCTTTTATCCAACGAGTCGACTCTTGTCGCCAAAGTAGTGAATTTCCCATTAAGGTCACCATACATCCCGTCAATCTTAGCATTGATCTCGGATGCACTCTTCTTATGGCTCTCGATTAGAGAGTACATCATAGACTCCAGCTTGTTCTCCTGAGGGGCAGCTGGCTTAGGCGGAAGGTTAGGAAACGTAGATGGCTTGTTGAAAGCTCCTTGTTGGCGTAGAGGGTAGACCATATCTTGTGGATTCTCCACATTGTTGCTGCGATAAGAGAGGTTAGGATGGTTCCGATAATTGGGATTGAAACCACGGTAACCTCCAACGTAATTAAGCTCTGCCAAGTCTTCATCTTCATCCAACTCACATGCCTTCATTGGTTATTGTTCACGTGCAAGAAGAAGGTTCACCTTCTGCGTGAGATCCTTTAGTGCTTCCGTCTCTACAGCCTTTACTTTCACCGACCGGTCATACTCAGGAGCATGATCGTTGTTACTCCGTGCCAAGTTCTCGATAAGTGCCGTCGCTTGTGCCACAGTGTTGGTTGAGAAGTCTCCCTTGCTTGTAGTGTCAAGGGCCATTTGGTATTGGGTGTCAATACCGCCATAGAAAGTGGTCATGAGGCTTTCTTGAGTGTAGCCGTGATGGGGGCAGTGTAATGACCCAAGCATGGAAGAAAAAAATGGTCAGAAAACTTGGGACAAAAAAAAATCGGAAAAGAAAGAAAGAAAACAATGCATCAGTCCGGAGGGAAGTACAAAAACTACCAAGTCACAAAAAGTTCGAAGGGAATTCATTATTCAAGGAGCTTTGGGTCGATTGTTGGTAATGAAGATCATTCAAAACGGGCCGTACGGTGCATACGTTGTCCGTACTTCTCCACTTATTCGAGTAGAGAAGATGTTTGAGGTCGTCCGGTCTAAACTCCCAGGTGTCAGGGGGTATTCAGTCGCACCGTGTACAAGAGGAAAATTTGTGAGGACATCCAAAAATAAGAGAAGAATCATGACGGTCAGGAAGCGAACGTCGGGTCATTGCATGTTACCTTAGGTCACGGGTGGTGACCGTATTCGACCGATCGAACAATTAAGGGAACAAAATTGGTTAAGAAGATGGATTAAGTAAGATCAGGTGACTTGAAAGGGAATTAGTTGAGGCAAAGAGGAAAAAAGGGCAGTATCGGATTTAGTACTCGGCAAACGGTCAGACGGGCAGTCGGACGACGGGACGATGACCGAGAAACTTAGAGAATTTTGGAGAAAAGAGATGAAATGAAATGAAGAAGGGAGCTAGCAATTTATACCAAAGGGAGGATACTTGTTTCGTCGCCACTTAAAGATACACTTGTCACCGGAGATGTAGTAGTGGGCTACGTGTCAACGCCGGAGTCGCTATGGATGTCGCCACCGTCCACTTGTTCGCCACGAGAAGGGAGTCGTTATTTGAGTGGAAAACAGGTGGTGTCGTGCATGGCATCGTCTTGACAGCGCAGCTGGAGTCGTGGAGTCATGCATGGCAAATAAGCTCCACTTGTTACCACGCTCCCATGACCGTTGACACCTCGTGCGACACTTGACACGGAACCAGCGACCCGAGACTTCTATAAATTGAGCTCTTCGCCCACAATTGCTCACTTTTGACCCTTAGAAAGAAATTGGAAGATTTAGAGAGAGAGCTAAAGGGAGCGAAGTCAGCGGTAAGGCATCGACCTTAACGGTAAAGAGAAGAATCTGACAGAACTTCGGTTAGAGGACGGAGGGTGTTTTCGGCGAGACTAGCGGGCAGATTCAAATCATTCCAGACCGTTATCTCTGTGAGTAGTGAGGCTGGTGAAGTAGCACCAGATGGGTTCACTTCTTGCCTTTGCTTGATTTCTTGTTTGTCTTGATTGCTGGTTGTTGCCAAAGGCCGTTTAGTTCATGCATGCACCTTTGTCTCGAATCTGAATTAAACTTTACTTGACCATTAAAACCAAAGGCATATAGAAATGGCACCGGTTATTACTTAATGTCGCTAAACTGAATCCGGGCTAGGTTGCATGTGATTGTAGAGTATTCGTCTGTGTAATGATATCCTTAGGCGGAAGTTTGGTCGTGAGTTGATTATGGTGCCTTGGTTGAGCTGGTTACTGGTATTGAATGTGTGTTGTTTGCGGTTGTTGTGGGGCTTGGACTATTGAGTGTATTTAGTACCAAGCATATAGTGGTTAGAGATGGTACAGGTTCTGTAACGAGTAGTTCGGACTTGGGAAATCCATGGTGGTGTGACTGTCTTCCGGTTATCATACAGTGCCGAGCGTATGAGCCGTGAAGGCCTGCGTTTTCGAAGGGCATGGCGGGGCTGGCTACCTTGCTGTGTCGAGAAGTACCCGACGGGGTATGGTGGGTTCGTTGTTGCAACCTTTGTGGTCGGGCACGAACAAAAATGGGCCTTAGCGGTTCGGGTCATTGGTTACGGCTCCGGCAGTACCATGACGTTATACAGAGGGAAGACAGTACACCAGGGGCCCGTAGGTTGCATTGTGTTACATGTTAGCTTCCGTTGCATCTTGTGTGGTTTAGAGTTAATTGTGTGCTTCTTGTGTGTTGTTTGATTGCTAATCATTGTTGTTTGTTTTGGGGTGGGCGCGAGCCGTAGATTTTCTATGTGTTTTAGTGGGCGTTCCACGCTCACTAAGTAACCCTCGGGTTATTCATGATGCTACCTTTTGTTGCAGGAAGCCGTAGGTCGAGCTTAGACCAAGACGAACACTAGGACCCGGAAGCTAGGGTATTTTATTTCGTTGTTTTTGCAAAGGTTATGTTTACATGATGGTTTTGCAAATGGTACAAAAGAAATGGTTTTCAATCGAGATTTCTAATCCTATTATGTATCCGTGTATTTTCAGATAATCCGTTTGGGTGATCACGGTGCCATGAGATCCTTGTCCGGGACCAGCTCAACGCGGGATCATTGCGAAGGTTGAAAAGCCTAAGTGGTGGTCTTCGTGGGAGACTCCGTGGACAGTCTTGCTAAGGCTTCGGATGAGTTCCTTAACCTCGGCAGGATTGTTCGCGGCTATCTCGTGTAACGTGTCTGACTTGTCCGTGACTTGTCCGGTCTCTAGGGCGGGTCAGGGGCGTTACAGTAAAAAGGTGGTATCAGAGCATGGTTAAACATGCTCGTGATCACTCAAGTTTTCAACATTTTATCGAGTCCAAATTGGGTCGCAAAAACAACTTTAGAACCGGTTGTTCATCTTTTAAACTTAGGATTAGACTCACCTTTTCAGTGGATGCAGATGTCAAGCGGATCGAGTAAAGGCAGCAGATCGAGTGGGCAGTCGTCCAGTCTTCGTGCATCCCTGTCCCGTCCCTTTCATCACGCTTTTCTTAAACGGAAGAGTCAAGAAGCCGGTCAGTCATCTAGCTCCAACAAACCAGCTCCAGAGTCCTTATCGATTGGTAATCAGAATGAAGAAATGAGAGTTGCGAACTTGACTGAACACGCAAAGGCCGAACCTGATCCTACATACGACTCTCCTGGGTCGGAGGCATACACGCACTCAGAACCAAGTAAATCGTTTCTTAACACCGGGAGGAAAGAAATGCTCAGTCCCATTTGGGTTACACTGGATGAACATGGCGATCTTGTGAACTCGCGACCTATCACCAACGACGAAGACAGAGCTCAAGTCGTTCAATGCATCAGGGACTTCATAAGAGAAACATTCGGAGATTCATCGAATTATACTACGCAAACCGAGAGTAGCGAGACCGAGATTATGCAAACCATTGGTGCGGAAGACTACTTAGCAGATATCTCGGAGTATGACATGAGCAGATTCAACGCTGGAAGAGGCAAGGCAGTAAACTTCGACATGGGCAAGGAAATCATCTATATCACGGATTCACCTCTTCCACCCGAGAAAGACGTCATTGAGATCTCCTCAGACAGTTCGCAGTCACTCCTCAGGGACATCCATTGTAATCGAGATCGATCTCCAAGCGTGACCATGGGAGGTAACGAAGTAGAAGACCCAATGGAAGTCGATGAAGAACCAAGACGGAATGATTTGGAAAGTCTCGAGGATAACATTAACAATCAAATGGCCTGGGCACGAGTACGACAGGGAATAGAACCGAATCAGGATCCGTTCATGAATATGGTAGCAAGAACTGTAGGTAGAGGCGAAAGTACGGTGGAGACTGTAAGATTGAGAGAAGTGCCGGGACGAAACATACCTAGACCAAGGAAGCCGAGAATGACTGTGCGTACACCACAAGAGTTGGAAATGGATGCATTAGGACGAGGAAGGCCGAGAACCAAAGCAACGCCAAGGAAGTCTGTGAGCTACCAGGCTAGTGCTCCGATGTATGACCCCATGTGCACAGCTTGTGGGAGCATGTCACATGAGTTTTATGGGTGCCCATACCTTCAAGAATCAGAACCTTCGACTCCAAATCTTGTTCAGTGTGAGGTCTGTTGCGGATATGGACATTGGGGAGCAATCTGTCCTTACCATTTTCAAGGAAGAGGAAGTGGGGACGGAGCTGGACCGTCAGGGATCGCACCGGCTGTGACTTGTCCATTCGCTCATCTGCCGTTTATCAATCGAATCTCCCTGTGTGGTTGTGTTGTTTGTAGGAACCCTTAGAAGCCTTCAGATCTAGGGGGAAACAATGGTAAAAAGGGTACTTATCTTCTCTCTCGTGTGTTGCCTCGGTTGTAGCCAGGCCTCGTGTAGTGTTGGTGGAAGTGTGCCGCGGTTAAGTTCGGCTTGTGTGATAGCGTTGTGTGTGGAGCCTGGGTAAAACCATGGCTTGAGCAATAAGACTTGTAATATATGTGTGTGTGCTAGAACCTATCATTTTCCCTTGTGGTAATGAACGGTTGTTTGTTAAGCGTGAGCCGTAAGCTTGTCGTGATCCTTGTTTGTTTTGAAGTGCAATTGGTTAATACGTAACGCGGCAATGGCTTGCGTATGAAACCACTATTGCTATACTCGGGACTAACGACTGATTGTTGAATGTTGCTGTTACTAACGTTATGATGCAGGACGATGAAGCCTCGCGGTCCCGAAAACACCTCTACTCCAAGACTTTGATACAGCATATCCGAGATCAGGGAGAAAGGATAAGAAGCTGAGTGTCATCGGCTAGGGAAAGAATGTCTGGTTGTCGTAAGGACGCCAAAATGTCACGGTTAACGCAGAACTAGGAAAGGCTGACGAAGCTACAAGAATTCGAGGACGAATTCTATTAAGGGGGGAAGAATGTAATGACCCAAGCATGGAAGAAAAAAATGGTCAGAATACTTGGGACAAAAAGAAATCGGAAAAGAAAGAAAGGAAACAATGCATAAGTCCGGAGGGAAGTACAGAAACTACCAAGTCAACAAAAGTTCGAAGGGAATTCATTATTCAAGGAGCTTTGGGTCGATTGTTGGTAATGAAGATCATTCAAAACGGGTCGTACGGTGCATACGTTGTCCGTACTTCTCCACTTATTCGAGTAGAGAAGATGTTTGATGACGTCCGGTCTAAACTCCCAGGTGTCAGGGGGTATTCAGCCGCACCGTGTACAAGAGGAAAATTTGTGAGAACATCCAAAAATAAGAGAAGAACCATGACGGTCAGGAAGCAAACGTCGGGTCATTGCATGTTACCTTAGGTCACGGGTGGTGACCGTATTCGACCGATCGAACAATTAAGGGAACAAAATTGGTTAAGAAGATGGATTAAGTAAGATCAGGTGACTTGAAAGGAATTAGTTGAGGCAAAGAGGACAAAAGGGCAGTATCGGATTTAGTACTCGGCAAACGGTCAGACGGGTAGTCGGACGACGGGACGATGACCGAGAAACTTAGAGAATTTTGGAGAAAAGAGATGAAATGAAATGAAGAAGGGAGCTAGCAATTTATACCAAAGGGAGGATACTTGTTTCGTCGCCACTTAAAGATACACTTGTCACCGGAGATGTAGTAGTGGGCTACATGTCAACGCCGGAGTCGCTATGGATGTCGCCACCGTCCACTTGTTTGCCACGAGAAGGGAGTCGTTATTTGAGTGGAAAACAGGTGGTGTCGTGCATGGCATCGTCTTGACAGCGCAGCTGGAGTCGTGGAGTCATGCATGGCAAATAAGCTCCACTTGTTACCACGCTCCCATGACCGTTGACACCTCGTGCGACACTTGACACGGAACTAACGACCCGAGACTTCTATAAATTGAGCTCTTCGCCCACAGTTGCTCACTTTTGACCCTTAGAAAGAAATTGGAAGATTTAGAGAGAGAGCTAATGGGAGCGAAGTCAGCGGTAAGGCATCGACCTTAACGGTAAAGAGAAGAATCTAACAGAACTTCGGTTAAAGGACGGAGGGTGTTTTCGGCGAGACTAGAAGGCAGATTCAAATCATTCCAGACCGTTATCTCTGTGAGTAGTGAGGCTGGTGAAGTAGCACCAGATGGGTTCACTTCTTGCCTTTGCTTGATTTCTTGTATTTCTTGATTGCTGGTTGTTGCCGTATGCCGTTTAGTTCATGCATGCACCTTTGTCTCGAATCTGAATTAAACTTTACTTGACCATTAAAACCAAAGGCATATAGAAATGGCACCGGTTATTACTTAATGTCGCTAAACTGAATCCGGGCTAGGTTGCATGTGATTGTAGAGTATTCGTCTGTGTAATGATATCCTTAGGCGGAAGTTTGGTCGTGAGTTGATTATGGTGCCTTGGTTGAGCTGGTTACTGGTATTGAATGTGTGTTGTTTGCGGTTGTTGTGGGGCTTGGACTATTGAGTGTCTTTAGTACCAAGCATATAGTGGTTAGAGATGGTACAGGTTCTGTAACGAGTAGTTCGGACTTGGGAAATCCATGGTGGTGTGACTGTCTTCCGGTTATCATACAGTGCCGAGCGTATGAGCCGTGAAGGCCTGCGTTTTCGAAGGGCATGGCGGGGCTGGCTACCTTGCTGTGTCGAGAAGTACCCGACGGGGTATGGTGGGTTCGTTGTTGCAACCTTTGTGGTCGGGCACGAACGAAAATGGGCCTTAGCGGTTCGGGTCATTGGTTACGGCTCCGGCAGTACCATGACGTTATACAGAGGGAAGACAGTACACCAGGGGCCCGTAGGTTGCATTGTGTTGCATGTTAGCTTCCGTTGCATCTTGTGTGGTTTAGAGTTAATTGTGTGCTTCTTGTGTGTTGTTTGATTGCTAATCATTGTTGTTTGTTTCGGGGTGGGTGCGAGCCGTAGATTTTCTATGTGTTTTAGTGGGCGTTCCAAGCTCACTGAGTAACCCTCGGGTTATTCATGATGCTAGGACCCGGAAGCTAGGGTATTTTATTTCGTTGTTTTTGCAAAGGTTATGTTCACATGATGGTTTTGCAAATGGTACCAAAGAAATGGTTTTCAATCGAGATTTCTAATCTTATTTTGTATCCGTGTATTTTCAGATAATCCGTTTAGGTGATCACGGTGCCATGAGATCCTTGTACGGGACCAGCTCAACGCGGGATCATTGCGAGGGTTGAAAAGCCTAAGTGGTGGTCTTCGTGGGAGACTCCGTGAACAGTCTTGCTAAGGCTTCAGATGAGTTCCTTAACCTTGGCGGGATTGTTCGCGGTTGTCTCATGTAACGTGTATGACTTGTCCGTGACTTGTCCGGTCTCTAGGGCGGGTCAGGGGCGTTACAGGCAGTCCTTCACGTACTCCTTGAATCGTTCCCAAGCTTCATTGAAAGTCTCAGTAGCCCTTTGCTTAAAGGCAACAATTTGGTTCCTCATACGTGCTGATTGGGCCTTCGTATAGAAGTGATTCAGAAACTTAGCACGACACGCTTCCCAAGTGGTTATGGAACCGGGCTCCAACATCTTGAGCCATCGCAACGCCTTATCCGCAAGTGAGAACTTGAACAAGGTCAGTCTCAGATAGTCGTAGGGAACTCCATTAGCCTTCGTGGTATTGCACAGCGCTTCAAATGCCTCGATGTGATCCATCGGGTTCTCCATGGGTAAACCGTTAAAGCATAGGTTTTGGACCAGGTTGATCAAGCTGTACTTGATCTCATAGTCCTGACGTGTGGGATTCGGAGGACGAATCGCAGACCGGTTCGCGTAGAATCGATCTGGTGTGTCTTGCTCGCCAAGCATACGAACAGGTTGTACAGCAGCAAGAGGATCGACCGGTCCAGCAGCAGGATCGATCGGTCTGGCAGCACAAGGATCGACCGGTCCGACTTGTAGACCGACCTGTCCGGCAGCAGCAGGCAAGACATTCGGAGGATTGTTCCCTCCTTCAAGCAAGGCAGGTGGTGGTGGGTTAACTCCTTCTGGTAGTACGTCTTGGGGATTCATCTCAGCTGGTTCGGAGTTTGCCTTTCTTCTTCGTTCCAAACGGCCTAGTTCTTCGTTAGAGAGTGCAACTAAATCGGTAGCCTTGTGGCTTCTCAATTGCATGCACCTGAAAACAAAAACAAAAATAAAATAATTAGTATAATACAAAAAATAAAATCTTAGACTAAATTCAATTCTAAAACTCTAAAGGTATCTATTGGTCCCCGGCAACGACGCCAATTTGATCTTCACTCTAGGAGCAAACAAATAAAACCTATCATACACTATACCGGATCAAAAACGGTAATCATAGTAGCAACTAAACAGCACTTTTGATGCCACGAGTAGTCACCTATGATCTAGAACAAGTTAGCTACTCAAGCCCTAGCATTAAGAACAAACATAGAAGAAAAACTATAAAATAAATTTCCAAACTAACAACCTAACAATCGGATCACATCCCTTTAGAATAACCCTAGCCTAATAAGGAAACTACTCAAACATAAAAGCTAAAACAAAGACGAAACTAAAAAGAAACATCTTTATAAAATAAAACTAAGAGTGTAATGAGATGTGAATCTCTTACAAACTCTAAAAGGGAGAGAATGAATTGTGTATGATTACAAGAGGCGAGCCCCTCTTTATATAGTAAAGGGAGAGAGGCCGCAAAAGGAAAAGAGAAGAGAAAATGGAAAGAAGAAAAATAGAAATCCTTGGAGAGTCGGCAAGCGGGGATCGATCGATCCTCGGTGTGGATCGGTCGATCCCACCGTCTTTTCGTCTTGGGCCAAAGCCTTTGATTGGATCGAACGGTCCATGGGCCTGGTTGGTCGGTTATGCCGCCTCTTCAACCGTGGGTCGCAAATCTTCAGGGATCGATCGATCCTTGGTGTGGATCGGTCGATCCTCCTTCATTTTTCCACGATTGGTCGACTTCTTCATGCTTAGCCCATTTGCACTCTTATTTGATCCAAAATCCTTTCTTTTCCAATATTCTCTCTTTAGACCTGTAAATCACTAAGTAAAGCAAATAGTCATAATATCTATCTAATATAGGTTAGTTGACTCAAAATACAATCCTAAAACTTAGACTAAAAACGATAAAAATAAGACTTATCAATAATACAAGGTAAATAAATTGTGAATTAGTAAGCCAAGTACCAAACTCTTGTTACCATAACCAAAAATATGTTTTGTTCTGTTTCCATAGTTTTATCTACTTCTTTGATACAATAATGTAATCAAATCGCTTAGCATTATATATTTTGGTATTAATTATATTCTTTTTTTTTATTTGTTAACCTGTTAACTCGATTCCTTATGTGATACAAACATAACACATTTTAAATTGTAACGCTCCGACCGCCACTTTTAATGGGTCACACGTCCTCTTCCAGTTCGTGGGTCCATCTTCTTTCCGATGGCCGGTTTGTTACGTCCGAAAGTCTTTAAAGATTTGTTTACCGAGACTAGAAATCACCACATGATATTCTTTCCCCATGTTTTGTCCTCACTCACACGGTTCCGATAATCATTTTCCGAAAGGTCACCCATCCTGAATTATTCCTCTGTTAACGGAAACTTAACGGCATGACTAAAATGGCCAAGTCAACAAAACTTAGCTATTTTATCAAAAAGTCAACAGAAACTTGGTGATTTAAATGACATTTCGAAAGTTCACGATTAAATCGTCCCAAATTTGAAAGTTGGCGATTTTTTTGATATTTTTCCCAATTTATATTGTCTACATAAATGGAAATATTAACTCGCGGTATTACTAGTTTCTTTTGAAGGAGTCAAACCCAAATGGATCTGCTATAATTTTCAGACAACAAAAAGAATGTGAAGCATCTAATCCAGAAAATGTGTAATTTGTGATGCTTCTTCATCACTCAAATGCAAGAAATGATGAATCATTGGATAAATTGAAAACGGCAAAAGCAAAAGACGATCACACTAAACTTTGATTTCGTTTTGGGTATTTTATATATGATTTTTTTGTCAACAATATATATTGATTAGCTTATAAAAGCCAATGAAGCGGAACATCGTTTACATAAGTAACATATTGCGGGGAGGTACGAACATATCGTGCCAAATTATCCACTTTTACATTCATGTTCCTAGGGATATGAGAGATCGAAAAGGATAGAAATTCTTCCCTGTCACTCGCGATTGCTTCTAGGTAGACTGAGAACGCCGGCTATTCAGTGGGAGAAGACACCATCTTCACCAAGTCCGAACAGTCCGTTAGGAAAGATACATGGTCATTGCATGCACCAATCATGCATCTCATCGCCCACACCAGTGCCTCTACCTCCGCGTGGAGAGGAGATAGATTTCGTCGTAGGTTTGCCGCCCCCATGGTTGGTGATCCATCATGTTGTGTACAATACCAGCCAATACCTGCAAGTTCATCGGTCTCTTTCCACGAGCCATCCACAAAGCATCTATAACCCGAAAACCTGTCTGGAAGAGGGTTGGCTTGTGGCCTGGGGCAATGTAATAAGCCCGGAGTAACCGGGTTTGTACACTCCTCCTCCACTTGAGCCTGATTCCATGCTAGTGCTTCCGCATCAGCCAACCGTATTACATCCTGAGGATTTTCATCCAAATTCTCGAAAACTTTAGCGTTCTTCGTCTTCCATATATTCCATAGGTATTTTATATATGATTATACCCAAATACCCTAAATTTTATCCAAATACCCAAAAATTTTATCCAAATATCCAAAATTTTATACAAATATCCGAAATTTTACCTTAATACACCGAATTTTACCCAAATATTCGAAAAACTTACAAGTATCTCATGTCTAAGGGGTTGTATTAAATTTGGGTTTTTAAAATTTTTTGTTTTTTTTTTTCTTTCAAATCACATGTTATTGAACATAGAATATATTGAAAATCATTTAATATCCCTTGTAAAAACATACTAAATCCATCGCTATTCAAAACATAACAATTTTTTGAAAAAAAGTTTTGAAAAGATTTTTGAAGATTTTACATACATTTTAGTAAAAAACTAGGATCTAACCCGCGGCCACCGCGGGTTTATATATTTGTAATGTTTTTTTGGATGGTTTAATAAGTATTTTTTGGATGGTTTAATTAGTATTACTTTGTTTAATAAGTAGAAGAAAATTAGGACAATTGCATTTTCTAGACCAAAATGTTGTCTTGAATGCAAAACTATACCCCATATGACTTTTTTGACAAACATAACCACCAAGGGTAGTGAAATTACAGTTGACTCCTCTATGACCAAACAAAAAACAGAAGCCAAAATGACAGATGTATCCCGAGATAAGTCTGAAGAAGTTGTCGTCAGGGTTGATTACAAAATATGTCACCATGAAAACATAAACAGAAGTTTACTCCTTAATTACAGTTTAAATTTTAAATAAAAAAATAATAAAAAATAATCTGATTAATCTATCGATCAAATAATAACCACATATACTTCCAACATTGAACTAAAATAAATTTAAATATAAACGAGTCAATTTAGGAAAGATTGATTAGGCTAAAATTATTTGATTTAGGGTTTGCTTAAGTAGACTTCTCTGTACACTATTGGTGGTTGACTTTGTTTTGCCATCAACCATAACCGACATTTATATAAACCGATCGGTTTTCTCGGTTTAAAGAGTACACATATAAAAACTAAAAAACCCTAGATCTATTTCATTCTTCTCCGCCTACCACAAAAAAAACATCAGTCTCTCCCTTTCTCTCCTTCTCACACTAAAAAACCCTAGATCTATTTTGCTCTTCATCTCTGTTTCTTTCACTCTCTCTTTGTTTCACTCTCATCTTAGCCACCGTCATCCTCTCTCCCTCCAAGGTAATTTCTCTGCTTTGTTTTTCTTTGTCTCAGTTGGTGCTTATCTAAAATCTTCTTCAAAAATGGAAAATTGCTTTAGGTTGTTGTATTTGTGATTTGGGTTGTTGATTTGAAGAAATAATAGTCAATTTTGGATTTCTTTTTCTCTGTTGTTCACTTGTAAACCCAGAATCTGATCTTAAATTAGAAGATTTATTTGTTTCTGGAACATTTTACAGATTTTTAGAAGAATTGGAGCAAAAAGGAAGAAAAGCAGTTTTCGCACAGATTCTAATCTTAGATTACGGGCCACTTTTAAAGATCTTTCCGACATTCAAATTCAAAGATTCTGGTGTCTATGGAAAGCTTGAAGAGTCTAGTTTAACCTCCACTTGGAATTTCTCAATTCCGATCAGCAAATCTGAAGTTATGAAGAAAACACTGAAGGTATATCATGAAGACGCGAGAAGAACTAAGTTGAGGAATAATTATTGTTTTGATACAGTGGTTGACTAATGGTGGCGGCGGCTGCGTCCTCACTCTATTACCAACCAGTATCCTTTTTTCAGCAATCTTTTTTTGTCTTTTGGATTCTTGATTCTTGAATTTTAATGAAATCCCTCCACAAAACGAACTTGTTTCAGGAACGGTGGTGGACAAAGTGGTGGAAGAGCTCGAGTCCAGCGGTATACTTCAAAAAGGTTGCAATTAGAAAATCCAAAGAGTTGATTTTTTTTTTATATTTGATGTGTTAGAATGTAAAATTATTTTATTACCATCTCAAAAATTATTGAAAACAAGCAAAAATAATTTTAATTTTCGAATTTTTTCCTACTTCATCATTTCATAGATGTCAAAAGCTGGTCTCTTGGCATGTGTATGCATCATTTCATAAATTACTTCTTCTCTCCAATACACGGGCGTGCAATGACTCGGCTTTGCGGATTTCTCCCTTACGCACATAAGCACCCAAAAGAACATTGGAGACCTCCTAACATCATAGTTACAACATTGAGCTTCCCATTCACTAAACACCTTTACAGACTCTTCAAGATCACCAACTTTCGCCAAAGATGACAATACACATGTAATTCGCACAACGAATCCTACCACAAACCAACTTAGAACCTTCCCAAAGACGAACAACTTCTTCCTTATTCCCGAAAGACACGTAAAACGTGATGATAAAGAAATATCCAAGCCTATCATAATTTGTTGCCGTACATGTTAAATTAGTCATAAAAGAGACAACAATACATTTGGACTACAATACATTTGGACTACACTATTTTCAATATACAGATTTCACATACAAATGCAGCAGGTTGACTTCTAGAATAAGTCTTAAATCAATGACCTAACTGCCTAAGAAAACCAAAAACTTGATTTCTCCATATGTATAATATATAATCAAGTCAAAATTATACAGAGGCAAATATATAACCTATATCAAATAATACACCAAGAAAATCTGAAAAATTATTCATCAATTTGCAATAAATTAGTTTTCAAATTATGCAGACTTCCTGTTGATGTCAAACAAGTAGACATCAAACAAGCCTCTACGCACAGACAATAACACAAAGTCTTAATTATGGTCTATTTTTGCAATAACAATTTAACATAGCAGACTGCAAACGAAGTCTACTCGGTTAGTTGACTTCTTTTGTGGTCTTCCTTTGTTAATTTTTTGGTCAGTTTTGCAATTAAATTCATAAAACCGAGTTGACTTCTTAGGGAAGTTCTACTAGCTAACTTCGATATCAGTCTACTGTGGCTATTTCTGCAATTGACCAAACCATTGACTTTGTTGTAGACTTCTAGTCACACTGTAGACTTCATCTATACGTCAACTAAAAAAAGTAGACTTCGATGTGGTTAGTTCTGCAATTAACCAAGTTTGACTTTCCCAAAATAGACTTCAAACGAAGTCTCCAGTCACGTAGACTTCGTTTGCAGTCTGCCGTGATCATTTTTGGGTTGACCAACATTTTAATTAATGTAATTAGTAGACTTCTTTTGTAGTCAACTAATTTTTTTTAATTCAATAATATTCCGGTCAATGTTTTGATATGTTGGTCAACCCCAAAAATAGCCAACATTGAAGTCTACTTCTTTAATATGGTAATAAGACTTCGTCCCGCAGTCTTAATTAAAAGTCAAGATTTTGGTCAATTGCAAAAGTACACCTTAGTAGACTGCAAACAAAGTTTTCGACGGAAAGATTATAATGGAGTCTGAACCATATTTTTTTGTTTTCAAATGAAATTAAGTAGACTGCAAATGAAGTCTACGACTCGAAACTCGATACAATTTTGAATTGCAAAACTGACCACGTAGCAGTAAACTAACAAATGAAGTCTACTTTCACGGAGTTAAATAGGAAAAATCTATCGGAAAATTACCTTATCGGTGGTTATTTGGCAATGTCAAGCACTGACGACGTCGTCTTTAGTCACCACAGAAGAAACCCAACACCAATTTAATCACTATCCAAGAATCACGACATATAACAAGATGAATGCACTTGCAAATTTTCTTGGATTAAAATGGAGGGGAGATGGAAGACAATGAAGTTCTCATAGCATTGGGTGTTATTTAAGCTCACAAAATTGGGTTGTTGAAGCATTAAGAGCTTCAAATTTGGTTGTTCATGGTTGTTGGAAAATTGATGGCGGTGGCACAACCGTAAATAAAAGAAGAAGATGAGGATATGGATGTAATAAATATTTTCGGATAAAATTCAAATAAATTAGGAATAATGGCAATTTTGTGAATATTATGAAGACATAGGAGTTAATTGGGAGAAAATAGAAAATGTTGGAGAGAGGAAAATAAGTAGTTAGTTTTGCAATTGACTTCATATAGGGGTCTATTTTTGCAAGCACCCCAAGAAAATTTGGATTTGTTATGTTTTTTTTTTTGTCTAAATCCTTAGGTTTGTAATAAATGGAAATCATAGTAGTATATGAAATATATAGGAAAATCAATATGATTAGATGATAAGTTTGGATTTGTTTTGTTTTTTTTGTGTGTAAATTATTAAGTTTGTAAAGTATGGAAATTAGATTAGTATAGGAAAACCTGAATAAATCTTGAGGAATGTATGTTACTATAAAGTCATATAATATTTTGTGTCTTCAAAAATCTAAATGTAAATTAAATCTTCTAAATATTCTCACAATATATACATATATAAGTGATCATATTTATTTTGTTTTTGATCCATTTAATTTGGACTGAATACAAATAATATATTGCAGCCCATATATATATTCAAGGCCCATTTGTTTTCAAGAGTTCAATCTTGTTATTGTTTAAGAGAAAAGACTTATTCGTTTGACCAAAAAAAAAAAAAAAGAAAGTCTTCTTCTTCTCCGATTAAAAGCTCGAAATCTGCATATGAGGGGATAAAATTTACGGTTCAAATGGCTACTTACATCCATTATTGTCGATTGGGTTCTACGCATAGCCTCCCGATTTCAATTTTCTTGTAAGTTTGTTCGATTAATTTTTCTATTCAATTATGACTATAATCCAATCCTGATATCGATTTAGAATTTTTTTCAATCTGGAATTGGGTAAAATCACCCACGAAAAGCTACTTCAATCAGCGATTTATGATTGTATTTCAATGAGAATACCATATTTCAATTTTCTAGTAAGTTTGTCCAAATCCTTCTTTTTTGCTGTTTTTCTTCCTCGTTTCAATGGCACATCCATAACCTTTTGACGTTGTTCTTCTCTGAAAAATATAGGTTCTTCGTCTTCCTCTCACATTGAATTAGACCTATCTTCGTCACTGCTAGTGTATAGATGATGAGGACATCGAAACCAACTCCACTGAATCTAAAGAAGAGATCATCAATATTCCAATTATGAATCAAGCGCCAAGAACTAGATCAGGCACAAGGAAACTAAGAGAAGAGTTCAACAATTCTGTAGAGAATCTCATTGCTATCATAGAGCTTGAAGAACTTCAAGAAGACAAGACCGATAAGGAAATACTAGAGATAACTCAAGAGCATCTCAAGACTCCAACCATTATGTTCTTACCAGTCTTCCATGGAATCAAGGAAGTTAGCTTGTTCACTATTTCAAGTGCAGGAAAACCCGCCAGTTTGGGAGACTCGCCTGGGTACAACAAAGCATCAGACAGGCCGCTATCCGCGCAAACCCGCCAGGATGACGTCTGCCAAGATCACTAAACCGGCCGCTACACGCGCATACCCGCCTAGATGACTTTCGGCCAGTTTGACAAACTGCTCTCAACCCGGCTCACGTTAGGAAATAACGTAACTAGTTATTTAAGGTATGTTTTTCAATTTGAATAAATAATGGTTCTTTTCTTGTTTTGCAGGACTATGACCGTTAGTGTTTTAATGAGTCTTTAAGAGTCTTTTATTTATGAGTCCTTTGAGTCTGTTGTTTTTGCAAGTTTAGTCCTTTTATTATGTAATATTTTCGACCCTAGAAGGTCCCCAGCTGCTGGACTATATATAAAGTCCCTTCTCAGCTATGTAACTTTTAACGTTGAATGAAATAAAAAGAGTGTTTTCTTTAGGTTTTCTTCTGAGAAAGAAGTAGCCACCCTCTTCTTCTTCTTGTGTGTGATTCCTAGAAGATTGAGAGTTTCCTGACTTATCATAGATCCTTCCACCGATCTGTGTGGCGTCAATCGATCCACCCAATCGTCCATCTCCATCTCTATTGAACCAGTTGAGAGTGCCCTTCGGCCAGCGACTGTTTCACCATATATCCACTTTATTCCACCTTCCATAGACCTAGATCTATAGAGAGTGCCCGTCGGCCAGCTATAGTTCTCCATCATCCATCACATTTCTGGATCCATTCAGTTGGTTCCTACATCATCTGGTATCAGAGCTAAACGCTCCAAATCAGGTTTTATCTATCCTTCCTTTTAGTTCTATCTATTTTCGTTTTGGTTTTTGTGACTGTTCGTTTTGATATTTTGCTTCTTTAGATCTGTGTCTTTTTGTTCTATTTTGCTTGTTCTTCATCTAAAAAGAAAACCCTAAAAAAAAAATAAAAAAATTTCGTTAAGATCTGTTTATTTTGAGTTTTAGACCTTTCAACTTCTTGTGCACTTGATCTGTTTGTTCTTTGAGAGACAGAAACGTTTTAAACATGGGAGAACAAGGAGGAGATGTGAACATGGCTCAGATTCTTGCTGCTATTCAAACACTTGGAGATCGAATCACAAGGATTGAACAACCAGCACCTGTTCGCCGAGAACTCGTCAGACAAAACCATGCTCGAGAAGATGAGTTGTTTGCTGAAGAAGAAGATCCACCTGATTATGAACGTGACCACAGACCAAGGAGACAATATAACCGACCTGGAGGTAGAGAAGAAGATGCAGTACGAGGAAACAGAGATGTGAAGCTCAAAGCACCAACTTTTGCAGGAAAAGTTAATCCAGATGCTTACATTGATTGGGAAGGGCGTATGGAGCATATCTTTGAGCACTACAACTACTTAGATCAAAGAAAAGTGTCTCTAGCTGGTGCACAACTTACTGAGAATGCTTTAGCTTGGTGGAACAGAGACGTGTCTTAAAGAAGAAGGCATAGATATGATCAAATCAGAAGTTGGGAAGACATGAGGTTTCTATTAAGGAAGAGATATATCCCTGCTTATTATTACAGAGATTTGCAGAAGAAGTTTCGAAAACTCACTCAAGGGTCTAAATCTGTTGAAGAATATTTTGAGGCGTTTGAAACGCTTAAGAACATATTAGAGACTGAAGACTTTGAGGAGACTTTGATGGCACAATTCTTAGACGGTCTGCAAGATTGAATTGCTAGGAAAGTGGAGAGGCAAACCTATCATCATATGGACGAGTTGCTCCATCTTGCAGTTCAGGCTGAGCAACATATTAAAAGGAAGACTCTCTCAGCAAATCGCAGCAAACCTACTTGGAATCAACAACCTCAGAAAACTCTAGACAAAGGAAAGTCTATTGATACCGAATCAAGAATCAAAAAGCCTCTACCTGAAACTTCTAAGAGCTCCAAACCAGAACAAGGTAAGACTCCAATTCAACGATCTCGTGACATAACTTGTTTTAAGTGTCAGGGAAAAGGACATTATGCAAGAGACTGTCCAAACCAGCGAGTGATGATTCTAAAAGCCAATGGAGAATATGAGTCTGAAGATGAGGAAGAGTTGGAGGCTGAGAAATCTGAAGAAGATGTTGTGGACTATGCAGATGTAGGAGAACTTCTAGTCATAAGGAGAGCTCTCAGCGTTCTTTATGAGCCAGAGACTATCCAAAGAGAAAACATCTTCCATTCTCGGTGCACAATAAATTCTAAGGTATGTAGTCTTATCATTGATGGTGGTTCTTGTACTAACGTGGCTAGCAAGTATTTGGTTGATAAGCTAGGTCTTCAGAAGACAAAGCATCCTCGACCATATCGACTTAAGTGGCTAAATGATGAGACTGAGCTTAAAATCGCCGAGCAAGTTACAGTGCCATTCAGCATAGGAAAGTATGCGGATCAAGTTGTGTGTGATGTGGTCCCAATGCAAGTTGGACATCTACTTCTAGGACGTCCATGGCAGTTTGATAAAGAAGCACTACATAATGGCAGAACTAACTTCTACACTTTTGTGCACAACAACAAGAAGCACTCGCTTGCACCATTAACCCCACAAGAAGTGCATGAGATGCAGAAGACTATGTCCAAAGGAAACAAGCTAAGTAAACCTAATCTTTATATAACACCTTCTACTGTTTTAAAATATCTTGAATCTCACATACTGGTGCTACTGATGATCTTTAAGGAAGCTTTGTTTTCATGTCTAGAAACACAAGATCTACCTGCTGATGCTCTAGAACTTCTCAATAAATTCTCTAATGTATTTCCAGAAGAATTTCCGCCAGGATTACCACCTATAAGAGGAATTGAACATCAGATTGATCTTGTCCCCGGAGCACCTTTGCCAAACCGAGCCGCTTATAGAGTGAATCCAGAAGAAGCAAAGGAGTTAGAAAAACAAGTGCAAGACTTGATGTCTAAGGGCTATATCCGTGAGAGCTTAAGCCCATGTGCTGTTCCTGTGCTTGTAGTGCCCAAGAAAGATGGAACTTGGAGAATGTGTGTGGATTGCCGAGCTATCAACAACATCACTGTTAAGTATAGGCATCCTATTCCAAGGCTTGATGACATGCTAGATCAACTCTATGGAGCAACTATTTTCTCAAAAATCGATCTAAGGAGTGGATATCATCAGGTAAGAATGAAAGAAGGAGATGAATGGAAGACAGCGTTCAAAACCAAACAAGGATTGTATGAGTGGCTTGTTATGCCATTTGGACTCACAAACGCTCCAAGTACATTCATGAGACTTATGAACCACATCTTAAGGTCTTTCATCTGTAAGTTTGTTTTGGTTTATTTTGATGATATCTTAATCTATAGCTCTAATCTTGAAGACCACTTACATCATCTTGAGCAGGTTCTTGAAACGCTTAAGACTGCAAACCTTTATGCTAATCTTAAGAAATGTTACTTCTGCACTGATCAAGTTAATTTTCTAGGATTTGTTGTAAGTTCTCAGGGTTTAAAGGTCGATGAGGAAAAGATCAAGGCGATACAAGACTGGCCAACACCATCAACCATTGGACATGTGAGAAGTTTCCATGGTTTGGCTAGTTTCTACAGAAGATTTGTGAAGGATTTTAGCACCATTGCTGCACCACTGACCTCAGTGATCAAGAAGAATGTGGAATTCAAATGGGGTCCAGCTCAGGAAGACGCTTTTAACAAGCTTAAAGATAGCCTCACACATGCGCCTGTTTTGGTACTTCCTAACTTCGATAAAACTTTTGAGATTGAATGTGATGCTTCTGGAACAGGAATAGGAGCTGTCCTAACTCAAGGAGGAAAACATGTAGCATACTTCAGTGAAAAGCTTAGTGGAGCTTCCCTCAACTACCCTACTTATGATAAGGAACTATATGCATTGGTAAGGTCTCTTGAAACTTGGCAACATTATTTATTGTCAAGAGAGTTTGTTATTCATACAGATCATGAGACGCTCAAGCATCTAAGAGGACAAACTACACTTAAAAAGAGACATGCAAAATGGCTTGAGTTCGTGGAGACTTTTCCTTATGTAATTAAGTACAAAAAGGGTAAGGAGAACATAGTAGCTGATGCATTATCCAGGAGATACGCTCTAATCAGTACAATAGAGGCTAAAATCATGGGATTCGAGCATATCAAAGGATTATATGAAGCTGATCCAGATTTTCAAGAAATATTCAAAGAAACCAGCAAAGCTGCTTATGGATCATTCTACCAGCACAATGGATTCATGTTCAAGGATAAGAGACTATGTATTCCACAAGGATCTATGAGAGAGTTGATAACTGAAGAAGCTCATGGAGGAGGACTTATGGGACACTTTGGCCGAGACAAAACATTGAGTGTTCTTATGGAGCATTTCTTTTGGCCACGAATGAAAAGAGATGTGGAGAGATTATGTGCTAATTGCATCACTTGCCTGAAGGCAAAATCCAGGTCACATCCACATGGTTTATATATGCCTTTACCTATTCCTAACCTACCTTGGGTAGATATCTCTATGGATTTTGTTTTAGGTCTGCCAAAGATAAACCACAAGGATTCCATCTTTGTAGTAGTTGACATGTTCTCCAAGATGGCTCATTTCATACCATGTAACAAGACTAATGATGCTACCCAAACTGCTGAACTCTTTTTCAAAGAAGTAGTTCGTTTACATGGAGTTCCAATGACCATAGTTTCAGATCGAGATACAAAATTCCTAAGCCATTTCTGGAAGACCTTATGGAGAAAGTTGGGAACTAAGCTGCTCTTCTCAACCACTTGTCATCCCCAGACTGATGGCCAAACTGAGGTAGTTAATCGTACTCTCTCTACCCTATTGAGAGCTACGGTGGGTAAGAATCTTCGAAACTGGTTATCTTGTCTGCCTTACATTGAATTTGCCTATAATCATGCTAGACATTCTGGAACTAAACTCTCTCCTTTTGAAGTTGTTTATGGATTTAATCCTACTACTCTACTAGATCTTTCACCTTTGCCCCAAGCTGTTATCTCAGATGAAGGTGGAAGTAGAGCAGATTTTGTAAAGGAACTTCATCAAAGGGTCAAGGAGAATCTGGAAACGCAGAGCGAAAAGAACAAGGAGCATGCTGACAAGCACCGCAAGGAGTTGAAATTTGAACCAGGAGATTGGGTCTGGTTACACATGAGAAAAGAAAGATTTCCCAAGGAGAGGAAGTCCAAGCTATCACCCAGAGGAGACGGTCCATTCCGTGTCTTAGAGAAGATCAATGACAATGCCTACAAGCTTGAACTACCAGGTGAGATGAATATCTCTTCTACTTTCAACGTTGCTGATTTATCTCCTTTCAATGCAGTTGTACCTGTTCTGAGGTCAGAACCTTCTCAAGAGGGAGGAGATGATGAGGACATCGAAACCAACTCCACTGAATCTAAAGAAGAGATCATCAATATTCCAATTATGAATCAAGCGCCAAGAACTAGATAAGGCACAAGGAAACTAAGAGAAGAGTTCAACAATTCTGTAGAGAATCTCATTGCTATCATAGAGCTTGAAGAACTTCAAGAAGACAAGACCGATAAGGAAATACTAGAGATCACTCAAGAGCATCTCAAGACTCCAACCATTATGTTCTTACCAGTCGTCAAGGGAATCAAGGAAGTTAGCTTGTTCACTATTTCAAGTGCAGGAAAACCCGCCAGTTTGGGAGACTCGCCTGGGTACAACAAAGCATCAGACAGGCCGCTATCCGCGCAAACCCGCCAGGATGATGTCTGCCAAGATCACTAAACCGGCCGCTACACGCGCATACCCGGTGCTGGACTATATATAAAGTCCCTTCTCAGCTATGTAACTTTTAACGTTGAATGAAATAAAAAGAGTGTTTTCTTTAGGTTTTCTTCTGAGAAAGAAGTAGCCACCCTCTTCTTCTTCTTGTGTGTGATTTCTAGAATATTGAGAGTTTCCTGACTTATCATAGATCATTCCACCGATCTGTGTGGCGTCAATCGATCCACCCAATCGTCCATCTCCATCTCTATTGAACCAGTTGAGAGTGCCCTTCGGCCAGCGACTGTTTCACCATCTATCCACTTCATTCCACCTTCCATAGACCTAGATCTATAGAGAGTGCCAGTCGGCCAGCTATAGTTCTCCATCATCCATCACATTTCTGGATCCATTCACTTGGTTCCTACATCAATAGATATGTTTGTTCCATATCATACATATCTTCATCTGTTTTAAATGTGTAAATACTAATTAGTGAAAAGATGATTTGTTTTAAAGTAATTTCTTTTCATTGTTTTTTGTATGATTTTTAACAACTTTATTTAAAATATACGAATTATAATATATGTTGAAAACATACCTTCTGAGGATTGTGTCCATACTGCAGCATCGAATTCTTCCTCCAAATTTCTAACTTGTGGAGATTTAGACAAATTTGTTGGTTGAACTACTGGATGTGCTTCAGCTGAAAAAGATACATTGTGCTCTTTTTAGTGCTCCGACTTTTAAAAGTTAAAGTTATCTGCCAAATAAAGATTTTACGATATGTGAAAATATAATGTTAAATTGAATGGATTCACATGTGTTTGTTGTTCTTGCGGTTGACAGTTGCGAGATGGAATTCCTCTTTTGATTCGACTGTTGGACTCTCTTTTTGGTCTTATTAATAACTGAGGATGGGATCTTTTAAGCTTGAGTTATGCCGGTAAGTTTGCTTGGTTGACTTAATGGGTTAATGTTCTCTAACCCATTAAGGATCAATGTGTAAGATATAAATCATTTGTGAAAGTAATATATTTGATTTTAGTAAAATTAATACTAAGTTGTATTGTTATATAAAAAGCTCACATGTTTCATGGTTGCTAAAATCTGCAGAGGAGGAGGAGTTAGAAAACTATCTTGCTGCCTATTAGGAATGTTGGTAATGTCTCTCAAATGTGTAAGTTGGACAGAATTTAACTTGTTTTTTGCTTGAATTACTCCACTGCCTTGATCTGCAATAGAGAAAATATGACATGTTTAGTTACAGATTTCAATTTTCAACCTTTAGCTTATTAAAACTTGTTTGAAAAATATGTGAAATGAAAATATTATAGTGAATGTACTCACATGTGTCTCTTTTACTTGCAGATGACATTTGAGAGATGGAATTCCTCTTTTTATTCAACTCATGGAGCTTCTTCCTGCTCTTCTCCATAATTGCGGCTGAAGCGTTTTGCAGTTGTGTTAAGCAGGTAAGCTGATTAGACTGACTGAGTGGGTTAATATTCTTTGATCCATTACTGATGACTGCAAACGAAAAAAAAAGTGATAGTTAGATTTTTGGCTTTGAAATGATAAAAAAAAAAACATTTATGCAGCAGTGAAAAACTCACCTGTTTTAGGTTTACTTAAATTTGCAGAGAATGATATCTTTTGTTACTCATAAAAACGAATGCTTGGGATCATATTTATAATGGGTTGGTGTGTGTGAACCTTGTTAGGTTAAAATTGTCGAAATTATTTTCGGAATATTTTGAATAAGATTTTGTAGTTATGATATTGATTAGGAGTGACCAATGACATGGAAAGAATATAACTTTGGGGAGAAATTAACGCCTATTATATGTTGATTGTGTAGTTAATATTGAGGATGATAAAGGAATATCCGATAATGTTCGATTTTGTTTGTGAATCGGATAGTTACTATACACTATAAATTAGGAAAATGGGCTGATATGTTAAGATTTTGCATTAATGCATGACTGAAATTTAAAATATTTTTGGTGATTAACCCGATTAAAACGGGTAATCCACTTGCTCTGTATCCAACAACGTTAATTTTGGGTCAATTTATCAAATTGATCTGACCCGTTTATTATCAACTTTATAATCTCCCGATTACGCCCTTAATGAAACTCAATTTGATTTGTTAAAATGAATGGAAATGGCGTAATTTCAATGATGTTTCTTTCCTTATATGCTTAACGTACTTCGATTTTATATAATAGGGATAATGTAAAAAAAAAATCACACCCCTAAAGCTGTGATTTGGAGAGACTTCCAAATAAAAAAAATGTTCATATAAAAAAATTATAGAGATCCATCATCGACCTATTTTGTTTTTTTTTCTTTCTAACTCAAATCTATAATTTTTCACAATGATTGCTTCCTTGTCTTCAAATCAACAACTTCTATCTATAATTAATCGTTTAAAATTCTTTAAAGAGTTCACTCTGAACAATTGATTAAGGGCTAGACTTCTAATTGGTGGAAAAAAGCTTTGGAGACGGATGGTTGAAGAATGGATAACTGCTATAAGTACTTGCGCTTCTCACAGGAAAACCTTCTCTACAATTAATCTTTATATTCTCATCGGTTCTCTACAATTGATCATATCTTCACATAATCGTAAGCTTAACTGGAATCTCCAAGGGAAATAACAAAGACCAAAAAGAAACTGAAAATGTTTTTATTAGGACATAATGTCCCAACAATTTGTCCTCTCATCCTCATGGACCACTCACATCGGAAGTTGGAAGGGATCCTAAATAATATATAAGGGATATGGGCCACTCCACTCATTGTCAATTGGTTTTGAGTTGGAAGCTCATAGAACTTAACATGGTATCAGAGCCCGATCCACACATATCTAACTCGATCTGACCCAAAGTTGGTCCAATCATCGACAAGGCCCAAAATTGATGCCATCGATCTAAGCCTGAACATTCCGAGATTAATGGTCAAAGAGCCATCATCTCGAGGGAGCGTATTAGGACATAATGTCCCACATCAGAAGTTGGAAGGGATTTTAAGTAATATATAAGAGATATGGGTCACTCCACTCATTGTCAATTGGTTTTGAGTTGGAAGCTCATAGAACTTAACAGTTTTTGTGGTATATATGTTGTGAAAGCCATAGTTATAAATTTGAGAAACACCAAAGAAGAAGACAAAGATAGTGAGAAAATGAGATGTGTGCAAATCCTCATGAAAATTCCCTAGTATATAATAGATCTAATAGAAACCATTAAATTTTTGAAGGTGATTTCAGTTGAATTTTCTCACACCCAAATCAAATGAGAAATCTTTTAAGTTTTCATGTTGGTGTTTGTGATATTTGAATTGCACTAGGGGAATATCTGTAATCTAGAAGGAATAATGATCATCGAAGAAACCATGGTTTAATGGTTAACATGATCACTGAATGTTTTTAACAAATAGTTGTTTACTCATTAGAGCAAATACATCGTCGTATAAAAACCCATTAGAGGATAACACAGTGTACCACATATGTCAATCAAACACTTGTAAATTGTAACCAAGAGATGAAAAGAAGAAGAAGATAAGAGAAAGGATAGACAAAATTTTCTCTCGGACCACGAAGTTAACATCTTTTAATAGAAATCTTGGTAACGTGATACATTATTTATGTTTTATTTAGATGCCAATATCTCTAAAAATACATGGTATCACACCGAATATTCTAAAATTTAGCAATAAATCTAACCAAATCACTTATGAATTTATCAATTTTTATTGTAAATCATTTTATGAATTACGGAATCATCTTCAAAATCCACTACAGTCTCTCCAAAATCGAAATCCACCAAATTAATTAAAATACTTAGTCCAATATACATCCCCTAAGTGTATTTAATTCTCAAATTTTCTTACATAAGTACATTTACTTTTCGTAATTACTCTCAATTATTTTGATATATAAATGTATTTAGTTCTAATATTAGATATAAGTATATATATGTACGTGTATGTAATTTCGGGTAATCAGGTATCCATTCGAGTATCGGGTTCGAGGCGGGTTTTACCATATATCCATAAGGCAATACATGCTCTAATTGAGTAGGTAGCTAATATACATACCCGTCCCGAATGGTTTTTTCAAGTCCGTTTCCGTTCGGACTTTTGGGTCCGACTTTTTTGCCCAAACCAAATTTCAAAAAGAAGATGAAAATACCTTTCTCTTTTTGTCACTTCTCCCTTATTTTTTCGAATTCATTTTCGTTCCAATCTACTTTCAGGTTTCTAATTATCCTCCATTATCTTCCTTTCTTAAAAGTGCCTAACAAATTTCTCAACACTAATTCTTTTTTGAAAGGAGGTGATCCCTATATCTTTTTTTAAAAGTGTCTGATAACATGAGATTTTTACCCATTTTAGCTATGGTTTTCTAAAGTTTTTAATAAGTTTTTAGTGCATTTATAATGCATATAAGGCATTTTCTTAGTTTTTGTAAAAACAAAGAGTTTTTACAGGTTTTAGGGAAAAAGACCGAAAATGGAGCAAAATGACTTGCATGACAGTTTCGGGTCATCAAAAGTTTGGCATCCTTTGGAGACCTTACTGTGTACAAAATTTAGAGTTCTTGGTATCATTGGAAAGTTTTAAGAGTCGAAATTCACCTCCAAGTGAAATCAAACCAAAATGATTTGTCAATTAAAAGTTATGGCCAATTGAAGACCCACATGTTTCAGCCGCGACCACGCAAGAGCAGCCTGCGGCCAAAGGCCTTCACCACTGTACCATGGAGTCCTGAGCCTGCTACCAAATACCACTTTGGACCACCTCAAGCCCCGAGAGTGCGGCCCAGAACTTCCTTTTGCGACTTGCCCAAAACGCCGTATGTTGACGGAGAAACCCTAAACCTGATGCCCCGGAACCCTATAAATACAACGCCTAGACTTAGGGTTTCGTGTGTTCGACGTGTGCCTCATTTGTGCCTCACCAGAGCCTAAGAATAGAGAAGACAAGAAGACTTAGAGAGTCTCGAAAGACGTCTCTCCAATAACCAATCTCGTTTCATCTCTTACCTCTTTTGTTATTTGCTTTAACTTTGTTCTAAGGGAGAAGATCTTTCATCTCTGTAATTGTTATTGAGAAGTAACCTCTAAACCCTCCTTTTCTTTCTATTCAAGTTTTATGGTTTCATTTCATCTTTACCACGTTTTGATGTCTCGTTCCGTGTGTCTGAGTAGATCTTTTAGTTGGATTTATGGGGTGATTCAAAGGGTTTTCATGGTTCAATCTCTGTTAGGTTGTTAGATTTATATCTTTTATCTTATGGTTCTTCTTCTAGATTTACTACAACACTTCATGTTGATAGATTAACTACCTTGATGCATGGTATCCTAGATCACATCGGTTTTCCAGATGATCGCGATTTCGTCTGACCCAATCTAGTATAACTTAGTCTGCGTGATCATTGTGATTGGCCTGGTTACGCAACTTTGTGACCTTATCAAACTTTCTTAATTGGACTGCAAACTTTATTGAACTATGTCATATGATTGTATGTTCTTATAGAACGATGTGTAGTTTAAATAGCTAAGATGATGATAGTTCGTTGATAACATCGTATTTTTGTCCATATTTGCATTAGTTTAGCATGTTTTTATTGATGAAAACCTTGGTTACAAGTGATTTTAAGATTATTTTCAGGTATTTTGAGTTTTGGAGCAAAAGGAAGCAAAGAAACACAAATATGAAGAAAACCACGTTTTCAGGTATGCTTCCTTGTACCAGAGTACGGGACACTTTTGAAGGCCTTTCAAACGTCCAAAAAATGGTGCCTATAAAAATCTTGAAGAGTCTAGTTTCACCTCCAAGTAGAATCATGTCAATACATTCAGCCGTTTGAGAGTTATAATGATTTTACTAAAGACATGTCCTACTGAGCTGGAAAGAGATAAACGTGTCCAATCATGTTTTAAGTCTACCAAAATTCGAGCAAATGCTAAGGAGCCTTATGAAAGCGTTATTTGAAGCCCAGAAGACCTCATGAATGTATGAAACCTCCCTTAGAAGATCAAAACACGGAGTTTTGATCAATGAACCCAAAACCGACCTAATGAAACACATATCGACAATTCTCAAAACCCAATTCTATAAATACCTATTGACAAAGATCCAATCGAGTTTCAAAAATCCAAATTATGTTTTCAATTCCAATTGGTTCAATTTTGTATTTTCTTCAATTTTCATATTGTAATTATTTATTTTATTGGTGTTTTCATGAAAAAAATCTTATTCCTTTTCTTAATATAACAAATTATGTTAAACACAAAATTCAAAAACAAATATTAATTAAATGAACACAGAAATAATATAATCACAATTAATATATTATTCATCATATCATATTAATATAATTATCATATATTATTCATTTTTTTTATAAAATAAACATTTTAAACAAAAAAGAAAAAAAACATGTTTTATTGGAAGAAATTAGATTTTGGAAACTTCTAATTTAAAATTAATCATACATTTACAGAAGCAATGTTAAATTATGATAATTTATATCAATCCATAAAAAGTTAATGTAGAATTCCTATAGAATCCATGTACAACCCACAAATTTTTAAAAATCTATAAACTTTTAGAATTCACAAATTCAATGTAATTGATTAACAAGGTCAATGAACAAGCTTAAAATTTTTAGCTAATGAACAAACTTAGTATTATATTGTTAGTTGATATTATCTCAGCAATTCTAATTTTTCGTAGACCCCTCTGAAATAAATAATACTTTATGTGCAATTATAAAAATTATATTTAGTACCCTTAATATGAGAATTATAGTGTAGATCGTTGTCACCTTTAGATCTAATTTCAAGGGTTGCTGCTTCTAGGCAAACCTTCTGGCTGTCTCTGCACTGAGGCATTTCATTTAAAATACCTGAAGTAGCAAAACCCTCATCTCATTGTTAATTGATCGATTTTTACGGATTGATGACGAGTCAAAATACGGTTTCTCCTACCCGTATCGAATAGAACATGCTGAGTCAAATATTTTTCATGTAAAAGCGGCTGCCTTTTTTTGTTAAAATTAAATAGACTCATCCGACAGATTCTTAGACAAAAAAGATTTGAAATTAAAAAATATTGGAACTGAATCTACTTTTACTAATTTTTTTAAATATAAAAATTATTTATCCAATGCACACTACAAATTAAAACATATGTTCAAACCCGCCTAAATTCTAATCCATAGTGTTTAACACGAGACGGAGAATGAAAATGACAAACAACACCAAAATGATCTATATATTGAATGAACATATATATACTACACTAGGTACTAACCCGTGCCATGATGGCACGGAAGGAATGTACTTTATACGTTTAAATTGGTATTGTGTAAAAAATTAAGAATAACTTTAAAATTTTTGGTGATGGTTTATTTATGCTTAATTGCTGAGATTGTAAAAAATTGTATATAAAATCTGGAAATATGTAAAGTGTTCCGGAAAAATAAAATTTTGGGTTTTCTTTTAATAATTGAGCTTTTTTTTACATACGTTTATATTATGTTAAATAATGTTTTGATTTCTAAATAATTTTACATACGTTTATATTATGTAACTGGGACAATAAAGAAACCTCTTTTTCGATTTTTAAATTTTTGTCCCGTTTCCGTTCCCGTAAAATCTCGTCCTAAATTTCCGGTCGCGTTCATTCCGTTCCCGTCCCTGATTTTAACACAAAAATAAATGAGACTCTGTTTTTATTTCTAAATTTTCGTCCCGTTTCCATAAAAATCCTTCCTAAAATCATGATCGTGTCATGTCTCATTTCGTTCTAGTCCCTGATTTTAACTCAAACATAAATAAGTCTCTTTTTTATTTCTATTTTTCCGTTTCGTTTCCGTAAAAAGATCCATCTTAAAATCCTGATCTCGTCATGTCTCATCGCGTTCCATTTAGAATCTGGGACATAAATAGAATCTCTTTTTCGATTTCTAAATTTCTTTCCCGTTTCTGATTCCGTAAATTTCCGCCCGTCCCATCCCATCCCGTTTCTATCTCGGATTTTAACTGGGACATAAATAAAACCTCTTTTTCAATTTCCGGTCGCATTCATTCTGTTCCCGTTCCTGATTTTAACTCAAACATAAATGAGACTCTGTTTTTATTTATAAATTTTTGTTCCGTTTCCATAAAAATCCTTCCTAAAATCATGATCGTGTCATGTCTCATCCCGTTCCAATCCCTGATTTTAACTCAAACATAAATTTAGTCTTTTTTTTTCTATTTTTCCGTCTCGTTTCCGTAAAAATTCATCCTAAAATCCTAATTTTGTCATGTCTAATCCCGTTCCAGTCAAAATCTGGGACATAAATGAAATTTCTTGTTCGATTTCTAAATTTTCTTCCCTTTTTTATTCCCTAAAATTCCGCCCGTCCCGTCCCATCCCGTTTCTGTCTCGGATTTTAACTGGGCATAAATAAAACTTCTTTTCAATTTACGGTCGCGTTAATTCCGTTCCCATCCCTGATTTTAACTCAAACATAAATGAGACTCTATTTTTATTTCTAAATTTTCGTCCCGTTTCCATAAAAATCCTTCCTAAAATCATGATCGTGTCATGTCTCATCCTGTTCCAGTCCCTGATTTTAATTCAAACATAAATGAGTCTCTTTTTTATTTCTATCTGTCTCGTTTTTGTAAAAATTCATCCTAAAATCTGATCCCGTCATGTCTCATCCCGTTTCATTCAAAATCTGGGACATAAATGGAATCTCTTTTTCGATTTCTAAATTTCCTTTCCGTTTCTGATTCCCTAAAATTCTGCCCGTCCCGTCCTATCCCGTTTCTATCTCGGATTTTAACTGGGACATCATAAAACCTCTTTTTCGATTTCCGGTCGCATCCATTCTGTTCCCGTCCCTGATTTTAACTCAAATATAAATGAGACTCTGTTTTTATTACTAAATTTTCGTTCCGTTTCCATAAAAATCCTTCCTAAAATCATGATCGTGTCATGTCTCATCCCGTTCCAGTCCCTCATTTTTACTCAAACATAAATGAGTCTCTTTTTTATTTATATTTTTCCGTCTCGTTTCCGTAAAAATCCATCATAAAATCCTGATCTCGCCATGTCTCATCCCGTTCCAGTCAAAATCTAAGACATAAATAAAATATATTTTTCGATTTCTAAATTTCCTTCCCGTTTCTGTTTCCGTAAAATTCCGCCCGTCCCGTCCCATCTCGTTTCTGTCTCAGATTTTAACTGGGACATAAATAAAACCTCTTTTCAATTTCCGGTCACTTTAATTCCGTTCCCATCCCTGATTTTAACTCAAACATAAATGAGACTCTGTTTTTACTTCTAAATTTTCGTCCCGTTTCCATAAAAATCCTTCCTAAAATCATGATCGTGTCATGTCTCATCCCGTTCCAGTCCCTGATTTTAACTCAAACATAAATGAGTCTCTTTTTTATTTCTATTTTTCTATCTCGTTTCCATAAAAATCCATCATAAAATCCTGATCCCGTCATATCTCATCGCGTTCTATTTAAAATATGGGACATAAATAGAATCTCTTTTTTGATTTCTAAATTTCCTTTCTGTTTTTGATTCCGTAAAATTCCGCCCGTCCCGTCTCATCCCGTTTCTGTTTCGGATTTTAATTGGGACATAAATAAAACATATTTTTCGATTTCCAAGTTTACTCCCTGTTTCCGTAAAATCATGTTTGTCCACTCTTATTCGAGAGATTTTTTTTTATTTTTAATCATTGAATCTCTTAAAAACGATTTATTTTCTGATTTTTATTTTCTTTTTTAATTATTTAAATTATAGAGAAATACTATTTATATGAAATATTGTGTACAAAAATAAAATTTTGTTTTCGTTTCCAAAAATTTCTAACACAATAAATGTAGCTTTTGTCATACTACCATCATCAACATCATCATCATCATCAATCCATAATTTTTCTACCCAAAACATACATTCACAATAATTATGATTTTTCGTCAAAAACGTGATTTGTCAATTTTGTTGTTAGAAAAACTTGTTGATTAGGTCTATAGGTTAGTACTATTTTTTAAGATTCTAGTATAACGGAACAACATTTATATACCATATAATTTTATTTCCATAATATACATCGTCCCATTCTTTATAATAATACAAAAAAAAAAATACTTTTTTATGTCCAAATTTATATTATTACAATAATTAAAAAAATCTGGTAGAACATAAAATAATCTCATATATAATCATTATCATACAAAATCTAATAGAACAGAAAAAAATGCCTAATTTTATTTTCACCAAGTTAATATGTTTATGATATTTTTAATAACAGACAAAAAAGATAAATATCAAAATTTGATTAAACGAACCAAAAATTACAATTATTAAATTTTCATTTGGTTTCATATTTACATAAACTTCAAAGCACCAAAATAATACTTCATCACTTTTAGCAGAGATAATCCATGAGAAATGACAAGAGCAAACTGAGATTTAGCTTAATCTTATTCTTCTTTCTCAAACTCTCTTTTTCTAACGTATCAACTTTTATCATCGATTTTTTCCAAAATATTCCCACCGATAAATAGCTGCTAACATGGATCTTGAATCTCCACAGATACCTCACATTGTAAAATTTTGACAATTGTTAGGTTTTTGATACAGTCGCTACACAAATCTTTTTAAATCTTATTTCTATACATGTTATATATTTATTAAATCTTAAAATTAAATATTGAAAAAAATTAATATATTTGAATTATTTAATATATAACAATATTTTTTACTCGATAATGTTAAGATCATATCTTACTCATTGATATCACATTTCTTAGGTTGTCACAAAATCCATTTAACTTGTATTTACTAGATGAGACTCTTACTCAGATGGGACACAAATTATGTGATATGACGAGAACCATCCAAAACTTTTTTTTATTACTGTCATATTTCGCCCATATTTTTCATACCCAGTGTGCCCCTGTTACATGTTATAAGAAAAAATGTAATTACAAGGAATGCCATTACTTTTCAGAAAAAACGCGCTGCCACGTCAGATACCGCTGACGTGTATTAATGAACTCAGCCGCAGCATCAAATGACGGCAGAGTTACGTTATGTTAAGACTGGTTTAAATAAAATGGCTGAGTTGTGAGTAAACGGCTGACTTACACGTATAACCCATCCAGTGGTTTCGGCTGACTTATTAAATTATGTCTGAGTTATAGGACTTCGGCTGACTTACTAGCATAACCCAGCTATACGTCATGGCTGATTTATAAAATGATAATTGAGTTGTCAACATTTCGCTGAGTCATTATCTGGTTACGGCTGAGTTAACTTTGGCTGGTTGGCTGAGTTTTTTCTTCGTTACGGCTGACTTACTTTTTTTAATGAAGCCTCAGCCAATTAACGGCTGACTTCTTAATGAAAGATTAATTACTACCATAGTATGTTTTGACGCCTGACTTACTAATGTTACGGCTGAGGTAAACTTTTTCGGTCTGAGTTACGACATTAAACGGCTGAATTTGGCAGCCGTTTTTTCCTTTATTAATTACTGAAATAGCATTCATGTTAAGGCTGACTTAATATTTGTTTAGTGGTTGGTTTAAGATAATTTATTTACTTGTTCGTTTGGTGGCTGACTTGCACATGACATCAGTGACGTGGATGCATATTTCCACGTCATCACCATCATCAAGAGAAATACGAAACGTCGTCTTCTTTCAATCTCATATATGTTGTTCCTTCACTCTGTTCTTTACTTCAACAGAGATCCAATTCGTCATCCACTTCCTCTTTCTTCCGATATATGATGGATTCGGTTCCGGTAATGGTAGTCTCGGGTGATTGGGTATAGAAACACAAATTTGTATTTAACGCCGATCATCGAGGGTGTAGATTTGTGCACATACATGCAACAACAAAGCTATGCGAGCTTAAAAATTTGGTTCTCGATGACTACACACTCATAAAGGTGAGCCATCGGGTAAAGCTGAGCTACAGTTTATCGAACAAGGCTATGAATAATATGTCTCCTGGTACTCCACCAATTTATTTATCCAACCATCGGCAGCTGGTATCTTTTATAAGCCTAGCCAAATTCGAGAGTCTACAACTCTGTGCGGAGTTTACGGATATGTGCAAAATTAGTCGGACGGACGGATCGAGAGGGAAGACTAAACGACAAATCAGTCCTGACTCAACATCAGACGGATCGAGAGGGAAGATGAAATGAAAAATCAGTCTTGACTCAACATTAGACGCAAGATTTCATGGTGTATGCATTGATTATAATGAAAACCACTACGAACAAGACGATGAAACTATCGAAGTAGCAGATGAAGCTGCCGAAAAAGCAAATGTAGCTGACGGAGAAGCAGACGACGAAGAAGAAGATGATGAATTTTCAAGCCGATTTGATGTTTTCGACGATTCCGATGGTGAGTCATCGGATGACAAAACTTTCACGGCATACGGCAAGTCGCCGGAAAAAGACGAAGATTCACAAAATCTGACTCCAAAGAAGAGTCCTCACAAGAATGAGACTACCTGATCAAAAGGGAATTCGGCAGCTGTAACGACCGGATCAATAGGAAATTCGTGAGATATAACGATCGGCGCAAAAGGGACATCGGAAGCTTTAAGTTTGGAGATCTCTTCCCTACACCTATCTATAGGACAACGATACAGGAGCAAAGACGCGTTTGAGCCTGTAGTAAAACTTCTTGCAGTAAGGGATGGATTTGATTTTAGGGTACCAACATCAAATAAGAATCTAGTGGTTATCAAGTGCTGGTTGAAAGATTGTCTTTGGAAAGTTCGTGCATCTACAAAGGAGGGGGATTAGCCAGATTTTTATGTTCGTATATACGATTCGGAACACACATGTTCTGTGACGGAACGTTTTTATCGATCGCGACAATCAACTTATAAAATTCTGGGAGATCTTTACAGAGACTATCTTGGTGACGTTGGTCCGTCCGTTTAAACCTAAAAGCGTCGGAGTACTCATAAATAAGATATTTGGTATAAAGGTAATAGAGATCTTTTTATAGTGTTTTATGGTTGACTTATTGCTGTATTATAGTTACTTTATGGCGGATTTATTATATATACATATGGCTGACTTATATTTACTTTATGGCGGAGTTATAATTCGGCTAATTTATTACTATGTTGGTTTCAACATATGGATTACTAGAAGTCATATAGGACGCTAAGGCACGCAAGGCTGCTCGATCAGGGGACTCCTGAGCTTAGTTTTCAAGAATTGCCTTCTTATCTATACATGATAAGACATGCAAATCCGGGTACAGTCGCAAAACTCCAAATTGATGAGTTTACAAGATTCAGATATGTGTTTCTTTCTTTTGGTGCGAGTGTTGCTGGGTTTGAATTCATGCGCAAAGTTATTGTTGTCGACGGTACGTTTCTACATGGTAGTTACAAAGGGACGCTCCTAACAGCCCTAGCTCAGGATGGTAATTTTCATATTTTCCCGATAGCTTTCGGTGTTGTTGACACCAAAAATGATGAGTCTTGGCGGTGGTTTTTTACGCAACTAAAAGTTGTTATTCCTGACGATCCGAGTCTTGCTATAATATCGGACAGGCATAAGTCAATAGGGAAAGCAATTCGCGAGGTGTATCCGTCGGCTTCTCGTGGAATTTGCACTTACCATCTGTATAAGAATATTTTGGTGAAATTCAAAGGAAAACAGATGTTCCGTCTTGTGAAAGAGGCGGCAAGGTGTTTTACGCGGCATGATTTCAATGCTGAGTTCAATGAAATCTCAGTGGCTCATCCTGAACTGCATGGATACCTCCAAAGAGCTGATATCAGACTGTGGGCGCGTGTTCATTTCCCGGGTAACAGATACAATTTAATGACTTCGAATATAGCGGAATCAATGAACAATGCACTGTCAGGTTCTAGAAGTCTTCCCATAGTTCGACTGTTAGAAGCCATTCGGCTTATGATGACTAGATGGTTTGCCGAACGGAGAGAGGATGCAAACTCGCTGATGGGGCTCGATGTGAGCCTCACTGGGTTTCACCTAAAAACGAATCTAGGCTTTTAACCTTAGGTGAAAACAATTGATTTGGTTGCAAGTGCACAACCTATCGTTTGTAGTACTTAAGGGTCGATCCCACAGAGACTAAGATTGCACAACGAATTCCTAAGGAAAAGGATAGGCTAAGACTAAATAAAAAGGGATTTTGTTGTTTCCTAAGTGTCACTCTTAGGGCTGTCCTAATTCTAAGCTAAACTAAACCTAAGCTAACTAAACTAAACTAGAAAGAAAGCTAACTAAAACCTAAAGACTACTAACTAAACTAAGAAAACTAAATATCTCTGGGTAACTAAACGCTATTCCTAAACTGGTTGCTATTAATACTAAAAACGTTGGGCTCTTAGGGGAACATCTACAGGGTCTCACACTTTCAGGGGTTTGCTAGGTATTGATCTATTATTTGGTTTGTTTGACTCACTAACTCGAACACTAAATTGAACCCTCCTACGTTCGCTTACAGGTTCCTAGACTCCATAGACCCGACTGTGTCCTGATCACTCTTTTGGTAAAGGCATGAAGTCAGCTTAAAGATCAAGTTCGATATGTCCTAGAAGTCTACACTAACCCATGTGCTTTAGTACACACAGAGACTAGCTCGTTCAGCCTTCCTAGCTAGGTCCAATAACTCCTAAAGGTTTTGTCTATTAAAAGCTACCTATGCTATCGCTTGTCTACGGATGGCCTATCCGTTTCAATACGCGGTTGATATAAACTAGAAGATAGAGTCGCGGAATAAACCTTGTGGATCTAGAGATCCAGATCTAATACCTAAGAAAACAACGAAATCATGAGATCCCCTTCGAATCACCCCATCAAACCCAACAGGGTGACTACTCGCTCATGGCGAGTTGAAACATCAAAACAATAAAGGTAATAAGCAGGTCTATTAAACTAATAACGAAAAGACGAAGACAAAGAAGGTTCGGATCTGATCTCAAAACAACAAGTGTAAAGAAACTAGATCTTCTCCCCAACAACAAAGTAAAAGCGAAAGAAACTAAAGACAAGGAGAATAGGAAACGATGTTTGAAGAGACGTCCAAGGAGGCTCCTCAAGGCTTCAGATCTTCTTCTCTAGGGCTGCTGCTCGTGGTGTTCTTAGGGTAAAAACAGCATGTCGAAACCCTAAGGTTAAGACTTGTATTTATAGGCTCACGGCATCGGCGAATTAGGGTTAGGGTTTTTGTCAGTCAAAACACGATGTCTTGGGCCGAACGAATTTGGGCTTCTTATGTTGCACTCCAGGGCCTTTAATGAGACTGAAACGTGGGTCTTGGCCGCATGGTCGGGCTCCCTTCGTGCGTTGGTTGGGTACTTGGCCGCATGGTCATCGCGTGGCCGCGCAGCTGGACAGGTCGGTCTTCAAACGGTCATAACTTCTGATTAACAACTTGGATTTGGTCGATTCCACTTCGAGGCGAATCTTGACTCCTTAAGCTTTCCAATGCCACCAAAATCTCCCAATTTGGTTCAGGGGAACATCTTCAACGAATGCCAAACTTCTGATGATCCGAATCTGTCCTCCAAGTCCTTTTCTTTCCCTTTTTGGTCGTTTTCCCTTAAAACCTGTAAAAACTCTTTGTTCTTGCAAATACTGAGTTATTGGCCTTAATACATCAGGAATGTATTAAAACCTTATCAAACACTATTGAAAACCATAGCTAAAATGGGCGAAAAACCGATGTTATCAACTCCCCCAGACTTAGACTTTGCTTGTCCTCAAGCAAACAAGAAAGTAAAGTCATGGAAAAGAGGTTTGAAAATCGCGGGAACTACTTACCTTCCGGGTTATCCTCTTTGCACTCCTCACTGCCTGATGTTCGGAACTTCCATCCGTTAGTTTCCATGAGATTCATCGATTTCTCCTTAATCAATCCCACGGTTCTCCGGCATCTCCAAACTCTCCATTGTCATCTCTTTACATAGATTAAGCATAATAAAATGGTGAGATCTTACCAAGGGAAAATTGATTGGAGGCATGTAGGTCTTTTCCAAGCCGAGACTCTCTTCGTAAGTTCCACCTCTTTCTCTTTTCTCACTTCCAAGGGATCGACATCGACCCCTTGCTCTTTATTTGGGACAGGCTTCCATGAGGTCCGAAGTATGCCCGGGTGTAACCGCACATCCCTCGGTTCACTTCTTTTTGACCTATATCCTCTTTCTCTCTTTTTTTTTTTTTTTTTTTTTTAGAGTATTGAAGGGAAGAGTGAGGGGACCATACTGGTGAAGAAGTGCAATTTCTCGTGAGGCTCGGAGTAGAACTCTACTCAATTATATCTCAGATCTCAAGGCTCGACAATTAAGTCCGGTTTAAGTCCTGTAGAGGTTAGAGACAACGTTAGATCATCTGGATATCCATCGAACATGGGTCTTTGGGGATTGTCGAATCTGCTCACGGCCTATCCAAACTTGGCTCCGTAGTCAAGCGTGATCAAGAGTGGAGTGTTAATCAAATCAGATAAACCGTTAGAATAAGATCGGAATTCCCTACTAAATTTGACTCAATAAAAACGACTCGATAAAAGGAAATTCAGTATTGATGTAAAAATGGAAAATTTCGCAAGTCAACAAGAGTAAAAGTAGAATCGTTAGTAGAGGATGAACATCCTTCCCCCCAGACTTACCTCACACCGTCCTCGGTGTGATAAAAGAAAGGGAAGAGGATGGAAATCATAAAAAGAAAGATAAAGTTTAAGAACTATGTCACCTAGGTAATTAGATGGGTCATCTTCCCCCAGACTTAAATTGTTACCAATTCTTGTCCGTTGGTCGATGGTGGAGTGATGGTGAGGCGGATTGTGGTTGGTGACTTTCTATTGTTCTTTCTCCAATGCTAACCTTTGCCCTTGTGTTTCCTTGTTACAAAACCTAAAACCATCAATAACAAATTAGAAAAACAAAAACCAAAAATAAAATCCTAATATAAATAAATAGATAGATAGATATAGTTATGTTAATGGTATGGTTGTGGTTGTAGATCCACTCAGTGTGTCCGTTGTTAAGATCGTAAAGGAAAATGGACATGGCCGGGACGGATGGTGGCTGTCGCGGGTTGGAGATTCGATCGGCGATCGTGTCCGGACTGACCCGTCTGTCGTGGCACAGGCCGCATGCTCGACCGTCGACCGTGCGGTCAATGGCCTTGCACTCGTGGGCTGGTGGCATGTCTGTGGCGACTAAATCTTCCTGCTTGCTTCCTTTTTAGCATGGATAAGAAACACATCAAAGCATAAAGCATAATCAAAACCAAAAACCAAAAATCAAAAACATAACCTAATGATGGGTTGCCTCCCATCCAGCGCTTTGTTTAACGTCGGTTAGCTTGACGTTTGTGCCTTAGAGATTAGGCGGATGGAGAGCATGTCTCCGGGTCTATCTCCTTTGGCGTTCTTCTATCGTCTCGCATCAGGTTCTCTTCCATTCCCCTAAATGGTTGATCACCTCTTTCTTTACTAGCTTCTCCGTTCTCAAGTCCTTGCAGTTGATTAGATTTGTGACGAGCTTTCATGATGTTGTAGATTGTGAGAAGATCAGGCCCATCTTCCTCTACTTCATCGCTTGGTAAAGTCTCTTCTTCTTCTGCATCGTTGTCGCGTCCAGCAATGCGACATGTGAACTCGTTAAGCTTCCTATCGATCTCCCGATACTTTTCTTTGAGAGTAGAGTCGATCTCCTTAAGCAAATCATGGCTCCTAATACATCTCGCAAACTCGTCCGACAAGATCTCTTCCAAATCATTTATACGCATCTCGATAACTTCCCTCAAAGTTACCTCGCGTTTGATTTGTCGCTCAAGTTTCTCGATCTTGGCTACCATCGCGTCTTCTCTATCCTGGGTTGTTTTAGAGATGGAATCGCAACGGTTGAATAACCTCCCAATTAGCTTACACACTTCAGCGTTTTCCCTACCGCCGTCAAGTATGTCATGTAGGTGCTTGCTGAGGGTTTCTTCAATACATTCAAGTCTCCTTTCAGTTGCTTCGGAGTTTCCTGTGCCTTGTCCTCCACAATGTCGAACATGAGACCAGATTTCGTTGACCCTCGCACTAAGAGTCACGTTGATCTTGTCTATCTTGTCATGGACAGTCTTCTCTAGTAGCTTCTGGTAATCAGAATATCCACTCATAAGAATCTCTAGGCGGTCTTCACGCGGACTTGGTTGTGAGACAGACATTCCTCTTTCTCGAAAGATCTCGTGTGGCATCCGGATAGTCTCTTGGTACCTTCCGGAATTGCTCCGGTCATCGTTGCGGGCTCTAGGGTCAGCCGCGTACGGGTGGTACGGTCGATATTCTCCATATGGTGGCAACGAGTATCTTGGTTGTGCTTTCCGAACAGACCTTTCGCTTAGGCTAGGTCCTAGGCTGGGTGTTTGTGGACGCTTAGGCCTGAAACTGCCTGGTTCGATGGCCTCTACTTCTTTTCGAAATCGCTGCACATCGTCATCTTCAGTGGAGTTATCCAAGGGAATTTAAGTGGCCATGTAAGAGTATGCCTCTCGAGGTTCCCTATCGTCATCCTCATTGGTAAAGAAATCATCATGAGTGGCGTCTTCTCGGGAGTAGCCGCCAAGACTCATTTCAATAGCTCGCTCTGTATAGTAAGCATCGATTTCTTCCTCTGACCATTCTTCACAACCGTTAGGAGTCCTCCTGATTCCTTCCTTCTCACTTCCCTGAGAGAAAGAGTCGTTAGAAGTTGTTGAAATGGTACATACCTGAGAGTAACTAGATTCTCCATCTCCCTTCTCCACGCCATGTGGCTCGGGGAGTCTTGTTGCTCTGCATCTTCCCTTCGTATCCATGTCCATAACTTCTTGCCAATTCGTTTTCCATTCGACGTCCGGAGGAGATTCGACTTCCGGGTCGGTGGTGCGGTCTAACGGCTGAAGGTTGGTGGGCTGCTGGTGGGTACACAGGTCGGTGGTTCGGCAGGCGGGTTGGTGCTGGTCAGTCTCCGGACCGTTGGACTGCTCGGGTGACTGTCGCAGGTTCGGAGGTCGGCTGTACGACGGATCGATGGACTGCCGCATACTCGCAGGCCGACCGTGCGACCGTCGGCCGTCGGGCCGTACGCACGGGGCCTGGCTATGCGGCATGTGGCTGTCGTCCAGTCGAAGGTGGGGTAGTCGTGAGGTGGTGCTGTGCTCTTTGAACAATCTCATGATCCCTTCCCGGCCATACGGTCGATAGAGTGCTGCCCGCGGTCCGACCACGCGACCGTCGGACCGATGGTGGTCCGATCGCGGGTCGTCCGTCGGGTCAAGCGACCATAGGGTCGTGGTCCGGTCCGGTTTTGGTGTAGAGGTGAGCTCGCCTTCCTCCTTTGTTTCTTCAAAACTTTGATTACTCGTATTCTAAAAACTTAGGGTTCAGCTCCTGGGTTTTCTTCAAGTCCACCATGGTTCCTTCTTCTACTGTAACGGCTTCGCCTTCTTGATTCTCCTGCAAGGGAGAAACGTTTGGGCTGCAAGGTTTTGGAGTTTCACTTCCTTCTCCTTCCGTATGTGGCAGCGTGGGGTTCCTGATGCTCAAGATATCGGTAGCTAGGGTTGGTTCGATCAGTTTTGGTTCTTCTCGTTCCATCGGTGCGGCGCGATTGGTCTTGAGATTAGACTTGGCGAGTTCCTTTGATTCTCCCATGAGCTCGTCTCCCTTGTCTATGGTCTCCCTTTCCCTTGTGTCATGTAAAATTTGTGAGGGAACAATACAAGTACTTATAGAGAGAGACTTACCTTTTTCTCTAGGGTTTTGAAGAAGTTTTCCTTCTTCGTAAAGGACTTCCGTTTCTTCTCCTTTTTCTTTTTGAATTAGGTTTTGTGACTTGTTCACCGAGGTTCTGGATTCTTCTAGGTCACTCTCGCCGTCTCCAAAGTGATGAGGGGTCACTTGGGCTGGAAATTTTGGTCGTGGGCCTTCGGTTGGACTTAAAGGCTCGGAATCAGAACTTGGGGTCGAACATGTCGATTGCCGAATGCTGGAGTCCCGCGTGTGCGGCCGTGAGGGTCCTGGGCGCACACTGGAAGCTTCGTCATGCGGTGGTATGTCCTTTGGTTCCAGACAAAGAGATAGTTCGGGCCGCATGATGCCGTCCCGACCGTGCGGTCGTGGGTCCTTGTACCGCATGCCCGGTGCTTGCCTGTGCGGTCGGAGAGACTCGTCCCACGGGTTGGAAGCATGGTCATGTGGTGGTAACCTCGTGATTCGCACCAGTTCTCCTTTGCTTTGTACTGGTTCTTTGGGGCTTTGCAAAGACATTACATTGAAGAAAGTTACTTTGCTCTTGACATTTCCTTGAGTCGAAAAGGTTGAATTAGTTGAGACTTCTTCTTCCTCCTCCTTAAGATCATCACGTAGAGGGTCTTCTTCCCAATCCACACTTGGGTTAGGATTAGTAAGCTTCTTTTGTAAAACTCATATATCCCAGTCATATCTTCCTTCTAAGCTTTCCATGTTTCTTTCCATGGAGAGGCTCTTTTGGCATTGATGTTGAATATCCTCTTGGGCGATTTGTAAGTCAAATCGAGCGTTGTTCAACTCTTCTTCTACTTTAGAAACACGTACAGAGACTTCTTCGATCTTTGCTACGAGCTCCTTCTTGGTGTTCTTGAGCTCGTTCTCCAATCTACCGTAAGTCTTTTCATGTGAGTCTAGTAGTTTCTCCAAGAGACTTTCAATCTTCGTTTCCTTTTCAACACTTTTAGGTTTGGTGGCCTCATAGGCATCGCGAGAGTAGCTGTCGTGTGATTCGATTCGCATCATCTCACATTCAACGTCCTCTTCATTAGAAGCGTGAAAGAGTCCTGAAGGTTTGTTAGAGCGTAATGAGTTTGCAGCTCTCACAGCTCTACCTTCCAAAATTCGTGGGCACGCAGCTCCCACAAATTGGTCATCACATATCCGAGGTGATGGGCGATTGGTTCGCCTAGTAGTTGACGTCCTGGCTGGTCCGTGGTGACCAGTGAAAGTACCATTAGTCGAGAAGTTGGGTCCGTGCATGCAGTCACGGATGAGAGGTGATGGCCGCGGCTTCACTTCCTCGTTAGAGCCATCGAAGCGATGTTTGTTCCACCATCCAAGTGGCTCGTCGGGATCCATCCCGAGGGTACCTGAAACAAGTGAAATCAAAAAGAAAAATCAGTAGCACAATGCCTTAAGACTTTATCCTAGTCCAAAAACTCGTGGGCAAATCAAATAGTCCCCGACAACGGCGCCAAAAACTTGATGGGGCTCGATGTGAGCCTCACTGGGTTTCACCTAAAAACGAATCTAGGCTTTTAACCTTAGGTGAAAACAATTGATTTGGTTGCAAGTGCACAACCTATCGTTTGTAGTACTTAAGGGTCGATCCCACAGAGACTAAGATTGCACAACGAATTCCTAAGGAAAAGGATAGGCTAAGACTAAATAAAAAGGGATTTTGTTGTTTCCTAAGTGTCACTCTTAGGGCTGTCCTAATTCTAAGCTAAACTAAACCTAAGCTAACTAAACTAAACTAGAAAGAAAGCTAACTAAAACCTAAAGACTACTAACTAAACTAAGAAAACTAAATATCTCTGGGTAACTAAACGCTATTCCTAAACTGGTTGCTATCAATACTAAAAACGTTGGGCTCTTAGGGGAACATCTCCAGGGTCTCACACTTTCAGGGGTTTGCTAGGTATTGATCTATTATTTGGGTTATTTGACTCACTAACTCGAACACTAAATTGAACCCTCCTACGTTCGCTTACAGGTTCCTAGACTCCATAGACCCGACTGTGTCATGGTCACTCTTTTGGTAAAGGCATGAAGTCAGCTTAAAGAACAAGTTCGATATGTCCTAGAAGTCTACACTAACCCCTGTGACTTAGTACACACAGAGACTAGCTCGTTCAGCCTTCCTAGCTGGGTCCAATAACTCCTAAAGGTTTTGTATAATAAAAGCTACCTATGATATCGCTTGTCTACGGATGGCCTATCCGTTTCAATACGCGGTTGATATAAACTAGAAGATAGAGTCGCGGAATAAACCTGGTGGATCTAGAGATCCAGATCTAATACCTAAGCAAACAACGAAATCATGAGATCCCCTTCGAATCACCCCATCAAACCCAACAGGGTGACTACTCGCTCATGGCGAGTTGAAACATCAAAACAATAAAGGTAATAAGCAGGTCTATTAAGTGTAACGAAACAAGTGTAAAGAAACTAGATCTTATCTCAAAACAACAAGTGTTCTTAGGGTAAAAACAGCATGTCGAAACCCTAAGGTTAAGACTTGTATTTATAGGCTCACGGCATCGGCGAATTAGGGTTAGGGTTTTCGTCGGTCAAAACACGGTGTCTTGGGCCAAACGAATTTGGGCTTCTTATGTTGCACTCCAGGGCCTTTAATGAGACTGAAACGTGGGTCTTGGCCGCATGGTCGGGCTCCCTTCGTGCGTTGGTTGGGTACTTGGCCGCATGGTCATCGCGTGGCCGCGCAGCTGGACAGGTCGGTCTTCAAACGGTCATAACTTCTGATTGACAACTTGGATTTGGTCGATTCCACTTCGAGGCGAATCTTGACTCCTTAAGCACTCCAATGCCACCAAAATCTCCCAATTTGGTTCAGGGGAACATCTTCAACGAATGCCAAACTTCTGATGATCCGAATCTGTCCTCCAAGTCCTTTTCTTTCCCTTTTTGGTCGTTTTCCCATAAAACCTGTAAAAACTCTTTGTTCTTGCAAATATTGAGTTATTACATATACATATGGCTGACTTATATTTACTTTATGGCGGAGTTAGGGATATAATTCGGCTAATTTATTACTATGTTGGTTTCAACAGATGGATTACTAGAAGTCATATAGGACGCTAAGGCACGCAAGGCTGCTCGATCAGGGGACTCATGAGCTTAGTTTTCAAGAATTGCCTTCTTATCTATACATGATAAGACAGGCAAATCCGGGTACAGTCGCAAAACTCCAAATTGATGAGTTTACAAGATTCAGATATGTGTTCCTTTCTTTTGGTGCGAGTGTTGCTAGGTTTGAATTCATGCGCAAAGTTATTGTTGTCGACGGTACGTTCCTACATGGTAGTTACAAAGGGACGCTCCTAACAGCCCTAGCTCAGGATGGTAATTTTCATATTTTTCCGATAGCTTTCGGTGTTGTTGACACCGAAAATGATGAGTCCTGTCGGTGGTTTTTTACGCAACTAAAAGTTGTTATTCCTGACGATCCGAGTCTTGCTATAATATCGGACAGGCATAAGTCAATAGGGAAAGCAATTCGCGAGGTGTATCCGTCGGCTTCTCGTGGAATTTGCACATACCATCTGTATAAGAATATTTTGGTGAAATTCAAAGGAAAACAGATGTTCCGTCTTGTGAAAGAGGCGGCAAGGTGTTTTACGCGGCGTGATTTCAATGCTGCGTTCAATGAAATCGCAGTGGCTCATCCTGAACTGCATGGATACATCCAAAGAGCTGATATCAGACTGTGGGCGCGTGTTCATTTCCCGGGTAACAGATACAATTTAATGACTTCGAATATAGCGGAATCAATGAACAATGCACTGTCAGGTTCTAGAAGTCTTCCCATAGTTCGACTGTTAGAAGCGATTCGGCTTATGATGACTAGATGGTTTGCCGAACGGAGAGAGGATGCAAACTCGCAGCACACAACGCTCTCACGCGGTGTTGAAAAACTTTTACAGGTAACTCAGCTGTAACCGTTTACATAAGTCAGACATTATTCTTATCAATCAGCCTTAACATGATTTGTTTATTTTCTATCTACTAGGGCCGTGTCTCCGCAGCAAGACTTTTGGCAGTACAACCGATTGATTCTTCACGTGTGCAGGTCTCACATGGAAATAATACTTCTTTGCATGTTGTAACTTTGCCTGCAAAAAGTTGCACTTGCCGTCATTTCAACCTCGAAAAAATACCATGCATCCATGCAATCACAGCTGCATAACATATGGGTGTGTCTCGTATAGGGCTGTGTAGTCCTCACTACACGACCGACCATTTGATTAGAACATATGGGTGTGTCTCGTATATATTTATTTTCAGTTTATTGACAGTATATTCACATCCCATTCACAAAAAAAAAAAAGAGTTAACTCTGTCTAAGTAAAGCTTATAGGATATGACAATGTATGGTTTAGGGTTTGTGTTATATCGTTCTGCAGATTAAGTTTGAAAATGAACAAACATGATGTAATTTCATGATCTTTATCAGATAAAGGTCATCTAAACTCGTTGTTTACATGAAAAGGTAAAAAAAATTCACATTTACTTCATTCGAGGTTAAGCTGACTTATCATAAATCGAAAAAATTGAAATAACGGATTTAACATACGTTAGAATGAGAGAAAGTGTTTGGCGAAAATGTTTCTCCTCGAACAAAATGTTCGCCTTCGGGATTTGTGAAGCAGATCGAGTTTTCGTTTGGGGAAGAGTTGTTTTTTTATTTTTTTATTAAAGTATTCTTTTCTTTGGTGTAAAGCGTGTTTATGGGAAAACACAACCCATCATTACGAGTCTTCTCTCCGAAATCAAAAATCACTAATCATCATCACGTCTGTACAGCCGTTAAATCAAGTTTAATTCACAAAAGAATTCAAAAAAATTCAAAATTTTGAATTCTTCTTTACACACATACGTTACGACTGAATTATGTTCTCTTTACGACCGAAGAGTCCTCACAAGAATGAGACTACCTGATCACACAAAATCTGACTCCAAAGAAGAGTCCTCACAAGAATGAGACTACCTGATCAAAAGGGAATTCCGCAGCTGTAACGACCGGATCAATAGGAAATTCGTCAGATATAACGATCGGCGCAAAAGGGACATCGGAAGCTTTAAGTTTGGAGATGTCTTCCCTACACCTATCTATAGGACAACGATACATGAGCAAAGACGCGTTTGAGCCTGTAGTAAAACTTCTTGCAGTAAGGGATGGATTTGATTTTAGGGTACCAACATCAAATAAGAATCTAGTGGTTATTAAGTGCTGGTTGAAAGATTGTCTTTGGAAAGTTCGTGCATCTACAAAGGAGGGGGATGAGCCAGATTTTTATGTTTAAATAAACGATTCGGAACACACATGTACTGTGACGGAACGTTCTTATCGATCGCGACAATCAACTTATAAAATTCTGGGAGATCTTTACAGAGACTATCTTGGTGACGTTGGTCCGTCCGTTAAACCTAAAAGCGTCGGAGTACTCATAAATAAAATATTTGGTATAAAGGTAATAGAGATCTTTATATAGTGTTTTATGGTTGACTTATTGCTGTATTATAGTTACTTTATGGCGGATTTATTATATATACATATGACTGACTTATATTTACTTTATGGCGGAGTTAGGGATATAATTCGGCTAATTTATTACTATGTTGGTTTCAACAGATGGATTACTAGAAGTCATATAGGACGCTAAGGCACGCAAGGCTGCTCGATCAGGGGACTCCTGAGCTTAGTTTTCAAGAATTGCCTTCTTATCTATACATGATAAGACAGGCAAATCCGGGACAGTCGCAAAACTCCAAATTGATGAGTTTACAAGATTCAGATATGTGTTCCTTTCTTTTGGTGCGAGTGTTGCTGGGTTTGAATTCATGCGCAAAGTTATTGTTGTCGACGATACGTTTCTACATGGTAGTTACAAAGGGACGCTCCTAACAGCCCTAGCTCAGGATGGTAATTTTCATATTTTCCCGATAGCTTTCGGTGTTGTTGACACCGAAAATGATGAGTCCTGTCGGTGGTTTTTTACGCAACTAAAAGTTGTTATTCCTGACGATCCGAGTCTTGCTATAATATCGGACATGCATAAGTCAATAGGGAAAGCAATTCGCGAGGTGTATCCGTCGGCTTCTCGTGGAATTTGCACTTACCATCTGTATAAGAATATTTTGGTGAAATTCAAAGGAAAACAGATGTTCCGTCTTGTGAAAGAGGCGGCAAGGTGTTTTACGCGGCGTGATTTCAATGTTGCGTTCAATGAAATCGCAGTGGCTCATCCTGAACTGCATGGATACCTCCAAAGAGCTGATATCAGACTGTGGACGCGTGTTCATTTCCCGGGTAAAAGATACAATTTAATGACTTCGAATATAGCGGAATCAATGAACAATGCACTGTCAGGTTCTAGAAGTCTTCCCATAGTTCGACTGTTAGAAGCGATTCGGCTTATGATGACTAGATGGTTTGCCGAACGGAGAGAGGATGTAAACTCGCAGCACACAACGCTCTCACGCGGTGTTGAAAAACTTTTACAGGTAACTCAGCTGTAATCGTTTACATAAGTCAGACATTATTCTCATAAATCAGCCTTAACGTGATTTGTTTATTTTCTATCTACTAGGGCCGTGTCTCCGCAACAAGACTTTTGGCAGTACAACCGATTGATTCTTCACGTGTGCAGGTCTCACATGGAAATAATACTTCTTTGCATGTTGTAACTTTGCCTGCAAAAAGTTGCACTTGCCGTCGTTTCAACCTCGAAAAAATACCATGCATCCATGCAATCGCAGCTGCAGAACATATGGGTGTGTCTCGTATAGGGCTGTGCAGTCCTCACTACACGACCGACCATTTGATTAGAACATATGGGTGTGTCTCGTATATATTTATTTTCGGTTTATTGACAGTATATTCACATCCCATTCACAAAAAAAAAAAAAAGAGTTAACTCTGTCTAAGTAAAGCTTATAGGATATGACAATGTATGGTTTAGGGTTTGTGTTATATCGTTCTGCAGATTAAGTTTGAAAATGAACAAACATGATGTAATTTCATGATCTTTATCAGATAAAGGTCATCTAAACTCGTTGTTTACATGAAAAGGTAAAAAAAAATTCACATTTACTTCATTCGAGGTTAAGCTGACTTATCAAAAATCAAAAAAAATTGAAATAACGGATTTAACATACGTTAGAATGAGAGAAAGTGTTTGGCGAAAATGTTTCTCCTCGAACAGAATGTTCGCCTTCGGGATTTGTGAAGCAGATCGAGTTTTCGTTTGAGGAAGAGTTGTTTTTTTTTTTTTTTATTAAAGTATTCTTTCTTTGGTATAAAGCGTGTTTATGGGAAAACGCAACCCATCCATTACGAGTCTTCTATCCGAAATAAAAAATCAGTAACCATCATCACGTCTGTACAGCCGTTAAATCAAGTTTAATTCACAAAAGAATTCAAAAAATTCAAAATTTCGAATTCTTCTTTACACACATACGTTACGACTGAATTATGTTCTCTTTACTGCTGAGTTGGTAGAATAAATCATTATTGAAAAATAAATTTTTTACATATATTTAAAACAATTATTATTACATATATATTTATTTTCAGTTTATTGACAGTATATTCACATCCCATTCACAAAAAAAAAAAAACAAAATGAAAGAGTTAACTCTGTCTAAGTAAAGCTTATAGGGTATGACAATGTATGGTTTAGGGTTTAGGGTTTAGGGTTTGTGTTATATCGTTCCCCAGATTAAGTTTGAAAATGAACAAACATGATGTAATTTCATGATCTTTATCAGATAAAGGTCATCTAAACTCGTTGTTTACATGAAAGTTAAAAAAATCACATTTACTGCATTCGAGGTTAAGCTGAGTTATCGTAAAGACACGGTTGACTTATCGTAAATCGGAAAAATTGAGAAAAGCGTGTTTATAGGACTCCACTAACATATGTTAGAGAACAAAATGTTAAGAGAACAAAATGTTCGCCTTCGGGATCTGTGTAGCAGATCGAGTTTTCGTTTGGGGAAGAGTTGTTTTTATTTTTTTAAATTTTTTTGTTAAATTATTCTTTTCTTTGGGGAAAAGCGTGTTTATGGGAAAACGCATTACGTGTCTTATAGCCGCACAGTAAATTCAGTAATCATCACGTTTGTTCAGTAGTTAAATTAAGTTTAATTCACAAAAGAATTCAAAAAAATTCTAAATTTCGAATTCTTTTTTTACACACATACGTTACGACTGCGTTATGATCTATCTACGGTTGAGTTGTTAGAATAAATCAGTAGTAAAAGAAACAAGTGTACAATAATTCACTAACAAGAAAAAATCATGAAACAAAGTATAATTCGTGAAGCTGTCCAAGTAAAGCACAATAGGGTATGACAATGTAAGGGTTTATGGTTTAGGGTTATGGTATGTGTTATATGGTTTTCATGGATAGGTTTGAAAATACACAAACATGAGGTAATTTTGTGATATTTATCAGGTAAACTTCGTAGAAATGTCAATTCTAACTTAGTTTTTACATGAAAGTGTAAAATACTCACATTTACTGAATTCGTGGTTGAGCCGAGTTATCATAACGAGACGGTTGTGTTAACCTTTGTCGAAGGAATCGACTAACACGCTTTACCCCAAATTATTGTTTATGGGGAAACGCAACCCATCAATACGTGTCGTCTGCTATCCGCATAGTAAATTCAGTAATCATCACGTTTGTACAGCCGTTAAATTAAGTTTAATTCACAAAAGGAATTCAAAAAAATTCAAATTTTCGAATGCTTTTTTTACACACGATCGTTTCGACGGAGTTATTTTATATTCACGGTTGAGTTATTAGAAAAAATCATTATTAAAAACTTCGAATTCAGCGGTATACACATACGTTATGACTGAGTTACGACTGAGTCGATTTTTTGTTTTGAATTACCCTCATAATCATTAGTGAAGATACATGGTAAACAAAACTACTTAAAAAATAGATTATTATCGCTAGAACAACAAAAACCGCAACAATCGCATTCGTCAACTCCTTAGCTATTACTTCCCTCTTTTTGTCAATCATCGCCTTCAGCCTAACTAACTCATTCTCGTTTTCCAATTGGAGATCATGGAGGTGAGCAATCGAGTCTCTATGAACAATAAGAGTTTCACGCATTTCATTCATATTAGGATACACATGAATTTCTTGTCTTAACTTTGTTAATTCCTCCATCATAGCTTCATCCCACCATTTCGAAATGTGATATCCCCCATCCTACACATACATATTGAAAACAAAATTTAACAAATTAATTCGTAAATTGAACCGTCTAAAAATTCGACCAAAACATTGAACAACTTACATGTGTAAAAGAGTCTTCCCGGATTCGGAGTTGTCATGGAAGATTCAAGCAGTGCCCTTCCACCACAGAAACAAACACTAGGGATCCCATAATCAGCATCTTCAAATTCAATTGGATCTATGTTGGACAACAAAGAGTGAGAAATTTCTGGCATTGTGAAGAAAAATAGAGATGGATTATGAGATGAAAAACAAGGGTAATCTAGTATATAAATATATAACACAAGACGGAATACGAAAGGTTGCGTATATAGAGTATCACACAGCGGCTGCATTATAATGTTATTTTAAATCATTATAATTTTGTATTTTAACTTAATTAACACATATGTAATTATTTTGAGATATTTTAATAATAAAAATCACATAAGTATAATATATTCGGGTATTGGCTAATTTATTAAAACGTAACGGCTGGTATTATGACGGCATGGCTGAGGTACAACAAATTCATTCGTTGTTTCGCTGGGTTGTAGCCCATGTGAGTAAGAGACCCTTTTTGAAATAGTTAATTAAAAAAAATGATTTAGATCTATAAGACCATATCTATTGTCGGAGATGGTCTAACAAATCTGCTTATTTTCCGATAATTGAGAATACAATACAATAACTTGAAGAGAAAATCAGAAACAACCAAATTCATTAAACATATCTTCCAAATCTTTCCACACGTTCATATTCATCCATTGGGGCTTATCGCTATGAGATCTCACTCTGAGCCTGATATCATTCATCTGCATTCTGTATACTTGTCGACCCGTCAAATTAAACTGCGTCCACACCGTTAAAGTATGCCTCGGATGCCACGAGTATTTACGCTACACATAAGAAAAAAGAAAAAGAAAAAATTGATCCATAACAGTCAAAATAAATTTTTAGCTTTCTTAATATCACATATCAGTGCTTACCGCGAGTGTGTAAAACCATTTTTTCTTATAATGGAATGGAATGGAGCTAAAAGTCGGCCACGCATGCTCCCAATTGTTTTTCAGGATCTCTCTAAAGGCGCCATATAATTTGAAATCGAACTCTTCAAACGTGTAAGAGGTTTTGTCAACAGGGTTTAGAACGGGAAGATTCTCACGCCCATCAACGTTAAGGATCGCTTGAACCTCTTTGTCAAACTGACTGTTGATGGAAGGAATAACGTCCATGGCGAGAAGAAGATGTAACACAGATATAAATAGAGAAAATTCGTTGAAATATTAGACAGGGAGAATAAGCTCGAAATATGAGAAGAAAAATTAGGGTAATCTAATATAAATAGGGAAAAAAAAACGGAGAGGAAGGCGAGACAAATTTTCGTTCCACGGAAAACTAACACAAAGGTTGCGTATATATCACATAGTGGCTGAATTATATGTTAATTGGTGTATCAATAATGCTTCATGGCTGATTTATTTATCTCATTCTAGATGAGTTATATTGTTCATAAGTAATTTCATGTCTGATTTCTCATATTCATTTGTCAAAATACATGGGTGAACTAACACAAAAGTTAATTTTCAGATAATTGAAAATAGATTAAAGTAAAATTTCCCTAAAAATGTAAAGAAAATCTTTCCACACTTTCTTATTCATCCAGTAGGGCTTATCTTTATTATTTCTATGCTTCCAAATGAGATGACGAATCTCTCCTCGGTATACTTCTCGAACCACCAAATTAAACTTCTTCCACACCGTAAAAGTATGTCTCGGATCCCACGTGTATTGACGCTACTCATAAAAAAATAATAAATAAAAATAAGATATTCATAAGAAACAACATTGAATTTTTAGTCTGCTTAATATCAAGAGAAATATCGGTGCTTGCTTACCGCGAGTGTTAAAAACCATTGTTTCCTATAATGGAATGGAATGCAGCGAGAAGTCGGCCACGCATACACCCAATTGTCTCTCAGGATATCTGTGAATGCGCAATGTAGCTTGAAATCGAACTCTTTAAACGTGTAAGAGGGTTTGTCAAGATTGAAACCAAAACGACTACCAGGGTTTAGAACGGAGAGATTCTCACGATCAGCAGCGTATAGGATCGCTTTAACATCTCCGTGAAACTGACTTCTGATTTGAGGAATACCTTCCATGTCGATAAGACTATGTAACAGAAAGAAATGGAGAAAATGAAAAACAATATGAGGGTAATCTGATATAAATAGAGAAAATACGGAGAGAAATGCGAAAGGTTGCGTTTGTTAACTGATGGTTTCGCGCCAAAGTTTGTTAACCTTTGTTTTGGCGGCTAATATCTGAGTTATATTGTTAACTAATGTACAACTAATGCTTAATAGATTATTTAACGATTCATTGTGGCTGAGTTATATTGTTCATTGATTTATTAATAATTTTCATTTCACGGCTGATTCATAAATGCATTACTGCTGATTTATATTGTTAATTGAAGTATTAATAATGCGTTATGGCTGAGTTATATCTAATGTCCATAAAATAAACATTTCTAGAAATAAAATATAAAATTACATAGAAAATTGTCTACCTCCTTAGTTAATAAATCCATTGTAAATATCAGGTTCCTCCGCCAGTAGATTTGCTGCCATCTTAAGCCGTAAATCCTGAATGTTCGCATCACATAGGCCATCGAAAGTAACACCAAGGGCGAGACATTCAATGTATTTTAGCGCATACACACCACAGTCTCCGGGATACTTGTTTTGAGGCACATTCTTTGGACTCTTCCATCTGAAAGTAAACGGCTTGTAGCTATAAGGTCGTGAGAAGGAGATAGAAATTGTATCGTTCAGCATGTGCGGAATCATTTCCCTAATTGGCCTACAAGCTTCACGAACTTGTGATTCCTTCTCCGGTTCATATATGCTATCGTAGCAATCAATGTGGCCACGAATCAAGTCCACGTCCAGCGCCAACCAATGATTACCTCCGCTTTGTACAATGAAATACACATGCCAAACATCAGACAACCACATCATACGAGTCGCTTGATCTTCCGGATATAAACCTTTGACTACAGCTTCATAGTTGGTCCCGTTAAACTTGAAGTGCTTAGGATTCTGCTTGAACTGACGATGATAATCAAGGACCATGGCAGTCGTGAAGTACTGATCTACAAACGCAATGCCTTTGCTATGATATGGGCAGGGTTCTGTAAGCAACCTACGTCTGAGGATTCTCTGGTACGCACTGATATGCTGAAATAAAAAAGCATAACTCAGTCATAATGAATAATACGTCTATCTCAGTCGTAACGTATTAAAATTATTAGTATAACTCAGCCGAAATAATTCACAACTCAGTTGTAGCGTATATTAATTCGAAAAATTATAACTCATTCATAATGAATAATAAGTCATATAATAACTCAGCTATTACGAATAATAAGTCATAGAATAACTCAGCCGTAAAACTTACACTTTCGTTCAGCCATCCCCACGTTTGGTCTGTGGCGGGCCACGACTTTCGCGGGGAAATGATGATCCTATAGAACTCAAGAGGGTCGTCACGCTTTCGCAATTTGATGCCCCTGACAGACAAACACAAGGCAACATGTTAAAACAACATTGTTAACAAGAAGCTGTAATTAACAAATTAATGAACAAGATCATACTTCAGAGTTGATGATATGTGTTCATTCAGTTTATTTAATCTATCCGGATCAACAGGTGACATAGGATCATATATTGCGGATGAAGGTTCACAGTTCTTCCTCATGCAGCTCAGTCCGTCGTCTCTAATATAAGGAAAAACACATGTTGGCTTATCTTTTAGTTTACTCGTATCTTTCCCCTTAATGGACAGCTTAACACTCTGATTCCTGATATCACTTATAATTTTAAGCCTTAGCTGTTCATCCTCATCATCCTCAGACTCAGGTATCATGAGCATGGCGTCCTTATTAACATCAACTGTGGAATCTGATAATTCTTCATCATTATTGTATTTTCCACCATCATCACCAGCTTTTTCACCAAGTATCTTATGCGGTTCATCAACATCAGCTTTTCCATCAAGTAGATCATGCACATCATCACCATCAGCTTTTACATCAGCCACATTATCAGCTTTAACTGCTTCACCATCTAAAGTATTCGGTGCATCATCAGCTTTTTTAGAACCTGCTTCAGAAGCTGCTTCAGCTGATATAAACTCTTCTCCATTCCCCTCTGGATTGCCAATGAATTTCTTAGGTCTTCCCCTACGCCTTTTTATCGGTTCTCCCTCCAATGCTTGTTCATCCTTTAAATCTTTATTGGCATCTGCTATTGCTTTTTTTTCCAGTGCTTTTCGATTTTTTCCTGGTTTTTGCTTTTTTGGACTCTAATTCTCTAGTCTTTCCTTCTTCTTTGTCCTTCCCAAGCTTTGTCTTTAGATTTCTCGTCAATACAGGAGACCGCAGATTAGCAACAAGCTTCTTAACACCAACATGCTTCTTAACATTAGCTTTCGAAGCAGCCACCACCTCAACGAGATCATCATCATAGTGGCTGGTGGACTTACCAGCCACTTCCATATGCGTAGTCAGGTTCTTCTGAACATTCTCAGGAATTTTGGCATCCTTCCCCTGTATAACATTACAAATAAAATAAGATAACTCAGTCATAATGGCTTTTGAAATCAGCCGATATAATGATAAATCAGTCGTTGGTATGGCACTGTTATCTTACCAGAGAATGACTACTTGCAGATTGCATAGATCGACGGGATACGTCGACGGGATCTTTTACATGAGTGGATGCGTCGACGGATAAGGATGATTTTATACCCACAGTTGATAGTGGCTGTCCAGCTGTGGATGAATTAGCAGCCAACAGATTCTTGATACAGAAAAGGTTTGAATCTTCCCACTTGTTCAAGTCTGTCAATTCACTCTCCGCCTTCTCTAGCCGTGAAGACATGCCGTTCATGCTTGTATCAAGATTATCAAATCTTGTTATGAAATTAGCCACCATATCCATAATGAGTTTTCTAAGCGACACATTATCTGCCTTCTCATTACAAAACTGCAACACATGTACACAAAAAACGCATAAGCAAGCTAACCAAACATTAAATATCAACACAATATACAATATCAATTACCGCTGCTTCATCATTCTTATTCCCGACAGATTCATCAAAATCAACATCAAAATCAACATCCTTATCCTTCTCCTTCAAGCCTTTATGCTTCTTTTTGAGATGTTGAGAATAATCCTTATCATCTGGTTTTTTCTTCTTCTTATTCTTCTTCTCATTCTGAGACATCTTCTTGTCCCAAAAGCCTGCGACAAACTTCTCATCAGCTATGTCTTGGATCAGATTATCAAGTTCTGGGTCTTCTGGTTCATCAGGCCACTCAGGATATAGCCGTCTAGCATTTTCAATCATATGCCTTACACGCACCTACAACATCAGATATAATAAACAATAATCATCATAAACCATAACTAAACCATCAATAAACCAGAACTCAGTCACAATAATCCATACCTCAGTCACAACCAATTATAACTCAGCTATCAATTAACAATAACTCAACTATCAATAACTCAACCATCAATAACTCAACCATCAATAATAATTATAACTCAGTTTAAATCTTACCTTTCCTTTTTTTCGATTTCTTCATCAATGACCGAACCCAAATCTCTTCGTGTGCGGTTTCCCTGCCATCGCAACAGAGGACTCATATCCCCGTCGGATGGGTTACCAAAACGTTCTCCAAAACATGTGATAGATTCATAAGCCCATGCTTGTAATACGTACACAAGACCGTTGACGGTGTACGTCCTTCCGGTAGGACTAAGGGTCTTGATAGACCCAAGAAGAGACTCAAATGCTACCCGACCCCATGGATAATTATTCATGGCTTCATCATCAAAAACTCTTTTAGCAGATTCCAAAGGGATTCTAGAGTTGTGATGAAGTCCATGGATACCAATTGCTCCAGGAACAACCTCCCCATCCATTTACGCCTAATGTCTTGTGGTGGCCATTCCCGGCATTTACCTAATCCATCTAGAAGCTCATATAAAGTGGGAGCAACAGTGAGACCTCCTTCTACAGAAGCAGGCACCAATTCTCTTAAAAACTCTCTGTACTCAACTTCAGGTTCAAATGGCTCTGTAGGCAACGAATCTGTGGTCAAACCCGTGACATGCTCAAACTCATTCAACCCAAATCTTATAGGTTTACCACCAATGAGAAACCAAACCTCATTCTTCCTTACTCTTAACTGTCTGCATAGCATGTAGTGGACAATTTTAGCAGACCATACAATGGCTCTCTCATATATTTTGGCTTCTATTCCAGTTGGGTGCTCCTTTATTTCATTCCACACGGTTTCACCTACGAAAATTCTTAATGTATCCATTTGGCCGAGTTGAACACTGTGGTTAAGATATTTATTCTCAAGACTAGACTACCCTTCCGCATACAGTCTTGGAGGGTAATTCCTTTGTTCATCCATCTGATAAGAAAGAAGATTACATCAAACAGAGTATAGTTACATCGAACAGAGTATAAATCACAACTCAGCCATAACATAAATAATAACTCAGTTACAAATGCATTGGGATAGTATAACTCAACCGTATAGTAAATATTAACTCAGCAGAGACATAACCAAATTCAGCCACAGATGCATCGATAAAATCAGGACATATAAAGAAACTCAGCAACATATAACAATATAAACCATAAATTAGCCCTAACACAACCCGTAACTCAGTCGTAATAAACCAGACACCAAATCCAGCAGATCTATCAAATCAGCCACAACGACGGCGGAAATCAGCCATAATAATCATCGATAAAAAGCCACATCTACCAATATAAACCATAAATTAGCCCTAACACAACCTGTAACTCAGTCGTTATAAACCAGACACCAAATCCAGTAACTCTATGTTTCATATAACGGTTTAAACTCAAAAAAAGATATATTCAAACTTACCGAGAGTGATGAAAGCAGAGATTTTTTAGGAATCGATGGAAGATGAAGAAACCCACTTGAGTTCCTTGATATTGAGACGAAATATGACGGAGAAACGACCGACAATGACGATATTTGGGCCGACTTAGGGTTTACTGTTCGAAATCGCCGGAAAGAGAAAAGAGAATTTTTTTTTCCTCGCTGTGAACAGTTGCGAAAAATGGACTCTTGAGTTTCCCTTCCCTCTGTTTTGAAAATTAAAGTTTTTGTCGACGTGGGATTACAATTAATGACGTGGATTATGCTAATTTCTTTTAAATCATTTTGTAGTTAAAAAAAAAAAAAATCAAGGGTGTTATAGTAATTTTACAGGGACGGAAAACATATGAGTTATTTTCAAAAAATGTATCCCACGATAGCAATAAACCAACTTTTCTACACCATTTAAGTTCTTATTTCTTATTAGATTTCAAATTTTGAGATTAATTAGGTAGTAGTTAATGTAAATTTCTTATGCATTCCTTAAATTGTGCATGAATCAAAACCATTTTCCATATTGTTATTAATTTCGACATTACAGAATCCATTTAATTTAGATTTATTAGATTTCAAATATTGAGATTAATTAAAATAGTTAGTGTAAATTTATTACGTATTCCTTATTATTTAATGTTTATTTTAACTAAAAATATGAGAAAATCACATTCAATACAAATTTGTTTTAGGGTTAATTTCCAAAATTGATTTTTTAAAAACTCTTCAATTTCTTTTATACATATAAAATTTCGTATAATATTTATCAATTTAAAAATCTGTTAATAGTATAGAATATAATTATAATCAATTAGATGTCAACAATCCTTATTCTATTAAATAGATATTAAATGATAGAAACACATTAACTTAAACTATCAGTACTGGTTACTAAAGTTTGTTATTTTTTTATTTCAAATAAAGAGCTTTCGTTTAAAGAAAAAAATTCTCAAACGTAGTTTTGGAATCAGAAAAATCACATGCATCTCTAACAATTGACACTCGTGTGAAAACATAGAATTGTTGTCATATTTCTTTTTTATTTCTTTTAGTATATAAACTTTAAATAATCGAAAAAGCTATCACTTAGTAGTAGCAGCAATTGACAGTAAGTAGAAATGATTGTTTATTTTTGGCTCATTCATCTTTAGATAGAATGCCCTTTTTTATATTATCTTACCCATTTCTAAGAGTAACATATCAGAAAATTAAATTTTGATTACTTAAAACTTTAGAACTCTAGAGGAACATGTACGCACCGTACTGAGCCGTCACTGCTCTTCCCTCCTTCCATGGACCATGTCTGACCATATCTACCATAACCACATTTAAAAAGAAAAGTCATGAATAACAAAAAAAAAAAATCGGAACATTTAAATTATATAAAAGAGAGTGTTTTTAGCAACCTGTCGTTGATGTGTTCTACGACTTAAAATAGCTTGCTTTGTATAACTAATGAGCAAGAGCTAGCCATGCATCATTATCACCTGCAAAAAAATATAGAATATTTAGTAACACATGACAAAAACAAAAACTCACATAACTAATCATAATGAAAAATATTAGAAGAACTGTCTGAATAATTGATTTGTAACAAAAACGAAAAAGGAGATGCAATTGTGATGATGTGAAAGATATGATGCCTCTATTTATAGAGTGAGATACAGTTTAACTATTTAGATTTAGCCACACAAATCTATCTAAAAAATATCATAGATTGTTTAAAAAATATTTCACAAAATCTTTAATTTGTTATGATATTAACGATTTTGGGATTAATCATTGGAAACTATCCTTATCTTTGTATCTTAATCGATTTTAATAATTAAAATTTTATATCGAAACTAATGTGTAGATTTTTTATTAATACGAAAATTAATGTGGAATCTAATTTCAAATTTATGTTACCTTTTTATATATTTTAAATATATCGGTTTTGAATTAGGTGAAGATATTTTAGGAAATTCAAAATTTATGTTAATATTTACAATATATCGGTTTGAATTAGGTGTAGATATTTTAGGAAATTCGAAATTAGTGTTAATATGTAGGTTTGAATTACGTGGAGATATTTTAGAAAATTCATAATTAGTGTTAATTTTGTAAATTAGTGTAATATATTTTCGTTTTCAAAAGTTTAAATTACAACATATCGATTGTGAGTTAAATAAACCTTTTTCATCAATTGAGTAATACACATTTTTTTTTCAAAAATTCAAATTATGGGGCGTTAAATACACATATTTTTCCTAATCAATTGATAGTTTGAAGATTTGATAAGAATAAATCTTAATACAATCTTGCTAGTTACGTAAAACTTAGTGTTAATATTGGAATATGCTTCTAAGTATCCGAATATAATATAAAACAATATCTTAATTAAATGTTGTTTTTTTTCTGCCAATATTATTAAATGTTGATATGAAAGTTGTTTAGAATATATAGAACTTTAATGCTTTGTTGATATTGATTGTTAGGTATTGTTTAGAAAATATAGATTTTTTTCCGTCAATATGTCACAATTTGTTAGGTATTCTCAGAAGAGGAACTAATTTATAGGACACGATATAGGTATATGAAAATCTTAATTGCATATTTTAAATCTAAAAATATTTTTACGATGTTTCTTAGCTATTATTATGGTTATTAGTCTTATTAATATTAATTTATTTCCTAAAATTAAATTATATTGTTAAACATAAATTTTGTAATCAAATTCTTTAATACTAATAAGTTATTTCCAAAAATGTAGTTATCAGTCACTTGTTTCCAAAAATCCTACGGCCATAAATAATTCAAACGGGTGGACATGATTAAATCTTAAGATCCGAATTCTTTTTAATCCTACGGCCAGGACTTATGCAAACGGATGGACAGGATTTAATGCGAAGATCCGATTTATTAAAATCGGGTAAGAAGGATCCGCGTGTTTATCCGAATAGCAATGCAGAAAATTTTAGATCCGACGGCTTAACAGGATTCAATCCGACGGTTACAAATAATTGTGATTAATACAGTTATCAAATTCCTATTAAATCATGGGGTAGTTTTGTGAATAGTTTTAAAATTCAGGGTTTTAATGAATGTAATTCTTACAAACTATAAGTTGTAAAAGGGAAATGACTTCCAAAATAATAGTATAGATACTACGATTATTAACTTTTTACAAAATAAATAATTACGTAACAAATAAAATTTAATAAATTTGTTATTTGTAATTAATAAAATAAATAAATAATTACATAACAAAATAATGATTACATATCAATATAGTAATTGTATATGATGAAGTCAAACGAATATTTACAACTTTTATTATGAGTACACACGTATGAAAATATTTCGCATGAATGTTTATCAAATTTCTTAGTACTTCTTTGTAGGATTACAATTAGTTTTGTCAATATTATTCCTACATTCTCGTTCGGTATTATAGCAGCTATATGTCGACTGCAACATTAAATTTTTGCAGCAATATTGGTTATCTTTTGCTAGAAAGCACGGATCTTTCAATTCTGGACCGAAAAAGATCTTTGAAAAAATTACCTGTATACAAAAAATACATACCATTTTAAAATACTGTGGAGTATTCGATTGTGATCATAGAACTGGTGAGATGATAAAAAATGAAATAAACTTAAATCATATATAACATACATTCATGAAGGCTACTGAGTGAAACAAGGATGATACAAAAGATAACAAATTTAGAGGACATTGTGATTCTTGTCTCCAAAGATACGTTTTGTTGTTTTATATTAAAAAAGACTTGCGTGTAAACTCTAAGGTAATCCGAAAAATTTGTAGTTAGATTGTTTGGTTAATTATATTTTCCTTTCTCTTCTCTAATATTGATGCTTTTAGTCTTTTTAATTCAAACCTTCCATTGATTTATTACTAAATTTAGCACTATGTACTTCAAAAAACAAAATAACAACAATCACGTAGTGCAAAATTTTATAAATTTTCATGAATTTTTATCGATGATTATTTATAAACCGCAAAATAAAATTAAAAAAAAAACAAAAAAATAGGATGAAGTAAAAGACATTGAGCACAAGGAATCGTCAGAGATTTATGCTGACAATTACATGTAATCAGATGAAAATACTTTAGGCACCGTTTTCGAGCTCAAATCACAAAAGTAAAGATAACCCGCTCTTGCATTATTAATTATCTATGCAGTGAATTTACTAAATCCTAATCTCTTGTTTGAATTCAGCAAATCAACCAAGCATTTGCAAGTTCAAATTTGATTTGTTCACAAAGTGCCTTAACTTCAACTCTCGTTGGCTAATGACACGTTGCTTGCCTATATTTTTTTCAAGAAATTCAACAACACTTGTGGTGCCTCGATAGAGGCCATCGTGGCCCTGGTAGCGATAGACTAGCGAGTGGCAGATGAGTATCTCGATAGCGTAGAGGTGTTCCCGATCAATGAATCGTGCCTTGTTCTCCAGTAGAGGACAAGTGACGCATGCAGAAACGACAGAAAGCAACGATGGGAGTCACCAGGCTACCAATGGCGATCACCTTCTTCGAGGACCGAAGCGCATTGCTGCGCACCTAGATGAACTCATGGCAAAGCAGGGCAGCGAAGTTGATGCTATGCGTCTTGTTGTAGTTGGCCGCAGTAGGGTCGGTGATGAAAGGATGGAGCCCGTAAAAGCACATGGCGAGCTCTGGTAGCTTCAAGGTACCCATCTCAGCGCGGGAGAAGAAAGTGCTGCTCATGAACCAGGCCGCCAAAAGAATCACCGGGTTACGGATAAGTGCCTGTTTTGTGATCGCAGTCTAATTTAGACCGACCAGGATTCACCCAAGGAGACCTTAGGCTAGAGAAAATCGTCAAAAGCTTCATTGTTTCCACGTGTGGTCTCACAAACGTTCACGGCTCAGTTCTGGTTCCGGAGAAGGTTCTCCATCATCTTCTTAAGCTCGGTGATTTGCTTGGAATCAGAATTGTTAGGATGTAATCCTCTGTAGAAAGTCGTAAGAAGGTTACCATCCTTGAAGCCAAGGTGAGAACAATCGCGTTTGTAGTCCTTAAATCGTTCCCATTCTTCGAAAAATGATTCAACCGGTCCTTGTTGGAAGCTTTGCATCTTGTTCCTTAACAGATTTAATCGTGTCTTCGTGTAGAAGTGGGTTAAGAAGGCATTCTTGCACCCTTCCCATGAACTAATCGATCCAGGAGGCTGCGACATTAACCATTTTTGAGCCTTATCGGCTAGAGAGAATGGGAAAAGCTTTAGCTTCAAGAAATCATCTGTAACTCCATTAGTACGTGTTGTAGTGCATACGTCCTCAAAAGTATCAATATGGTCCATCGGATGCTCCGTAGATAATCCATGGAATTGATTCTGCTTCACAAGGGAAATAATCTAAGGTTTAATCTCAAAGTCTCGCCTTTGCGGTTGTTGAGTGATAACATGGGATTTTCGCCCATTTTAGGTATGGTTTTAAAAGTGTTTTGATAAGGTTTTGATACATTTCTGATGTATTAGAGCCAATAACTCAGTATTTGCAAGAACGAAGAGGTTTTACAGGTTTTAGGTAAAAAGGGACCAAAAGGGAGCAAAAGGACTTGCAGGACAGTTTCGGACCATCAGAAGTTTGGCATTCGTTGAAGATCTTCCCGTGAAGCAAATTGGGAGATTTTGGTATCATTGGAAAGCTTAAAGAGTCAAGATTCACCTCTAAGTGGAATTGACCAAATCCGAGTTTTCAATCAGAAGTTATGATCGTTTGAAGACAGACCTGTCCAGCCGCACGGCCAAGCAAGCGCCGTGCGGCCAAGTGCCTTACCACCGCACGACGGGAGCCCGTGTGTGCGGCCAAGACTTGTTTTTAGCCGCCTCAAATCCCAAGATGTGCAATATAAAACCCGGTTCGTTTGGCCCATGAATCTAATGCGAGGAAGGAAACCCTAAACCTAATTCTGAGCACCTAGGACTATAAATACACATCTAAACTTAGGGTTTGGGGTGTGCTCGGTTAGGAGGAGAAGGGAGGCCGGTGTGCTCATTAGGAGCCGCCTTTGGCGTGCTCGTTTTGGTGCCATCATGGTGTCTCCTTAGATCTGCGACCAGCCACCTTGGAGAAGCAGCAAGAAGACTTGGAGAGCTTCCTCTGGACGTCTCACTAAGCATCTCTCTTCGTTAACTTCTCTGAGTTTTATTTATCTCTTTCTTTATCCTTTCTTTATCTTTTCGTTTCTTCGCTTTTACTTTTGTTTAGGAGAAGATCTTCAATCTCTATACTTGTTATAGAGAGAGAACTTCTGAACCTTCTTTGTTTTATATAGATCTATTCATACGTTGCTGGTTATGATTCGTTTCATTCTTGTCTTGATGATTAATCCTAATATGTGCGAGTAGTTTCTTTGTTGGATTTGATGGGTGATTCAAAGGGGTTTTTATGGGGTAATCGATTGTTTAGGTTATTAGATCTGTAGGGTTTATTCCGCGACTCTATCTTCTAGTTTATTATCACCGTGCATAGAAAGAGATTGATCACCTTGAGTACAAGCGATATCTTAGATAAAGCTATTTCCAAAAGCCTTTAGGATTTCTTGGACCCAGCTAGGAAGACTGACCGAGCTAATCTCTGTATGTACTAAGGTACATGGGTTAGTGTTAACGTCTAGGACATATCGAACTTATTCATTATGCAAACTCCATGCCTCTACCAAGAGAGTGATCAGGACACAGTCGGGTCTATGGTTGTTTAGGAGCCTGTAAGCGAACGTAGGAGGGCTCAATTTAGTGTTCGAGTTAGTGAGTCAAATAAACCGATCAATACCTAGCAAACCCTGACCTTGTGAAACCCTAGAGATGATTCTCTAAGAGCCCAACGCCTTTAGTTATAGGTAGTAAACCCCCTTTTCTTATTTTCTTCTTAGCCTATCCTCTTCCCCAAGCTCGTCGTGCACTCAAAGTCCCTGTGGATCGATCCTTAAGTACTACAAGCGATAGGTTATGCACTTGCAACCCAATCAATTGTTTTCACCTAAGGTTAAAAACCTAGATTCGTTTAGGTGAAACTAGTGAGGCTAATTCCAGCCCCATCACCTCCTAATCAACTTATCCATGTCAAAGTTCATTGTGAGGTCTCCAATATTCAGCGCTATTTTGCGTTTCCAGCAATCAATGATTGCTCCAGCAGTGGCTAAGAAGGGTCTCCCAAGTATAAGAGGATCCTTCGGTTCTTCTCCATACTCTAGTACCACAAAATCAGTGGGGACAATGCAATCCCCTATTTTGACCGGTACGTCCTCGAGAACTCCTTCAGGGATTCTACATGAGCGATCTGCTAGGATAAGAGATATCCTAGTTGGCTGGAAATCAGTCATTCCAAGCGCTTTAGCAACTGAGTATGGCATCAAATTCACGCTTGAACGTAGATCACAAAGAGAACGTTTAAATCTGTCAGTAAAAATAGAGCAATCTAAAACAAAACTTCCTGGGTCTAAGTGTTTCTCTGGAATTCTGTTTTGGATCACTGCGCTGACTTGCTCTGAGATAGCCATTACTCCTTGCTCAAGGCTGAGGTTGTTAGTCACCATCTTCTTCACATAGCGTCTGATGACCGGTGTAGTGCAGATGGCATCAATCAAGGGCATCTCAATTATTAGCTTGTCCATCATCGCCTTGCATCTGGCATCATCCAACTCCTGCCTGGACTTCCTGGACTTCCTAGGGAAAGGAACTTTAGCTTTAGGAGCCGTCCCCAAGAGTTGCTCTGAGGGAATAGGAGGAACTGGTCCCGTCTGCACCTGGTGTCGATCGATGCCATCACCAGTGTGTCGATCGACACTTGTATTCTATGTCGACCCCTATGTTGACCTGTTGGTCGATATCGGTCTGTCAGCGTCTCCGGATTGAGGTGGTATCGATCGATGCCCATTAGTAGTGTCGATCGACACTAGCTCTGCACGTGGAGGATCGTCATCTTCAACTTCCTCAAGTTCGATAGTCTCATCAGTAGGCAATCTTCTTGCCAGAACCAGATTAAGCTGCTTCCCACTCCTAAGGGTAATGGCATTGTAGGAGTGTTGTGTGAATTCTCCTTGGCGTTAGATTGAGATAGTAGTTTGATTTACTTGAACATCGAGCTTCTTGACATGAACATTCAAAGCTTCGATCTTGCCATTCAGATTGGAATACACCGAGTCAAGCTTATTGGTGAAGTCAGATGCTAACTTGCATTGTCCTTCCAGAATATGATCGAGAGCAGCTTGTAGACCACTTTCTGAGTTCTACACAGGAGCTTGGAAAGAAGAATTTCAATAGGTCCTGTTATTGCTTTGTTGGTTCTGCTTCTGATACTTGTTGATAACATGGTTTTTTCGCTCATTTTAGCTATTGTTTTAGATGTTTTTAATAAGGTTCTTGTGCATTTCTAATGCATAAAGGCCAATAACTAAGTTTTAGCAAGAACAAAGAGCTTTTGCAGGTTTTAGGGAAAAACGACAAGAAAAGGGAAAAATGGACTTGAAGGACAGTTTCGGACCATTAGAAGTTTGACATCCGTTGGCGACCTTCCAGTGCACTGAATTTGTAGATGCTGGTATCATTGGAAGTCTTGAAGAGTCAAGATTCTCCTCGAAGTGGAATCAGCCAATTTGGAGTTGTCAATCAGAAGTTATGCTCATTTGAAGACCGACCAGTCTGACCGCATGGCCAAGCCGTGAGTGTGCGGCCGTCGACCTTGTCCACCGCAGACTGGGAGCCCGTGTGTGCAGCCAAGTCACTTATTTTAGCCGCCTCGAATCCCTAGAAGTGCAGCAAAAAGCCCATGTCGTTTGGCCCAAGATTATAACACGAATTAGGGTTCGTCCTAACCCTAATCCTGAGCACCTAAGGCTATATATACCTCTTTATGCCTTAGGGTTTTGGGGGTGCTTTCTTGTGTGCTCACTTTTGGAGAGAACCTAGCCACCGCCGCCTTAGAGAGAAGACCGAAGCCTTCGAGAGCATCCCCTTGGACGCCTCTCTTAGTACTTTTACGTTTCATCTCTTTGTGTTTCTGTTCTTTTGCTTTACTTAGTTTACTTAGTTTTTTTTAGGAGAAGACTTGCTTTTCACTACTTGTTATTGAAGAGTAAATCCGATACCTTGTTGCGTTTTTTCCTTCGTTTCAATATCGTATGCCTTTGAGTTATCTTTTGTTTATTTCGATGGCTAAAACCATCATGTCTGAGTAGTCGTTTAGTTGGGTTTAGGGGGAAACTCAAAGGGGATTTCATGGTAGTATAAACTTGAGTGGGGATTTGTTAGGATAATTTCTTTTGCTCCTATTCGTCTGCTGACTTAAACCTAATGCTTGCTTAAGGAGTAATTAACCTTGAACTTGATCATAGAATAGTTTTCCAGTGAAAGTTGATTGTTAACTATCTGAACTAGGTCTAGAAGAGCTACAAATATCACGCTTGTAGATTCACATTGTCGTGTGATCTAGTAAACTTATCGATTCCAATCATAATGCTTGCCTCCTATTGAGTTCTTTGCGATTGCACCTAGTCACCGAGTAGGAACGTAATAGCATAAAACCTTAAAGACCAGGGGTCTGATGGCCATTAGAAATCGTAGTTTGTTGAATAGGCTTTAAATTGAGTACTTATCCAGAATCCTCAAGTGAACCCTACTTATGAATCCCATGCGAAAATCCCTAAAGGCCCAACGTTTTCTCTCATTGATTTACCTACACGTTTAATTTGCTTTCTTTGCTTTCATTGCTTTTTCTTTGCTTTCTTTTATTTACTTGCATTTGTGACACCAACACCAACTCTCTGCATCATTTGGTCCTGGCTAAACATCTTTTCTGTTAGGATTCGACTGGTTATCTCTTCCCCGTGGATCGACACCCTAAGTACTACAAACGATTGGCTGTGCACTTGCGGTCTTTTGATTGTTTTGCTGAAGGTTTAAAAGCCTAAGTTCTCTTAGGTGAAACCTGAGAAGGCGTGATCATTTCACACCCCATCATCCGCTCTAAATGAATTGTGCAAAAGTTATCACTGAGAAGATGATTTAGTAACCTTCAACGTAATTTCTATTTTCCAGTCGAACCCATTTTAATTAATGAAAGTGATTAGTCATCATCTGATAAGGTCCTCATTGCCTACACGTTTTTGACTGACTCGATAAAAACCAAAATAAAAACCAAAATAAAAAATGACATCAAAATTTGATGTGCTCTCAAATTTACCCTAGAGCTACTCTCTCAAATTAAGAGGTCAATTGTAGTACTTAGGGGTCGAACCACAGAGACTCTAGATACACAATATGCAATTAAATTTCGGATTAATGCTAAACAGAAAAGATGAATTATTAAATTAAACAAATGCAGGAAAATTAAATGAAGTTGTATTCAATTAAGACAAACTCTAGATCTCAGGTATTCTCAGGAAAAATCAGGAAAATCAAGTTATCAAACAATCAGGATTCAGATGAAGAACAGTTCTCAAACACAAATCACAGAAATATAATTAACCAACTGTCGTTGCGAAAACTATCTAAGTTAAGAGACTAGGAAATCAAATGTCTTTGCAAATCCTAAGAATTTAACCAGCTTTTAGTTCAAGTTTGATTTGTTCACAAAAGCCTTAAACCAAATTTCTTTGCAGATAAGTCTTTTGCTCGCCTTAGGTTCTTTCAGAAATTCAATACATTGTCGTGTCAATTAACAATCCTAAAATCAGAAGTCTAGATGATCAGGCTAGAAATCAGTATGAAGAACAACCTATGGTGAAGAACATCTAACGATATAGCTCCTAAGTAGGCCCAACTCCTGGTGGGCTCAGTTGGGCCTACGAATCTGTCTTCTCCGGTACTAAACTCCAATTACTCCAAAAAGCTCCAAATTGTCCACATTTGCTCCTAAGTAGCTCCAAACACTAAATTACATGTAATTACATAGAAATACTAGAAAAACGCCAAAACCATAGATAGATAGATAGTAATATCGTGGTTAAAATCCGTAAAAACCATGATATATCAACTCCGCCAGACTTAGCCTTTGCTTGCCCTCAAGCAAAACAGAAACTAAACCTGTAAAAAGAAGTTTGAAAACGGGAAACTCACATTTGCCTTAAGTACAGTGCCATAGTCATTTCAAACCAATCCATATGCCTAACACACAAGCCTGAAAACTAACCACCATGTACTTCTCCGCTAAAATCTACAGCATTAATCAACCATGCAATATACAGAAGTAAAAGGATCATTGTTTCCAAACAGATTTTGACTCAATAAAACAAAAGAAAAAGACTCAAAGTGTTAGTAAAAATCAAAAATAAAAACCAAAACAAAGAAAAATACATTAGTTTTTTCTTCCCCCAGACTTAAGTAACACTGTCCTCAGTGGTACCAAGCCATAGGATTGGAAAGAAAAATAAAAAGAATTGAAAATTATTGAACTTAGGATTTTTGAAACGAAGAACCTGCTTGACAGGGTGGTGTCGATCGATGCTCAATAATGGTGTCGATCGACACCATGTATTAGTCATACGATTTTGAGCAGAAATCTGCAATTGCTTAGTTCTGGTATTGTTTTCACACATGATTCCTAAAGCTGAACTGTAGAAAACAATCAAACACAAGTGAAACTGCAAAAGCGAATGATAAATCAAAAGTTGCAACAATAATCAACCAAGTGAAAATAAGAAAACAAATCCTAAAAAGAAGAAAGAAAAAAAAAACAAACCAAAGGAGAAAAAGAAAAATCAAACCAGTGGGTTGCCTCCAACTAAGCGCTTGTTTTCAATCATTAGCTTGACTGTGTCGGGGCTCAGGTGTCAGGTGGATCAGAGGGTGGCAATGAATGCTTCTTGGAAGAAAGTCTCCTCATCCATGGCGGTGTATAAGTATTAGGTGCATGAGGCTTTCCAAGGAAGTGAGGAACAGCAGCATGAGGCTTTACTTGCACAATCACCAAAATAAGAAACAAGAACTCTACGAGAATCTCGTGACTTGGTTGATAACATCGTATTTTCGCCCACTTTAGCTATGGTTTTCATAGTGTTTTATGATGAATTTGATACATTTCTGATGTATTAGACCCTATAACTTAGTATTTGCAAGATCAAAGAGGTTTTACAGGTTTTAGGGAAAGATGACCAAAAGGGAGCAAAAAGGACTTGCACGACAGTTTCGGACCATCAGAAGTTTGGCATTCGTTGGAGACCTTCCCCAACACCAAATTTGGAGCTATTGGTTTCATTGGAAATCTAGGAGAGTCAAGATTCATCTCCAAGTAGAATTCTCCCAATCTGAGTTGCCGTTCAGAAGTTATGACCGTTTAAAGACCGACCTGTCCAGTTGTCCGGCCAAGCCACGGACGTGCGGCCAAGACCTTCATCACCGCACGACAGGAGCCCGACCATGCGGCCAAGACACACGTTTTAGTCTCATTTAAGGCCCAGGAGTGCAGCATAAGAAGCACACATCATTTGGCCCAAGACTCCAAGCTTCGACATTAAGGAAACCCTAACCCTAGTAGCCGTCACCGCAGAACTCTATAAATACATGTTAAAGCCCTAGAGTTTCGACAGGCCCTCTTGTGTGACGAGTTGAAGGAGTAGCAGCCGCTTAGGAGAAGAAGACTCGAAGAGTTGAGGAGCCTCTTTGGACGTCCCTTCAAGCACCTTTGTCGTTAGATTCTCTGTTATCTCTTTCGTTTCTTTACTTTACTTTGTTATTACTTTGTTCTTGGGATAGATCTACATCTCTCTACTCGTTTTGAGAAGTGTTTTCTAAACCCTAATCGTTTCTTAATATATTCTAGTTTTATGGTTTTGATTTCTTTCTTTAACGCTTTGATGGTTGATTTCAATATGTGCGAGTAGTTTACTTAGTTGGGTTTACGGGGTGATTCAAAGGGGATTAGTGGTTCGATCACGTTAGGTTGCTAGATCTATATTCGTTTATTTCATGTTTCTTTATTCTAGGTTTATTATAACACCTAATGCTGAGAGACTGTACACCTTGATGCATATGGTATTTGAGATGGCGATTGAATTGGACCTAGCCTAGTAGCCGAACGACCTTATACTCATGTGTGCTTGAGATAGGGGTAGACTTCGTGAACTTATCAAAGTTGTTCTTAATGCTGACTTCATGCCTCCCAAAAGAGGGTGACTGCGGACACTGTCGGGTCTATGGAGTTTAGTATTTAATCAAACGAACGTGGGTTGCTTCATATTAGTGTTTGAGTTAGAGATTCATTAACGATCGTATCTTTGCTTTCTTTATGTTGTGAGAACCGTGAAACCCTGAAAACCCCCAGACTGCCCAACGCTTGTTATCTTATTGAATTCGCTTATCAATTTCGTCGCTTTGCTTTTAGTTTAGTTTGCTTTCTTTTCGTTTGGTTTGCTTAGTTTGCTTAGGACAGTTTTATCGTTTGCTTTAGGTTTAGTTTCTTGCTTTCAGTTAGGTTTAGTTTCTTTGCTTTTTATTTGCTTTCTTTGCTTTTAGTTTATTCAGTGACAAATAACTAAAAACCCAAACCAACTTCCTATCTGGTCCTTAGCCCTATTTTAGTTCGGTTTGATTCGCTTTGATACACATTTTCCGTGGACGATACCTTAAGTACTACAATTGATAGGTTGTGCACTTGCAACCATATTAGTTGTTTTCACCGAGGTTAAACTCCTAAGATTATTTTTAGGTGAAACAAGAGAAAGGTCTACACCAGACCCCATCATTGGTTAACTGCAAAACAGTTTTTGTACCATTGAAATTCTTATTGATGAAAGGAGAAGATGTGGGTAAAGAAGATCCATACCTTTGCTTTTTTCGGGGTGTAGGAAGTGAGGAAGGTGAAGCTTTTTGTTGTGGAGCAGCTCTTGAATGTGCACCATTGATGACATCTCGAGAAAACGCCTTGAGTGATAAATCTGGTTCAGCTTGTCGAAGGTGTCGATCGACACAGGAGATAGTGTCGATCGATACTAACTCTGCAATCAGTGTATCTGGGCGTATTCTGCAACTCAACTCAGCAATTCGTGTTTCTGTCACAAACACATCTTCCTCCAGCAACTTGTCTTTTATATAAACCTCTTCAGAGACCCTAGTGCTGAAAAGATGATCACCACTCCAATCTTCAAGCTTAGAAGCTTGCTCACTAGAACCCAACTTATCGACATACCCAGCAGTAATGTCGTCTAAGGTCTCCACAGAGAAGGCTTGCATGCTAACCTGTTCAGAAACGATCACCTTGTCCTTCTTCTGTTTCTTCTTCTTTGGTTCAAGGTTCAGGAAGATAACATTGATGTCCCTGGTCAGCAAAGCTCCTTCTTCGGGAGTCAAGTCATTATGAACCATCCTCTTTAAAAGCCCTTGAATAGGAGGAGAAGTCTCAAGCGATTCATTCTCAGGAAGCTCTTCTTTGATTATGTTCATCATAGCTCTGCATCTCTTCCATCTCTTTCTTGCTCTTCCTGGGCTTTGGGTAAGGTACCTTAGGTTGGTATGGAGCAGATGGTGGAATCACGAGATATGGAAGCTTGTCTCAGAATGAGTGTCGATATGGCTTCGTCTAGACTCGACGTTTTAGAGATTTCGGACGGCGTCGATCGATACCCTTGGTTGGTGTCGATCGATGCTACTATCTGGGCTTGAGAAATCTCAAAAATTTCGGCGTCCAACGTCTCCACATGGATGTTCACTGCTTCAATTTTCCCATTCAGATCATTAGACATCGCGTCAATCTTAGCGGTGAAGTTCATCGCGAATTGCTGCTGACTTTCCCGAATCTTCCTGATCTTAGATTCCATCCCAATTTGCTCAGTGTCCCTGACATCTTCTCTTTACCTTACCGAAACGGCATGGCAAGCCCTCATGTGGTGGTTCTCAGTTCGTCTAGGTGAGCGTTCATCTGGTGGTATCCATACTTCGCACATCTTCCTCTGACTTTCAAGAATCTGATTGCAGGTAGACATTATCTTACTCATTGGGGTGGGTGGGGAGGAAGAATGGTAGAAGCCAGCATCATAATTTCCTGTGAAGCTGAAGTTGCTGGGTGGAGAAGGGGATTGGTGGAAGCGAGCTTCGTAGTTGTTCGTGAAGCTGAAGCGGCTCCCACTTCCATTCATGTTTTATGCTAGTCCTTGATTATGTGATTAGGTATCACCTGAAACACACAAGAAAAAGCAAAATAGAATGTGTTAGTAACAAAGAAAAATAAAAGCTTAGAATGGTAGCAGCCAGCATCATAATTTCCTAATCCGTATACAAGAAAAAGCAAAATAGAATGTGTTAGTAACAAAGAAAAATAAAAGCTTAGACTAAATTCTAACTTAAATCTAATGGTGAATAAAAGATACCTTTTGCAATCCTTAGAATAAGTTGTATCACCTGAAACACACAAGAAAAAGCAAAATAGAATGTGTTAGTAACAAAGAAAAATAAAAGCTTAGACTAAATTCTAACTTAAAGCCAGCATCAGAGGAGCGAGAGGTACCTTTTGCAATCCCATTTTCCCCCATGGGATTAGAGTTTTCTTCTACGTCAGTGACTACGTCCTCCGTAGCCCGGCCCGTTCATCTGTTGCCTCACCATCCGGAAATTCTCCTTCCTCCAATAAGTCGTCAGTGCTCTCTACAAAGTTTAGGCCATCAGACAGGGCTTTATCTTGCATCTCCGGAACATCCTCCATCACCAAATCACTTTTTCCAGCATCCCTCTCAGTATTCTTATCAGATTGGGAGGTAACTTGAAGATCCTGAGTCACATTTGAATCTTTCTTGGGTTGATAAAGAGGTTTAGGCCAAGCTGGACCGACACCCTTTCCAAACGGGATTACTCCCTGTGAATGATGTGATGGTTCGGCACCACTCTCCTTGGGTAATCCTTTCCCCATACTGTCACTGTTTTCAGCCCAAGTCCCAGGAAAACCTCTTTTTTGTCCCCACAAAGGCACCTGGTTTTTCTCATATCGTCGAGGATTTTGTCTACTGTTATCTCCCACCTCCATTTGATAATGAAATCCTCCACTGATTTCCTCAGAAGGGAAGTCTAAGGCTCTCTTGGCCGTTTTCCTTGGTTTTTCCCATCCACCCTCTTGTCCTTGAATTGCTTGTTTAGCCACCTGTTGTTGTCGAGGAACACTTCTTCTTTCAGTTTGATCCTCATAAAACCTACCAGCAACTCTTTTTAGATCTGGGCAAACACTAACATCATGTGTCAACCTGAGCCAATGAGTGCAATACTTTGCAATTTCTCATATTCTAAAGACACCACCACCTCATCACCAGTGTCAAATGGAACCACCATTTCAAAAACAAGAGGATTGAACCCATTTACCGTGACATGCAGACTGCCTGAATCCACATCAATGTCACGAATCAAACCCACCTTCTTCCCGACAGCCTGCAATGTAGACTCTTCCCAAAGGTGCATTGGAATCCCAGTCACCTTAACCCAGAAATTGAAAGCTGATGGGTAAGTGCTGGAAAAAATCGGTTCCCATCGGACCAAAGAGACCATCCAACCATCAAAATGATATGGGACATTCTGCAGAACTCCTTGAAGATCCTCTTCGGACTGGAAATTAAACTGGAAAGTTCCCTTTCCCAAGTCTGCTCCCACCACCCTATCTTCCATTTTCCAAATCTTTGGCATATTCGTCACCAGAGAATCCATCCTTTGGATACTGGGATTCATCAATCTGCCAACTAAAGTAAGAGAGAACTGTTGAATCCTTTGTGACAAGAGCGCCCTTGAGATTTTCACCGTCTCAGTGCGAACCATCGCAGCTTTGCCTTTGTTCAACGCCAATTGAGCCATTATGACCACCAACAACCACAACGGACACACACCAATAAGAACTAAGATTAAAAACGGAGTGATTAACTGTGAAAAAACTCTTTATGCTATAACAAGAGAGATGATGTGGAGAAAACGATACCTCTTCAACGTAATATATAGATGCCACAAAGAATCACACCAAAATCCACCACGGTGCAGGCACCATAAAGACCAAATCGTAATATCTTCCTTGAGATAAAAATCCTTTGATTCTATGAATCGTAAATTTAAGATTGCCAGAGAGAAGATCATGAGACTCATCCCTTTCTCTTTATTAAATTTTCCTTTTTCTGATGTCGAGAATATCACTATCCAGCGATCCGAATCCGTGTAATCACAGAGCGCTATCCCCCCCATCTCAATCTCACTCCAGATCGAATCACAAACATCAGATCTACCCTGATTCGTCTTAAGAGGACTCACCCAGAATAAATCCTTGCCATTTATTCCAGCCCAAATCGCGATCCTCTGAAACCATGATATCACCCATGCTCCTCTGCTTTCCCGATCTTGATGAGTACACTGAGATCTGCGAGAACCTCTTAGATCTCCTGTGATTCGGCAATAACTCTCCTCAAGTGCCCCGAATAAACTGACCCAAAACCAAGGGATCTGAAGATCTAGACCGATCAAGCCAAAAAACCCATCGCCACCAAATTGAATTCCTTCAAACAAGTGAAAGATACATCCTGATTTACCCAGATCCGATCTCAGCCGAACCAACGGAACCAAAAAAACCTCACGACTCCACCGAAAAAATGATTTCCGAAAAGAATCGACCATGAATCGCTCAAAACCCTAGAATCGCAATCGCCATCGCCGTGAGAGAGAGAGTTTCTTTTTTGTTTTAATGATTTCGTTTTCTATCTCTTGTGTTATTGCTTTGATTATTTATGAGTAATTCACTAGTTAGATTTAGGGTTTCTCACAAAGGTTTGATGGTTTGATTTAATGAATTGATTAGTTAAGGAATTATCTATCTTATTGTTCTTAATCTGAGATTGTTCTTACTGCTTATTCTTGATTGATCACCTTGAATTTGAACTTAGGTTGTTAGTCTCTGCGGAAGTAGGATTGATAGCTTGAACCTATCTCTGATTAGCAACACTCCTATTCACAAACGAATTTGGTTTATGGTCTTGTGAACATATTGAACTTGATTTTAATGCAAACTTAGATTCTTAGAATTCACAAAGGGATTTGGGATTCTGTTTCTAGGTTTAGAAGCGGGAGTTGGTTAGCTTTACATTCGTGTTTGAGTTCTAGAACATTGATTGATTTATCCTGACTAATCATACATTTATCGATTCCGGTTTAGGATTTTGTCTAAACTTTTTCTTTTTACTTTACTCACTTTCTTTCTTTCTTTCTTTTTCTTGTGTGTTTCAGGTGCATGTCCAGTCGCATAACCATAAGTACAAAGAATCCTGAGTTACTGAGCTATTCAACCGAAGAACTTGGGAGAATCGAAAGAGAAGGAAGAAAGAACAAAAAATCAGCTGAGATGGAAAGACAAGACGCTCCGATTCTTCAGGCTGATGGGACCTATTTGAATGCAGCAGGCCAAGTTTGTGATGAACACGGCCAGATCATACCACCAGTTGATGCGAGAGCATTGGCCGCAGCAGGAGGCAATCAGCCTCCAAACCCGCAGCGTGTCGATCGACAAGCACCTGGCCGTGTCGATCGACAGAACGGCAGAGAACAGCCTGTAGGCGCTGATGATCCTGAAAATGCTCGGACACTTGCCAAGTACAATCGCCCAGACCTCTTCTATGCCAACCGGTCCGCCATTCGTCTTCCTACCATCCAGAGGAATGACTTTGAGCTGAAACTGGCGTTTTACACTCTTGTTGGTCAACATCCTTTCCATGGATTGCCCAATGAACATCCGATGGACCACATAGAGAACTTTGAGGACATTGCGAGCAGCATCAAAGCTAATGGAGTCTCTATGGACTACCTGTACTGCAAGCTTTTCCCACATTCACTGAGTGGAGAAGCCTCTGCATGGTTGAAGAATCTAGAACCTGGTTCTTTAACTACCTGGGAAGAGACCAAGAACGCATTCTTATGCAACTTCTATGATGATGCGCGTTCAGAGGAGCTGAGAAAGAAGATCTCTCAATTCACCCAGGGACCAGCTGAAGCCTTTAAAGCCGCTTGGGTGCGCTTTAAGTCTCACCAAAAGGATTGTCCTCACCATGGCTTTAGCACCGTCCAAATCTTGGGAATCTTCTATCGCGGTATTGATTGGAGGCACCAAATGGCTCTTGACGCAGCAAGTAACGGGAATTTCAACACTCGCTACCCTACTGAAGCTATGAAACTGATCGAGAACTTGTCGCAAGCTAACAACACCAAGAATGCTGATCTTGAGCGAAAGAAGCTAGCAGGGACTGGCAGTGGAAAAGAAATTGCTGAAATGAATGTGAAGATTGATATGGTTGCCAACTTTCTGATGGGCAAGAAATCTGTCAACTTTGCTGACCAAGTTGAGACCATTGAGCCGGAACAACAAGGAGATGAAGAAGATGTTAACTATGTGAATGGTGTAGGTTTTCAGGGACAACGGTTTGGAAATCAGCAGGGAAACAGAGGCTACAACAACTCAAGTGGACAACGTTTTGTTTAACCAGGTTATGTTCCCAAGATGGATTTTCAGAAGAACTTTCAGCCCAACAACAACAACACCAGCTACAGCAGGAACTATGGTAACTCTTCTTACCAAGCTACTCCGCCCAAGAACGACGTCACAGCCATGTTCGAGCAGTTGCTAGAAGGACAAGAAAAGCTCACAGTTTCTCTAAACGGCAAGCTTGACAATGTCTACACAACTCTAAACGACGGAATCGAGGCTCTTAACACCCATGTCAAGAAGCTTGATGTTCAGGTTGCGCAGACTGTTAAACGCCAAGAGGGTTTTCTTCTTGGAAGGACCGATCAAAACCCCAAGCATTGCAATACCATTTTGATCCGAGAAGGGGATGAAGTTTGGGAATATGAAGAGAGTGATGAAGATGAGTACGAGGAAGATACTTTTGAGGATGTCTCTGGGATCTTGACATCTAATTTGACTAGGCCACGAGCTTGGAAACGTGAAGCACTAGCTGCTGCTGCTTCTGCAAGCAATCAGCCTTTGAAGCAATGTGTCGATCGACACACCATAGTTGGTGTCGATCGACAGGCCTCGGGAAATCAGACAGAGAGCAGAAACCCATCTTCTGCTCATCCATCGACTTTTGCAAAGGGTGTCGATCGACAGACCTCTACTGGTGTTGATCGACATGACCTGCTGAATGATCTGCCTTATGTCGTGATTCCACCATCCGTGCAATCCATCGACTACGCTCCTAAGGTGCCGTATCCAAGACCCAGGAGGTCTAAGCAGGAGATTGAGGATGAGAAGTGTAAGGCTATGTTCGAAAAGATCAAGACCGAGATCCCTACCAGTGACAACGAAGATACTCCATCTCCAATGAAGCGTCTAGTTCGAAGAATGGTTTTGAATGGTCTAACTCCTGAGGAAGGAGCTTTGCTTACACGAGATCTCAGTGCAGTTTTCTCAGCTCATGTGCCTAAGAAGAAGCAAGAAAAGAGGCAAGAAGTCGTGGTTTCTGAGCAAGTTAGTGCGGTCATTCAAAACAAGCTTCCTAAGAAGTTACCGGATCCCGGCCGTTTTGTCTTAGATTGTTCAATATCAGAGGAGCACTTCACCCATTCCCTATGTGACCTTGGCTCTAGCATTAACCTAATGCCTCATTCTGTAGCCAAGAGACTTGGGAAAACGGACTTCAAACCGACGAATGTCTCTTTGATTCTTGCGGATCGTTCTACGCGAATTCCGATAGGGATCCTTGAAGATGTGCTAGTTCAAATCGGGAAGTGCACTATACCTGCTGACTTTGTGGTTCTACACTATGACAAGGAACCACAAGACCCACTTATCTTGGGACGCGCTTTTCTAGCCACAGCGGGCGCGATCATTGATGTCAAGAAAGGTCACATGTCTCTTAATGTTGATGGCAAAATGCTGAACTTCAACACGTTTAAGCCACGGGTTTCACTTCCTGAGAATCCACCGGCCATCCTCCCAACCATTGCCACAGACCCCGAGACAAATACTCCGAAGACTTCACCACCACTTCCGGCAATGAAACCTCAAAAGTCAAAAAAGAAGAGAAATTCTCCAAAAGTTTCTACACCATCTGTAAAGGATGCTGAGCCACGTCTTCTCTCTAAGTCATCAAATGCATACACGCCACCTTGGAAGTTGAGACAATCTGCGCCATCCAACGCGCAGAAGTCACCGGATCTCTGAGCCCTCACCACAGTCAAGCTAATGACTGAAAAGAAGCGCTGAGTGGGAGGCAACCCACTATGTTTTGATTTTTGTTTTTGAATTTTTATTTTGTTTTTGATTTTTGGTTTTGGTGTTCTTTAAATTCTGGTTTTATTTCGATTTTACTAATTCTAATTTTTGATTTTGATTTTTGTTTGATTTTTAGGAGTATATTAGGGAATAAAAGGAGATGCAGAAAAAAAAGAACTCTCTGTCGACCAGAAAGGGTTGTGTCGATCGACACAACTTATGTGTGTCGATCGACACGCATCGCGGAAACACAAAAACCCGAGAGCTCCTTCTTTTTCTCTCATTCTTCTCTTTTGTTTTCTTTTGGTCCGATTTCACAAAATTCTCTCTAACTTCTTCATTTCTTGACCAAATCTCTTGATTCCAGGTGCTATAGATTCATGATTCTCTCCTCTATCAAAGCCCTAAGTCAATTTCTCCGATCTGTGAAGTTATGGCTGGAAATCGCAAGAGAATCCAACGCGACGGCGAAGGTTTTTCTCGCAATCTGCCGCCTCCTCCGCCTCCACAAGCTCCGGCGAGCCCCTCTGAGTCATCAGCACCTCCTTCTCCTCCTGTTCCTCGATTCCCATGGCCCCAAGAGGAAGGTACACCGATCTACTCCGATCGCCAATGGGCGGATAAGGTATTAACGGAATTTGAGAAACCGGAGTATATCAATAGGGAACTTAGTGATGATTGGGGTGATTATGAGACCTTGCTCTACAATGGCTGGTTAGGAGTAGAAATTCAACCCACTAGGTTCAAAGATAAGAAGCTCTTAGAGGATATGAGTATGAATTGGGCGATGAAGGCTTTGATTAGTAAGATGGGAATTGGATACATTACGGAGCTGGATTGTGAGCTTTATCCTGATTTGGTTAGGCAGTTTATTGCCTCTGTTCGAGTTGATTATCAGCAAGAGTACGCGAGGAATGCCCAAGAAGGAACACTATCCTTCTTTGCTTTTGGGATTCGTCATAGTATCTCTATTCCAGATCTCTGTGCTCTCTATGGTTTTCGTGCAGATGGTACAACTATTGCGCTCCCTACTGTTTTTGACAAAGCTAAGGAGTTCTGGTCCGTTTTTGCTGGAATGTGACCTTTCAATCGAACACGGCACAACGAACTTTCCCGGATCATCTAGCTTCGTGACCTTGGTAAGCTTAGGAGTAAAGGCTTCCTTTCGCTTAGCCTAGAACGCATCAACCTCTGCAGGGTCCTCAATTCCATTGATCACATCACGATAGATCTTCTTTAGGAAAGGTAGCTCTTCCAATGCCTCAGAAAGCGTAAACTCCTTCACTAGCTCACTTATGATCTTCTTGAATCAGTTGTACTTCTTTGCATATAGCTGCGCCTTAGGTATGCGCGGATAAGGGCTCTTTAGCTTGTAGGGAATCTCATCAGCCCTAGCAACAACATGGGTGTCCTTATCATTCGAAAAAAGTCGGAAACAACTGAATCAGCAGTGCGGACCGATCGGTCTACAGGAGGACCGGTCGGTCTGATCTCTCGGGTCAGTAGGGTAAATCCAGTAGGTAGACCGATCGGTCTGGGGGGTGGACCGGTCAGTCCTGGTCCGTATGAGCTCGATAAATCTCCAAACACAGCAGATTGGAAGCTTGAATTGACTCCAGATTGAGCCATAATAGCTGGAAGCAATGGTGGAAACCCTCTTGTCCAAAGAATCAACACGCATCGTCAAATTCGCGAACTTCCCATTGAGATCATTATATATTCCATCGATCTTCAAGTTGATCTCAGTTGCACTCTTCTTGTGACTCTCAATCAGAGAATGCATCATAGTTTCCAGCTTGTTGTCCTGAGGAGCAGCGAAATCTGGCGGATAGTTACAAAACCCGGATGGTGTATCCCTTGCTGATTTGGTCGCGAAGGATACACTATATCATGTGGGTTCTCAACGTTATTGCTGCGGTAGGACAGGTTCGGGTGGTTTCGGTAGTTAGGGTTAAAACCAGGGTTTTGGTAGCCACCTTGTCCACCGATGTAGTTGAGCTCTTCGGAGTCTTCAAAAGAACCCTCTTCATCCGCATTCGGACCAGCAGCAACATTTCCTTCACACGCATTCACCATTTGTTGCTCACGCTTGAGTAAGATATCTACCATTGTCGTGAGGTCCTTGATAGCATCGGTCTCCACCGCTTTTACTTTCAACGAGCGATCATACTCTGGTGCATGGTTGCTATTACTTTGAGCCAAGTTCTCGATCAAAAGCTTAGCTCCCTCAACCGTGTTAGTAGAGAAGTCCCCACGGCTAGCAGTTTCTAAGGCCATTTGGTACTTGGTATCAATCCCACCGTAGAAAGTATTAATCAAGTTCTCTTCGGTGAAGCCGTGGTGAGGAAAATCCTTCAAATACTCCTTTAATCTCTCCCAAGCTTCACAAAAATTTTCGGTACCTCTTCGCGTGAAAGCAGCAATTTGGTTCCTCATTCTCGCAGATCGCAACTTAGTGTAGAAGTGATTCAAGAACTTTGCACAACATGCTTCCCATGTAGTCAATGAACTAGGCTCAAGCATCTTCAACCACCTCAATGCCTTGTCTCCGAGAGAAAACTTGAAAAGCGTAAGCCTCAAGTAATCGTAAGGCACACCATTGGACCTGGTGATGTTGCACAGCGCCTCAAAAGCTTCGATGTGATTCATAGAGTTCTCCGAAGCTAAATCGTTAAAGACACGGTTTTGCACCAAATTGATCAAGCTAAACTTGATTTCATAATCCTGCTGGTGTTGTAAGGCCAGAGGACGAAGAGCAGACCGGTTCGCATAAAACGATCTAGAGTGTCCTGCTTGCCAAAAGTTGGGCGACGGACCGGTGCAGCTTGAGGCAGACTGATCGGTCTAGCAGCAGGATCGATCGGTCCTGCCAGTGGAGGTGAGACGATGGGCAAGGCTGATGGTACCTTGTCACCATTGATAACATCGTATTTTGACCCGTTTTGACTATGGTTTTATCTATGTTTTTATAAGGATTTTAGACCTGAGAGGTACTTTAGAGGTTGTTTTCTAGTATTTTTAGTTTCAGGTAGCTTTTACGCAAATTAGGATAAATGGGCCTAAAAGGAGCATAATGGACTTTCCGGACAGCTTTGGACCATTAAATGTATTGCACCCGTTGGAAACCTTCCCCTCAGCCAAATGTGGACTTTTTGGTGCCGTTGGAAAGCTTAAAGAGTCAAGACTCACCTCGAAGTGGAATCACCCAATTTGGAGTTACCGTTCAGAAGATATGGCCAAGAGAAGAGAGCCCTGTTCAGCCAAGCAACCAGGCCATGGGCCTGCGGCCAAGAGCCTCTTCACCGCACAGCGAAGACCTGGCCATGCGGCCAGAAGCCCCTTCACCGCACGCCGAGAGCCCGACCATGCGGCCAGCCTAGTCCGAAAGTCACTTACTCAAAACGCCGAGTTTTGACGGAGGAAGCCCTAACCCTAATTTGAGCCGCCCTAATACTCTATAAATACCACATTCTCGCCCACTTTCATAAGAGAGGCCAGAGAGGAAGCAAAAAAGGAGAGAGCAAAACCCTAGCCGTCTCCAAGGAGATCTAGAGCTGACGCCCTCTTCCCTTTGAAGATCTTCTCTTGTTTCATCCTTCTTTTCTCTTTTCTAGTACTTTTAGTTTGTTAGGGAGACGTGTTAGCTTCTGTATTCATTAGAGAAGTTTTCTTTGAACCCCTTTTGATATTTTGATTTGCTTTTATTAGATCTATTTATGATTGCTTTGATGATTTCGTTTAACATGTGTGAGTAGTTCGTTTGTTGGGTTTGATGGGGTGATTCGAAAGGGTTCTCATGTTTTCGTTGTTTGCTTAGGTTATTAGATCTAGATCTTTAGATCTGTAAGGTTTATTCCGCGACTCTATCTTCTAGTTTATTATCACCGCGCATAGAAAGGGATTGATCACCTTGAGTACAAGCGATATCTTAGATAGCTACTATTTGACAAAACCTTTAGGAGTTGTTGGACCTAGCTAGGAAGACTGACCGAGCTAATCTCTGTATGTACTAAGGTACAGGGGTTAGTGTTAACGTCTAGGACATATCGAACTTATTCTTTATGCTGACTTCATGCCTCCCAAAAGAGGGTGACCGCGGACACTGTCGGGTCTATGGAGTTTAGGAGCCTATAAACGAACGTAGGAGGGTTCAATTTAGTGTTCGAGTTAGTGAGTCAAATAAACCAAATAATAGATCAATACCTAGCAAACCCTGAGAGTGTGAGACCGTGGAGATGTTCCCCTGACCGCCCAACGTCTTTTAACATTGATAGCAACCCGTTTAGTCTTAGCGTTTAGTTCTTTTAGCGTTCTTTAGTTTTCTTAGTTTAGTTATAGCTTCCCTAGTTAGTAATCTTTGGTTTTAGTTAGTTTTCCTTCTAGTTTAGTTTAGTTAGTTTAGTCGTAGTATAACTTAGAATTAGGACAATCCTAGGAGTGACACTTAGGAACCAAAACCTGTAGATGCAGATTCTGGATCAGCACGTTGTGCGCAGAACAGCTCGCTGTTTGGATCAGGAAGCTGCATGAGATCACATCAGACGCCTGAGTTGCTGACTTGGAAGCGGGAGCTGACGTGGCAGAGCAGGAGTGGATGTGAACACATCAGACGCAAAGTTGCTGACATGGAAGCAGGGAGCTGACGTGGCAGAACAGGAGCGGCTGTGGTGACAAGCCAAGGAAGATTGCTGACTTGGCACAGAAAGTTGCGCGTGGAGATATTGAGAATATTCTTCTCGGCAACCAAGGAAGGGAAGAGCTTGGCGAGCAAGTTATTCCCATAACTGAAGATCTGGGCGTTGAGATATGGAAGATATCCTCCACGACAGATAAGGATAGGAAAGACTTGGTGAGCAAGATATTCCCAGGATCGTGATATTCGGAGATTCGCCTGCTAGGGTTTCTCGAGTACTTGTATAAATAGTCTAGGGTTAGCCACGAAGTAGGCAAGCACTCTAGAATATTGTATACAACTGAAAAACTTCAAGCCACGAGATAAGGCTTAGAAGAGGGGTGTGGGGTTCTCTCTGATCTTAACGGTAGGGTTACAGAGTGCAGAGAGAATTAGCTTAGAGATTTATTCTTGTCGGGGTCAACTGTATTCGGGTAGAATAAGTTGTGTAAGATCCGGGATAAAGTTAGTCTTTGTGTAAAGAAACTTGTATCTAAAGAATAAATAGAAAAGCGTTTGCTTGGCGCGTTCCAAGCGTAAACAGCGTGCTGTGTACCTCTATACCACTTACAATTGGTATCAGAGCGGTCGCCTGATAAAAGATATGTTTATCTTTTCAACATGTGAGATCGTGGGATAGGGTATGGATCAAACACAACAGTACGTTGCAGTTACCAAGCCTCTGAAGCTTGATCCAGAGCACTATGGGTTGTGGAAGATGTTCATAACGCAGTCAATCAGGAGCATTAGCTTGGATGCTTGGTTCGCCGTGGAAAATGGATGGCAGCCACCGACTATAGTAGATGGTGAAGCGGCTACTGTTTTGAAACCAAACCAGAAATGGACTGCTAAAGAGAAGACAGCAGCAAAGGCTGATGCACAGGCCTTATCGGCGATCCTCAACTCGTTGTCTGTGAATCAGCTCACAAGAGTACAGGGGTCTACGTCAGCTAAGGAAGCTTGGGATATTCTTCAAGTTCTATTTGAGGGCACCAGTGACGTGAAGAGGGTTCGTCTTGATATTCTAGCCTTTGAGTTTGAGAATCTGACTATGGGAGATGATGAGTCGATTGCTGACTTCAGTGGTAAGCTGAGTACTATCGCTAAGGAGGTTGTAGTTCTTGGCAAACGGTATAAGGATAAGAAGCTGGTTAAGAAGTTTCTCAGGAGCTTGCCTGAAAAGTTCCAACCTCATAGGTCTGCAATTGATGTGTCATTGAATTCTGATGAGCTGAAGTTTGATCAGGTTGTTGGGATGATGCAAGTCTATGAGCTACAGATGAAGAAGGAAGCTCAGACGGCTGAGAAGCCTCTCGCTCGGAAGGTGTCTGCGTTTCAGGATGATGTGAGTGATGATGGACTGGGATTGCTGGTCAGGAAGTATGACAGAAGGCAGGAGAAGAGACCACGTAAAGGCACCACATCATTCAACAGGGCTGATGCTGAAAAGGACAACAAAAAGTCAGAAAAACAGTGTTATGAATGTGGAGGTTACGGACATTATAAGGCTGAGTGTCCAACATTCAAAAGGAGAAACACGCAGAGATGTTTTGAGTGCAAGGGGCGTGGTCACACAAGAGCCGACTGTATTGGAAGATCAAAGTCAAAACACAAATTGGATGTCACTTGGAGTGAGAGCGATACTGACGATCAGGATGCTGATGGAGGAGAACATCTAGTAGCGCATCATGGGGTAATTAAAGAAGGAGAAGATAGTGATACGTCAAATGCTACAGACCATGCATCATATGCAGACTCTGAGGAAAGTCTGACTGCTGAAGAACATAGCAAGTTACTGATGAACTTGATAAAGGAGAATCTCGATCTTAATTCTGAACGAGACAACATGCTGATAAGGATTTCTACACTTGAGAAGGAACTGAGTGAAGAAAAAATAAAAAACTCGGGTTTGGAGAAACAGTTAAGTGATCAGATGAAGAATATCAGGATGTTGAGCAAGGGAACTAAGGATCTTGACAAAGTACTAAGTTATGGGAAAGTAGGAAGCACACCATGGGGCTTGGGATATAAGGAAGCAACAACTAGTGGCACTACCAAGTTTGTCAAGGGAAAAAGGCTCAGTAGTGGAGACAAAGATCTCAGAACAGAAACAGTCTCCTGATCTCTCAAGGTCTCAATCCATCAAGACCTGTGGCACATCATCGTACCATGGAGGTAATCCTAACTGTAGAACTCAGTGTGTAAAGGCGCATGTATCTCCTGTGAAACCAGCTAGTACCAGTCAGGGTATGGGACAATCAAGCCGGCAAAACAGACGTCTGTCTTGCAAGAACAGTGAAAGGGTCAGACAGAGTCCTGTGTTTACTTACTCAGGAGGAAGAGCAACAGGATGTTGGTATTGCGGCAAGGCTGGGCATGTCAAGTCTGATTGCTACAGATTTCAGAATCGTGTGAACCAGCTCATACGCCAGAAGAAGTTCCACGAGGATGGTAAACGATGTAATCATGTCTACATCAAGAAGGATGATCTATATGGATATGGCGGACCTTCAAGCAACAAAGTTGGCAATTTTTCACACTTCAGACACATGAAGGCAAACACGAAGTCCAATGCTAAGGCTAGCTTGCGAAGTGTCAGAGCACTGAGCAGAAGAACATGATGCTGGTATTGTGGAAGTCAGAATCACTACAAAGCTGACTGTTGTAGGCTTCTGGATCGTGTCATACCACACATGTATCAGAAGAAGTGTCGTATAGATGATCAGGTCACTGATGCACCTGTGTCTTTTGTACATGAATCTGCTCAAGAATCTGAGAGCACGAGTCAAGCTGTAAAGAGTGGGGACTTAGTCAGTCAGGTGAAGAGATCACAACAGGCTGAGCAATCTAGCGAAGGATCACAACAGGCTGAACAGCAACAACACAGTGTTTCTGTTTCCACAACAGATGCTAAAGACACTGCACTTGGGAGCTCATGCACTCAGCCCATGATGATAAAACAAATGGCAGCTGACTACTATGGTATGATCTCTGATTCTTTTTCAAGAGTGCAATTAATATAGCCATGAACTCTGTTCAACAATCACGAACTGAACATATTGATATAATGCATCACTTTATTCGTGAATTAGTTGAGGAGACACTGATTATAGTTAGACATGTGAGTATTACTTTACAACTTGCTGATTTATTCACCAAGCCTCTGGACTTTAATCGATTCGTCGATCTAAGAGAGGCTACTGGTGTGAGGTCTAACTTGTTTTGTGAGTTGTGCTGACCAAAGACAGGGACAAACGCTGGAACAGGGCATGTAAATTCCAAAGGATGTATAGAAGATCACCTGTCTGTAAATCAAAGGTGTGTGGAAAAGAGCTACCTGTCATGCCAGGTTCTCCCAATCGTAAAACGTTGTCGTGTTCTAGGAGGTCAAAGAGCTGAGGAGAGGCATAAGTGTGCATGTCATTCAAGATAGTACCAGACATTGAGAAGTCAAGTGATGTGTCTGGTACAAGCCATTAAAAGGAGTTCTGAACAAAAATCACAAGGGCATGCACAAGTATCAGAGACTGAAAAGTAAAGTGATGTCTCTGATACACATCAGAAGATTCAACAGAAGCCTGAACAAGTCAGAGGCTTGAAGAGCGATCATATTTGAAGGATGAATCTGAAGCTTCGAGGTGGTGTGTTAAGTTAAAAAAAAAAAAAAAAAACGACTTAACACGCTCCTGATCGTGCACTCTCCAAAGGAAATTCCAGCTGCCTGGGCATGTTGATTGTTCTGGACTAAAGGCATGACAGTATGAAAGACTAGCCACTGATCCCGAGCTGACTCTTCGAAGATTCATAAGGTTGTGGCAGTTTCTGGCTGAGTCCTGAACAAGTGGTTGGCACAGAACACATAATTGATCTCAAAGGTATGAACTGTTGTTAACACTGAACTAATTTGTCATGTGCTCACATGTTGACTATAATTCTGGGTCACTTAACTGTTCATTTTAGAGTGACTGCTTACTATGTGACTAATGAGAAATGTTCTGTGAAAATTGGTGTTGTTGATTAACAGGCTGATTTATGATCAGGATCCTGCTGGCAAGTGTGCACTAATATGTTTGTTAAGTGTTTGTCAGGATTATCTATGTTAGGTTATCATGCTTAACCCCATTTGTTTCAAATTCACACGGGGGCCTTGAGGAGATGAATTATGATCGACGTAATTGTCTCTCAGTCATGTGTGCTCGGATAGTGTGATGTAATCGCAATGCGATGTAACTGATTAATACAATGCTGATGTGATATATCTGCTTGTTTTGAACTTAGTTATGCACTCAAGCAGGGGGAGAATGATTCCGGTTGTTGAATACCTAATGATAAGAGGTTCTTTGATTTAGGGGGAGAATCATTGCTTATGGGGGCGACTTAACGATTGTTTAATTGGTTAAGTCTGATTGCTGAACTATCAAGAACATTGTTTCCGCTGCAGACCATTGTGGTCGTCGTTGATGTTTTGTGTTCTTGGTCATAGTTCTGCTCTGTTACAGTTCTCTGTTCTTTCATTAGAATGTTATCAGTCTGCTGGGACTTGTTAGAACTGTAATAATGTTGAACACAACACTCTGGATATTGGTATGTTGTTGTGTTTGTTTTGTCTCCTTGTCTTTGACTTTCAGGTTGTGCTTAGGATGTTGCTTGAGTATCAAACTAAGTCAAAAAGGGGGAGATTGTAGATGCAGATTCTGGATCAGCATGTTGTGCGCAGAACAGCTCGCTGTTTGGATCAGGAAGCTGCATCAGATCACATCAGACGCCTGAGTTGCTGACTTGGAAGCGGGAGCTGACGTGGTAGAGCAGGAGTGGATGTGAACACATCAGACGCAAAGTTGCTGACATGGAAGCAGGGAGCTGACGTGGCAGAACAGGAGCAGCTGTGGTGACAAGCCAAGGAAGATTGCTGACTTGGCACAGAGAGTTGCGCGTGGAGATATTGAGAATATTCTTCTCGGCAACCAAGGAAGGGAAGAGCTTGGCGAGCAAGTTATTCCCATAACTGAAGATCTGGGCGTTGAGATATGGAAGATATCCTCCACGACAGATAAGGATGGGAAAGACTTGGTGAGCAAGATATTCCCAGGATCGTGATATTCGGAGATTCGCCTGCTAGGGTTTCTCGAGTACTTGTATAAATAGTCTAGGGTTAGCCACGAAGTAGGCAAGCACTCTAGAATATTGTATACAACTGAAAAACTTCAAGCCACGAGATAAGGCTTAGAAGAGGGGTGTGGGGTTCTCTCTGATCTTAACGGTAGGGTTAGAGAGTGCAGAGAGAATTAGCTTAGAGATTTATTCTTGTCGGGGTCATCTGTATTCGGGTAGAATAAGTTGTGTAAGATCCGGGATAAAGTTAGTCTTTGTGTAAAGAAACTTGTATCTAAAGAATAAATAGAAAAGCGTTTGCTTGGCGCGTTCCAAGCGTAAACAGCGTGCTGTGTACCTCTATACCACTTACAAAACCCCCATTTTATACTTAGTCTCTGTTGGATCTTTAGCTTAGAGTTTAAACCAGTCACAACTTTCTCGGGTGGATCGATACCCTAAGTACTGCAATAGATTGGTTGTGCACTTGCGACCTTTTATTTGTTTTGATGAAGGTTAAAAACCTAAATTCATTTTAGGTGAAACCCAGTGAGGTGTGGTTCAAAACCTACCCCATCAAGTTTTTGGCGTCGTTGCCGCCGGGGACAGATTGTGCCTTTGAATTCTACAAAAGATCCCGTCTTTGGCATTTTTCATATTTGCGTTTTTAAAAGTTCTCTCTAAGTTTGTGTTTTCATTTTGCAGTGTATGACTAGGAGCCAAAACTCCGACACCATTCCTCCACCTGAAGACATTAACAAGCTTTTACGAGAAATCAGAAGATCACTAAGACAAAGAAACATGGCCGACGATAGAGATCATCAAGGACCTCTAAACTTCGACCAACAACAACAACATGACGATAGGGACGAACAAGGAAACCCTCCTCCTCCTGGAGACGGTGGCCAGAACTTCGGACCAATCGATCAACAACAACAACAACAACAACAACACGATGCTTTGGGCGGTGGAGACAATCGTAACTTGCCTTTGCCTCAGCCCGTACACGTTGTCCACCAGCAGCAGCAACCTCGCTATGCAGGCGTACAACAACCATATGTTCTGCCAATTAGACGTGGTCGTACCATTGCCGATTACGATGCACCAAACCGCTATGCACCGTATCGTGCAGCTATCCGACTTCAGCATCCACAAAGGAGAGACTTTGAGATCAAACCTCAGATTATTTCCCTATTGAAGCAGAATCAATTCCATGGGCTATCTACGAAGCATCCTATGGATCACATTGAAACTTTTGAAGAGATATACAGTACGACACGAACTAATGGAGTTACCGATGATTTCTTGAAGCTTAAGCTTTTTCCGTTTTCCCTGGCCGAGAAGGCTAGTAAATGGCTTAAGTCGATGCCTCCTGGATCTATCACTTCATGGGAAGGATGCAAGGACGCTTTCTTGACGAAATTCTATACAAAGGGACGATTAAATCTGGTAAGGAACAAGATGAAGAGTTTCCAGCAGGGACCGATCGAATCATTCTTTGACGCTTGGGAGCGGTTTAAGGACTATGAACGTGATTGTCCTCACCATGGCTTCCCGGATGGTAATCTTCTCACAACTTTCTATAGAGGACTACATCCGAAGTACCAACTTTCACTCGACACGGCCAGCAATGGAGACTTTACAACGAAGACCGTCGAAGAAGGACGCGCTTTGATAGAGAACCTTGCCATTTCTAACGACAACAACTCTACTGATTTTGATAGGACCACACGTCCTAATAATAGTTCTGAGTCCAAGCAGATCGCCGAGCTTAGGAAGATGATGGATAATCTTCTCCGCAACCAGCAACGTGAGGTCCACGCTTGTGACACCACACAAGGAAACAACAAAGCTTTCGAAGATTACGACTAGTCAAACGGTCAAGAAGAAGAAGTTAACTACATTGGTAACCAAGGTTTCTACCAAAACCGCGGGTACGGTGGTGGCTTCAACAATAATTTTAGAAATACTTCTAACCTCTCTTACAAGAACCATAATGTGGAGAACCCCCAAGATCAGTTTTACCATCCGGTAAACAAGCCGTTTCAGAATCAAGGTTTTCAAAATGCCAATTTCGGTGGCAATAACTTCCAGCCGAGACCTCAGTTAAACAACACTAGACCTCCTTTCCCAACCGCGCCAGCCACAATGTCGGCACCCCAAGAAAGTAAGATCGAAATGATGTTGCAACAACTAATGAACTCGCAAGATAAACTCGCTAAGGATATCAACTCTAAAGTTGATTTCGGACATCGGGACCTGGACGTGAAGATAGAAGGCATAGCCAGTCACGTGAAGAAACTTGAAGTCCAAGTCGCCCAAACCGCAGAAGCAGTTAGGAGACAACAAGGCGTTTTACCAGGAAGAGCCGAAGATAATCTGAAAGGATTCTGCAACACTATTACAGCAAGTAGCTCTGACGTGAAGAGCAAGCCAACGGACATCGTTCCCTTGTTTGACTCTCACCAAAACGTGGTTTGCAGAACTCGTGATGTCGCGGGAAGTCAGCCAAGTCGTCCTCTTTTAAGAAGACTTCCTAAAGCTGAAGACCCCGGCCGTTTTGTGTTCCCCTGCTCAATAAAAGGCATCGAATTCCCTGACTCTCTTTGTGATTATGGTGCTAATGTTAATGTTATGTCTAGAGGTGTTGCAGAGAAGCTAGGATTGAGAAACCTTTCTCATTCCAATATGAGTCTAGTCTTTGGAGATTCATCTCAGAAAATCCCCGATGGGATGGTGCGAAACTTACAACTCGTTGTAGGGGACTGTATCGTTCATACGGATTTTCATGTCTTGAAAATGGATGAAAGGGCAGAGAGACCTTTAATTCTAGGAAGACCTTTTCTTGCTACCGTTGGTGCCGTGCTTGACCATGCGGACAGAAAAGTGACCTTCAAGCACGTCGACAAGAAGACTCACTACTCGCAAAAGTTTAAGGAGAAGCCGAAGCAGAATAATCAATTCTCAACCCGAGAAGTTGATAAAGGAAAGGAGCCAGCTGATCCTAACGAAAGAATGAAGTCTAAAGCCCAGCCTCAGCCTCCGAAATCCAAATTTTTGAAGGGCAAGATCATTGTTCCGCCGGACCGTGAAGGAAAAACGGAACAGATCAGAGAAATGGTGAATCATACGAAACGAGTCCTTCTCCACGCTAACCTGCTTGGGAATACGGAGAGAAAGCTAGTATTAGAAAAGCCGAAAGTGCTGCAAAGCCGAAGTCGAGCTAACCGACTTAAAACAAAAGCGCTTAGTGGGAGGCAACCCAATTGGTAAGTTTCTATTTTTCGTTTTAGTTTTCATTTTCTATTGAAATTTTTCATTTTTTAAGTTTTGATGAGTCTTATTTTTATCGTTTTTAATCTATGTTTTAGGATTATTATTTGAGTCAACTAACCCATATTAGATAAGTTTTAGGACTATATGTTTCACTTAGTGTATTTCAGGTCTGAGAAGCAAATATTGGAAAAGAAAGAGTTTTGGATCATTTTGGATGCAATTAATCATATGAAGATGCAGAGTCCAGCAGACCCGTCAGAAGTATGGCCTCAGAAGAAGACCTTCCCACCGTTGGATCGTTCTGATATTTTGATACAAGATAGCCACGGATGTTAGCTTTCATCTCCAAGTGGTTTAAAGGAAATTCAACGGTGTAATCAAGAGTTATGGCCGATTTACTGAAGACATGTCAACCTGCTGACGAAGCCGACGTGGACGAGAGTTTGATGAGTGGGATTTTTGCATATCCAAAGGGTCATCAATTCCCCAATACCATCGTAGTACTTGAGGTGTAAATCCAAGGGAGGGTAGAGATTAACGCACCAGGATTATATGAAACTATCTAATCTAAGCCAATGATATGAGTTTGGTAACTAACAACCTAAATGAGCAAAAGAGAAAATAGACAGAACCTAGAACAAATAAAGACTAACAAGAACTAAAGCAAACAAGCAAACAGCAAGTGAACAGATGACAAAATAGAATTCCCGAGAATTGGCGTCATGGATCAGTGATTCCTCCTTAATCAAACATGAGTGTCTAACAAAACTCACACAGAGCTAATCCTTAGACGAAAGATTCTAAAACAGGTCAATCCACTTTCGTGACAGAAACCCTCAAACCATGCTACCTCTAAACCTAAATGTCTTTAGAGAAGCATAACATGGCAGGCACTAATAACCAATCAATCAATGTCATAAACACCCTAGACAACTAATCTCTTAGGCTAGGCATGTAAATCTCTAGCATCAGTTGGTTCAGGCATTTCATCGAACACCTTTCGGGCATGAATCACCTAGGGTCTAATTCCAATTGATCAGAGAGAAATTAGCATTAAGAACACTAATCCAGAAGGGATCTACACAGATCTAAGCTTAAACACCCTAGAAGATCAAAGATTCCTCACTAACCTAACCCATCCTCAAGAACCCTAGCAAGACTACTCAGAAATCATCATAAAATGCAAAAAGCCAGAAAATAAAATAAACAGCATAAACATAAAGATAAAGATGAGATTAAAAAGACTGAATGTAGAAAATGGAAATTAACAATGGATTGAAAGAAATCTGGATTACAAAAGCTTAAATCTAAAAGAAGGCAAAAAGAGAGAAGAGAGAAAATAAGATAAAGCAAAGCTAAAGCTGAGGTAGCATAATTTCTCAACCTTTAAGAGGGGTATTTATACTACTAAAGGAAAAGTCAAAACCCTAATTCACTAAAAGACAAATGTTTCAGGCGGTTTAGGCGTGGGCTCGATCACCCTGGTCGAGTCAGTGGTCGAGCCCTGTGTAATCTTCAAAGTTGGCTCTTTTCTGCTCCGGCTCGATCAGTGACTCGCCCACTTTGGTCGAGTCAGTGCAAAGTCGCTTCCTTTATGGCCCGGCTCGATCACTTGGTCGAGCCCTCTGTATATGCGTTCATTAAAACAGGCGTAACTTTCGAACCACAACTCCGATTGACCCGAAACCGCCGGCATTGGAAAGATAACTCAATTTCCTACAACTTTGATGTAGACATCGGAAGCTGAATCCCAACTGAAAATTCAGTAGGAAGCTCGCAAACAGAGACTCGATCAGTTGCTTGAGTGGCTTGGTCGAGTCAGACTCCAAACTCCAAAAATAGCTCCTTTAAGTACCTAAATGACTCCAAATGCAAGAATGTATGCAATGCTCATGCAACAACCTACTAATCATGCAAAGTGACTATAAATGACCAAAAACGGTATGAACAGGGGGGGAAAACAATGCTAAAATGATGAGAAATGAATGCTTAAAACCTGTAAAATATAGACATATCAACTCCCCCAAACTTAGTCTTTGCTTGCCCTCAAGCAAACAAATCATAAGCAGGAAGAGAGATTTGAAGGTGGGGTCTCAGAACCTAAAGCTTGCTAATCAATTAGTTAGAATCAAAGTCCAAGTTATTAGTTCTATGACGCAGAGCAATGGAGTTCTAATTAAAAGCTTTAGACAAACTCTTCACAACAAGAACTGATTCCAATCTTTCACCTCCACATGCATTCATATCAATCAATTCCTTTAACATTCATTAAGCAGGAACATGGATCTGGTTATGCAATGCCTACAAACTCATTTGGCTTGGTAAGAAAGGCTGGAGATAAAGATGATGATCTCCTTTAGAGTGGGTTTAACAATCATAATCAGGGTTCTCTCAGAAAACAGATTGAGCTTTAGAAAAAGGCTAAAGGTAAGATCCAATAGATGCATACAGAAATAAAACCTTGTCTACCCAAAGGTACCCAAACGATTTTAATTCCTATCTTTCTAAACCCAGATTGTCCTAGATCTACCCTTTAGCTTCAACTCATTTCGAGCACACCCATTCACTCTTTGTTCTAAGCCTTAGGAGAGGTTTCTTTTTTTTTTATTCATCTAGCGGATTGGGGTTTCTTTCATACACTATGGTTCTCTTTTCTTCTTATTTCTTAAGACATCACAAGCTTTTTGCTATACACTTCTTTTTCCCTTTTTATCTTTCTTTTCTTTTGTTCAGAACCATCTTTTTCTTTACTTTTCATTCCCAAATCCTTTACTAGACACTTATACTTAGAAACACATTCCCCCTCCTAAAGACTCTTTCTTTTCTTTCAGCATCAATCTTTTCCTTTCTTTTTCTATCCTTTTAAGCACAAATCCAATCCCAAACCCCAACAACAAGATCCCACCTAGTCCTATCTAGTCTGGATAACGCGAACTAGAACTACACAAGGTTCCATTCCTGTCGGCTCAGACCTAACACTTTCTACCAAGCTCAATCCATAAAAGGCCTAACACTCAGAAAAATCACAATTGGCTTGAAAGAAGGATAGGTTCAGGGTGTGAGAAACTGTTCCAATGATGGGAATCAGCTACTTGGATCAACAAGAGTGGTAAAAAGGGAAAAAATGATCCAAATATGTATATGGTATCCATGCAGTTTGCATGCAATGCACAACCAGATAATTGCAAGTCAAGATTAGGTTCTTATATATAGATAGGAAATGATATCAAGTCACAACATGCTTCAATTAGGACCAAAATGCAATTCTAGAATTCCAAGTTTGTTTCAGCCTTACGTTTCAAACTAAATCACAATGCATCACAGATCTAACAACGAGGGCTTTGATTCTAGTCTAGCGAATTAAGCAAGCTAACAAGGTTAAATTCATCATAGTCCCCTATGCTGGATGCAACAGTCCTATATGAAACATTCTAGACTCAATCCTATATGCAAATGCAAACTAAATGAACACTCTTTTTTTTAGAAACTTTTCAAAAAATTTCAAATTTTTATGGTTTTTCTATGCCTTAGATGAAATGCATGCAGACTCAAGTATGCAAAATATGAAAATAAGAAAACAAAACACAATGTCAAATACATCTCAAACCCTCCCCCAAACTTAAATTACACAGTCCCTTGTGTAAGAAAAATTTGAGAGAAGATTCAAGATTCAAAAAGAAAGCAAATAAAAATGCAGTGGTATGTACAATGATAGAGTGTGGAGTGTTACCTCAAGGTTGTGTGAAGAAGGAATCGATGGATGTGCAAGTGTTTCTGACTCGAGGTGCTTGACTCGACTTCTTAGTCGACCCCTGTGCCTGAATGGTCAGGCTCGAGTTAAACTTGTCGAGCCTGCTAATCGAGCCTAACTTCCTGGTTTAACTTACTCGGCTTCTGCTCAAACTCCTTTTCTCTGACCTCACCACCGCCTGAAACACTAAAGAAACACATAAAAAATACCAAAACTTAAAGCAATATGTACAAGGATAGACATGGGACTTCCTCCCAAGTGAGCTTGTTTTGAGTCTCTAGCTTGACTCTCCTTCCACGTTTTTTAAAGAGGAGTGTAGCAAGCGTTTCTATCACCAGGATCATATTCATCATAGAACCATCCCCTAAACTCCTTCATCTGAATCTCCTCATATGGTATCTTCCCTGGATCATGAAAGCTCACTTCATGGGTTAAGAGTGTACCAAGATGCTTGTCAAAGGGTTGTGCTATTGGAGATAATGCTGTTCTAACTTCGTTAGTGGCTTCCTCAATGTGAATCTCCGCTTTCTCCTTAGGCCTTGCACCCTCTGTTTCCTGCTGGCATATGAGTTGCATGTGCATCCTTTCATTGTCCAAGCATTCTGCCACCAAACCATCGTCACAACGATCTTCATATCTTATCACAAGATTCTTATCAACCGTGCAACCAAGAAGTAATTCAAATTCTGCCACATTCTTCTCAGCTTCTTGTAGGAATTCATCCTTGATTTGAGCATTCTCTTCATGTGTTGGTGCAGCAGCCTTTAAGTCGTGATTCCAATCCCAGGTTTGGATACTCTTGTTAAACTTGTCTTGTTCTTCCAACATCAACTTCAGCAAGTTGTAATTCTCTTCTTTATTAGAGATTGGGGAAGAATGAGCTTCTCCATGATCAGGCTCCATGTCCCAGGTTTGGTCCCTCAACATCTTGTTACACTTCTCTTGGCCTTCCAAAAGCAACTTCAGCATGTTGTAAATTTCTTCTTCATTAGGGATTGGGGAAGGGTATGTTGCTCCATAGTGATGCTCCATGTTCCAAGACTGGCATCTCTCACCATATCCATATTGGTTCCCTGGAGGAAAGTTCTCATTGAGGAGTTCTTCTTGGTAAGTGGATGAGCTTTCAAAACCATGATGACTAGTGGGATTCCAGGTCATCTCTCTTTCTTGAGCTTCTAATAAAGCCTTCAACATTGAAGTCATATCTGAAGCCATGCTTTCTCCCTTGTGATTGTACCTTGCAAGAAGAACAAACACTTGAAAGAAAGTTAGTAACTGAATGCAAGAAAACAAAACTTAGTCTCAAATAGCGTCAAAATCCTAATGGCTAATGCTAAACCTCCCCGGCAACGGCGCCAAATTGATGACTGGGATTTTTGCATATCCAAAGGGTCATCAATTCCCCAATACCATCGTAGTACTTGAGGTGTCAATCCAAGGGAGGGTAGAGATTAACGCACCAGGATTATATGAAACTATCTAATCTAAGCCAATGATATGAGTTTGGTAACTAACAACCTAAATGAGCAAAAGAGAAAATAGACAGAACCTAGAACAAATAAAGACTAACAAGAACTAAAGCAAACAAGCAAACAACAAGTGAACATATGACAAAATAGAATTCCCGAGAATGGGCGTCATGGATCAGTGATTCCTTCTTAATCAAACATGGGTGTCTAACAAAACTCACACAGAGCTAATCCCTAGACGAAAGATTCTAAAACAAGTCAATCCACTTTCGTGACAGAAACCCTCAAACCATGCTACCTCCAAACCTAAATGTCTTTAGAGAAGCATAACATGGCAGGCATTAATAACCAATCAATCAATGTCATAAACACCCTAGACAACTAATCTCTTAGGCTAGGCATGTAAATCTCTGGCATCAGTTGGTTCAGGCATTTCATCGAACACCTTTCGGGCATGAATCACCTAGGGTCTAATTCCAATTGATCAGAGAGAAATTAGCATTAAGAACACTAATCCAGAAGGGATCTACACAGATCTTAGCTTAAACACCCTAGAAGATCAAAGATTCCTCACTAACCTAACCCATCCTCAAGAACCCTAGCAAGACTACCCAGAAATCATCATAAAATGCAAAAACCCAGAAAATAAAATAAACAGCATAAACATAAAGATAAAGATGAGATTAAAAAGACTGTGAATGTAGAAAATGGAAATTAACAATGGATTGAAAGAAATCTGGATTACAAAAGCTTAAATCTAAAAGAAGGCAAAAAGAGAGAAGAGAGAAAATAAGATCAAGCAAAGCTAAAGCTGAGGTAGCATAATTTGTCTCAACCCTTAAGAGGGGTATTTATACTACTAAAGGAAAAGTCAAAACCCTAATTCACTAAAAGACAAATGTTTCAGGCGGTTTAGGCGTGGGCTCGATCACCCTGGTCGAGTCAGTGGTCGAGCCCTGTGTATTCTTCAAAGTTGGCTCTTTTCTGCTCCGGCTCGATCAGTGACTCGACCACTTTGGTCGAGTCAGTGCAAAGTCGCTTCCTTTATGGCCCGGCTCGATCACTTGGTCGAGCCCTCTGTATATGCGTTCATGAAAACAGGCGTAACTTTCGAACCACAACTCCGATTGACCCGAAACCGCCGGCATTGGAAAGCTAACTCAATTTCTTACACCTTTGATAAAGACGTCGGAAGTTGAATCCCAACTGAAAATTCAGTAGGAAGCTCGCAAACAGAGACTCGATTAGTTTCTCGAGTGGCTTGGTCGAGTCAGACTCCAAACTCCAAAAATAGCTCCTTTAAGTACCTAAATGACTCCAAATGCAAGAATGTATGCAATGCTCATGCAACAACCTACTAATCATGCAAAGTGGCTATAAATGACCAAAAACGGTATGAACAGGGGGGAAAACAATGCTAAAATGATGAGAAATGAATGCTTAAAACCTGTAAAATATAGACATATCAGAGTTGGGATCGACCAATCCACCATTGGATCGATCGATCCTAAGAAGAATTTCGGCCCAAGCCCATGAAGACATGGACCCATCGATCCGGTCCATGGATCGACCGGTCCACCGCCTCTTTTGCCTCTTCTCCAAGACTTTCCATTTCTTTTCTTTCCTTTTGTTGCTCTCCCTTTTACTATATAAAGGGGGGCTCGCCCCTTGTATTTCACACACCAAAAATCAGAATTCATTCTACTACTTTTCTTTAGTTTGTGGGCAAGAGACCTAAAAGCTCTCTAGCTCCTTTTTAGTTTAATTTTAGGAAATAAAGATGTTTTCATTTATTGAATGCTTTGTTTCCTTTTCCATGTCTGAGTAGTTTCCTTATTAGGTTTAGGGTTTCGGAAGGGATGTGATAAATTCGCTAGGTTGTTAGTCCGGGAATTTAGATTATTAGTTCTTCATCTATTGTTGTTCTTAATGCTAGCATTAGACTGATCACCTAGTTCTAAGATCTTAGGCGATTAAACTAGGCACGAGAGTGGAGTTTAGTTGCTAGAATTAACATTAGGGAGCAAGATTTCATAGCTTGGCAAGCGCAAACCTCTTGTTTTGATATCTTGTGAACATATCGATCTTGTTATTAATGCTAGTTTTACTTAGGGAAGCATAGCGTAAAGCGTTCTCTAAATATCGCTAAGTAGATATTTATGCGAGAGCAACTTACCTTATCATTGTGAATTGAGTTCAAGAACGATTCTTTAACATTCCTTTACTTCGATTTGCTTGTTGTTTCACATCCTGGAAGAATACCCTAGACCTAATACTTGTTTTATTATCTGAATTGTCTTTTGAAATTAATCGTTTGCTTGAAACAAATCTCTTAATTTGCCTCTAGCTATATTTAATCTAATTGTCTTATAGTGCAACTTTGGTCTCTGTGGATTCGACCCTTAAATACTACAACTGATTGCCGTCTTTGATCCAGTAGTTGTTTTATTCTAGGTTTTTATTTGACCATCGATCAAGTTTCAAAAAAAAAAAAAAAAAAAAAAAAGGACTTGAACCGCGACCGAAGGACTCGAACATGACCAGCCGAGCCCTGGCCGCATGCCCACGACCCGCGTGTGCGGCAGACAGCCTGTCAGCTGTAGGGTCGGGCGCTCGTGATGCGGCAGGACCAGCCCGTGTTCCCTTAGGCGCAAAACTTCGTCATCATCAGTCACCTTCTATCCGATGACCGACCATTGCGAGCAGCCGACCATTAACCGTCAGTAGCCCAAGAACAAGGGTCAAGATTGGAGATTCACAAGAAACTTGATCATTAAGAAGGGAATGAACGAGAAGAACGTGAAGACCGATAACACGACCGACACGACATCGGCAACGTACCGTACCAAGCCATGCCTGGACAACGAAGTCGAAAAGCTCAGAAATGACTCAAGATTGAATATTTGCCAGACAAGTGCATATTCTAAGACTTTTGATCGGAACAGAAACACTCACTGACGGAGTAGTTTCGAAGATGTCCGATGGTGCCTACAAATGAGTCCGTTGACAAACATTGGAGCTTAAAGAACAAGGAATGACTTACAGAAGCAAGATTCACTGGTAATGTGTCCATCCTGGACCTAGACATGGAGAGAAACGACCTTACCAACGGACCCAATCGAAAGGTGTCCGGGTGAGCCTTAAAAAGGAGTCATATCCGAACCATTCGATTCTGTACTTGGAGAATCATTGGAGAAATCAAAACACAAGTAGAAGTGCTTATCATAAGCGAATCAGAGGAGAGAAAACAAGAAAATAAGGAAGAGAAGAAGAAAAGACCTAGGAGAAGAAGATGCAGCCGAAAGGGCCTGGCCGCACGGCCACGGCCCGCGTGTGCGGCGCACACGCCCTCGACCGCACAGTCGGGCGCTCAGCGTGCGGCCCATTCCGATTCCGTCAATTCCGACCCAACTTCCAATTCCCACCCGTCAATTCCGACCTAACTTCCAATTCCCACCCGTCAATTCCGATTCCGTCAGCAATTCCGTCCATGGACCGAACCAAAACGACCTAAACCGTCTAATTACTTGAAATCCAAGGTACCATGGAATCTCGGAAGTCAAAGAAGTCATCAAGCTCTCGAGCTAAGGAGAAACCGATTATAATACGTGAAGTAAATGACGATTCTCCCAACGAATGGAGGACCAAGAAAGCTAACGATAGGCAAGCACGCGAGCACAAAGGGAAAGGCAAAGCTATTCAACATGACAACACAACTATGTGGTTTCGGGACAATGTACCAATCCGTTCGGCGATTGAATCCATCTGCAACAACACCCTCACGGTAGTGGAAGAGAACCGAGAGCTTGGACGGATATACATTGGTCAAAAGATGGACCCGAACCGAGACTACAAGGCGTTAGTTGACAAGATCGCCATTCGCACATCACCAAGAATAAACCATGATGCTCTCGACACTTTAGGGATTGGAGATGATATCCGTTGGTACCTTGAGGCTTTGCGCATATGTAAAAACGTCGAGATTGATTTTCCCGCCTATGTGGAGGAAGCTCGACAGTTCCTTAGCACCGTTACACTCTCTTTCCCGAGATGCAAGCATCCACCACCACGAACCGGAGTTTTAGAGTTCGTTATTGACGAGAAGAGCTATTCGTTAAGCATCCCCGAGATGGATGAGTGCTTGGGATTAGATTCTGGCGATTTGGTTGATTTTGGTTCTTTCACAGGAACAAGCTTTTGGCCTAGGATAGCAAATGGAGTTTATGATGCGAAATGTTCAAAGTCGTCCATGATTTCACATCCGGCGATTCGTATTGTGCACCGGATCCTCGCAAGTACTATGTTCTCTAGGAACAACCAAACCAACGTTCTCACAGACAAGCTCACCACCCTTCAGATGCCATTTGTAAAGACACCGGTTCGGATTAGCTTTGTGATCGCAGGTCAAATAATAAACCTAAATATGCAAACTACCGGATCAGATACGGTAATCAGTTGTAGCACTTTAGGGTCGAATCCACAGGGACCGATAAGTTACACTACGAATTTACGGGATTAAAGTTAAGCTAAGACAAAATAAAACGAGAGTTTGTTTCTAACAACCTAACGAGAAATAAAATAAGCAAATAATAAAAGAAGTATTAGGCATAGGGAAACCATCCAGGATGTGACAAAACAATTAAGTCAATTAACAGGAAATATTAAAGTACGTTCTAGAACTCAATTCACAATGGTAAGGTACATCGATTCTCACGCCAATACCTACTTAGCAATATTTAGGGAACGCTTTACGCTAGGCTTCCCTAATTAAAACTAGCATTAATAACAAGATCGATATGTTCACAAGATATCAAACGAGAGCTTTGCGCTTGCCAAGTTATGAAATCTTGCTCCCCTATTGTTGATTCCAGCGACTAAACATCACCTAAGATCTTAGAACAAGTTAGCTACTCAAGCCCTAAGCATTAAGAACAACAATAGGAAAAGAACTATAAATTAAATTCCCAAACTAACAACCTAATAATCGATCACATCCCTTCAAAATAACCCTAGCCTAATAAGGAAACTACTTAAGCATAGAAACAAGAACAAAGATGAACACAAAAGGAAACATCTTTATTAAAGAATCTAAACCTAAAAAGAAAGCTACAAAAAGGAAACTAAAATATTTATAAAACTGGGGGAGAGCTACAGCTCTCAAAAGCGAGAGCCACTGCTCTGAAAAGGTGTGTTTGATACAATGGTCGAGCCCTCCTTATATAGGAAAAGGGGAGAGCAACAAAAGGAAACAAAAGAAATGGAAAGTCTTGGAGAGGAGGCAAAATAGGCTTGGGCCGCAATTCTTCATGGGATCGATCGATCCCATGTGTGGATCGGTCGATCCCGACTCCCGTCCACGTCAGCTTCGTCAGCAGGTTGACATGGCTTCAGTAAATCGGCCATAACTCTTGATTGCACCGTTGGATTTCCTTCAAACCACTTGGAGATGAAAGCTAACTACCTTAGCTATCTTGTGTCAAAATCGTAGCAAGATCCAACGGTGGGAAGGTCTTCGTCTGAGCCCATACTTCTGACGGGTCTGCTGGACTCTGCATCTTTCAATGTATATTTGCCTCCAAAATGATCCAAAACTCTTCCTTTTCCAATATTTGCTTCTCAGACCTGAAATACACTAAGTAAAGCATATAGTCCTATATTCTATATAATATAAGTTAGTTGACTCAATATACAAACCTAAATCCTATATAGAAAACGGTAATTTTGGGACTCATCAATTCCCCCAGACTTGAATCTTTGCTTGTCCTCAAGCAAGAACAATCAAAAAGACAAATCTTAAAGAGAAAGATTTTGAAAACGGGAACTTACAACTTCTCTAGAATCTCCGTACATCTTCCGTGAATCCATCACTCAAAGGATCGAGCTTACAACATGTACTAACCATTGGCTTAGCAACTCTCCGTACTGATGTCCCGAGATCTCAAGGAAGCTCCAAAATCTTCTTTGCTGACTCCCTACATTCATTCTTTACAAGCATGCGGTCACTCTTTTGAGATCGATTTCTCCCTACTTTTCTAGGGTATCATTTTATTTTTTTCTATCGATCTCCTTTTTTCTCTTTTTCTTTAGCCCGGGGTTGGTTTTCATGAGTCCGAAGTATGCAAGGGGGTAACCACACATCCCTCGGCCCACTTCTTTGTTTACCACATCCCTTTTCTTTTCTTTTTCTCTTTTTTTTTCTTATTCAGGAGAAGAGATAGGGAAACCATACTTTTTAGAAGTTATGCGCGTCTCGGAGAGCTTGAGTCAGAGGTCCCGTTCGATGTATACCAAGCCCCAAGTTGAGAAGATTAAGTCCAAATTAACGTCTTGTCATGGGTGGAGTCAACGCTGGGTCAATCGGATTTCCAAGAGATAGGGACTTCTGGTGAGTTGTTCGGCTAATGGTGTTCCAATCTTCAGCCCTTCAAAAAGATAGTCATGACGGATAGTAGAAGATATTAGTACGAACACACGATTCACAAAAGAAGTTCCAAGTTCCAACTATTTTGACTCAATAAAACGACTCAAATAAAAATTAAAATGTTAGTGCAAATGGTCACATTCCTCCCCCAGACTTACTTCACACCGTTCCGGTGTGTAAGAAAAAACCAAAGGAAGAATTGAAACCGACAACAAAAGATAGTGATAATATACATATAAGAAAATCAAAAGCTTAAAGAAAAGGAAAGAAAAACCCGGTGATCAAACGTTTGGGGTGTATGGACAATGTGACATGAGTCCCTATACAGCTCAGGGCAGGGGATCGATCGGTCTAGATCATTGATGGTCGTGGACTTTGTCAATCGCAAGGGGATCGATCGATCTGTCGACAGGATCGATCGGTCTCCAGTGTCTGGAACAAAAAGTTTCGCATCTTCTGCGTTGAGTACCTATTCCTGAAAACACTTAACACCGGCGTGATTTCACCGTAATAAAAAAAAATCCTAAAAATAAAAACAAATAAAGAAAAATAATAAAGGAAAGGAAGTATGTACAAACTCTATGGGTTGCCTCCCATAAGCGCTTTTTTTTAAAGTCGATAGCTTGACTCTTGTTTCAGGCAGCATGTGTGGCAAGAATGAGAACCCTACGCAAAACAAGCTCTCTCTTGGTGTGAATGCGGAAGTCCTGCGGAAAGCTAGACTCCGAGCTCGTGTGGGGGTTGTAGTGGTGGTGCAACACAGCAGAGCCATGACGCAATCCGAGTCAGCAGGGAGTTGTTCGTCTTGGTCGTATCGCAGACCTATCGCTCAAACTCCGAGTTCGGCTCCTTCGGTGGCTCCATGGCGACGTACTCGCTCATATCGAAGTGAAATGGACGCAACTGAGAGGAGGAGTAGTGCTGAAATGGTGGTGGCACAGAAGCAGAAGGTTGAGAAAGGCCAGCCTCATCATGATGGCCGGTACGTGCGACTCTCCGGTTGCCACTAGTCGTAGGTGGAATTGGTCTCTCGCAAAGCGCCCCAGCAGGCGGATTGAAGCGAATGCTCCCTGGTATAGCGAGAGATGTCAAATCAGGGCAAGGTAGGCGAATGTACTTGTAAAGCCCATCATGACACTGGAAACAGTAGACTAGTGAATGGCGGAGATGGATCTTGCTAGCGTACAAGTGCACCCGGTCAATGAATCGCGCCTTGGCTCCAGTGGGGGATACGCGATGGTGAAGTGGCAATCGGTGATGATGGGAGTCACCAGGCTATCAATCAGGATCACCTTCTTCGAGACCAAAGTGCATTGTTGCGCACCTGGATGAACTCCTGGACATCATTGAGAATGTCCATTGCGACCAAGATATTGGTTTGTAGAAACCGAGTAGGCTCGAACTTTTAGGCTTGTAGCGCAACGGTGTCATCTCGATCCTTGCGTGTCCATTCTTGCTCTCCGGTAGCTGGTTCCTGCCTGCTGCGTCATCTAGGAGCCATTGTCCTGGGTTGGGATCGATCGATCTCTGGTGTAGATCGGTCGATCTCGAGGCTTCTGTTCCTCGATGCAGATTCAGGTCAGACTGATCGGTCGTGTCAGCTGGATCTTCTCGGATCGCTTGTTAGAAGAATGAATGTCTCCATCCAGGACTTCGTTGACATCATTCTCATCACCAAGGTCTTCTACTGGCATGACATGATGCGCTCGATTATACTCCGGACAATGATTTCTATTGCTAGCCGCGAAATTGTTGATCAGAGTATTAGCTTCTGCTGCTGGTTAGTCGAGAAATCACCTCTACTCGCTGTATCAAGAGTCATCTGGTACTGCCATTCAACTCCATTGTAGAAGATGTTCATGAAGTTTATATCCGAGTATCCATGATGAGGACAATCTCTGAGATAGTCCTTGAATCGCGCCCAACCTTCATGAAAACACTCTGTTTCACCCTGCTGGAATGTGGTGATCTTGTTCCGGATCGATGCCTTTGTGTTCTTGGTGTTGCCTGATGCAGACCGATCGGTCTGTTAGGGGGACCGGTCGGTCCAGCAGGTGGAGGCTGTCCGTGGTCATCATAACGTGCAGGGGCTGGTGGAGGAAACACCAGGTCACGAGCTTCTTCTCATTGTCTATGGTGAGACAAGAGCCACGTTGTATAGCTTCATTGGAAGGGGTTGTGTTGTAGAAGATATCCTCATCGATGTTAGAGAAGGCGATCCTCTTATTAGGTAGATCGACAACTATACCCACTGTTACAAGGACTGGTCTTCCAAAAATCAAAGGCATAACGGAACCTTTGGTCAACTTAACGACATAAAAATCGGTGGGAACCAAGCAACTTCCAATGCGAACATCTCTCTGCAATCGCCTTAGACATGAGGTTCATGCTAGATCCAGAATCATAGAGAGAATCGTTGAAGACTTCTCCATCAATTGAACATGGAACAACAAACTTCCCGGAATCTTCTAGCTTCGATACCTTAGTGAGCTTCAGGGTGACAGTATCCCTTCGTTCCGCTAAGAATGCACTAATCTCTTCAAAGTCTTCTTTTCCAGCAACAACATCACGAAGAATCTTTCGGAAGAATGGTATATGTTCCAAAGCTTCTGAGAACGTAAATGCATCGGGTATCTTGCTTATTACCTTCTTGAAGCGATCATACGTCTTAGCATCGAGTTACGTCTTAAAGATACGCGGATAAGGATCCTTCGGCTTGTAAGGAACCACATCAACTCTAGCAACAACATGCACGCCGATATCATTCAAAAATAGGTAAAAAAAACTCCTGATTTCGCAGTGCGGACCGATCGATCTGAAGGAGGATCGGTCGGTCTTGACCCTCTGGTCAGTAGGTCATCATCGTCCAGGGGATCGATCGATCGAGGAGTGGGATCAATCGGTCCGTCGTCGTTGTCGAGCAAGACCTGTATGTTTGCTGGAGCACGAAGCTTTGCCTTGGCTCCAACATGAGCCGTAAAAGCAGACAAGTCAGAGAAGACTCTAAGACCTCCGATTTGAGCCTCAGAACTTGCAGCATATGACAGGATCGATCGGTCTAAAGCATGGACCGGTCGATCTGTTGTGCAGATCGGGACTGATTGCTGGTTGTGTTAGATCGATCGATCGTTGTGCTGGATCGATCGGTCCGGAGCTTCTTCGAAGGCTTGTACATCTTTAATCGCACTTTGAATCGTCAACTTCTCCTTTATGTCTCGTGCATTCTTATTCTTCCCATCTGAAAGCTGCTGCATCATGGGTTCAAGCTCATTCCCTTGTGGAGATAGCATATCATTGTGAGCTTGACATCCTCTTCTTTGGTCATTCCACCTAAGTGGATAGCGAGCTTCATAAAGATCCACAATTCCGTGAGCTTCTTACTTCTTAGTCTTGGTCCTTTGAGAACGGAATGGTGATTCAATGATTCGAAGGCTTTGTGGATAAGCTGTTGGAGAAGAACGGGTTGGGTGGCTCGGGTTGGCAGCTCCTCGGTCCGTCTGTACCGTCTTCTTATTCCTTCGATATCTTTTGGCTCAGAACTCAAATTTGAGATCTGAGACTTGGCCTGCAAACTAGAGACTTTGATCTTTCTAATGATGTATGGCTCATCATCTAGTTCCTTGTGGTTCGTTCTCAGATAGAATTTGAAGTTGACACAGCTCAGCTTCGTACTCTTCTTCGATGGTCTTGGAAAAACAGTCATAACTTTCGAACCGTGATGCCAAATCACGTTCCGCTTTTTCCTGAGGCTGCGTATGACGCTCTACTATATTTCCACCAAATTTCAGATTTATCTGTGGTCATCTGATATTCCGTTTGCTTCTTGAACCGGAACTGGTAAGCTCTGTCTCTCCTCTTCTTTTTCCTTTTCCCGTTTTTTTTTTTTTTTTTTTTTTTTTTTTGCACCTGCAAAAATAGAAAAACAAAACCCTAATTAGTAAAAATAAAAATAAAAAAATCTTAGACTAAACCCTAATCTTAAACTCGTAGGCAAGCATTATTGGTCCCCGGCAACGACGCCAATTTGATCGCAGGTCAAATAATAAACCTAAATTTGCAAACTACCGGATCAGATACGGTAATCAGTTGTAGCACTTTAGGGTCGAATCCACAGGGACCGATAAGTTACACTACGAATTTACGGGATTAAAGTTAAGCTAAGACAAAATAAAACGAGAGTTTGTTTCTAACAACCTAACGAGAAATAAAATAAGCAAATAATAAAAGAAGTATTAGGCATAGGAAAACCATCCAGGATGTGACAAAACAATTAAGTCAATTAACAGGAAATATTAAAATACGTTCTAGAACTCAATTCACAATGGTAAGGTACATCGATTCTCACGCCAATACCTACTTAGCAATATTTAGAGAACGCTTTACGCTAGGCTTCCCTAATTAAAACTAGCATTAATAACAAGATCGATATGTTCACAAGATATCAAACGAGAGCTTTGCGCTTGCCAAGTTATGAAATCTTGCTCCCCTATTGTTGATTCCAGCGACTAAACATCACCTAAGATCTTAGAACAAGTTAGCTACTCAAGCCCTAAGCATTAAGAACAACAATAGGAAAAGAACTATAAATTAAATTCCCAAACTAACAACCTAATAATCGATCACATCCCTTCAAAATAACCCTAGCCTAATAAGGAAACTACTTAAGCATATAAACAAGAACAAAGATGAACACAAAAGGAAACATCTTTATTAAAGAATCTAAACCTAAAAAGAAAGCTATAAAAAGGAAACTAAAATATTTATAAAACTGGGGGAGAGCTACAGGTCTCAAAAGAGAGAGCCACTGCTCTGAAAAGGTGTGTTTGATACAATGGTCGAGCCCTCCTTATATAGGAAAAGGGGAGAGCAACAAAAGGAAACAAAAGAAATGGAAAGTCTTGGAGAGGAGGCAAAATAGGCTTGGGCCGCAATTCTTCATGGGATCGATCGATCCCATGTGTGGATCGGTCGATCCCGACTCCCGTCCACGTCAGCTTCGTCAGCAGGTTGACATGGCTTCAGTAAATCGGCCATAACTCTTGATTGCACCGTTGGATTTCCTTCAAACCACTTGGAGATGAAAGCTAACTACCTTAGCTATCTTGTGTCAAAATCTTAGCAAGATCCAACGGTGGGAAGGTCTTCATCTGAGCCCATACTTCTGACGGGTCTGCTGGACTCTGCATCTTTCAATGTATATTTGCCTCCAAAATGATCCAAAACTCTTCCTTTTCCAATATTTGCTTCTCAGACCTGAAATACACTAAGTAAAGCATATAGTCCTATATTCTATCTAATATAAGTTAGTTGACTCAATATACAAACCTAAATCCTATATAGAAAACGGTAATTTTGGGACTCATCACTTTGCTTGCTTACTAACCACGCGATTGGTTAAATTTAAGCACGAGGCCGTCACATGCACCGATAGAGTCGCTTTCACGACTTATGGAACCGCGATTACCGCGATCATGCTAGCAGCAGGAGTTGACCTCAGCGACAAGGCTTCTTTGCCACGAGACCAGCACATTGACCTTTACAGCCTCAACGCCATGATGATCATTCGAGGAGCCAGTATCGATCCGGATCACATTGGATACTTGTATCCAGGTCCACCAAACATCAGCCGTACGATTCTACTACCTTCTCCCACTGTTATGAGACTATGCGACGGACACACTAGCTGGATACCACAGGAGGATGAGTTCCTCAACCTCAGGACCGGAGACACCATGCCTCTCACCATTGGTGCTTTTGTGAGAATGAAGGCACGGATCTACCGAGGTCCCCAGCAACATGTACCGCCGATGACTACTACTACCTTAGAGGAGGAGAGAGCCCGAAGACTAGCATTGTAGCAGAAGACCGCCACTCAGGCACTCGAGCTCGCTAGGATGAGGAGACTTCTCCGCAGATCTGGACTTGACGAGTCACACGTCGACTCCGATTATTCTACCTCTGGTTAGTTATGTACTTCACACGATCAGAGTACGAGGTTTAGTACCATCTTCTACCCTACCACCTATTTATCCCATCTATCTATAGAGTCTGTTCCATCCTCTCACCACTATTTCACACTGGGGACAGTGTGATTTAAGTATGGGGGAGGATGTTTATTCGTTACTGACGTCATTTTCTTTCTTTTGATTTTGATGTCGTTTTTTTTTGTTTTTATTGAGTCAGTCAAAACGAGTTGGGAATGTAGACTCTATCAAATGATGATTAATCATTTTCTTTTGAAATTGATTACGACCATTGCAGTGTTCTAAATCATTCTCTGAGTGACAACTTTTGCAGGATTCACTTAGAGCGGACAATACCCAGAAAACCACAGCCAGATCACTCCCCGGAAATTCCATCCTATGGAGATTCAGATGGAGCTGACGTTAACTCTATTTTATTTGGACTTTAACCTGACTTTAATTCTCTCTTATTCTAGGTGTTAGATCAGGGAAACGAGCGGACACATTCAGGACATCACATCACCTTTTTACCAATCTTTTTCGATGATCCTGAATGGCCACTCATTTTTAGTGGTTCCCACCCTTAACCTCAACCTCATTTCAGACCTTATGCATTCTCTTTTCTTTCCCGTTCAGCAGTTATGTGCAAAAACGCCGGAGAGAGAGGAACGACGCGGTTTTTAATCAAGAAGGAAGAGAACAGCGAGTCTGTGCAAAGAGCTGAGACAGAGATACATAAAGCAACCTATTGGATCCACAAACCTAAGGTACTATACGTGAACTCTTGAGACTAGTACACCTCTTCCCCTTTTCGAAAAAAAAAGGGGGGAGGAAAGGATAGAAAAGGCGGAAGTGAGCCAAGGGGTGTGCGGCTACAACCGTGCACACTTTGGACTTTACGGAAGCCGCTGAAGTGAGCCAAGGGATGTGCGGGTACAACCGTGCATACTTTGGAATTCATGGAAGCCTATTCGAAAAAAAAAATAAATAAATAAACGAAAAGAAAGGGGACGGGTACTAGTAGAGTCTCAGGGGCACGAAGATAATTAAGGACCAATAGGAGTGCAGAGGAACCATTCAAAAGAGGAAAGACGAGCGGTAGAGACCCACAGAAAAATCTAAGTCTGGGGGAGTCTCAGGAAGAGGAAGAAGAGTCGAGTGAAGAGGGGTTGAAAACCGTGGACATCAACTGGTCCATTCTCTCTTGCGGTTTTGCATAATATCCTGTACTCTCGCAATTATCTGGTAACCCTAAACACTTTTAACTCCACCCCTAAACACTAAATGCCTCCCAATACCAAGCGCCGTCTACCATGAATGATATCCTTTGAATGAGAGAGCCACACCAATTTTAATAAATGTAGAGAGTTAATTGACGTAAAGTCTGAGTTTTTTTGTAGGTATGGAGTCGATGGATCAGAGTCGAGAAAGTTGTGGGACTATGGTGAGAATGTTCTAACTTGAATTTCTGTTATTAGGAATCCTCCGGGCATCGTTTAGCCCACGGTTTCTGATGCTAGAATAGTTCTCGCGATTTTGAGATTTCCTATCAGGGCTTAGCTTTCTTGTTTGCTTGAGGACAAGCAAAGTCTAAGTCTGGGGGAGTTGATAACATCGTATTTTGACCCGTTTTGACTATGGTTTTATCTATGTTTTTATAAGGATTTTAGACCTGAGAGGTACTTTAGAGGTTGTTTTCTAGTATTTTGAGTTTCAGGTAGCTTTTACGCAAATTAGGATAAATGGGCCTAAAAGGACCATAATGGACTTTCCGGACAGCTTTGGACCATTAAATGTATTGCACCCGTTGGAGACCTTCCCCTCAGCCAAATGTGGACTTCTTGGTGTCGTTGGAAAGCTTAAAGAGTCAAGACTCACCTCGAAGTGGAATCACCCAATTTGGAGTTACCGTTCAGAAGATATGGCCAAGAGAAAAGAGCCATGTTCAGTCATGCAACCAGGTCATGGGCCTGCGGCCAAGAGCCTCTTCACCGCACAGCGAAGACCTGGCCATGTGGCCAGAAGCCCCTTCACCGCACGCCGAGAGCCCGACCATGCGGCCAGCCCAGTCCAAAAGTCACTTACTCAAAACGCCGAGTTTTGACGGAGGAAGCCCTAACCCTAATTTGAGCCGCCCTAATACTCTATAAATACCACATTCTCGCCCACTTTCATAAGAGAGGCCAGAGAGGAAGCAAAAAAGGAGAGAGCAAAACCCTAGCCGTCTCCAAGGAGATCTAGAGCCACCGCCCTCTTCCCTTTGAAGATCTTCTCTTGTTTCATCCTTCTTTTCTCTTTTATAGCTAGTACTTTTAGTTTATTGGGGAGACGTGTTAGCTTCTGTATTCATTAGAGAAGTTTTCTTTGAACCCCTTTTGATATTTTGATTTGCTTTTATTAGATCTATTTATGATTGCTTTGATGATTTCGTTTAACATGTGTGAGTAGTTCGTTTGTTGGGTTTGATGGGGTGATTCGAAAGGGTTCTCATGTTTTCGTTGTTTGCTTAGGTTATTAGATCTAGATCTTTAGATCTGTAAGGTTTATTCCGCGACTCTATCTTCTAGTTTATTATCACCGAGCATAGAAAGGGATTGATCACCTTGAGTACAAGCGATATCTTAGATAGCTACTATTTGACAAAACCTTCAGGAGTTGTTGGACCCAGCTAGGAAGACTGACCGAGCTAATCTCTGTATGTACTAAGGTACAGGGGTTAGTGTTAACGTCTAGGACATATCGAACTTATTCTTTATGCTGACTTCATGCCTCCCAAAAGAGGGTGATCGCGGACACTGTCGGGTCTATGGAGTTTAGGAGCCTATAAGCGAACGTAGGAGGGTTCAATTTAGTGTTCGAGTTAGTGAGTCAAATAAACCAAATAATAGATCAATACCTAGCAAACCCTGAGAGTGTGAGACCCAGGAGATGTTCCCCTGACCGCCCAACGCCTTTTAACATTGATAGCAACTCGTTTAGTCTTAGCGTTTAGTTCTTTTAGCGTTCTTTAGTTTTCTTAGTTTAGTTATAGCTTCCCTAGTTAGTAATCTTTGGTTTTAGTTAGTTTTCCTTCTAGTTTAGTTTAGTTAGTTTAGTCGTAGTATAGCTTAGAATTAGGACAATCCTAGGAGTGACACTTAGGAACCAAAACCCCTTTTTTTATAGTCTCTGTCGGATCTTTACCTTAGAGTTTAAACCAGTCACAACTTCCTCGGGTGGATCGATACCCTAAGTACTGCAATAGATTGGTTGTGCACTTGCGACATTTTATTTGTTTTACTGAAGGTTAAAAACCTAAATTCATTTTAGGTGAAACCCAGTGAGGTGTGGTTAAAAACCTACCCCATCAACCATCGTGGTTAAGGCATGCTGGTTAAACATCAATGTTGTTCATCTCAGCTGGCTCGGTGTTGGTCTTTCTTTTCCTGCGTTATAAACGTCTAAGCTCGTCGTTAGAGAGTGCAATCAAATCAGTTGCCTTGTGGCTCCTTCTTTGCATGCACCTAAAAATAAAATACAAAAATAAAAATAATTAGTAAAATACAAAAATAAAAATCCTAGACTAAATTTAATTCTAAAAATCCTAAAGGCAATTGTTTGGTCCCCGACAACGGCGCCAAATTGATCAGAGGTCAATTAAAAAGCTAAATATGCAACTACTGGATCAATACGGCAATCATTGTAGCATTTTAGGGTCGAATCCACAGAGACCAACGATGCACTTACGGATAAATAGAATAAATAAAGCTATGACAAAATATATTAAGAGTTTTTCTAATCAACCTAACGAGTAAATAAATCAAGCAACTAAATCAAATAATTAAATAAATATCAGTCATAGGGTATTCTTCCAGGATGTGACAAGATAAAGCAATCGATTTGTAGGAATTATTAAGGACCGTTCTTGAACTCAATTCACAAAAATATAGGCAAGTCGCTATCGTGTAAATACCTAACAAAACAATACGAAATCATAACCTGAACCATCGCTTAATCCTAACAAAGTAAAGCAAGCATTGACAAGCAAGATTGATATGTTCACAAGGTGCCCCAACTTCAACTATCGTTGGCTGAGGATCACCTTGCTCGCCTAGAGTATGTCAGACGACTAACAGCACTTCTGATGCCACGATAAATCGACCTAGAATCTAGAACAATGTAGCTAATCAAGTCCTAGCATTAAGAACAACAATAGATAAATTCCCAAACTAGTAACCTAACAATCGATCACATCCCTTCAGAAACCCTACACCTAATAAGCAAACTACTAAATCATAGAAACAAGAACAAAGATGAACATAGAAGAAAACATCTTTATTAAAGAATCAAAACCTAAGAAGAAATCTACAAAAACTTTATTGAGATATGAGATCTCTTTGCTTACAAAACTAAAGAAAAGCAGCTGGAATTTCCATGCTTAGGGTTACAAGGTCGAGTTCCCACTTTTATAGAAGAAGGGAGAACCGGAAAAGAAAACAAGAGAAATGGAAACTCTTGGAGAGTCGGCAAGGAGGGATCGATCGGTCCTGGCGTTTTCTTCACAATTCTTGGGCCAATGTCTCGATTGGACCGACCGATCCATGGGCCTGATCACACAGTCCTTGCATCTTCCTGAGAGGCCCAACACTCGGGTTTCAAGGGGGACCGACCGATCCTTTGAGGAGATCGATCGGTCTTGGCTCCATTTCTTCACTCTTGACTCATTTTCACGCCAAGATGATCCAATATCTCTTCTTTTGCATTAAACGCTCTTCAGACCTGTAAAACCACTAAGTGTAGCAGAACGCCCTAAAATCTATCTAATATAAGTTAGTTGACTCAAAATATAATCCTAAAACAAAGACTAAAAACAATTAAAATAAGACACATCAACTAATATATATGATGATTATAATTTTTGTTATATCATATATAAATTTTGCAATTGAAACAAAAAATAGACGATCTAACAAGAAAACCATAATGGCGAGGAAGAAAAACAAATTTTTTTTATTGGTATAACAAGAAAAAAAAAAGAGACACTACAAAAACTAATGATGAGGAAGAAGAGTTTTAGGAGTAACAATTGTAATCTATATATTTAGGAATTATACATACAGATAAATAGAAACTAGAAAATGAATACACACATACCAGGTGGAAGTGAGGATGAGAAAGAAGGAAATTCGTCTTATTATGGTTGGACTTTTGATATCTCTTTCTATGGTTCGTAATAGACAGTAGAAAAGCAAGTCTCTTTCTTCGTGTAATTGACTTTGAGATTTATAGTGGCCCCCTTATTATTGAGTTTTTTTTTCTCACGTAAGATAATATTAGTGGGGTCAATAATTGATTTAGTTTGATTGTCTTATTTAAATAATGTGAATTGTTTTAATTAGTTAATTTAGATGATATGGCTAAATTTTAATTGGTTTGTTAGAAGGGGGTGAATAAGATGGGGTGAACCCAAGAATGGTTCGTTTAAGTTTTGCGGTTCTTGCTTTTTTCAGTTCAATCCTATAGTGATATTAATTATATGAAATTTATGTAATTGTATGCCCTATTTTGTGAAACCTCATATTAAAGTTATTTTAATGTAGTTAGTGATTAAAAAAATTACTATCATTTTTAGAACGGGAAAGTTCCTTAAAAAAATTCATCTATTTAAAATTTGGTCGTTTCATACACGAGTTATTTGGTTGAAATTAAAATACATCATTTAAATAAATATAATCTAAAAATATCTCATATTTAAATTATTGGTAGTTTCGAACCTACGACTTAACAGCCGTAAAAAGACGTTACGAAATTATTAAAAGGCGTGAAATTTTAATTATATATATATAATCCTAGCCGCCGCCTTAGGTTTTACTTCTTCCTTTTCTTCTCTGATTGTTTCAAAGACTGCCCCCGGCTTAACATTCAAAGTTACTGTAATCTCCACCTTCATCAATTGGATCTTTTTTTTTTTTAACACTGAATAATAATTTATTAAAATAACCAAAATACAAAGGGTTTACAAAAACTCAGAAGAGAAAAGGATACACCAATAGGGATCCAAAATAAATAATTGACATCTTTTGCGTATGAATGACTAATTGGATCTATTGTGAATTTTTAAAATCTGTCTCATCGATTTTTGTGGTTTTTTTTTTCTCTGTATATCTTTATAATTTTGCAAAGATTAATTTGAATCTTCAATTTCTTCTTCTCCATTGATTTCGCCAAAAACTCTTGTTTTTATGCTCCTATCATCGACGTTCTCGTCCTTGGATCGGTTAATTAATTCTTCTTCATATTTTTTTTTTCTGTGAAGGGGGGAAAAAAAAAAAGCCTAAGGCGGCAGTTAGGGTTTTTGAAAGGAAAAAAAAAGAAAAAAATCAAAACTTACATTTGATGGGTTGCTCTTCACCATAGGTTGCTCTTCATACTGATTTCTAGCCTGATCATCTAGACTTCTGATTTTAGGTTTGTTGATTGACACGACAGTGTGATTGAATTCCTGAAAGAACCTAGGGTGAGCAAAAGATTTATCTGCAAAGAAATTTGGTTTAACTCTTTTGTGAACAAATCAAACTTGAACTAAAAGCTGGTTAGATTCTTAGGATCTGCAAAGACATTTGATTTCCTAGTTTCTTAACTTAGATAATTTTCGCAACGACAGTTGGTTAATTATACTTCTGTGTTTTGAGTTCTAGAACTGTTCTTCATCTGAATCCTGATTGTTTGATAACTTGATTTTCCTGATTTTTCCTGAGAACACCTGAGATCTAACGTTTGTCTTTAATTGATCACAACTTCGATTTATTTTCCTGCATTGTTTTCTTTAATAATTAATCTTTTCTGCTTAGCATTAATCCGATTTAAATTGCCTATTGTGTATCTAGAGTCTATGTGGTTCGACCCCTAAGTACTGCAATTGATCTCTTAATTTGAGAGAGCAGCTCAGGGTAAATTTGAGCAACATCAAATTTTGGCGCCGTTGCCGGGGACTCTTTTGATTACCATTAGGTTTTTAATTAGGATTTTGTCTAAGTATTTTTAATTTTTGTTACTCACACTTTTCTTTTTGCTTTTTCTTGTGTGTTTCAGGTGTATGCTTAGTCGCAAAACCAGGAGCAACAAGGATATCGAGTTAGTGAATCTCTCTAACGAAGAACTAGCAAAGGTTGAAAGAGCAGGAAGAAAAGCACGCAAACAAGCTTCAGACACCATGGTTAATCCAGTGATACTGACACGTGATGAAGCTGGAGTCCTTACTGACCAAGAGGGTCATGTTTGCAACGAGCAAGGCCAGAGAATTGATGAAGCTGGAAACGTTCTGCCTGGTCAAGACGTTGGTGTCGAGCAACACGACGTAGAGGGTATCAAGCGACACCAAGTAATCGAGCGAAATCCAGAAGCTGTTGTTCAACGTGATCTGCAATTACAGCAAGGTCGGAGGCCGGTTGCTCCGAACAATGGTAGAACATTGGGTGAATACAACCGTCCAGACTTGTTTTACGCCAATAGGTCCGCCATTAGACCACCTGCTTTCCAGAGGAATGACTTCGAGGTGAAGCCTGCTTTCTTCACGCTTGTGAATTCTCGCCCATTCCATGGATTGTCTAGTGAGCATCCCATGGACCATATTGAGAGGTTTGAGGACATAGCTTCTAGTATCAAGGCTAATGGAGTGCCCAAGGATTACCTCCTCTGCAAGCTTTTCCCCCACTCTCTTGCAGGAGAAGCTGCATATTGGCTGAAACAGTTACCAACAGGGTCTCTCACTACTTGGGATGAGACCAAGACTGCGTTTCTCAACAATTTCTACGATGATGCCAGATCAGAGGAGCTGAGAAAGAAGATTTCTAGCTTTACACAAGAGAAGACTGAGGCATTCAAGACTGCCTGGATGCGCTTCAAGTCTTACTAGCGAGACTGCCCTCATCATGGGTTCAATGATGTTCAGCTGTTGAGCATTTTCTACAGAGGTGTTGATTGGAGATATCAGATTGCTATGGATGCTGCAAGTAATGGCAACTTCAACACCAATTACCCAGATGAAGCTCTCGTTTTGATTGAGAATCTAGCTAGCAGTAGCAATACAAAGAATGCTGATTTCGAGAGGAAGAAGCAAGCTAAGGGTACTGATGGAGCTCAGATTGCTGAAGTGAAGGCCACACTAGATACTGTTCACAGCATTCTTAAAAGTAAGAAGTCTGTCCACTTCTCGAAGGACATTGATACGACTGAGCAAGGACAGCAAGAGGAAGATGAAGAGAATGTGAACTACATCGGTGGCGGATTTCAGGGTCAGAGGTTTGGAAATCAGCAGGGTAACAGAGGTTTCAACCAGAGCAGGTACAATCAGAGTGGCTACAATCAGAGGAGTGGTTTTCAAGGATCTCCAGGATACGTTCCTAAGGCTGAGTATCAGAAGCAGTTTCAGCCTAGCAGCAGTGGTGGATTCAACAAGAATCACAACAATCCTTACTACCAAGCTACCCCACAGAACCAAGACAATGGAGTCCAAGCTGTTTTGGACAAGATTTTGGAGGGACAACAGAACCTGAGTGTGGAGTTGAATGGGAAGCTGGATAATGTCTACACAACTTTGAATGATAAGATAGAAGCTTTGAACATTCATGTGAAGAAGCTTGATTCTCAAGTTGCTCAGACTGTTGGGTCTGTGAAGAGACAAGAAGGATTTCTCCCTGGGAAGACTGATAGCAATCCCAAGCATTCTTGTAATGCTATTCTGATTCAAGATGGTGATGACGTGTGGGAAGAAGAAGAGAGTGATGAAGACCAATTCACTGTTGAAGAGGTAATGTCATCAATTGCACCAGGTTGCTGTTCAGATTTGGCTGGAGCAAGAGCTAAGCGTCGTGAAGAACAAGGCTTAGTGAAACCTTCTACACGAGACATGAGTGTCGATCGATGCTACTCAAAGCGTGTCGGTCGACACGATACTGAGGAGAGAACTGTATCAACGATTGACAGAGCTATGTCGACCAGAATCAAAGCAACCAGCTCGACACCAACTGTAAGTGACGATCGATACACATCTAAGTGTATCGATCGACACTCATTCCTAGACGAGCTACCTAAGCTTGTTATCCCACCATCAGTTGCCTATAAGCCTAAGGTCCCATATCCAAAGGCCAGAACAAGCAAGAAAGAGATGGAAGAGATGAGATGCAAAGCAATGATGAACAAGATCATAAAGGAATTGCCTGATAACGAGAAACTAAATACTTCTCCTTCTATGCAGAGACTTGTCAAGCGAATGGTGCAGAGCGAGTTGACTCCAGAACAAGGTGCTTTGCTCACACGTGATATCAGCGCTGTTTTCTTGAGTCTTGAACCTAAGAAGCCGAAAGAAAAGAGGGAAGAAGTATTGGTTTCTGAACAGGTCAGTGCAGTGATTCAGAAAACGCTTCCGAAGAAACTACCTGATCCTGGCAGTTTTGTGTTGGATTGCTCTATCTCAAATGAGCGTTTCCAGCAGTCCCTCTGTGATCTTGGTTCCAGCATCAACCTCATGCCACATTCTGTTGCCACCAGGTTAGGAATGACAAGATTCCAGAAGACAAGGATAACAGTGGTACTCACTGACAGATCTAAGAGAACTCCAGTTGGGATTCTAGAGGATGTGCCTATACAAGTTGGTGAGTGCATTGTTCCCACCGATTTCGTAGTCCTGGACTACGACGATGAGCCTTCAGACCCCATATTGCTTGGTTGATCGTTCTTGGCAACAGCTGGTGCGATTATTGATGTGAAGAAGAGTCATATGACTCTTAACATTGAAGGTGTGAATTTAAGCTTCGACATGGTTAAGCTCCGGAATGCATCTTCCACTGCTGGTCAGACATCTTCAGTGATGGTCTCTGAAGACACTCCCATTCCTCCAATCATTGAGGATGATACCACTGCACCGCCTATCACACTTCAGATTCCACCTGAGCAGCCAAGGTATGTTAGTTCTGAACCTGATCTTAGTATTTCTGTCAATGAGAATTCTAAGACCATTCGTGCCGCCATGCGTTTAACCAAACCGCAAGACTCTCGTCGAGCGCGTTTTTGTTCTTCTGATGTTGTTTCAGGCACTAGAACTTCAGAACCTAAGGCACTTCAGCTCGCTAGTCTCTCTAAGCATCCCAATGCTTACACTCCACCCTGGAAGAGGAGACTTTCTGCGCAATCTCCAGCGCAGATTTCACCGGATGTCTAAGAAATCCGAAGAGTCGAGCTAATGACTTTAACCAAGCGCTGAGGGAGAGGCAACCCACTATACTAAAATTTTTATTTTGTTTTTCAGTATCTTATTTTCTTCTTCTTTTTCTTAAAAAAAAAAAAAAAAAAAAAAGACTGTTTTTATTTCGATTTTAATTTTGTGTTTTATTTTTAGGATTTGTTTTCAATTTTTATTCTATTTTTCAATTTATTTAGGATTTTCTAATTTGTTTTTGTGTTTGGTTTTGCAGGAATTAAAGAAAATGAAAAGAAATAGAAGAAAATCGGCAAAAACATGACTTCGTGTCCAGAACAAGGGCCAGTATCGATCGACACCACTGTTGGTGTATCGATCGACACCAACAGCTGAGGCTTAAAACCCTCGATTTCTTCTTTTTCTTCTTCACTTTTCTTTTTTCCTTCCTTCGCCGCAAATCGCCTTTCCAAGCCTAACTTTTGATTTTCTTGACCAAATTCTTTGATTCCAGGCTTGAGAGACTCGAAATCCATCCCTCTATCATCCCCACTGATCAATTCGACCGATTAGCTCAATGTCAGATCGCCCAAGGAGGAAGAAGCCAACGACTAAATGCGGAGAAGCTTCCACTTCTCAGGCTCAGACGCGTTCTCAGCCTACTCCGCCGCCTCCTGGAGCTACTCCCTCCGTTCCTATGCGTCCTCCATGGCCTAAACTCGAAGGTAAGAAGATTAGAATCCATAGGGATTGGAATGAGGACCGTAGGAAGGAATTTGAGACTTCGGAGTACATTAATAGACCTGTTAGCGACTATTGGGATGATTATGATTCGCTGCTGTACAATGGTTGGCTTGATGTTGAGATTAAGGCTACTCGCTTTCCGGACTCTTTTGCTATGCGGACTTTGGGTATACAAGAACAGGTTATACAAACTTTGGAGATTATTGGCTTAGGTACAATATGTACTAGACAGTGTGACCTGTATCCAGACCTGGTTCGTCAGTTTATGGCTTCTGTGCGGGTTGATTATGTCAACGAGAAGGCCAAGAATGCTCAGGAAGGCACCCTTTCTTTCTTCATTAAAGGCGTCAGGTATAGTATCACTCTCAGAGAGCTTTGCGAGGTCTATGGATTTGTATGTGACACTACAGGAGTTGGTCTTCCATCTCACTCCTTAGATGCACAAGACTTCTGGTCCTTCTTTGGTTATGGTACTTATGAGACCAAGACTTCCACCCAGGCTGACATCAGACACCCTGTTTTGAGGTATGTGGTTCGCATTCTGGCGAACACTATTTTGTGTAAGATGGAGCCTAACAAGATGAGGTTGGCTGAGTTAACTTTGCTGTATTTCGCATTTGGTGCGACTTGTCATCCCAATGCTCCGGATGGTTTTGATACTAATGTTAACCTTGGAGCTGTTTTCGCGGATCACTTGGTTTCTCTGAAAACCAAGCCTTACACTGGTACAGGGAAGAAGGTTGAGTGTATTGGTAGTCTTTTGACTCCAATCTTTGAGCACCTTGGTATTAGTGTTGCTGCTTCTACTGTTATCACCAGGAGGTCTTTGATGGATATCGCGTACATGCAGAACGCGAACTGGATGAAGCCAGGATTGATGTGGGTCTACAAAGATGCGACAGGCTCTCATATGATTCAGTTGCCACGACCAGAGCTCACCACTCTGACAGGTGAGCCAGATGCTCTTCGTTTTCAGCCTCCTGCTGAGCTTGTGCGACCTGTACTGTCAGCTCGTCGTCTCAGAGGTTCTTCATCTGCTGCCACTCCTGCCGCTGAAAATGAGCCAGTGGATGCTCCTTTCCCTGAGATACCTCCCTACCCTGCTGAGCCTATGGACACGGAGGAGTATCGGAAGTTCATGTATGACATCATAGCTTCACTTTGGGGTGCTGTAACCAGGTTGTCTCAGTCTTGTGTTCGTCCCAGCACCAGCCGCAGCCGTCGTCGTCGCCGTTCTCCATCCTCCTCCGCCGAAGAAGATCATGATTAGACTTAGTCTCCTTGTTTCTTCTTCACTCTATCCTTTCGGTTTTATTAACTTTTGTATTTTTATTTTTCTTTTTCTTTTTAGGATTTTATTTTCATCTAACTTGGTTGATTTCTATTTAAACTTATGGATTATTATTGGCATTTGCAGTTTTTACTTTGCGTTTGATTGTTTTCTACAGCTTTGCTTAGGAATCATGTGTGAAAACTCAAAGGAAAACTCAGCAATTGCAGACTTCTGCTCAAAAGTCGTATACCATGTCTGTGGTGTCGATCGACACCACCTGTTGGTGTATCGATCGACACTAACACGTCAAGCAGGTTCTTCGTTTTACAAATCCTAAGTTCAATAATTTTCAATCATTTTTCTTTCTTATTTCCAATCCTTTGGCTTGATAACACTGAGGACAGTGTTACTTAAGTCTGGGGGAGGAAAATACTGACGTATTTTTCTTTGTTTTGGTTTTGATTTTTGATTTTTACTAACACTTTGAGTCTTTTTCTTTTGTTTTATTGAGTCAAAATCTGTTTGGAAACAATGATCCTTTTACTTTTGTCCATTGCCTGGTTGATTAATGCTGCAGATAAAGTCTGAATTCGACTAATGAAAAATCCAATGATTGAGCGATGAACCGGATGCAACCAATTTCCCATCATAATTCACTAAAGCCGGAGCCACCATTCTAATTCTTTCACCTCATTGATGTGGTTAGTGTTTCTAAGGACTTGACTCTTTGTTCATACCTGATAGCTTACGTTGAAAACAATGGTACCACTTTCCCCTAGTCTAAGAAAAAAAAAAAAAATAGAGTTCTATTGCTTGTAAAAAGACGAGATGATTTCCTGCGAGTTAGAAGGGTAGATGCGAATCGATGATCCCTCTATTATGCTCTAAGCTTGGAATGATCGTATTGGGTTGTTAGAAGGGTAGATAATTTATTATCAATAACCCCATTATTTCACCCTGAGTTTTAAAAAAAAAAAAGAAAGGATAAAGAACAAGTGTGTAAAAGAATAAGTCTGGGGGAGAGTAAGGTTATTCTGCGTTGGATATGGTAGAGTACAGTGAATTAGTCTAGAAGGTTCTGGTGCATTGACTACATTGATTGAAACCCGGTGATGATGGCTTTCTTGATGAATGTGTGGAGATGTTTTGGGAGTTTCTAGGTTTCATTATGATTTCAGCGGAGAAGTACATGGTGGTTAGTCTTTAGACTTTTCTGCTAGGCATGTGGATTGGTTCGAAATGACCAAGGCATTGTACTTAAAGCAAAGGTGAGTTTCCGCGTTTTCAAACTTCTTTCTACGGGTTTAGTTTCTGTTTTGCTTGAGGGCAAGCAAAGGCTAAGTCTGGGGGAGTTGATATATCATGGTTTTTACGGATTTTAACCATGATATTACTATCTATCTATCTATCTATGTTTTTGGTGTTTTTCTAGTGTTTCTATGTGATTACAGGTAATTTAGTGTTTGGAGCTACTTAGGAGCAAATGTGGAATAATTGGAGCTTTTTGGAGCAATTAGAGCTTAGTACCAGAGAAGACAGATTCGGAGGCCCAACTGAGCCCACCAGGACTTGGTATCGATCGATACCCACCTTGGTGTATCGATCGATACCTTGTGACGGACCAGAAGCTGTCTCGAGTTTTTCGAAGCCCAAACTTTCCCGAAGCCTCCAATAGAAGCCCAACACGATTTTACTCGTCTTTACATAGGGTTTTAGAGTCTTGTAACAGACATCACGCTTTTTTGCAGAGAGTTAGAGAGTTTTAGGTTTTCTTGAGAGAATTGGGGAGATTGATTCCTTCTGCTTCAGTTGTAATCTTGAACCCCCTTTTGTATTTTGATACTTTGATGCTTTCTAATCTATTCATGATGTTTTCTTCTTTGATTATGTCTGAGTAGTCTGCTTGTTAGATCTAGGGTTTCTCACAAGGGATTTTGATGGATTGTTGAGTTATCTGTGCTAGATTAGGATTCTATATCTTTAGATGTTCTTCACCATAGGTTGCTCTTCATACTGATTTCTAGCCTGATCATCTAGACTTCTGATTTTAGGTTTGTTGATTGACACGACAGTGTGATTGAATTCCTGAAAGAACCTAGGGTGAGCAAAAGATTTACCTGCAAAGAAATTTGGTTTAACTCTTTTGTGAACAAATCAAACTTGAACTAAAAGCTGGTTAGATTCTTAGGATCTGCAAAGACATTTGATTTCCTAGTTTCTTAACTTAGATAATTTTCGCAACGACAGTTGGTTAATTATACTTCTGTGTTTTGAGTTCTAGAACTGTTCTTCATCTGAATCCTGATTGTTTGATAACTTGATTTTCCTGATTTTTCCTGAGAACACCTGAGATCTAACGTTTGTCTTTAATTGATCACAACTTCGATTTATTTTCCTGCATTGTTTTCTTTAATAATTAATCTTTTCTGCTTAGCATTAATCCGATTTAAATTGCCTATTGTGTATCTAGAGTCTCTGTGGTTCGACCCCTAAGTACTGCAATTGATCTCTTAATTTGAGAGAGCAGCTCAGGGTAAATTTGAGCAACATCATAGATAAAAATGTAACTATAGAAAAAACCCTCAAAATCTAATTTATATTTTTTTTGTCAACATTTGGGCCACAACTGGCCGGCCCATTAGCCTAATTCCTACAAATTGTAGGGTCGGGGATTCGATTCCTAGTGTGATGATGTCTGTCTTCTGTGGACTTGCCACTAGACCAAGATCACTTCACCTCAAAATCTAATTTATAATTGTGATTTAAACATTACTTCAGGTGACTTGCATGTATCACGGGACCATATATATTATTTACCTAAAAATAATGTTTCAGCGTAAGTTACGTGATGAAAACTTGAAATAAAGAAAGAAGCATGAATAACCTTTAATGATGGAAATAAAGTCGTGTAAAATGAAAGAACTCAAACTTTAGAAGGGAAATATATGTGATTATAAACTTAAATAAGTATGGCCGGCCATTTCCTAAAGCATAACAAACATGTTGGAAATGTATCTTACAGGCTTTAGTGCTTAGACTTAAAAGTGTTTGAATTCTGTAAAAATATTGATTTTGGATGGTAATGTTAACTTTCACATGCCTTTATATTTGAGAAATGCATAAAAAATAGATCCAGTAAAACCTAGCGCTTGGCCCATTACGTTTACCTGCATTACATCCAACATTGTGATCACAGCATTTCCAAGTTTGTCGTACCACGTAAAAAGAGAAATGAGATAATGCAAAGTCATTAATCAAAACAAAAAAATGTAAACAAAAATAAAAAAAAAATAAATCAAAAATAGTTTAATATAAACTCACCCAATCAAAGGGAAGTCCAGCAAATATAAGCCAACCTAGTGCAATGGTAAATAGATCCTGCCATGCATATCATTTACGGTTATCAATAAAATGATATTGCTATGTGAATATTGTGAAACAACATTGTATTCAATAGAAAGAAGTGTGGTTATTTAATTGACCCTAATATCCATGTTTTGTACCTAAAAAACATAAAAAAGTACAAGTTTAGATATACCTTTAGATTACCACATATTGAATGTGTTAGTGCTGAGTTAAGGGTTGTATTTAGAAACACAAAGTAATTTATCAAGAAAGCCAACACACATGAAAGACATATCACCACCTGCAAAAAATATTTAAAATCAATCATTAATTCATAAAACAATTTGTTATCATTTTAAGTTGTACACATTGCAAGAGATTATTTTTAGTTTATAGATAAAGTGTCCATGAAAAAAATTGTCAAAATATATATTGAACATTCATTTGTAAATATCTATATGTTTGGCATTCTTCTAACTTTAACAACTATCCTACCCTATTTTTATACCTTGTACATATAAATCATTGATTTGCAAGTGTAATTGCTAATTGCTAGAATGTGATATTATGATGGCACCTTAGATCGAATTCTATCGTGATAGTATTGCATGTGCTTAGAGAAATCGACGAATCTCGTTGTTGTCTTATCTCGAAAAAACAAAATTCTTGGAGAGACTTATGAAACTCCTTTTTTTCGTTTCTAGACAACTTAAATCTCTTTTTAGGTCAAAATACTTGATTATCTTATTAGACTTTAAAGATTCTTTCAATGTAACATACAACCCAAGAAAACTCTAAATACATTTTAAGAAAACATATACCTAAACACCCGTACAATCCTAATAGATTTTATATAAATAGTGTAGTTCTAACTAAATCTTCCAGGTGAATTGGTGTATATCATAATGTTGATTACCAATCAGATTAGATAAGATTTGTATAAGCGTTGAAGATATTTGATGAGAGTTGTATAACTTTCATATTAAAAGGTAAACAAGAAAAGAAGAAAAATGATAGGACAAAGTACCTGAAAGCCAAGAGAGTAGAGATGAGGAAATGATAACATGGCTTCTAGTTCACCTTTTACAGATATCCATAACAATAAAAAGGGAATGCAAATTATTCCTGTTATGTTAGAGATAAAATCAGTTTAAACCGATGACAACATTTTTCTCTAATAATTATGTAAATGTTTTTTTTTACCATTACACCACATTAGTCCAAAGATGTTGAGGCCACTAGATTTTCCTAAAAATATGAAGAAGAAGAAAATATGAAGACTGAAATTAAAGTAGAACTTCGTGACTAGAGTTAGATGTGATAAATATTACCGATACGTGCGATCAAGGCAAGGTAAGTTGCGGTACATATATTTGCTATGAATACCAGTATATACCCATAACCATCAAACGATAAGTCTCTGATTCCAGCGATTATAGCACCTATTATAATTATTCCCACGCTGGAAAAAATACTAATATGAATAATATATATACCAACTAGAATTATACGTATTTGGAATTAGTTAACAAATCAATTTCTAAATTGATCTTTTTCAATTAAAATGTGTCGTGTTTATCAACTTTTTTACTAAAATCTTATTATGTAAAAGTTGATTTCGAATTTGGTAATTAACATTATTGTGGCATATCACATCGTACTAGATAAAATCCAATTTATGATCATGTCTAAGATGTCTTTGAAAAAATACTTCTCGTCCTATATATATCTTCCCTAATCCATAATTACAAACATATATATATATATATATATATATCTAAACTAATAGTTTTCACCTAAATACCCACAAACATCAGCTTTACTTGATATACTGTTAGCTTAACCAACTAACCAACCGGAGTAAACTTAATCTAAACCAAGAACAATTGAATAAATAAATAAATTGAATATTTACGAAGCAGAAAAAATGATGATTATCTCCCCATGATGGTGAATGGGGATGCAACCCTTTATTTTTATTTTTTAATTATATAGTTTTAATTATTAAAACTGTCTAACTCGAAAGGAAATTTGACATAACCTGTTTGGTATCGGTTTGAATGGTTTCTATCAAATTTAATTCGTATTATTAAACCCAGATATATGGGGAAATAGGTTTTGATATATAGGTTTAGGAAAATATAGAATGAAAAGTATTTTCTCAGGGACATCTGAGATCTAATTATAGATTAGGCTCTATTTGATACAATGCGATAGTTTTGGTGGGAACATGACGTTTTTCCTAATTAATCCTCGTTCATATTATCTATTATAACATTGTTTTAAAGATGAAAGGTATTGTTAAGTTGATTTACCAACATAAATCTGATATAATAGTAATTCAAATATTATTGGACAAGTTTGTAATACCTTAAGATGATTGAAATAGAATGCTTTTTACCAGAAAGGAAATATTCCATAACCATCGTAAAAAATATAGTTGTCCGTCGGAGCGTTGTGTACATTGGAACATTGATATTACGTACCGACTCCATTGTTACTAGCTGTAATTAAAAAAAACACAAAAAAGTATCTTTTATAAGATTTTTTTAAGATGAAGATGGTACATTAAAAGAAGAACAAAATTAATGCATACCATATAAAATAGATATGTGAATGCAAGAGGGATCGTTTGTAACAACCGTCTTGTTGAAACAAGAGTAAACAAATTTTTGTTGTGCTCACTCTTTGCTCCATCATTATTGAAGGATATGATCTTCAAATATTTCATCACATACAAAATCAAACAAGAAGAAAGCATCTGCAAGACAAAGAAAAAGTTTAAAAAGCGAGCATGTAGAAAAAAACAGTAAACAATAACATAATAGTTAAAAGCGGTAAAAAAAAACGGTACAAAACTGTTGAAATAACAGTTTTGATAACGCTTTTCTGATTGATAATGAATAAGGCTGTATATTTCATACCTATAAGGGTTACTAGTCATAGTTAATTGTTAGAGTTGTACAAAATTGAGCAACAAGAGTATAGTCAATTACCTGAAGTAGAGTTATGACATTAGCACTTGAAAATCTGTATGAAGAAAGTGCCGCTTTATTGAACATTACTAATAGAACTGCAAGTATTTGGATTAAGAACTTATTATTTATACAACAAATATACAACTATGTGAAAGAAAAAGAATTAAAAAGTCATTTGAATATATATGCATATACAAAATGATATTATAAGACATACCAGCAGATGCCATGTAAGAGATAGAGGCAAAGACTCTTGTAGAGGACATGCGTGATGAACCAGGTCTCTCTTTTTTTGTTTCTTCTCCAATTGAAACGTCTTTCATGGATGGATCGACAATAATCGCTACCATCTTTTTTTCGGGTGACATCTTTTCACTCAACTTCATTATTTTCTTGATCACTATATATCATAAAAACTGTCAGATACATATATATAATATAGAAATACGATCTGCTTATATTAAAAGTGGATACATGCATGAAATGGACACATCAAAAAGCTCTATCTAGAAACTTTGGATTTGCTAATCCACGATTTTCTGATAAAGAAATATATATATATATATATATATATATAAATTTGTTTCTATTATCTAATTATTATAAAAGGACAAAATAAATAAATAAATATATATATATATATATATATATATATAGAAAAATTCTTTGTAGATAGATAATTATATCTTAAACAAAATCTAAACAATAATAAAAATAAAAAGTAATACATTGTTTTACTTGGTATATATTATTTAAAATATTGATAACGTTAATGGAAAATTAACAAAATTGAAAATAGAGGACGTGTTGTACAATAGGGATATTAGTTATCTAGACTTTTTTGCTTTGATGAATTTACTTTTCTTTGTTCATTATATCATATGATCATAATATTTAACAAATTTAATGTAAATTATTTTTTACCTCTTTTAGTATATAAGATAGAAGAAACTAAGTGAAAATCCTAAAATCATGAATGCAGTTCTCGTATAATTCTTAAAATCACTCTGACAGAAATATATGTCTTAATTCTGAGGTTGTGCAAGTTATACAAACACGGTAAAAATGTAATATATAAAACGTAAACATGAATTACTACAAAGAGAATGATAGGAATTTTAAAAAGAAGACTGCACAACTTTTTTTTTTTTTTTTTCAACCAAACATTAATTAAAAGGTCACTCCTAGAATGGTTGCCCAAACCGGAGGAAAGTTGTTTACAAAAGAAATATCAGAGAAAAGAGTTCTAGAAGATCGGGCCAAACAGTCGGCTTTTAAGTTATCAGAGCGAGGAATACGAGAGAGCGAAAAGGTTGGAAAACAACCTCGGAGCAATCCGAATTCGTCAAGAAGGGTGGAGAACGCTGGCCACTCCTCGGGGGACGCCACCATTGACTCCAGCTCCGCGCAGTCGGTTTCAAAAATCTGACAGTCAATTCTTCTCGAGAGTATACATTCCATAGCCCAGATTAAAGCTTCTAGCTCTGAGTGAAGTGGAGATAAACTCTTCCTTTGGCACTTTGCCCCAAGAAGCGTCAAATGAGCATCTTCCTGCGAGCAAATCCAACCCAGGCCAGACGTAGGATCCGTAGACTTCCATGATCCGTCAATTTTACAGCGTGAACTTCGTGGGCAGCTTTGATTGGGAGGTGGCACCTCGCTTTCTACAGCCGTGATCAATTGTGCTTCCTTCCACAACAATTGTTCGCTTTTAGCATGGTTTATAATATCAACTGGTTCCTCCTGAATGCCTTGAAACACTTTGTTGTTCCTGGATTTCCAAATAAGCCATAAAAGCCATGGAAATATATTGTAATCACCCTGCTCGTCTCCTAGTGGAGGTAATCTCCAGAACAGATAATCCATATTGGTAAAAACCGACCGTGTTGGGAAAATACCCTCTATTACCGGAATTGAAGACAAATCCCAGATATGTAACGAGTGTGGGCACTCGAATAGCGCGTGATTAATAGTTTCATATATCTCTCCACAACGCTTACAGACGTTATCACACTGGACTCCACGTTGATTTAGTCGTGAAGTGACCGCTAGGGATCCAGATGTTATTTGCCAAATGAAAAGTTGTATTTTCGGGGGGAGGGGGGGGGGGCTTTAACCTTCCAGGCTTTAGCTTTTAGAGCATTGTAATTTGGGCCCACTTCCGTAGTCTCCATCATTTCTTGTAAGATCCGACAGCCTGATTTAACCGTGTACCTTCCAGATTTTGTAAAATGCCATAATAGCCTGTTTGGTTTGTAAGTCTTGCTTATTGCCATGCTTTTAATGAGCAGAATATCCTCCAGGTCCATATATTCTTGAAGGATAGGTAGATACCATTCCATTGTGGTATGGTTAATCAAATGGTTGACCTTCAAATTCGGATGAAAAAGTTTACCCCTGCCATTTGCTTGAGGTGGATGTGTATCCGGTATCCAAGGATCATGCCAAACCGATAAATTAAACCCTGAGCCTAAACCCCACCTCACCCCTTTTTGTAGAAGCTCCTTTGATCAAAAGATAATCCTCCATCCGAACGATGGTGAGTATGGTTTTGTTGCCTGTAAAGGATTAACTTTACTAAAATATCTTCCTTTCAGCACCCATGCGACTAGGGAATTTGGATATTGAATTAATCTCCAATATTGTTTAGCTAACATAGCAGAGTTAAAATTTTCTAAAGAACGGAAGCCTACTCCTCCCTCAATTTTAGGTTTACACATTTTGTCCCACACTACCCAATGAATACCACGATCCTTACCATTTGGGCTCCACCAAAATTTTGAAATAGCACTAGTCAACTTCGAAACCAACTCTTGCGGAAGTTTGAAACATGACATAACATAGTTCGGTAGAGCCAGAGCAACTGATTTAATCAGTGTTTCTTTTCCTCCTTTGGAAAGAAATTTTGCGGACCACCCATTAATCCGCTCATTTAATCTTTCTCGGACATAGTTAAAAAATTTTACTCTTTGAGCCTCCAAGGCTCTCTGGAATACCTAAGTAAGCACCCATCCCTCCCTCATTGGAGATCCCTAGTGTGCTTTTCAATTGAGCCTTAGTTGGACTTGGTACCCGGTTACCAAATAAGACCGACGATTTAGCCAAGTTAATTTGTTGTCCCGATGCTGCTCCATAGGAACCAATAATATCCATGATTGTTTGGCATTCCCCTACCTCTGCTTTGCAAAAAAATAGACTATCATCTGCGAATAGGAGATGAGATATAGCCGGGCTTCCACGAGCTATTTTGACACCTGTTATCCTTTTTTCCCGCTCTGCCTTCTGAATTTTGGAAATCAGCACTTCAGTGCATAAAATAAATAAATAGGGAGATAGCGGATCACCTTGACGAAGTCCACGGTGTGGAATAATATGTCCTTTAGGTTGTCCGTTTAGCAAAACTTGATAAGAAACTGATCTCACAGTCCACATAACCCATGAAATCCAAATCGAGTCAAACCCCAGCTTGACCATCACTGCCTCTAGGAAGTTCCATTCAATTCTATCATAAGCTTTACTCATATCTGTTTTTATGGCCAGAAATTCTTCTTTGCAAGCTCTGTTTGTGCGTAAACCATGGAACATTTCTTGCGCGATTAAAACATTGTCTGTTATAAGTCTGCCAGGAACAAAAGCTGACTGGGTTTCCAAAATTAGCCTAGGTAAAATCTTCTTAAGCCTCATGCATAGAATTTTAGATATAATCTTGTAACCCACATTACAAAGATTTATTGGTCTGAACTCCGTCATTCTCTTTGGATTTTCTGTCTTTGGTATAAGGCAAATATTTGCTTCATTTAGCCTCTCATCAAATCTACCTGTTCTGAAAAAGTCTTTAACCAACATAACCAAGTCGTCCTTTATAGAATGCCAAATACGTTGGTAAAATAAAGCGGTCATTCCATCAGGGCCTGGCGCTTTTTCCGGATGCATAGCAAATAAAGATTTTCTGATCTCTTGTTCAGTAATCTCTTTAGTAAGCTCCTGATTCATTGCATCACTTATATTCGGCCTTAACTCACTTATAGTTTCCGCAATATCCCTGGTATTTGATTCCGTAAATAAATCTTTAAAATAACTTGTGGCAATCTCCTCGATACCTGATTCTGAATCTTCCCAATTATCATTTAGACCATACAAACCAGATATTCTATTCCGAACCCGTCTTTGTTTTGTTGACGCATGGAAAAATTTAGTATTTTTATCTCCTACCTGTAGCCAATGGATACTACTTTTTTGTTTCCAATAGACCTCCTCATCATGGTACGCCTCCTTTAATTTTTTCGCTATAATTGCGATTTCCTCCTGAGGGACGCGGTCGTCCCTTTTTGCTTCCTCTAAAGCCAATTTTAGGGCAGAGATGATGTTCGCACCATGTGGGACATTATTTTTCCTCCACCATGATATAGAGTTCCGACAATTCTTGATTTTGTCCACGAAACCCGGAGTCCTAAAATTTCTTGTTCTTTTTAGTCCTGTATTAACGGCCTCCAAAAGACCTTCCTTACCAACCCATCTCTTATCAAATCTAAACTGTCGTCTAGGTTTGACGAATGTTTCCGCACAAGTCATTAGAATTGGTCTGTGATCAGAACCAATCATTTCCAAATAATCCACTCTAGAGTGTGGATATAACACGTGCCAATCCTCATTAGCAAGTGCGCGATCAAGTTTGCATCTCACGATCATTTTGTTTCTGCATGTACCTCTCCAGGAGAGAGAAGATTATGAGAACTATTGACTATTGTATCCATAGTAATATATTATCATTACAATGATGTTTTTTTTTGTGCACCAACATCACAATGAGCATATCAAATGATTTAGCCACTAAATATTAAAATCACTCTTGACTTATTTGCTAACTTAGACATATACTAATTGGAAAAAGAGTGAACGTAAATGGATATGATCTTTGTACAGATCCTAATCAAGTATATAATATATATTTAGAGATACTTTAGTCATATTCCATTTAGCTTTTGAAACGGTGGTATAAGTAGAAAAAAACTGATGTAGTGTTTTTAAAAAAAAAAACATGAAATGGAAAACTAAGACATTCTTACAGAAAACTGAAACAAAACGCTCTAGTTTAAGTTTAAATTTGAAACTTGTAATATTAAAGAAGCCACATACTGGTTCACTGTTAATGATTAGTGTATCCGGCTACTTTGTGAATGGTGTTATTGCTTCTCTAGGTGCTTGATTTCATTATTGTCAGATCCTACAAATTCCTCAACAAAAAAAACTTTAATGCAATCTCAGCCAACAAAATCGTAAAACCAATGGAAGTTGAATAGTCACAAACTCGTTTATAAGTTCATCATAACTCAAATACCAGAAATAGGACTAAACAATTTAATATTTAAAATATGTTTACCAGAGAGAAGAAGAAGCACAATAAGGTAGTCCGCAACCCTCAGTCAACTCCTCTCTAATTCTTCAAATACAAACAAACAGTATGAAATTAGGAGATACTAAAGGTAAAACAGGAAAAAATAAACAATCCAACGATCACTTGAATCAGAAGAGTAGAAAGAAAGTAATATCTATAAAAAATGTAAAATATGAAAAGAGAAATGAAGTTAAAAAATATGGAAACGGCTTTTCTGAAACAACATTTCAGATTTCAGAAATAAGGTTAAATAGAATACAAAGTTTTAAAAATCATTTTTTGAAATCAATTCTGTGAACGATGACGTCTACTCTTTTGCATCTTTAAAGCATGAGTTAATGGAAATGGAAAAGTTTCTAATGTTGTGAAATTCAAATGATTGATGGAGCGAAATGTAAATGATGTCATAAGTGACATGTGGAGATCTTTTATTGGTAGGATTTCAGAAGAGAAGAAATATATTAACGTAAAATGAAAAATGTTTATGTCATGTGGTATTCTCTGAACCGAGTTATTTGGATCAGTTTCGGTTTAGGTTTTGGATTTCAGATTTTATGTCGAGCCCTAATGAATAAATTGATGAGTTAATGACTAACTCATTAACCCATCGAAACCGAACTCATTTAACCCATTAATTCAAACCGTTAGATTTGATAAGTTATGGGTCGAGTTAGGTCGACCAGTAAAACTTAACATCCCTAACTTCAATATATTTGTCAAACAATACCATACAAACTATTAAAATAAGAATATTTTAAACATATTAGTATATTAATTTAATTAGACAAAAATGTCGAGACGACCGAAAAAAAGACAAAAATAAATAAATCATTCAAAATCACATATATATAATAAAATAATACACCATAACCCGATTTACGTCCTATACTTTGTATTATTAATCGACAAAAAAATATTAGCTCGTATCTAATATAAGAATTAAATAAAAGACTTAGGTTTTGAATGGTTGTATAGTACAGAGCGGAACAGACAATGCATACTACTATTTTGGTATGGAGAACATCGGATTATAGTATGGAGTAAACTGATCTAACTTTTATTATTAGTATGGAATGTTTAATAAAATAAAAAAATGCAAACCAACATGATTTATAATAGTATTGAATAATGCATACTAGTATAGAGTTTTTCAGTATGGAGTTATGCATACTAGTTTGGTCTTAAATGGTTACATGGTATTGTGCAAACCGGACTGAAGTTGGATTAGTCCACACTTTAGTTACCATTCACAACTAAAAAACCAAAGAAAGTAAGAAACTATTAGTACAACAATTACCTTTTATATACCAAATTACCAATCAACAAACCAAAAGTCACAACAAACTAAATGGCTTCCGCTTCCTCGTCCTCTTCTCCGACACCTACTGCTACGGCGGCGCTATCTCCTCTTACGGAGGAGGAACTAACTTTGATGGTTAAATGGAACGGAAAAGAATACACCGTCCGAATCTGTGCCGACGACTCAGTAGCCGAGTTAAAGCGTCGCATCTGCCTTCTCACCACCGTCTTACCAAAACGCCAAAAGCTTCTTTATCCCAAGATCGGAAACAAACTCTCCGACGATTCTCTTTTGCTCTCTTCGATCTCCTTTAAGCCGTCACTGAAGATGACAATGATCGGGTCAGTAGTCTCAATCTCTCTTCAATTTCTTAAACCCTAACGTCATCGATCTAATTTCGAAATCAATTTTGGATTGTTTAGTACTGTTGAAGATGATATAATAGTGGATCAAGCGGAATCTCCTGAAATTGTTGATGATTTTGAGCTTGGTAAGGAAGAAGCTGTGGATATTAAAGATAAGGAAGTTAATAAGCAGAAGTTGAGGAGAAGAATTGATCAATACAAGGTTGAGATTTTGATGTTTTTTCGGTATCAATGTGTGAATGATTCATGTTTTTTTGGGTATCTATGTGTAAATGATTCAAGCTTATACAACATTGTATAATCATTTTGCAGATAAACCTTCGAACGCCATGTCGTAAAGGCAAGAAACTACTTGTTTTAGATATTGACTATACATTGTTCGATCATCGTTCCACAGCAGAGAATCCGCTACAGCTTATGCGTCCTTGTAAGCCGTATATTATAACTGTTTTTTGCTTTAGCTAAGTTAGTTATTTAGATTCTTTCTCTGATGGATGTTTTGATTACTTAATGTAGATCTCCATGAGTTTCTTACTGCTGCATATGCGGAATACGATATCATGATATGGTCTGCTACGAGGTGATGTTGTTGTTGTTACTTTCACATTTCGATTTTGTTTTAATGTACTTGTAGCTTTTCTGATGCTAGAGTTATATCCACTTTGGCTTGTGCAGCATGAAGTGGGTTGAGTTGAAGATGACAGAGCTGGGAGTGCTGAACAATCCTAACTACAAGATCACAGCCCTTCTTGACCATCTTGCAATGATCACGGTACAGTCAGACACTCGTGGGATTTTTGATTGCAAACCGCTAGGTTTAATTTGGGCACTACTTCCTGAGGTATTCATATACCAGACAACCTCACTTTGCACATAAATTATTGATCTTTCTTTGTAATTGATAGGTGTTATTCTGACTTGTGCAGTTCTATAATCCTGGGAACACGATAATGTTCGATGACCTTAGGAGGAATTTCGTAATGAATCCTCAAAACGGTTTAACAATCAAGCCGTTTAGGAAAGCTCATGCAAACCGTGATACAGATCAAGAGCTTGTGAAGCTGACTCAGTATCTTTTGACAATAGCTGAGCTTCATGATTTGAGCTCTCTACACCATAGCAGATGGGAATCATTCTCCCAAGACAACGTCAAAAGGCGCAGACAGGAATGACTTGGCATCGATATTATTGGGGTTTTCGTTTAGTTTTCTTGACATACCAAGAGATTCAGATGTTACCTTTTTGCTTGCTTTATATATTTTATGGCGTGGAAGAACATTTCAACATTTTATTAGTAGTTTCAAATGTTGAATATTCCACAGCAACATTAGATCCAAGATATAACTTAAGATGTTCAAATTTCTGATAAATTATGAGTTTGGTTACACAAACAGATGAACAAAACAAACAACAGTTGAGACAGAGCTTACATACTACACGTTTTACAGGGAACATTCTCTTCAGACACATAATACAAGCGATGCACAGCCCAAGATTTGAGTGCCCTAGAATGAAGGCAGTATCGCGATAAGGATTGCAGTCTATCGAGACAAATGAGTTAAATAATATCTTATCATAAATACCTGATGTGCGCAGAGACAGACCAAGCCGCCTCCGGCGAACCTGTTGTTTCATTTATGCCGGTTTTTCCATCAATCGCTGGCACTTGGTCATTGAGATGTGAAACCGGGTCAACAAAGATAAAAAATAAACTAAGAAGCATAAGCACAAACAGAGCATTTACTAATGCGATAGGGAAAGATACACAAGAAGCTGGCCTGGAACCATGAAGACAGCTCAAGCTCAAGCCATAATCATAAAAATATTTTCGGCAAGAACTTTAAACCCTTAGGGCCTCAAGGACAGATTCGTGAATTGCGACTCTAGATCTTGACTCTTAGAACGCTGGTGGCTAGATGATCCTTGCTTTTTAGTCTGTTGTTGCTGCTGCGGCTCTTGCTGCTGTTGTAACTGGTATAAAGCCCTTAGCCTCGCTATCTCTTTCTCCAATACGTCATGTTCTACTGAAAAAAAAAAAGAACCAAGATGAAGTTAACATCTCACTATATACAATTTACATACTCAGGGAAACTAGAAGGCATCATTGATCTACTCGATGCTTTGAAGCTTTCCAGTACCGTACTATTAAGCACGGATAAAAATAGACATCTTATCTTCAAACTGATACGAAATTATGAGGGAAATGTTTTGGAGTTCTGGTAAGAGCTTGAAAACTTACAGTATTTTATAAGCTGCTCTTGTGCTAAGCTTTCTAACCGATTCTTAAGGGATTTGTTCTCCAAGCTGAGAATTAGATTCTGTTGATTAAGAAACTCAAGCTCTGCTGACACTTCAGACCCCTCTACCTGTAACATCTGAACGTTCCTTTCCAATTCAGCTATGTACTGAATTTTACGAACCCGAGAGCGTTGGGCGAACTGCCTGCAAAAGAAAATCATCTGGTTTGGTTAAGAAGAGTAAAGTTATAACTGACCTAAAGTGTTCCTTAATCCTATATGCATGCCAGCCTGATAATTAACGCGAGAGTATAGAAAAGATTTAAAAACAACGGGTGCAAGAGTCATTTTAAGCAGCCAGCCTAATAATTTGCTAGTTTTACCTCTCACCAAATAAATCATATATGTTTCTTTATCAGAAAACAATCTAAGAGAAACTAAAATATCAACATAGACTACGTAGAACGTACTGTCTAGCGCGTTTCGTATCAGCTTCAGAAGTAGCGGACTTAGCCAGAGAATTATCCCTTTTTTCGGAAGAATACTTTGAGGAATTATTTATGAAATGCATGGAAACATCTTTCTTGCCATCAGCAGCACAAGAAACCTTTTCTGCTTCATGTAGGCTACTGGATGACCCTGATCTTGGGATAGCGGTGCTCTCTAAACAACCAGAACTACTGTTTGGGCGAGAACCGGAATCTGATAATGAGTCCCATGTTTTCATTTTCTGTTTGGGCAAATGAGCTGAAGGGTAGAAGGAGACGGGCTGGTTTCTGAGGTAATCAGACTCCTTGGGACCTCTGGCGTGACCAGAAAAAGTGCTATTATTATATCTACCACCATCCCAAAGTGTGTAGTCCACATCAAAACCAACAGGGACATCTACATATGCAAATGAATCACTTGATGATCGTCGATGACCTCCTTTCCGCACAGGTGTCTCGGGTTCATTGAGAAGGTCATCAAGCCAAGAAGGCTGTTCCTCAATCAAAAAGCTCTCAGATGAAGTTCGATGATGATTGATATTTCCTTCTCCCAGCTTCTGAACAGCCTTGGATCCAATCAAACTTGGAGCAAAATCTGAGCAGAATGTTGGACCACCCGTAAACGGACTTTTTGGAGGAAGTAAAGCCTGCTTCCCTGAGTATGCCAGATTTCTAAGATTCTGAGACCCCTTCGAACTTGCCATCTACCCAACATAAACAAAACGGTCGTTAAATCATAATATTACTCAGTGAAAACAAGCATAGACACTATATCGTCCAAGAGAAAAAAGAAAAAAAAACAAGAAACTACAATTTAATCACATCAATGTAAGCAAGAGCAATAAAAGATAGCCAATAAGAAAAGATGTAGAACCAAAATTACGATTTCTGGAAGCTCTTTTAGGTAAGGATACCTAACAGAGAATGGTAGATGTAGTTTGGTATAAACAAGTAATCTAGTGCCTAACAATGTGAAAAATAAAGGCAACATCAGTGCCTTATGCTATCAATATGCAACACCCTGAAGAGTAATAACATCAAAACATTGCTTGAAAAGGTAGTTTTATATAAACCCAAGTCAAAATCCACAAGTTTCAACAATGTGAATGGTTAATCAGAAAATTTTCACAATAATTCAATAGAGATTAGATAGATTTATAAACTCATATGTTGTGTCTCGTGTAAAACTAAAATTGTTGTTAAATGGATAAGCAGTTTCGTCTTTAACACAGATTCAACTCAAATAGCAATGCAAAAAGCCCTAAAATCATAAACAATGTATCAAACAAATACAGAGGATCTAAAGAGGAAACATTTTCCAGGGCCAAAGAACCAAGAGAGAGAGAGACAAAAGAACCGAAGAAGTAGAGTTTAAAAATTCTTACCTCTATGAATAATCGAGAAAGAAGCGAGATCTGCAAAATCGAAACGACGAATGGGGAAGAGAAGATGGATAGTTGTTGTGTCTATGGTGTTGTTGTCTTCTTCTTCTTCTTCTTGTCTGAATGAATCTGTCTAATTGTTTCTTTTTTCTGGTGGCAGAGGTTAGAAGGCTAGCTGGATTGATGAGTAAAGGCCTAAAAATTAACGATGATTTGTTTTTATTTATTTATTTATTTTCCAGTTATTTTTTTTTTGTTACTTACCTGTGTTCTCGCGCTGTCTTCAACTTGAGCATAAGTTGTGATCTGACTTTGTGAACCAACATATTTTTTCTTCTTTTAAGTTTGAACCCAACCCATTTTTTTTGGATTGACGATGAAATAATACAATCGGCGAAGAGAAGAAAATAAAGATCTGGCAATACAAGGAAACTGACGAGAAACTAGATGAAGGGAGATGTTAATTTTATGGTAGTTTGAAGTCTAACAACTACCGCCTCTGAAAAATGGAAGTGACTGGATGAAGTAATCATCTCCACTATGTTGTTGGTGTTCCTCCTAGTGAAAGAAACCAATTGGGTTTGGTTAAAAAGAACCAAACTTGATGTTGGGCCATTTATATTAATCCATAAGGTTAATATTGGGCTTAGGGTTATGAGCGAGTATATAAGCACTCTTAACCTAATTTTTATTGTACTGAAAAATGAAGAGAAGAGAGGTGATTTTCGGATTGAAGGAGGAGAAAAACAGAACTGTTAGGGTTTGTTGTGTTGATCGTCTAAACGAGCTCCGATTTGGCTGATTTTTGGAGGGTATTTCGTGACTCAGTGATCTTGAGATTCAACGGTGGAGATTGTGTTTCGACGGTTGGTTTCGGAGAAATCTGAGTTTTAGCGTGGCTGGTCGTATCTGGAATTTTCAGAATTTTTTGCAGCAGTTGTCGTGAGTGTTTGGGAGATCCAACGGTTAGTTCTTCTCGATTTGAGCTGATATTTTGCAGAGTTGTTCCCAACCTGTTTATCTAGGATTTGGACAGTGGATATCTGAATTGAAGACCGGAATCTTGGTGAATCTAGGGTTGCTTGGGACTGTATATTTCTAAGCTTTTGAGCAAACGTGTTGGTTACTGAGTCAAGGGGGAGGAGTACTATTAGAGAGCCCAAGAAGAATATGAATAGAAGCAGAAGCAAATCTAACAAATTTGCGAATGTGGAGTGACATTATGTCAAAAGAAAGGACACTTGAAGAAAGATTGCTGGAAGTTGAAAAAGGATAACAAGTAGCAAGGGAAAAGGCAAGAAGATGGTGAAGATCGGGTGAATGTCACTAAAGATCAGTTTCTTATTCTTCGTGAGGGTGATGCCATTAATGTTGCTAATCATTAAACTAGTTCGGTTGTTGATTCTGGAGCCACCACTCATGCTACATCGCAGCGGAATTTGTTTTCTACCTATACTCTGGGTAATTATGGTTCTGTGAAGATGGGTAATGATGGTGTGTCTCAGATTGTTGGTATTGGTGATATTTGCTTGGAGACTAGTCTTGGTACTAAGTTGTTGCTTAAGGGTGTTAAGCATGTCCCAGATGTTCGATTGAACTTGATATCTACAGGGAAACTTGATGATGATGGTTTCTATAGTTTATTCGGAGGGGGTAAATGGAAGCTTTCACTTGGTTCTATGGTTGTGGCTCGAGGTGATAAGTCTTCATCTTTCTATTGGATACAGGCTAAGGTCTCCAAAGACATGGTTAATGCAGTGGAGAATGATAATGCCATGGAGTTGTGGCATAAGAGACTCGGTCACATGAGTGAGAAGGGATTGTATGCGTTGTCTAAGGAAGCCATTTCAGGTATCTCTGGTTTACACTTACAAAAGCGTGCGCATTGTTTTGCAGGGTCTCGTTCAAGTCTTCTGCACCTTCTAGAAAACCCGAGTTACATGATCTGGTGCATTCAGTTGTGTGTGGCCCAATGAAGACAAAATCTCTTGGTGGTGCATCATATTTTGTCACATTCATTGATGATCATTCTAGAAAGTTGTGGGTTTATACTATGAAGACTAAAGATCAGGTTCTGGGATATTTCAAGCATTTTGTGGCATTGGTTGACAGACAGACGGGAAAGAAGTTGAAATGTATATGCAGTGATAATGGTGGTGAGTATTCTGGACCATTTGATGCTTATTGTAAGGAACATGGTATTAGGCATCAATTCACGCCACCTAAGACTCCATAGTTGAATGGGTTAGCTGAGAGAATGAACAGGACATTTGTCGAGTGGGTTAGATGTTTAATTTCACAGTCACGCTTGGCGCAGACTTTCTGGGGTGAGGCTTTAAGCTCAGTTGTTCACGTGTTGAATTTATTACCGAGTGCTCCGTTGGATGGTGATATTCCAGAGAGGGTTTGGACCGGTAAGGATGTTTCTTATGGTCATTTGAGGGTCTTTGGATGTAAGGCATTTGTACACATTCCTAAAGATGAGAGGTCAAAGCTTGAGATGAAGTTGTGACAATGTGTGTTCATTGGTTATGGTCAGGATGAGTTTGGGTACAAATTTTATGATCTCGTTGAGAAGAAGCTCATTAGAAGCAGAGATGTTGTGTTCATGGAAGATCAAACGATTAAGGATATTGATAAGTCCGGAAAACCAGCTCAGATAGATGAGAGTTTGATTTATTCAGAGATGGCTTCTAAGGAAGTGGAACTTGCAAAAGTTCATACGGATGATAATGGAGCTGATATGATGACAAAGTCGTTGCCGAGGGGGAAGGTTGAAGTTTGCGGAGGGATAGCCGGGATGGTTGTTTCCTCCACCTAGTCGGAGGGGGACTTTGTTGGTGTTCCTCCTAGTGGGAGAAACCAATTAGGTTTGGTTAAAAAGAACCAAACTTGATGTTGGGCCATTTATATTCTATGATGCACCGAAACGACAAAACAGTGCCGTCTCACATACCCGTCACGTCTCGGAAACGTGAACGACTTGGGGACAGCATTGGGACGTCACGGGGATGTTTCCGGCGGGGATGACAGCTTTAGTTGGGGACGTCAAACTTCCCATATGGAAACGTTTCCGGAAACGTCTCCGATAAATTAACCTCTTTTTTTTCCTTTTAAACAAATAGTAAATTAGCTATTTTTCTTAAAACAAAATCAAATAATAAAAAAAAAACTTGTTTATATTAGGGTATTAAGTTTTGACGATTTAGATATCTCACCTTTTCACCTCCTGTTTCCTCTCAAAGTCTCAAGTCTCAAACCTTTTTTCTTAAATCACAAGGCAAACGTAAAAAAAAAGTTGTGCACTAAGGTATGTTTTCATGGCTTCTATGTTTTTATTTGTTAGAATAATATTTTGTGTTTGTCAATTGACAAAATATAGCCCATACCTAAATTTGTCTATTTGTCTTTATCTTCTTCTCGATGCTCTGTTTTCGTTTGAACGGGACGTTAACATTATTGATTTTTTAAAACTTGACGTAATTGAATAATTATTTTTATTCTTTAGTTTTTAATTTTTTCTTCTTTTTTTTTCTAATCAGATGAATAATTCCCAAGGACCGAGTGATAATATTGGTAGCAGCAGTGGTAATGAATCTACAAATCAAAGTGATAAACCTCCATTGTGGAGTTATGTGGTTAAACAAGATAAACAAGGAACAATCGGAGGAACCTGGAAATTTAAGTGTAACTTTTGTTGTGAAACTTGACAAGGTTCGTGATCATCACGGATAAACAAATAAAAACCTATCATACACTATACCGGATCAAAACGGTAATCATAGTAGTACTTTAGGGTCGAATCCACAGAGATCAGAGATACACTTTAAATCAATAGATTAAATTAAGCTAAGACAAAATAATCAAGAGTTTGTTTTCTAGCAACCTAACGATAAAATAAAATAAGCAAACAATAATTAAAGAAGTATTAGGCATAGGGAGACCATCTAGGATGTGACAAAACAATTAAATCAATTAACAGGAAATATTAAGATACGTTCTAGAACTCAATTCACAATGGTAAGGTAAGTCGATTCTCACGCAAATACCTACTTAGCAATATTTAGAGAACGCTTTACGCTAGGCTTCCCTAAGTAAAACTAGCATTAATAACAAGATCGATATGTTCACAAGATATCAAGACGAGAGCTTTGCGCTTGCCAAGTTATGAAATCTTGCTCCCCTAGTGTTGATTCCAGCGACTAAACATTACTTTCGTACCTAGTTTAATCACCTAAGATCTTAGAACAAGTTAGCTACTCAAGCCCTAAGCATTAAGAACAACAATAGGAAAAGAACTATAAATTAAATTTCCAAACTAACAACCTAATAATCAATCACATCCCTTCAGAGAAACCCTAGCCTAATAAGGAAACTACTCAAGCATAAAAATAAAAACAAAGATGAGACTATAAAGAGACATCTTTATAAAATAAAACTAAGAGTGTATTGAGATGAGAATCTCTTACAAACTCTAAAGGGGAGAGAATGAATTGTGTGTGTTTACAAGAGGCGAGCCCCTCTTTATATAGTAAAGGGAGAGAGGCCGCAAAAGGAAAAAAGAAGAGAAAATGGAAAGAAGAAAAATGGAAAAACTTGGAGAAGAGGCAAGCGGGGATCGATCAATCCTCGGGTAGGATCGGTCGATCCCACCGTCTTTTCGTCTTGGGCAAGGCCTTTGATTGGATCGATTGGTCCATGGGCCTGGTTGGTCGGTTATGCCGCCTCTTCAGCCGTGGGTCGCAAAACTTCATGGATCGATCGATCCTTGCTGTGGATCGGTCGATCCCACCTTCATTTCTTCACGATTGGTAGACTTCTTCATGTTTAGCCCATTTGCACCCTTATTTGATCCAAAATCTTTTATTTTCCAATATTCTCTCTTTGAACCTGAAAATCACTAAGTAAAGCAAATAGTCCTAATATCTATCTAATATAGGTTAGTTGACTCAAAATACAATCCTAAAACTTAGACTAAAAACGATAAAAATAAGACTCATCAATTCTCCCAGACTTGAATCTTTGCTTGTCCTCAAGCAAGAACAATCAGAAACGCAAATCTTAAAAGAAAGGTTTTGAAAACAAGAACTTACAACTTCTCGAGAATCTCCGTACATCTTCCGTGAGTCCATCACTCAAAGGTTTGAGCTTACAACATGTACCAACCATGAACTTAGCAACTCTCCGTACTAGTGTCCCGAGATCTCAAGGAAGCTCCAAAATCTCCATTGTTGACTCCCTATATTCATTCTTTACAAGCGTGTGGTCTCAACGAGGGAGTATCGATCAAAGATCGCGTAGACGCTTACCTTCTTCTAGCTTCCAAGACATTCTTCTTATGGTTCCTTTACTCCTCTTCTCTTTTGCTCTTTTGAGATCGATTTCTCCCTACTTTTCTAGGGTATCATTTTATTTTTTCTATCGATCTCCTTTTCTCTTTAGCCTGGGGTTGGTTTTCATAAGTCCGAAGTATGCAAGGGGGTAACCACACATCCCTCGGCCCACTTCTTTGTTTACCACATCCCTTTTCTTTTCTTTTTCTCTTTTTCTTCTTTTTCTTTTTCAGGAGAAGAGAGGGGAATCCATACTTTTTCGAAGTTATGCGCGTCTTGGAGAGCTTGAGTCAGAGGTCGCGTTCGATGTATACCAAGCCCCAAGTTGAGAAGATTAAGTCCAATTAACGTCTTATCAAGGGTGGAGTTAACGCCAGGTCAATCGGATTTCCAAGAGATAGGGACTTCTGGTGAGTTGTTCGGCTAATGGCGTTCCAATCTTCGGCTCTTCAAAAAGATAGTCATGACGGATAGCAGAAGATATTAGTACGAACATAGGATTCACAAAAGAAGTTCCAAGTTCTAAACCATTTTGACTCAATAAAACGACTTAAAGAAAAAAAATAAAAATGTTAGTGCAAATGACTACACATCCCCCCAGACTTACTTCACACCGTCCCGGTGTGTAAGAAAAATCAAAGAAAGGAAATGCAAATCATAAAAACCAAAGTCAGAAAACATAAACAGACCGATCAATCCCGAAGGGAGATCGGTCGATCCTACCGCTAGTAACACAAATCCAAATACATAAGTTTAAAAGGAAACTAAAAATATAGTACAGAGGATATAACCAGCAGATAGGGGTCTAAGGAGATGGGAGAGATTCCCATTGTCCCAGGCCGCGCCTGTTGCGCTCGCGGAAATCGTCCTGCACATTAGTCTCGGAAGTCTCACGGCTCTGGGACGATAGCCAAGTAGGAGAATCCTCCTCATCATCATCAGTGCGGACAGCAGAAATGCGAGCAAAGGCATCAACCTCAGGATCAGCCTCGTGTACAGGAGTAGGCTCACGTGGAGGCGGCGGTGGTGGCGGTGCAACGCAGCAAAGCCAAGAAGCAATCTTTGTCAGCAGGGTGTTGTTCTTCTTGGTCGTCTCGCAGACCCAACGCTCCACCTCTGTAGTCGGCTCCGGTGGATCCGTAGCGATGTAAGCACTCACGTCAAGCTCAAATGGAGGTATCTGTCCGGAGAATAGCTGAAATGGCGGTGGCTGAGATGCAGAAGGCTCAGAAGGACCAGCCTCGTCACTGCGTCGGGTGCGTGCTGCTCTCCGGACACCACTAGTCTTCGGTGGGATAGGTCTCTCGCAAAGCGCCCCAGCAGGCGGATCAAAGGCAATGTTGCCTGGAATAGCAAGAGATGTCAAATCAATGCGGGGCAGGCTAATGTACCTGTAGACCCCGTCAGACCCCTGGAATCGGTAGACTAGCGAGTGGCGGATGAGAATCTTACTCGCGTAGAGGTGCTCCCGGTCAATGAATCGCGCCTTGTGCTCAGGAATGGGAGGTGCGAAGTTGAAACGACAATGGGTGATGATGGGTGTCACCAAGCTCCCTATCATAACCGTCTTCTTCTTAGATCGAAGCGCTTGCTTCGCTACCTGGATGAACTCCTGGACAAGTAATGCAGCAAAGTTGACGCGGTGCGTCTTGTTGTAGTTAGCCGTGGTCCGGTCGGTGATGAATGGATGGAGTCCATAGAAACACATGGAGAGCTCAGGGAGCTGCAAAGTACCCATCTCAGCACGGGCAAAGATAGTGCTGCTCATGAAGCAGACTGCCAAGCGAATCACCGGGTTTCGGATAAGTGCCTGCTTGGCACCTCTAGAAACATACTCTCCGGAACCAAAGGTCTGCCAGAATGCAGAAGGATTAGTGATGCCATCGAACTGGGTCTTCTCGCGAGGCGGGAATCCATAGATCTCACACAGCTTAAGGAGTGTGATGGTGAAGTGTCTCCTAGACAGAAAAAAGGAGATGAAGGCATCAGTAGCATCAAGCGGATCCGTGGGGAAATGGACCTGCAGCGTGGCGAAAAACTCGGCTGCGGCCTTAGGATAGATATCCCATCGCTTCTCCGGGAAAGACTCTGCGAAGCCAGCATTGCGCAGAAATCCCAGGACATCATCGAGGATGCCCATCGCACTCAGGATATCGGTCTCCAGGAACCGTGTGGGCTCAAACTTGCAGGCTCGGAGTGCAATGGTGTTGTTGTCATCCTTTTGGGTCCACTCTCTCTCTCCGGTGGCTGGTTCCTTGCCGCTACGTCGTCTTGGAGCCATTTCCTGAAAACAGAAAACACTCAAACACAAATGAGAACAATTCACAAAGTTTAACAAAAATCAAAATGATCTTAGCAACTTATAGAAACAAGCAGTGCGACACAAGCAACAATAACATCCAATTAAACATAAAATCGAAAATTCTATCGCACTTGCGAAATGCAAAACAGAAAAATCAAAACATGTAATGGCTTTAAACACAAACAACCAGCAAGCAATTTCTCTCTCAAACTCCATCGACAAATTCATCAATCGCAATCGATTTACACATGCATAACACTTGAAATCCGAAAACTCTCAACATGTGAAGCAAAATCTAACACCCTAGTATGATCAAATTCGATGAGATATGATGAAGAACTAAGGTTTTCTCTGAAACAAAAGAGAAACCCGAAATTCCATGTAAGCTCAAAATTTTCGAAATCTGTTACCTTGATCAATCGAGGCTGGGTATAGGTGGATCAGATAGAGCACAAAAAACTAGACAATTTACACTAAAGGATGGCCAAAATCGATGGAGAAATGAGAGAGAATCAGGAGCTCAAAGATGCAACAATGGAGGAGAGGAAGGAGGAAGAAGATGGAGGGCTCGATCCCTAGGGCGAGTTTTGTCCCCAAAAACCGGTTTAAACCGGTTTGAATTGAGTTGCAAACCGGTCCAAACCAGAAAATCAAATTTTTTTTTCGAAATACCTGAGTCGGGATCGATCGATCCCTGGTGCAGATCGGTCGATCCCGAGGCTTCTGTCCCTCGGTTCATTTTCCAGGTGAGATCGATCGATCCTCAGTGGGGATCGGTCGATCCTAGGTGTCTGATCGCCAAAATTTCGCATCTTTATGCGATTAAAACCTATTCCTGAAACACTTAGGAATTTTCCTTGATCACTGATTAAATCCTCAAATATAAATAATGTAAACTTCAAAAATCAAAAGAAACAAAAACCAAAAGCTCAAAACATAATAGTTAGTACAAAAACATCGGGTTGCCTCCCGGAAGCGCTTGTTTTAAGTCTATAGCTTGACTTTCCTTTTCTTCTAGGCTCGTGTTTGGGAACGAGTGATTGGACCTCCAGCTCGTTCTCCTGAGATGCTCACACTCCGAGTTGCCTCTTCGATACGATTGGGTCGAAGCGCGTTCTTTCTTGGCATGAGATGATAGAAGACTTCCTTATCGACATTTGTGAAGCACACTCGGCGATTGGGAGCATCAATGATAGCTCCGACTGTGTTCAAGAAGGCTCTCCCGAAGATGACTTGTTGACGCCTCCCGGGCACATTTACAACCTTGAAGTCCGTGGGAACATCTACATCACCGATTCGTACCATCTCATCGCGAAGCTCTCCTCTTGGTACCACCATGGATTCGTCGGCCATGTAGAGGTTCGTAGTTGATGGATAGCAATTGATGATTCCACATCGAGAAGCGATGGCGGTAGGAATCACACTTGTCCCGGCTCCCGAATCACAAAGGCAATTGTACACTGAGGTACCATTAATAGTGCATGGAATCACGAAGCAACCGGGATCTTCCATCTTGGGAAGACATCTCCTCTCCGCGTTTCTCTCTCGGGCTCTATAGAAGTGTGCTTCGATGGCATAGAAGGGCTCTCTACTCCTCCAAAAGCACTTGTGTAGACACGGATAGTTACACCAAGCCTCCTCGAAATTATAATCCTTCGGCACCATCCTCACTCTCATCTCGAACATGTTGAGATCATGGGGATGAATCTCATCCCCCATCTCCTCTTGGTTCTCGGTCGGATCAAAGCATGGAGGGTTGCAATTGCAATTTCTCTTGGGAACTCGAGCATTATGCGGAGGGAAAGGCCATTGGCGATTCGCGCGGATACGTGGTGTCCTCTTCATCACTTCGAACACATCGGCAAAGTTGGATCCCAAGCGATTGGCTTCGCGCACCGGATGGTAAACCACATTCTTGTCAATCTTTGTAAAGGTCATCTTGGGTTCTTCAAGGTTAAACACGGCTCCAACCGTGGTCAAGAAAGCACGTCCCAAGATCAAAGGAGTTTCCAAACCTCCACTCATTTCTACTACATGGAAATCGGTGGGCACCAAGTGGTTACCTATACGCACCTCCACATTACCAATAAAGCCTTGAGGAGTGGTTGTGGAGGCGTTAGCAAACTTCAAAGAGCATTGAGAAGTTTCCATCCTTTGGAGATCAAGCCTTCGGACGGTCGCCATGGATATGACATTCACGCTTGATCCCGAATCACACAGGGAATTAGTAAAGACTTCTCCATCAATTGAACATGGCACCACAAACTTGCCCGAATCTTCAAGTTTCTCCACTTTGACGAGCATTGGATTTCTAGCTTTCTTCCTCTTTGCTAGGTAAGCGTCAACTTCTGCAGCATCTTCAGTACCATCAATGACATCCTTGCAGATCTTCTTTAGGAATGGGAGATCTCCTAAAGCTTCGGAAAACGTAGCTTCTTCCATCAATTCACCAATAATCTCCTTGAATCGGTTATACTTCTTCTCATTGATTTTGGCCTTAGGCATCAATGGGTAAGGACTCTGAGGCCTGTAGAGAAGTACATCAGCCTTAGCAATGAAGTGTGAATCATTCTCCCTTGAAAACGAATCGGAAACGCCTGGAACAGCCGCACGGATCGATCGATCTGAGGTAGGATCAGTCGATCTGACCTCTCGGGTCAACAGAGTGAAACCAACAGGAGGATCGGTCGATCTGGGAGGGAGATCGGTCGGTCCTGGCTTCTAAAAACTCGAGATACCACCAAATGTACCGGTCTTGAAACTCGCATTGACTCCAGAATGAGTCATGACAGCATTGCAAGCTTCTTTTCCTTTGGAGCTGGAGGCCATGGATGAAACCCTTTTGTCCAATGAATTAACTCTTGTTGCCAAAGAAGTGAATTTCCCATTAAGATCGCCATACATCCCGTCAATCTTAGCATTGATCTCGGATGCACTTTTCTTATGGCTCTCGATCAGAGAGTGCATCATCGTCTCCAGTTTGTTCTCTTGAGGAGCAGCTGGTTTAGGCGGGTAGTTAGTGAATCCTGATGGCTTCGCTTGTTGGCATGGAGGATACACCATGTCTTGTGGATTCTCCACATTGTTGCTTCGATAGGAGAGGTTAGGATGGTTCCGGTAGTTGGGGTTGAAACCACGGTAACCCCCAACGTAGTTAAGCTCTTCCAAGTGTTCATCTTCTTCTCCTCCACAAACTTGCACCGTTTGTTGTTCACGCTTAAGAAGAAGGTTCACCTTCTGCGTGAGGTCCTTAAGCGCATCAGTCTCAATTGCTTTCACCTTAACCGACCGGTCATACTCCGGAGCGTGGTCACTATTGCTTCGTGCCAAATTTTCGATAAGTGCCGTCGCTTGTGCCACCGTGTTGGTTGAAAAGTCTCCCTTGCTTGCCGTGTCAAGAGCCATTTGGTATTGGGTGTCAATACCGCCATAGAAGGCTTTCTTGAGTGTAACCGTGATGGGGGCAGTCCTTCACGTATTCTTTGAATCGTTTCCAAGCTTCATTGAAAGTATCAGTAGCCCTCTGCTTAAAGACAACAATTTGGTTCCTCATACGTGCTGATCGGGCCTTCGTATAGAAGTGGTTGAGGAACTTAGCTCGACACTCTTCCCAAGTGGTTATGGAACCGGGCTCCAACATCTTGAGCCATCGCAACGCATTATCCGCAAGTGAGAATTTGAACAACGTCAGCCTCAGATAGTCGTAGGGAACTCCATTAGCCTTCGTGGTGTTGCATAGCGCTTCAAACGCCTCGATGTGATCCATCGGGTTCTCCGTAGACAAGCCGTTAAAGCAACGGTTTTGGACGAGGTTGATCAAGCTGTACTTGATCTCATAATCCTGACGAGTGGGATTTGGAGGACGAAGCGCAGACCTATTCGCATAGAATCGGTCCGGTGTATCTTGCTCGCCAAGGGTACGAGCAGGACATGCAGCAACGAGAGGATCGACCGGTCCAGGTGGCGGATCGATCGGTCTGGCAGCACGAGGATCGTTCGGTCCAAGAATTAGACCGACCGGTCCGGCAGCAGCAGGTTGGACATGTGGAGGATTGTTCCCTCCTTCAGCAGCGGGAAGAACAGGTGGATTAGCTCCTTCTGGTTGCACATCTTGAGGATCCGTCTCAGCTGGTTCGGATTTGGCTTTCCTTCTTCGTTCCAAACGGCCTAGTTATTCGTTAGAGAGTGCAATTAAATCGGTAGCCTTGTGGCTTCTCAATTGCATGCACCTGAAAATAGAAACAAATATAAAATAATTAGTATAATGCGAAAAATAAAAATCTTAGACTAAATTCAATTCTAAATCTCTAAAGGTATCAATTGGTCCCCGGCAGCGGCGCCAATTTGATCATCACGGATAAACAAATAAAAACCTATCATACACTATACCGGATCAAAACGGTAATCATAGTAGTACTTTAGGGTCGAATCCACAGAGACCAGAGATACACTTTAAATCAATAGATTAAATTAAGCTAAGACAAAATAATCAAGAGTTTGTTTTCTAGCAACCTAACGATAAAATAAAATAAGCAAACAATAATTAAAGAAGTATTAGGCATAGGGAGACCATCCAGGATGTGACAAAACAATTAAATCAATTAACAGGAAATATTAAGATACGTTCTAGAACTCAATTCACAATGGTAAGGTAAGTCGATTCTCACGCAAATACCTACTTAGCAATATTTAGAGAACGCTTTACGCTAGGCTTCCCTAAGTAAAACTAGCATTAATAACAAGATCGATATGTTCACAAGATATCAAGACGAGAGCTTTGCGCTTGCCAAGTTATGAAATCTTGCTCCCCTAGTGTTGATTCCAGCGACTAAACATTACTTTCGTACCTAGTTTAATCACCTAAGATCTTAGAACAAGTTAGCTACTCAAGCCCTAAGCATTAAGAACAACAATAGGAAAAGAACTATAAATTAAATTTCCAAACTAACAACCTAATAATCAATCACATCCCTTCAGAGAAACCCTAGCCTAATAAGGAAACTACTCAAGCATAAAAATAAAAACAAAGATGAGACTATAAAGAGACATCTTTATAAAATAAAACTAAGAGTGTATTGAGATGGGAATCTCTTACAAACTCTAAAGGGGAGAAAATGAATTGTGTGTGTTTACAAGAGGCGAGCCCCTCTTTATATAGTAAAGGGAGAGAGGCCGCAAAAGGAAAAGAGAAGAGAAAATGGAAAGAAGAAAAATGGAAAAACTTGGAGAAGAGGCAAGCGGGGATCGATCGATCCTCGGGTAGGATCGGTCGATCCCACCGTCTTTTCGTCTTGGGCCAAGGCCTTTGATTGGATCGAACGGTCCATGGGCCTGGTTGGTCGGTTATGCCGCCTCTTCAGCCGTGGGTCGCAAAACTTCATGGATCGATCGATCCTTGCTGTGGATCGGTCGATCCCACCTTCATTTCATCACGATTGGTAGACTTCTTCATGTTTAGCCCATTTGCATCCTTATTTGATCCAAAATCCTTTATTTTCCAATATTCTCTCTTTGAACCTGAAAATCACTAAGTAAAGCAAATAGTCCTAATATCTATCTAATATAGGTTAGTTGACTCAAAATACAATCCTAAAACTTAGACTAAAAACGATAAAAATAAGACTCATCAGTTCGTAAGAGAGTGCTGGCATCTCTCTCTGTAAGAGAGTGCCAATGAATGAAAAGCTTGAATTGCAAAGGTTGGAAAACGAGTTTGAGAAGAGGAAAAAAGAGTTTGAACCAAAAGAAGTATCTTTGCCATGTGAATCAGATTCTGCTTTCAAAAAAAGAAATACTTGTTTTTCACCAATTGAAAAAGCATTTGGTATTGCGGCTAGGGACCAAGTGGATCAAGAAATCGTAAGGATATTTTATACTGCAGGTTTAGCATTTAATCTTGCATGAAATCTGCATTATCATAGGGCCTTTCAGTTTGTTGCTGCCAACAAAATTAACGGTTATGTGCCCCCTGGATATAATAAGTTGAGAACAATTTTGCTATAGAAAGAGAGAACCCATGTTGAGAGGATGTTAGTACTGCTTAAGTCAACATGGAAAGAAAAAGGTGTGGCGATTGTGTCAGATGGTTGGAGTCATCCTACAAGAAAATCTCTGATTAATTTCATGGCTGTTTCTGGAAACGCTCCTTTGTTTCTCAAGGCTGTGGATTGTTCTGGAGAAGTGAAAGATAAAATTTTCATTTCTAATTTGATGAAATAAGTTATAAATGAAGTGGGTCATCAAAGCGTTGTGCAGATCATCACTGATAATGCAGCAAACTGCAAGGCGGCTGGAGAGATTATTGAGTGTATTTATCCTCACATCTATTGGATACCATGTGTTGTTCACACCCTTAATCTTGCGTTGAAGAATATATGTGCAGCAAGGAATGTGGAGGAAATGCAGAAACATATGATGAGTGTAGTTGGATAACAATAGTTCATGGGGATGCTCTCGCAATCAAACATTTTATCATGAACCACAGCATCAGACTTGCAATCTTCAGTAAGTTCTCTCCGCTTAAGTTGCTTTCTGTGGCCGATACTCGTTTTGCTTCCATTATTGTCATGCTTAAGAGATTGAAACTTATCAAAACCGGCCTACAATCCATGGTCATAAGTGAGGAGTGGTCTACTTATAGAGATGATGATGTAGGGAAAGCAACCTTTGTAAAGGAGAAGATTTTGGATGATGATTGGTGGGAAAAGGTGTCTTATATTCTTGATTTCACAAGACCCATATGATATGATCAGATTTTGTTACACTGATAAGCTATGCCTTCACTTGGTATATGAGATGTGGGATTCGATGATTGATAGGTGAAGTTTGAGATATACAAGAAAGAAGGACGTCAAATGTCTGAATTTTGTCTCTTCTATAGTGTTGTATATGATATCTTAATGGCTCGTTGGCGAAGAATAACACTCCCCTACATTGTTTATCTCACTCTTTAAATCCAAGGTATATGAATTTAAAATATATGTTTTTTTTCTTTGTTACCTCCATATGTGACATATATAACAGATTTTTTATATGTTGTAAATTTTACAGTGAAGCATGCCTAACTGAGGATCCCACAAGAATTGGTCCTCATAAGGATGGAGAAGTCTCATGTGAGAGGAACAAGTGTTTTCGAAGTTTGTTTCCCAGTATTGATGATCATAGTAAAGTTATGAATGAGTATGCATTATTCTCGACGAAGAGTGGTCCTTTTGAGGATTTGACATGTATTCTGGAGATGTCTACTATGGAACCCAAGTATTGGTGGGCTAACTTTGGTGCACAAACTCCTCTCCTCCAGGATTTGGCTTTTAGGCTTCTTGGTCAACCTAGTTCTTCTTCTTGTGTTGAGTGCAATTGGAGTACTTACTCATTCATCCAGTCGTTTAGAAGAAACAGATTAACTCCAAGTCGTGCCCAAGATTTGGTTTACATCCACAACAATTTGCGTCTTCTATCAAGGAATACTACTGAATATGAAAATGAAAAGACCGGGAAGTGGGATATTGGTGGAGATGGTTTTGATTCTATGGAAGATGTGGGGATCTTGGAGTTTTCGAACCTTTCATTAGATGATCCGGATTTAGAAAACGAATTCCTCAATCCTCAATAATTAGCTTTTTTCAGTTTGTTTAAGATATTAAATTGAATTGATATTTTATGTTAAACTTATATTTATTTAAGGGTATTTTTCTTATATGTTTATTGAACTATCCATGCCGTACCCGTATCTATAAATTTTTACTTTGTCGTTTCTCGTACCCGTTTCCGTACTCGCTTCTTGTTCCCGTACCAGTGTCAGTGCAACTTAGTTTATATTAATTCATGAGGTTAATATTGGACTTAGGGTTATGAGGTAGTATATAAGCACTCTTAACCTAATTTTTATTGTAAGGAAAAATTTAAGAGAAGATAGGTGATTTTCGGATTGAAGGAGGAGAAAAACAGAACTGTTAGGGATTGTTGTGTTGATCGTTTGGAATCTCAAACAAGCTCCGATTTGGCTGATTTTTGGAGGGTAGCTTCGTGACACAGTGGTCTTGAGATTCAGCAGTGGAGATTGTGTTTCAACAGTTGATTTCGGAGAAATCTGAGTTTTAGCGTGGCTGGTCGTATCTGGAATTTCCATAATTTTCTGCAGCAGTTGTCGTGAGTGTTTGGGAGATCTAACAGTGAGTTCGTCTCGGTTTGAGCTGAAATTTTGCAGAGTTGTTCCTGACCTGTTTATCTAGGATTTGTACGGTGGAGATCTGTATTGAAGACCGTAATCTTGGTGAATCTAGGGTTCCTTGAGACTGCATATTTCTAAGCTTTTGTTTATCTCTCTTGTCGTGTTTTTCTTGTTGTTGGAGATTGCTCTTGTAGCCTTAGTCTCTGGATCTGTTCTTTGGGAACAGTGAGAACGTGGTTGTACTCAAATACATTGGTGATAGTGGAATGTTGAGTGGACTACGGTTCCGTAGTTTTTACTCCTCACATTGAGGGGGTTTTCCATGTTAAAATTTGGTGTCTCATTTACTTATATGCTTTGAAGTATTTGGTGCCAATTTATTATATTTTTCTCACACGCTCATATAAGTGCGGGTGAAACTTTATTCCGCTGCGTAGTTGTGCGTTTTTTCCCAACACCCTATTCATTCGAATCAAGCTACGCTGCGACAACAAATTCCTTCTTTGGGAGAAAAAAAATAAACCTACTAGCAATACTGAGTCACCGAACTATATGAAACTGCTGTTAAATAATTTGAGAAGTCAATCAGATCAAGGATGAAGCGATGCACAACAAACATACCAAGAGTTCATCAGAGAATCCCTGACACGCGGTGCAACACACTAGACAACCACACGAAACTAGCTACGACGAATTAACCAAGACAAACTACCAAATGCTTACCTCCAAGATGTATTGTCCTCCTCGAGCACGTCAACTCTGTACAGAGAAGCAATCTAAACTCGAATGACCATCTTCACCCAGTCACCACCATGCCTCACTACAATTATCTTCCACATTATATCGCTGACAAAGATTCAAAACAAGTCTCCTATACTACCGATGCATGAAATCCAACTCTGGCAATGAAGACCGAAATCCAAGATTGGCAATGAAGACCGAAGCGAAAGACAGGTTATTGTATTCTGTGTTACTTGGATACAGAACATAATAATCAAAATTATTTGCGCTAGGTTTTCCAAGCAAGCCAACTTGTGGATCTCCCGACTAGTAACATTCTTAAAGCTTTTGTTGGGAAGATTTCTTTTTCCGTCTTCTTGGAATGTATTCATCTTCTCAGTTGTACGTACTCCATGCATTTTTGAAAGTCACAAATATCAAAAAATTTGTGGTTCAACGATAAAATCATAGTAAGGTAAAAAGAATAATGATATATCATGGTTTTTATGGATTTTTAGCTATGTTATAGGTCTTGTTTGTATAATGTTTTTGGTATTTTTGGAACCATTTAGAGTCTTTCTAGGTTTAGGTGCGTTTTGAAATTATTTAAGGATTTTGGATACATTCTGGAGCGAACCGAGAAGATGTGCTGAAGAAACCAACTTTGAGTCGATTTCAGGATTTGGTGTCGATCGACACCAATAGTAACCATAGAAGCCTAGAAGTTTTACCAATTTTTCAAAATTTGCAGGATTGTTCCAAAAGTTTCTCTTATTTGCAATAAGATCCAAGACGTATTTTTTTGACATAAATATAGGATTTTAAGGTCGTTGTAAAGACCTAAGTTTTATTCTAAGTCTTCTATGTTTTAATTTATGGAGAGAATAATCATAATTATTCTATTAATTTCTTAATGATATCAATTTTATTCATGATGTTTTCTCATTTACCATGTCTAGGTAGATCCCTTGTTAGGTTTAAAGTTTTCAAATGAATTATGAATTGTTCGGTTGTTAAATTGTTAAGATTGAATCAGTAGAGTTATTCATCTGCATTGTGTTTATTGCTTATTAAGTACCTAGAATATTATCTTAGGTTGATTAGTTGACACGAAAGTGTAATTAATTGCCTGAACTATCTTAGATGAGCAAAATCTCTCATCCACAAAGGGATTTGGTTTAGGGATTTTTTGAACACATCGAACCTGATGATTAATGTTGGTTTTAGTTTCTTAGAATTGGCAAAGGGATTCGAGATTTTAGTTTTTAGACTTAGATCATTTTCACAACAGTTAATTATATCTTCGTGATTTGAGTTATAGAATGGTTTTAATCAATCATGATGATTGTTTTGTTCTACAATTCTGAATTACCTAAGAATTCTCTAGACTTAATGTTTCCTCTTACTGAATACACACTCGTTTATGTTGATTTCTTTTTTGTTTTAATACAATCTTTCTAGTTTACCTTTATTCGTTATTAGATAATCTATTGCGTGAACGGGAGTTTATGTGGATTCGATTGCGAAATACTACAATCGATCTCTTAATTTGAGAGAGTAGCTCTAGGATAAATTTGAATATATCAAATTTTGGTGTCGTTGCGAGAGACTCTTCATTTGCCATTTGATTTCAGTTGAATTTTGTTTTAAATCTTATTTTCTCTTATTACTTATGCTTTTTAATTCTTCTTCTTTTTTTGTGTGTTTCAAGTGTACACCTAATCATAGAACCGGGAACTATAAAAAAATATGAACGTGGGTTTTATTGCTGGGAAACAGAGATTTAGCAATAAACAAGGGTACAATTACAACGGTTCTAGGGGAATGGTCCAACATGTTACACTCCAAAATCTCAATTCCAGTAACCGTTTCCGACTAGCAGCCGCTTCAGCTCCATGAGAATATGAAACTTCTTTTTACAAAACCCCACTCTCCACGCACATCAGCAAGTGAGATGAAATCTGTGTTGGAACAGTTTTTGGAAGGTCAGCAGAAGACTTTCAGAAGATTTTATAGTTGAGTCATCTCTACAAACTGATATGTCATCAACTTTTAAGTTGAGTTTTGCAGAAAGGATGCGGCGACAAAAACGGCAACGACCATGGCAATGTAATAATGCAGAACTTCAAAAATATTTATCTACTAATTTTGAGTTTAGTGATGCATATGCATATAATGACTTTCAAATCACTGGTGGAAGAGTCACCAAATTCACGATCCAATTTTAGCTATGATTGCAAAAGACGTTCTTTCTTCACTTGTTTCTATAGTTTCCGTCGAGTGGGCTTTTAGCATGGGAGGTCAAATACTAGATGAAACTCGATCAAGAATGAGTCTAGATTCTCTTGAAATTTAATCTTGTTTTGACGATTGGACCAGAGCTAAATATTGACAACAAACATATATTCTAGAAAATGAAGAAGAATTAGAAGATATTGATAAATTTCATCAACCAGATCGAAAGATAATGACTAATATTTTTTATGTGTTATTACTTATTCTAATTAGTTTAATAAACATTATTAAGTTTTTGTCATTTCAGTTTTTTAAATACATACTAGGTACATGACACGTGCCTCGCGCGGAATTATGTGTATCTCTAAATTATATCATATAATTTATCTTCGTAATTTAATATGACATATAGTCAAATTATTTTACAATATTAGAATGTAATTATAATAATTCATTATTTTCTTCTATATCTATATATTTTGAGAATGACCAAAAGAAAAGGGAAAGATTGAAAATTTTTTAATACCAACGTGCCCTTGTATGCATGTTGTAAGAAAAAACATATTACGAGAATGCCATTAATAAAGGCTGCCACGTAGGACGGTTTTGGAGGGAAAAATATCCCGCCGAAAAAGGTTGTGTTACGATAGATTTGTGATATTTGATAGATTTATATGATAGAGTTGTTCGAATGGTAGAGTTAAAGAGTAGACTTATTCATAGTGACGGTAGAGATAAAAACTGAAGTAGAGTTAACAAGAACGATATAGTTATGTGATAGACTTTTACCCTTTAGCGGTAGATTAACTCTTACGAATAAGAGTTATTACGGAATAGTATTGTCAATGATAGTAGACTTACGTGATGCGACAGAGTAACTGGGTAGACTTCCATGTAGTTATAGTAGACTTAATAGTTTCTGATAGAGTAACATCACAGACGTACAATAAATGGTTACTGTAGATTTTTGAGATTTGAAAACCCTAAAAATTTTGGAACTAGATCACCGAAGATGGTACCCATCTTTATATGACGCATTTGCCCTTAAAAATATATTGTAATTACAAGATAAACCTACGATGTTCTCGAGATATGTTCTTGAGGCCGAATTTTTTGAATCCACCCCCAAATTCGAAGACCTAATTAGTCAATTTGGGAAGAATGAGAGAGATTCATTTGGTATGTGGGGAGTGGTATGTACACGAAAATCTGTGGTACTTTTTATGTGAACCAACACGGGCAGCTAGGGTTCTATGTGTGACTGCAGGGTTGTCGTATGAAGACTTTTTGGTAATGGTTTACGAGGAATACCGGTTGGAAAGCGACCCGAGATGGAGAATTAAGCTAAGTTATAAGTTGGCAAGGAAGATGCATCTGGACATTCCGCCGGTAGCTGTATGTAACCAACGCCAGTTTGAAATATTTATCCGACGGCTATGCGAAGCGAAGGGCACGAGAAAGCTATGTGTGGAGATAGAAGAAATTGAAACGATTAAACCAAAAATTGTTGCTGAACAATCACCTAATAAACCGCAGTGCAAAACGAAGGGCATGAGAAAGCTATGTGTGGAGATAGAAGAAATCGAAGCGATTAAACCAAAAATTGATGCTGAACAATCAACTAATAAACGGCAGAAGAAAGACGACGAATATTACAAGATGAAGGCAGCTGGGAAAAAACCAGTTACAAGTGAATCCCCTATGGACGAGGCAAATGGAGACGATGTGTCTGGTGAGGATGATGAGGAGATAGATAGATTTGATTGTTGTGATGACAGTGATGGAGACAGCTCAGGTGATGAAGATTATTACCGTAGCGATTATATGGATAATGATGAAGAAGGGGAAATTACTGATGATGTAGAAGAGGTCAAAGAGCAGGCGAAAGATGAAATGTGGTCAAGAAAAGAAACCAAATCTTCATCACCTGTCAAGAAGAATGCGTGTTGGAGTCAGAGAACAGAGTTTTTACCGGGGGGCGTTATTGGTAGTGTTGACATTGCTGTTGGGCAAAAATATGATAGCAAAGCTGCAATTGCGAGCAGATTGAAGATTCTATCAGTGATACAAAAGTTTGACTTCAAGGTCATTAAATCTTACCCTGACTTGTATGTGGTCAACTGTAGGGTTGAAGGATGTAAATGGAGAGTTCGAGCTGCAGTAGTGAAAACGTCTCCACTTTTGCAAATACGAATATATCAAAGGCATCATACATGTTTTGTAACCGAACGTTCTAAAACTTCGAGGAAAGCAACACCAGAAATACTTGGTGCCCTTTTTAGGGAGTTCGTTGGTAGTGCTGGAGCCGGGGTTTTGCCCAAACATGTTGAAGCTGGGCTGAGGAGAAGATATGGGATCATCGTAAGTGATTCAAACACTTAGTTGTTGTTTTAAATACAAATTGCTAATTTCCTTGCCTTCTACGTAGGTTGACTATTGGAAATCACATCGTACTCTCAAGGCAGCGCGGATATTAAACAGGGGAACTCCTGAACAGGGGTATGACGATCTATCCTCTTACTTATACAGGATAAAAAGATCAAATCCTGGGACCTATTCTAGGCTTGAAGTTGATGAATTAGATAGATTCAAGTATGTTTTCATTGCATTTGGTGCAAGTACCGCAGGATTTCGGTATATGAGGAAAGTCATTGTTGTGGATGGTACATTCTTGAAGGGTAAATATTTAGGAACATTGTTACTAGCGACAAAACAAGACGGTAACTATAATATATTTCCCTTAGCATTTGCTGTTGTTGATACGGAGAATGATGCGTCTTGGGAATGGTTCTTCAGCAAACTAAGCCTTGTTATTCCTGATGATGAAGCAATTTCCATTATATCGGACAGGCATAAATCCATTGGGAAAGCAATAGGGAAGGTATATCCCCGTGCCCACCGTGGGATTTGCACCTACCATCTTTACAAAAATATCCTTCTTAGATATGGAGGGAAGGAAACTTTTGAATATGTGAAGAAGGCAGAAATAGCTTATTCGGAACAAGAGTTCGATCACTACTATGGGCGAATTAAAGATGGAGACCGGACCCGTGGGAACAAAACCAAGAAAACCGCACGCTTGTTCTGTATGTAATCATACTGGTCACAATAGCCAGACATGCAAAGTTTTAGTCTGATTTTGGTTGATTAATGTTACGTTACTGAGATACATAATTTTCACATTTCAGCTCATCGTTATTCCTTCCTTAATGACATATCCTATCTTTGGTTTTAGCTTAACTAAGTTTGGACAAGGTTTACCAGCTATATATATATATATATATATCGACGATTTCCCCAACGAATGTCTGCCTTCTGTGTTTAGTGGAACGATAGATGTGGACGATACCCCAAGTAATTCTTGCACTTGCTTGCTTGGGTTAGCCTTCCCTTTTGGTTACAGATTAAAGATTGTGTTACAGATTGAAGAGTTTTGTTTTCACATTTCAGCTCATCGTTATTCCTTCCTTAATGACATATCCTATCTTTGATTTTAGCTTAACTAAGTTTGGACAAGGTTTACCAGCTATATATATATATATCGACGATTTCCCCAACGAATGTCTGCCTTCTGTGTTTAGTGGAACGATAGATGTGGACGATACCCCAAGTAATTCTTGCACTTGCTTGCTTGGGTTAGCCTTCCCTTTTGGTTACAGGTTAAAGATTGTGTTACAGATTGAAGAGTTTTGTTTTCACATTTCAGCTCATCGTTATTCCTTCCTTAATGACATATCCTATCTTTGGTTTTAGCTTAACTAAGTTTGGACAAGGTTTACCAGCTATATATATATATATATCGACGATTTCCCCAACGAATGTCTGCCTTCTGTGTTTAGTGGAACGATAGATGTGGACGATACCCCAAGTAATTCTTGCACTTGCTTGCTTGGGTTGGCCTTCCCTTTTGGTTACAGATTAAAGATTGTGTTACAGATTGAAGAGTTTTGTTTTGACAGAAGTTCTTGCAATTTTACGTTACCCTTATCTTCTTTTAATTCTTATAATAAACCTCAGCTTTCAACATGGGAGATCAAGTTTTGGTGTTTCACGTCTACGTTTCTCTTATCTTTTGCATGAGTATGAGTTGTTATATTATTCTTAATATACTTCCATCTGTTTTGGTGATTATTAATCTCCTACTTGCATCAGTTTTACTTGTTAATTATTCTTATAATATCCTTCCATCTATTTTTGTTGTTTCTACTTATACTAGCGGTTACTCTCATTATACTTCCAAGTGTTGGTTACTCAGAATAAGGAATAAGCATAAGCAACCAAAATCAAACACATCACAAGATCGAATAATCGTGGCGGAAGCACCAAAAACCAAACTCAGAAGATGGATTCTGCATGTCACATTCGACAACAACCGTACTTAGCTTTTAAAATGTTTTACGGCAAAAAGAAAATATCGGCTACGTTATAATGTTAAAAGGCTGAGTTATGATACATATAATCGCTGATTTATTGATGGATTTTGGCTGAGTTATGGTGCCATTACGTCTGATGAAGATTAATTTAACACAACTTTAGATTATTTAAAGATTTTGTATGATTATGATTTGAGTTGCCTGCATTAAAAATCGTGAACGACAGTGCTTTCATTGGCTAATATCCATCCACAACTTCTGCAATCTCGTTAGGTTCCACTGTTGGTGTGATATCAAACCTGTAGAATTTAAGATAATTAAACAAACTCAGATACAAGACGTAAAATTCAAGTATATTATGTACCGATTTCAAATTTAATCAGACTCTATGTTATATTCTTTTATTCGTATAAGCACATCGCATGCAGTGTAATCGATATATATTCCGTATATTTAATATAAAATCACATTACTGACCAGATCGAGGTTACAATAATGAAATAACCAATAGTTTATTCGATGAAAAGAACCTCTCATACAATGAGAAAGAGAATGAGAAACGATAAAACCAAATCATACGGTGGGCTAGTGGTAGGAAGGCTTTCGAGCTGAGGGTGAAATTCCCAATAATCCCGGGTTCGAATCCCCACGGCTGCAAACACCTTAAGTGGCCACCGCAGACAATTTAAAATCGGGCTATGCGGCCTCCAGGAACAACTCTTGCCGCCTTCGGGACGCACGCAGTGGGCTAGTCTTGACCCATTGGGCTTGGGATACATGGGTTATCCAAAAAAAAAAAACCAAATCATACGGACTTAAAAATTCTACTTTCGATCCTGAATTGAAAAGAAGTCTCTCAGCTTCGTATCTTCGTCACATGAATGGTTGAATAGAAACTTCGTATACGTACGTGACGTAGTGACTCTTAAAGATCCTGAATTAAAAAGAAGTCTATATTATCTTTTGTTTTTATATCGGTAAAACACCATTTCATTACTTTGGAAATTGCATTTCATTATTTCATATTGTAGTTTTCATGAAAATGGCATAAATTTGTTATACTTACGTATTTTTAAATATCCATGCAATTTACTTCGGAAAACAAAATAAAATATTTTTTAATATAAATCTGCATTGCAACTATTAATTGTATCTATAATACCTAAAATGGGTGTGTAAAACTAAAATTTAGAAAATAATTTTGTTGTGAATTTTTGTTTTATTGCAAAATAATAGTTTGCGACTCTTACCAACAAAATAACAATAAAACGTATAATTTTTAAAAAATCTAATTCCCTCTTATTAAGATATTTCTTTCAATACAAACTCTTGGATTAGGCAATCGTTTCAGATTTTTAGGCGTAACTTTTTTTTTTATTATGTTCAATTTGGAGTAACTTATGCCACAAATATTCTCTATACTTATTTGAAATTTTTGCTTTCCTTCCTTGGTTTAACCTTATAGAATTTATAACAATTATTTAGGGGCATTTTTGCAAATGCCCCTTCAACCATATCTTAATCAAATATACCCTCCCTCATATGTCCATTTTTAAAAATACCCCTCATTTTGTAGCAAAATGACCAAATTGCCCTTAATGATCAAAACAATTCCCGCCAAAAATTTGTGAACAGATTTTTCCTCCAAAATTACGGAACAACTATACCTTATAAAAACCTTTATAAAAAACATATAAAAGCTTATAAAAAGCTTATAAAAACCTATAAAAAGCTTATAAAACCATTTAAATACCTTGTAAAACCTTATAAATACTTTGTAAAACCTTATAAATACCTTGTAAAATGGTTTTACAAAGTATTTATAAGGTGTGAAGTGATCTTGGTCTAGTGGCAAGTCCACAGAAGACAGACACCATCACACTAGGGATCGAGTCCCCGACCCTACAATTTGTAGGAATTAGGCTAATGGGCCGGCCAGTTGTGGCCCAAATGTTGACAAAAAAAAAAGTATTTATAAGGTTTTATAAGGTTTTGAAATCTTATAAAATAGCTTATAGAAAATTTTAAAAACTTTATAAAAACCGTGTAAAAACCGTATAAAAACCTTATAAAAATATTATAAAAACCTTATAAAACTTTGTAAAAACATTGTAAAACGTTATAAATACCTTGTAAAACTTTATAAATACCTTATAGTTGCTTTCACTGGCTAAAGTATGTTGGAATTAGTAATTCTGAGATGTATGTTAAGATCCATGTGTTGGTGGTTGTTATTAAATTAGTATTTCGAGAATCTGAGAATTATTATTATAAAACCATATAAAAGACCATAGAAAAGCCTTATAAAAACTTTATAAAAACCTTATCATAAAGAGTTACAAGGTTTTTGTGTTAAACCATGTAAAAATATCATATAAAAACAATATAAAGACCATAGGAAAGCCTTATAAAAACTATATAAAAGCATTATAAAAGGTATTAAATCTTGTAAACAACATATAAAAACCATATAAAAGCCTTATAATAACCATATAAAAGCAATATAAAAAGTATTATAATTGTAAAAACTATATGAAAACCTTGTAAAAACCATATGAAAACCTTATGAAAGACAATAGAAAAACCTTATAAAATATCTTATAGAACATTTTAAATACCTTATAAATACCTTATAAAACCTTAGAAATATCTTCAAAAACCGTTTTACAATGTATTTATAAGATATAATATTGTTTTTTAAAGGTTTTACGAGGTTTTATAAAGTTTTTATAAGGTTTTTCTACGGTTTTATAAGGTTTTTATACGGTTTTATAAGGTTTTTATAAGTTTTTTATATGGTTTTTATAAGGTATTTATTTTTCCGCCAAAAAGTTTCCCGTAAAATTTTTTCCCGCCAAAAAAATTTATACAAAAAAGTTTTTTCGTAAAAAAAATTTCCGGCCAAAATTTTTCCGCAACTTTTTTGGCGGGAAAAGTAATCTCGTAAACCACAAAAAAGTTTTCCGCCAAAAAATATTTTCGTCAAAAATTTTCCGCAAAAAAAAAAATTCCCGCCAAAATTTTCCAGTAAATTTTTTCCGGGAAAAGTAATCTCATAATTTATGGCACCAAAAATTATTGTAATTATTTATTTTTTGAATGTAAATATTTTTTAAATAAGGTTTATGTTTCTAACATAAGGGCAAAATGGTCTCTTTGGTACAAATTATAGAGGGGTAGATTTGAGAATGGTATATTTGAAAAGTGCAAGGGAAGGAGGGGCATTTCTAGCCATTCCTCAAAAATTTAGGGAACTTAATACTTAAATATAGCACTGTTCAATTAAATAGATATAATTTATTGTATTCGTTTTTAAATTTATTTTCATTATGGATTTGCTAATGCAATGACACAATTGTAAATAAATCCATTTTGTAAGGATAAATTGCTAAGTTGTACATTGAGCTCTGTAATGCTAACACGTCATCATTTTTTTACCTGAATATTTCTCTTTTAATATATAGGGGATAGGCAATGAATGTTTGCAAGTTTTTAAATGGTTTTTGGATTATAGATTTTGGTTTTTCGATATTAGATTTTGGATTATGGTTTTTAGATTTTGTATTAAAAAAAATTTATAGATGAAAATTTTTAAAAAGTCAAGTCACGTTCAAAATGAAAAATCCATAAAATTTGGTATGAACAAATAGTTAAAATCTCTCAAAATCTGATTATCCTAATTTTTTAGGGAATCTAGTTTTATTATAATCGTGAATGGATAATTAATTGATTTTTGCAAAATCAAAAGTCAAAAACTGATTCAAAATCTGCAGCCATTCAAGGCCATAATGTTTTTCTAAATCGTGACTTATGTGGATCAAATTTTAAAGTGTCCAGTAATCTAACCCACTCTGCTACTTATATTTAATTAATCAAATCATTTGTAATTTAAAATTTAAAAACTGTTTAGAGAAATTTTTTCCCGAATCATCACTAATATCATTAATATCAAATCATCAAATAACCATAACCGTATTTAACTGTAACGTTTAACCGTTTAGTAAACGGTTACAGTTATGGTTAAACAAAATTTATAACCGTAACCGGTGGTTAATAAACCGTAACCGTGATAACCGTAACCATGATCATGCCTATGGGTATAAAGTATTTTTGCAATTTTTCGACTTAAAGAAAATTGAAAAAGAAAATAAATTTTATGAATGTGGCATATCTGATTTTTTCTTTTCCCAATCGTGGCATTTTAGCCATTGTTCCTATGATTTGCCGTTATATGATAAGTTTCATTCATGTTTCAATTTACACAAAAAGTCTCGCACATTATTTCTTGAAAAAAGCTACGGGAAAAGAGTAGAATGAATTCTATGTTCTCTTTGGTTATTGTCAATGAGTATTTGCATGTTGCACGAGCTTGGAGTCTCTAGTTCTTCATGTACAATGCTATAACTTGGATGAATTTGGTTTTCCAGAAGCTTCAAGCGCAATCTCAAAAAGATCAGCATCAGATTCGTCGTCGTATTCAAGCTTACGTCTATAACTATTTCCCACGGTGGTCCTCCCGCTTGCAATCTCGTCACTGTTTCCTCTATTAATGAAAAAGTTGCTTAAATAGTGAGTATCTAATCTTCCAATGGAAAAGAGCTCTTTACTGTCCTCGAGCCCGGCTACAGCGCTATGACATGGGTTGGGTGTGCGCTGCCCATTTGCCGGGCCGTAATAAAATGGAGATTGCCCCAAGTTGACAAGAACTGTGGCCTCTGTGTTGGAAGCAAGAGTGGGGTAGAGAGGTGTCCCAAACTCGTCTGCTTTACAGTTAATGACGTGCACCAAATGTGAGTTGACTGTGAAGTAAACCTTCTTCTTCCTTGGATCGTAACCACAACCAACAACTTTGTTTTCCTTTGCCCACTCATGTTTCTCTGATTCACAAACCAGCTTCATTACTGACATAAACAGAGAGTACATGCTTAAGATTATATATATAATGATTAAGATTTTTATATATAAGGCTTAGCTACACCAAATTTTGGTTTGACAGACTATGAAAAGAAGGAAATCAATGTATGATATTAAAACTGTGAGGAAGAAGAATCATTTTTAGCCGATTTATAAGACTAGATTGGTGATGCTGTAAGTGTCTTTAATTTTTAAAAGAATGACAATAACTTTCTAGCCGATTTAGTTTAACTTCTCAAATCATTTTACTATGATGGTGAAAATAGCCGACATATAAGATTTCCAACAAACGAATTATGTTGTTGTAAAAAAAAATAATAATAATAATAATAGTGTTGGTGAAAGTAAAATAAAATAAAATAAAATAAAACTTTCTTCAATACTAAAATAGGGTTAAGATAGCAAACTAATTCTTGTAAACTATTAAACATGATACAAAAGAAAAAAAGTGATTGTTTTTACAAGGGGGAAAATAACACTAATTGAATAACAGTTTTTCTCAGCATATTTTAATTTGGAAATAAAATCAGTAAAGTAAAAGTCAACCCGGAGCCGGGATCATATTCGAATTGATAAATAGAGTTGTTGGTCTGAAGGTCAACAGAAGCAATGAGGTGTAATAAGAATTTTTTTTTGTTTTTTTGTTTTGTTAATAGTGTTGATAAGAACTGGGGCTGCTAGATGATGTGGAAGGTTGGTTTGTGACCACGACGTTATACTTCTTCGTGGGTCTCCATTTCTCATTACCAAAAAATAAAATCTCATGGGAACGGCCAACTTTTAAATATTTTACCGTTTACTTTTCTTCTAAATTTTTCTCCGGAAAATTGATTAGAATGTCTCCTTAGTAACACAAGTTTGAAGATCAATTATTAGATCATGAAACCAAATGATTCAAATAGACAGATAAATACTTACCATCGAGATAGACAGCACCGTCCGATTGGAATCCAATAGAACCCGGGAATTTTCCAGGTAGTCGTGTCTCGCCGGCACCGAAGGAACCACCAGTCGCTAATCCTAGAGACAAAACGGCTTCTTCGTTTTCCCCATCCCATTCTCTTTTCTTGACTAGTTTTAGATCTTGGCTCTTGAACAATTTAGCTTTTTCACCTTCCACTGCAAGGTCACAACTTACGTCACCATCCCCACTGAATCCACGGCCGCGTTGGAGGATTTCGAGGATTGTGATTTCAAAGTAAGCTTCTTGTGGGAAAGCAGAAGTTACGAGTTGTGGTCCGGGAAGTGGTAAAGCTCCTCGGAGAACCATCAAAGGATTTTTTGCGTTGACCTTTTCATTGAACGCTTGATTAAACTTGATCGTCTGTGTGAAATCCACGGAGCCGTTTGAAACTTCCCATGTGATCACTACACCTGGATCTTCGCTCCCAGAGCCTACACCTACCGTCGTGCAAAGACCTAGAAGAACTGATCCCGGGGAGGCCGCGGTCATTAAAGGAGCTGGTGCATGGACAATGAATCCAAACCTCGTCCACCCATTCTCGACCGCTTCGGTCACCAAAGCCGGATGATCCGTCCAGATGAATAGACCAGGCTTCAACGGGAATCCTCCCGTTCTGGCGTTTCGAGAGACGGAATAGTTATTGATATTTCCTCTGCGTTTTATGTCCGAGGTATCTAGCTGGTGGATGAGACTCGTCTGGTGCAGCATCGAGATTCTAGCCTGGAAGTTATCACTGCGAATGGGGATGGCTGCGTTAAGGGTGGTGGTGATCTCTGGACGGCGGAGACAGCACCAGCGACGGAGGAAGAATACAAGGAGAGAAGAGAGGACGACAACGGAGAGAATCCCTGCGGTTAAATGGGCCCAACGAAGCATCTCTGAGATAGAATAATTTCTGTAATAGAGAGAGTGATGGAGGGAGAAGAAGAAGATGGGAGTTGTGGAATCGGACCCGTTCAACAAGGTTGGGAGATCGAAAGTACAAGAGAGAAACCATATGAACTGTAAAGTAATTTCATTAACAAAAAAAAAACCACAAACTTTTGTTTACAAGAAAAGCCAGGAACTATATAATACGCGGCTTTACATGATGTATATTATTTGGCGTTTAGCGATTACAATTAACAATTGGGCTGTTATTTCACTTCTTTTTTTGGTCAACTGCTGAAATGAATTAAGTTAATTCGTTTGCCGTTAACGTAAATGAAAAGTCTGCAAAAACAAAGTTAATTAACAACATGCGTTCTTTTTTTTTTTTTTTTTTTTTTCCAGCAGAAATAATATTTTATTAATTAAGAGTTAAAGAGTCACAATACAAAACATGGTTCAACCAAGTAGGAGGAACAAAACTCCCAGAGAAAAAAGAAGAATCGAGACATCCATTTTTGGCTAAACTATCTGCAGCACCATTATTACAACGATTCGTAAAAACAAAGGAGACCGTCGTGAACTTCGATGCCATGCGTTCTAAGTTAACCATTTTGCTTTTGAATTCAACATTGTATGTGAAATATAAGACAACTAGTATTATCACGGGGCCGTTTATTTCTATAAAATTTTTGTAAAACTATAATGTAATTTTTATTGAATCTCCATTATAAATGATAAATTTAAGGGTTAATTAGCTCAATATCCATAAATTTAAGCATACATCACCTAATTTATACATACAGTAAAATAATATTCTATATAAAGAAAAAGAATACAGAATTTAGCAAAACAAATATGAAACAAATAATTTTTTATATTTGTCAAAAGACACTCACGAGTTTCACCTAAATAAATTAGGTTTTTAACCTTAGGTGAAAACAATTGAAAAGGTTGCAAGTGCACAACCAATCGCTTGTAGTACTTAAGGGTCGATCCACGAGGTGTTGAGTGCACGACAAGCTTTGTAAAGAAAGAGAATGGCTAGGACGAAACAAAAGAGCGGTTTGGTAATTGAGTAAACAATCGAGAATGCAATAAAATGACAAGAAAACTAATTTAAAATAAAGATGCAATTAAACGACTAGAAAAGCAATAAGAGAAAGCGATTAAACGTTAAGGAAATTCAATAAGAGAAATATTATGGGCATTAGGGGAACATCTCCAGGGAATTCAAGTTTTCAATGATCGAAAGGAAGCTGAGAAATACAGTTTATGATCCACGACATCAAACAATAGTATAAGTCACTTTCTTTTGGAGGCATGAAGTTTGGATTAAAGATAAGTTTGAATTGTCCACAACGTCTTATCAAACCTAAAGAACACATGAAAATAAGGTCAGTTATAATTAGTAAAATGAATTAGATTGTGACACATTTTGACCATAGAAACACTAACAAAGTTGTTTACTTCTTCTAAGCAATGTTTTGTTGGTTTTAGCCTCTTTTAGGAGAAAATGGATATAAGTGTTGTCTAAACACTCCTAATTCATCTCTAACTATTATAATTAGTTAAAAGAATTGGATTGTGACACATTTTAACCATAAAAATACTAACAAAGTTGTTTACTTTTTCTAAGCAATGCTTTTGTCGTTTTAGCCTCTTTAAGGACAAAATGGGTATAAGTGTTGTCTAAACACTCCTAATCCATCTCTAACTCTTATAATTAGTCAAATGCATTGGAGTATGACACATTTTGACTATAGAAACACTAACAAAGTTGTTTACTGTTTCTAAGCAATGTTTTGGTTGTTTTAGCCTCTTTAAGGACAAAATAGGTATAACTGTTGTCTAAACATCTCTAACTCTTATAATTAGTCAAATGAATTGGATTGTGACACATTTTGACCATGTAAACACTAACAAAAATGTTAACTCCTTCTAAGCAATGTTTTTGTTGTTTTAGCCCCTTTAAGGACAAAATGGGTATAAGTATTGTCTAAACACTCCTAATCCATCTTTAACTCTTATAATTAATCAAATGAATTGGATTATGACACATTTTGACCATAGAAACACTAACAAAGTTGTTTACTTATTGTAAACAATGTTTTGTTGGGTTTAGCCTCTTTTGGGAGAAAATGGATATAAGTGTTGTCTAAACACTCCTACTTCATCTCTAACTATTATAATTAGTAAAAAGAATTGGATTGTGACACATTTTAACCATAAAAACACTATTAAAGTTGTTTACTGCTTCTAAGCAATGTTTTGGTTGTTTTAACCTCTTTAAGGACAAAATGGGTATAATTGTTGTCTAAACACTCCTAATCCATATCTAAATCTTATAATAAGTTAAATGAATTGGATTGTGACACATTTTGACCATATAAACACTAATAAAGTTATTTACGACTTCTAAGCAATATTATGTTGGTTTTAGCCTCTTTTATGACAAAATGGGTATAAATGTTGTCTAAACACTCCTAATCCATCTATAACTCTTTTAATGAGTCAAATGCATTGGATTGTGAAACATTTTTACCATAGAAACACTAACAAAGTTGTTTATTGCTTCTAAGCAATATTTTGGTAGTTTTAGCCTCTATAAGGGCAAAATGGGTATAAGTGTTGTCTAAATGATGAGTCCCAAAATTACCGTTTTCTATATAGGATTTAGGATTGTTATTTGAGTCAACTAACTTATATTAGATAGGTTTTAGGACTATATGCTTCACTTTATGTATTTCAAGGGTTTTTAGGTGTTTGAAGAAAAAGGAAGAGTTTTGGATCAATTCGGAGGCAAATATACATTAAGAGATGCAGAGTCCAGTAGACCCGTCAGAAGTATGGCCTCAGACGAATACCTTCCCACCGTTGGATCTTGCTAAGATGTTGACACAAGATAGCTAAGGGAGTTAGCTTTCATCTCCAAGTGGTTTGAAGGAAATCCAACGGTGCAATCAAGAGTTATGGCCGATTTACTGAAGACATGTCAACCTGCTGACGAAGCTGACGTGGACGAGAGTCGGGATCGACCGATCCACACTTGGGATCGATCGATCCCATGAAGAATTGCGGCCCAAGCCTATTTTGCCTCCTCTCCAAGACTTTCCATTTCTTTTGTTTCCTTTTGTTGCTCTCCCCTTTTCCTATATAAGGAGGGCTCGCCCATTGTATCAAACACACCTTTTCAGAGCAGTGGCTCTCTCTTTTGAGAGCTGTAGCTCTCCCCCAGTTTTATAAATATTTTAGTTTCCTTTTTATAACTTTCTTTTTAGGTTTAGATTCTTTAATAAAGATGTTTCCTTTTGTGTTCATCTTTGTTCTTGTTTCTATGCTTAAGTAGTTTCTTTATTAGGCTAGGGTTTCTCTGAAGGGATGTGACCGATTATTAGGTTGTTAGATTTGGGAATTTACTTTATCGTTCTTCTTCTATTGTTATACTTAATACTTAGGGCTTGAGTAGCTAACTTGTTCTAAGATCTTGTGTGATTAAACTAGGTACGAAAGTAGTGTTTAGTCGCTGGAATCAACACTAGTCGAGCAAGGTTTTATGGCTTGAGGCGAAAGCCCGGGCCATGACATCTTGTGAACATATCAATCCTATTCTTAATGCTAGTATTACTCTAGGGAACGCGCGAGAGCGGTTTTCTAATATAGTATTACTAAGTAGGTGTTTGCGCGAGAGCGAGATGTCTTATTAATTGTGAATTGAGTTCTAGAACGTATTTTAATATTCTCTACTAATTGATTTAATTGTTTTGTCACATCCTGGATGGTTTCCCTATGCCTAATATTCTTTTATTATTTGTTTTGTTTTATTTCTCGTTAGGTTGTTAGAAGATCAAACTCTTATTTTATTTGTCTTAGCTTAACCTTAATCCCGTAAATTCGTAGTGTAACTTATCGGTCCCTGTGGATTCGACCCTAAAGTGCTACAACTGATTACCGTTTTGATCCGGTAGTTTGCATATTTAGGTTTATTATTTGACGTACGATCAAATTGGCGCCGTTGCCGGGGACCAATAACGCTTGCCTACGAGTTTAAGATTACGGTTTAGTCTAAGATTTTTTATGTACTATTACTAATTATGGTTTTTTCTCTTTTTGCAGGTTATTATTAGGGTTTTTCTCTTTTCGCAAAAAAAAAAAAAAAAAAAAAAAAAGTTCTATAACGCAATGGTGATTCAAAGTGCGACTAGGATTTACGGACGCCGAGATGCTTTGTGGAGGCCCGAGAAGTCTTGTGGATGCAACGACTTGAATGAGAAGATGGAAAGCATGTACATCGAGCTCAATGGAAAGATTGAGAGTTTGCTTCCCGTGTTAATTCTTTTAACGTACGGGTATCTGAGATTGCGTCTTGCTCTAAACCTAAAGAGTTCTATAACGCAATGGTGATTCAAAGTGCGATTAAAGATGTACAAGCCTTCGAAGAAGCTCCGGATCGATCGATCCAGCACAACGATCGATCGATCTAACACAACCAGCAATCAGTCCCGATCTGCACAACAGATCGACCGGTCCATGCTTTAGACCGATCGATCCTGTCATATGCTGCAAGTTCTGAGGCTCAAATCGGAGGTCTTAGAGTTTTCTCTGACTTGTCTGCTTTTACGGCTCATGTTGGAGCCAAGGCGAAGCTTCGTGCTCCAGCAAACAAACAGATCATGCTCGACAACAACGACGGACCGATCGATCCCTATACTAGACCGATCGATCCCCTGTATGATGCTGCATACTGACCAGAGGGTCAGGACCGACCGATCCTCCATAAGATCGATCGGTCCCCACTGCGAAATCAGGAATTCCTGACCTGTTTTCGAATGACGCCGGTACGCATGTTGTTGCTAAAGCTGCTGTGGTTCCTTACAAGCCAAAGCATCCTTATCCATGCGTTTCTAAGGTGCAACCTGATGCTAAGACGTACAAACGCTTCAAAGAGGTAACCCGCAAGATAATTGATGTTCTTCCATTCTCCAAAGCTTTGGAGCAGTTACCAATCTTCCGAAAGATTTTTCGAGATGCTGATTGCTGGAAAAGAAGACCTTGAAGAGATTAGTGCGCCCTTAACGGAACGACGGGACACCCCACGTGATGTATCTCACTAAAGTGTCGAAGCTAGAAGATCCTGGGCAGTTTATTGTCCCATGTTCAATTGATGGAGAGGTCTTCAACGATTATCTCTGTGATTCCAGATCTAGCATGAACCTCATGTCTAAGGCGATTGCAGAAAGATGTTCGCATTGGAAGTTGCTTGGTTCCCACCGATTTTCATGTCGTTGAGATGACCAAAGGTTCTGTTATGCCTTTGATTTTTGGGAGACCAGTCCTTGCAACAGTGGGTGTAGTTGTCGATCTACCTAATAAGAGAATCTCCTTCTCTAACATCGATGAGGATATCTTCTACAACGCAACCCATTCCAATGAAGCTATACAACGTGGCTCTTGTCGTACCATAGACAATGAGAAGAAGCTCGTGACCAGGTGTTTCCTCCACCAGCCCCTGCACGTTATGATGACCACGGACAGCCTCCACCTGCTGGACCGATCGATCCCCCTAACAGACCGATCGATCTGCATCAGGCACCACCTGCTCGTCGCCCCACCCTTGGCGGACACGACACTCCAGAAAAGTTCTACTCCAATCGTGCTGCAATTCAATTATCAGACGAGGAGTATGCTTACAAGATCAACCCCCACCCCCACCTCCACGCGAGCCCACTCCACCACCCGCACCGGTACACGAGACAGACCCGACGGACGATGCAAAAGCTAAAGTGTCTCATGTACGAGCTGAGGATGATGAGGATTTCTCTCCAAACCCGTCTCTTCGCTCTCATACTTGGCTTTCCACACATCGCCACACGAGCTCGGAGTCTAGCTTTCCGCAAGACTTCCGCATTCGCACCTGGCGAGAGCTTGCTTTGAAGCGGATTTTCATTCTGCCACACTTGCTGCCTGAAACCAGAGTCAAGCTAACGACTTTAAAAAAAGCGCTTATGGGAGGCAACCCATAGAGTTTGTACATACTTTCTCTTCCTCTTTTGTTTTTCTTTCTTTCTGGTTTTATTTTTAGGATTTTATTACGGTGAAATCACGTCCGGTGTTAAGTGTTTTCAGGAATAGGTACTAAACGCAGAAGATGCGAAACTTTTTGTTCCAGACGCTGGAGACCGATCGATCCTGTCGACAGATCGATCGATCCCTGGAAATTGACAAGTCCGAGACCATAGAAGATCCAGACCGATCGGTCCCTCGCGAAGACCGATCGATCCCCTGCTCCTAGCAGTATTGGGACTCATGTCACATTGTCCATACACACCAAACGTTTGATCACCGGGTTTTTCTTTCCTTTTCTTTGAGCTTTTGATTTTCTTATATGTATATTATAATTATCTTTTGTTGTCGGTTTCAATTCTTCCTTTGGGTTTTTCTTACACACCGGGACGGTGTGAAGTAAGTCTGGGGGAGGAATGTGACCATTTGCACTAACATTTTAATTTTTATTTGAGTCGTTTTATTGAGTCAAAATGGTTGGAACTTGGAACTTCTTTTGTGAATCGTGTGTTCGTACTAATATCTTCTGCTATCCATCATGACTATCCTTTTGAAGAGCTGAAGATTGGAACGCCATAGCCGAACAACTCACCAGAAGTCCCTATCTCTTGGAAATCCGATTGACCTGGCGTTGACTGCACCCTTGATAAGACGTTAATTTGGACTTAATCTTCTCAACTTGGGGCTTGGTATACATCGAACGCGACCTCTGACTCAAGCTCTCCAAGATGCGCATAACTTCTAAAAAAGTATGGTTCCCCTATCTCTTCTTCTGAATAAGAAAAAGAAAAGAAGAAAAAAAAGAAAAAGAAAAGAAAAGGGATGTGGTAAACAAAGAAGTGGGCCGAGGGATGTGTGGTTACCCCCTTGCATACTTCGGACTCATGAAAACCAACCCCAGGCTAAAGAAAAAGAGATCGATAGAAAAAATAAAATGATACCCTAGAAAAGTAGGGAGAAATCTATCTCATGAAGAAAAAGGGAAGAAGAGGAAAGGAACCATAAGAAGAATGTCTTGGAAGCTAGAAGAAGGTAAGCGTCTACGCGATCTTTGATCGATACTCCCTCGTTGAGACCGCACGCTTGTAAAGAATGAATGTAGGGAGTCAACAACGGAGACATTGGAGCTTCCTTGAGATCCCGGGACATCAGTACGGAGAGTTGCTAAGCCAATGGTTAGTACATGTTGTAAGCTCGATTCTTTGAGTGATGGATTCGCGGAAGAAGTACAGAGATTCTCGAGAAGTTGTAAGTTCCCGTTTTCAAACCTTTCTCTTTAAGATTTGTCTTTTTGATTGTTCTTGCTTGAGGACAAGCAAAGATTCAAGTCTGGGGGAATTGATGAGTCCCAAAATTACCGTTTTCTATATAGGATTTAGGATTGTTATTTGAGTCAACTAACTTATATTAGATAGGTTTTAGGACTATATGCTTCACTTTATGTATTTCAAGGGGTTTTAGGTGTTTGAAGAAAAAGGAAGAGTTTTGGATCAATTCGGAGGCAAATATACATTAAGAGATGTAGAGTCCAGTAGACCCGTCAGAAGTATGGCCTCAGACGAATACCTTCCCACCGTTGGATCTTGCTAAGATTTTGACACAAGATAGCTAAGGGAGTTAGCTTTCATCTCCAAGTGGTTTGAAGGAAATCCAACGTTGCAATCAAGAGTTATGGCTGATTTACTGAAGACATGTCAACCTGCTGACGAAGCTGACGTGGACGAGAGTCGGGATCGACCGATCCACACTTGGGATCGATCGATCCCATGAAGAATTGCGGCCCAAGCCTATTTTGCCTCCTCTCCAAGACTTTCCATTTCTTTTGTTTCCTTTTGTTGCTCTCCCCTTTTCCTATATAAGGAGGGCTCGCCCATTGTATCAAACACACCTTTTCAGAGCAGTGGCTCTCTCTTTTGAGAGCTGTAGCTCTCCCCCAGTTTTATAAATATTTTAGTTTCCTTTTTATAACTTTCTTTTTAGGTTTAGATTCTTTAATAAAGATGTTTCCTTTTGTGTTCATCTTTGTTCTTGTTTCTATGCTTAAGTAGTTTCTTTATTAGGCTAGGGTTTCTCTGAAGGGATGTGACCAATTATTAGGTTGTTAGATTTGGGAATTTACTTTATCGTTCTTCTTCTATTTTTATACTTAATGCTTAGGGCTTGAGTAGCTAACTTGTTCTAAGATCTTGTGTGATTAAACTAGGTACGAAAGTAGTGTTTAGTCGCTGGAATCAACACTAGTCGAGCAAGGTTTTATGGCTTGAGGCGAAAGCCCGGGCCATGACATCTTGTGAACATATCAATCCTATTCTTAATGCTAGTATTACTCTAGGGAACGCGCGAGAGCGGTTTTCTAATATAGTATTACTAAGTAGGTGTTTGCGCGAGAGCGAGATGTCTTATTAATTGTGAATTGAGTTCTAGAACGTATTTTAATATTCTCTACTAATTGATTTAATTGTTTTGTCACATCCTGGATGGTTTCCCTATGCCTAATATTCTTTTATTATTTGCTTTGTTTTATTTCTTGTTAGGTTGTTAGAAGATCAAACTCTTATTTTATTTGTCTTAGCTTAACCTTAATCCCGTAAATTCGTAGTGTAACTTATCGGTCCCTGTGGATTCGACCCTAAAGTGCTACAACTGATTACCGTTTTGATCCGGTAGTTTGCATATTTAGGTTTATTATTTGACCTACGATCACTAAACACTCCTAATCCATCTCTAACTCTTATAATTAGACAAATGCATTGGATTGTGATACATTTTGACCATAAAAACACTAACAAAGTTGTTAACAGCTTCTAAGCAATGTTTTGTTGGTTTTAGCCTCTTTAAGGACAAAATGGGTATAAGTGTTGTCTAAACACTCCTAATCCATCCCTAACTCTTATAATTAGTAAAATGAATTGGTTTGTGAGACATTTTGACCATAGAAACACTAACAAAGTTGTTTACTGTTTCAAAGCAATGTTTTGTTGGTTTTAGCCTCTTTAAGGACAAAATGGGTATAAGTGTTGTCTAAAAAATCCTAAACCATCTCTACCTCTAATAATTAGTCAAATCAATTGGACTATGATACATTTTGACCATAGAAACTGTTGATACCGGATCCCGAGCTCAGAACTAGGCCCACAGACAAACCAAAAGGAAAGGCCCAACCATGTTGCCAATCTAGATTAAGGCAGCTCGGAGAAAGATGAGCTCGGACATGGAGAAGAGCTCGGGAAAAATAAGATAAAAGAAGGAAGGCCCAGGCCACTACAAGAATATTGACTTTTAATAGCACTATAAGATAGCGTTTGTGAGCATAATGTTATTGTTTTATAACGGGAGAATTTAACATAGCGTTTGTAAATATGTAAACGCTATGATATCGAATGCGTTTTAAAAATACAATTTTGCGCATCACATTTTATATCAAAACATTAATGAAACGCTATCTTAAGTAAGCCCGCCACACTTAGAAAAAATTAGGCTCCAAAATCCTTTTGCCTCCAAACTGAAATCCCCAATTTCACTTCTAGAAAACCTAAACCTCTTTTTGCCTCCACTTTGCTCGATTTCACCACCTCCACCAAATCTCAACCTCTTTCACACAAATCTCGTTCTCATTAGCTAATCTCTTCTCATTTTTGTCGATTTAGACTCGATTCTTTGTGTATCTCAATCTCTGGAAGGAACCCAAAAAATCTCTCTAGCTAACTCGAACCCAGAAATCTTAAATCTGTTGAGCCCAGAGAAATCTACAGTCTTCGAACCCATAGAACCTCAATCCAGCTTCTCCTTAAACTCGATTTTCACTTTCCAAGTCTTGGAAACAAAATCCCTTCTGAATCGAGTTTATGCAAAGGTGAAATCGGGTTTTTCTTTTTAACAATACTGTACTTTAGGGTTCTTGCATGTTGTATTGATGGGTTTCGATTGTGTTTACTAATTTGCAGGAAGGTTTCGTTTGAATCATTTCTTCTATTGACAAGGTTTGATGTCTTCTTTGTGTTTTTCCTTTTCATATGTCTTTATCCGACATGTTTCATTCAAATATATCGATTTATACTTGTTCGTTTCCTTTTGTAGCTCAAATTAAGCAAACGAGAAGAAAATCTCACAGGTATCTCACGCAGACTTGATTCTTTAGTAGTTCTCTATTGTTGTTGTGGCTTACCTATACTATTTCCGGTAATTTTGTATGCACATTTGGTCGGAGCTATTGTAACATGGAGAAAGCTTGGGTCTGGTTACCAAGGTATTACACATCTTCTTTGATTTCATTTAATGATTAGGGATTGTGAGTTTTCTGATAACATTGTTTGTTACTTACAGGAATTGTGTTGAGTATCAGGAAGGAGCAACTAAGTTTGTGTCTGATTCAGCAAGAAGATTGGGCAATGTATCATATATGTTTTGTCCCTGCCTTGATTGCCGCAATGTTATTCATCAGTCAAAGGAGACAGTCTTTGATCATCTGGTGATTAGAGGGATGGATGATAAGTTCAAAAGGAACAGTTGTTGGAGTAAACATGGTGATATAAAGAATGCTAGCAGTCCAGATGTTCATACTTCTGAAAATGAGGCTTATGATTTGATTAGGATAGCTTTTATAGATAGTGAAGGCAAGCAATCATCTCAGAATCAGAATGCAGAAGAGTTTGATGATATTTATATTGAAGAAGAAGCTGAGTTTAGGCACAAGTTAGAGGATGCAGAAACTCCATTGTACCCGAATTGTTTGAGCTACACAAAGGTTTCTGCAATCATGGGACTGTACCGGATAAAAGTAAAGAGTGGTATGTCAGAAAACTTTTTTGATCAGCTTCTAACACTAGTTCATGACATGTTACCTGAAGACAATGTGCTGCCTAAGTCTACAGATGAGATGAAGAGATTTTTGAAGATGTTTGGTTTTGGTTATGATTCTATTCATGCCTGCAAGAATGATTGCATCCTGTATCGCAAACAATATGAGGATTTGGTGACCTGCCCAAGATGTAGTGAATCAAGATGGGAAAAAGACAAACACACTGGTGAGGTTAAGAAGGATTCCTACAAAAGTGCTAAGGTACTTTCCTATTAAAGATAGATTTAGGAGGATGTTTAGGTCACCAAGGTTGGCTGAGGCTTTGCGTTGGCACTACACTAATGCTACAGAAGATGGTACAATGCGGCATCCAGTTGATTCTTTGACTTGGAGTCAGATTAATGATAAATATCCAGATTTTGCTGCAGATCCAAGAAACCTAAGGCTAGGTCTCTTTACTGATGGTATGAATCCATTCTCTATCCAGAACACCAAGTACAACACATGGCCGGTGCTCTTAGTCAATTACAACATGGCTCCCACTGAGTGTATGAAAGCTGAGAACATGATGTTAACAATGTTAATACCTGGACCAACAGCCCCAAGCAACAACATTGATGTGTATCTACAACCCCTGATAGATGACCTAAAGGACTTATGGCATGAAGGTATTGAAGTTTTTGACTCGTTTAAGAAGGAAAGTTTCACTCTAAAAGCTATGTTGATGTGGACCATCACTGACTATCCAGATTTAGGTACATTAGCTGGGTGTAAAGTAAAGGCAAAGCAAGCTTGTAATGTCTGTGGGAAGCATACACCTTATAGGTGGTTAAAGTTTAGTCGCAAGCATGTGTATATGGGCAATAGGAAGAGATTGAGACTTGGTCATCCTTATAGAAGAAGAAAAAGCTGGTTTGACAATACAGTAGAGCTTGGTACTTCAAAGAGAATTCAAAGTGGAGCAGAAATTTCTGAGAGCCTTAAAGACTTTATCAATGTTTTTGGTAAACCTTTAGGGAAGAAAATGAAAAGAAAAAGGAATGAAGACCATGGAGATGATGCTAGTTCAGCAGAAGATTATGAAGAAGATGATGACCAATGGAGATGGAAAAAAGGTCAATATTGTGGGAATTACCTTACTGGAAGGTTAGTACTTATTACATTAACAGTTTCTTAAGTGTCTAATTATGTTATTGTATTTCTAATAGCTACTTGTATTTCATGTTGTAGGATATGCCTGTGAGACATAATATAGACGTCATGCACGTCGAAAAGAGTGTCTCTGATGCATTACTATCACTTCTGATGCATAGTGTGAAATCCAAGGATGGCTTAATAGCAAGAAAAGACTTAGAAGACATTGGGATTAGAAGCAACTTACATGCACAAATACGTGGGAAGAGAACTTACTTACCTCCAGCTGCATATTGGTTATCAAAAGAAGAAAAATGGCTATTCTGCAAAAGGTTAGCTAAATTCAGAGGCCCTGATGGTTATTGTGCCAATATCTCCAATTGTGTGTCTGTAGATCCTCCCATCATTGGTAGTATGAAGTCACATGACCATCACGTGCTCTTGCAGAATTTGTTACCAGTGGCATTGAGAGGTTTATTGCCTAAAGGACCTCGTATTGCATTGAACCGTATCTGCAATTTCTTTAATAGGTTGTGCCAACGCGTACTTGATCCAGAGAATTTAGTTGCCTTAGAATCAGAGATTGTTGAAACAATGTGTCAGTTGGAGAGATACTTTCCACCATCCCTTTTTGACATTATGTTTCACTTGCCTTTACATTTAGCAAGAGAAGCACAATTAGGTGGTCCTGTCCACTTCAGATGGATGTATCCATTTGAGAGGTGATGTTTTTACTTGACGTCATATAATGTTATCTCCTTAGCTGATATAATTTGTTGAGATTACTAATAATTCCTCTTTGTTTTACCATGTAGGTATATGAAAACACTTAAAGCATATGTGAAGAATTTTGCAAGACCAGAAGTTTGTATGGCTGAGGGCTACTTGGCTGGTGAATGCATTTCATTTTGTTTGGAGTTTCTCCAGAAATCTGTGCCAGTTCAAGAAAGACTGAATCGCAATGAGGATGTGGAAGCAGATCAACATGTGCTTGAAGGCAGACCATTGAATAAGGCAACTGAAAAAACTCTCACAGAAAAGGAACGAGAGATAGCTCATCGATACATTCTCTTTAATACAGCAGTCATGGATCCATATGTTGAGTAAGTGTCTCATTTTATATTATGTTCCATTTTCTTTTGGTGTGCATTAGATATATTCTTTATTTTTAAAAACAGGATGCATTTGGAGGAATTGCAAGCTACAAATGCAAAATGCGCAAAGAATTTAACTACATTGTGGAAGTATCATACAGAAAGGTTCCCAAACTGGATCAAAGAAAAGGTTAGAAGTATATAAATAGTGTTTGTATTGAAATTAATATTTAGTTTCATGTTTAAATGTTAATATTTCTGTTTTCATATTTTAGATATCAAGTGACTCGAATGACCATTCTACTAGGCTGAGATGGCTTGCTTTTGGACCTAGACATAATGCTCAAACATTCAAGGGGTATATAGTCAATGGACATCGGTTCCATACTGATGAGGTGAAGAGGAAGACTCAGAATAGTGGAGTCATGTATGAAGCATTTTCTATGTGTAGAGCCAGTGCTAAAGATACAAGACATGAGGCAGACATAGTATCATTCTATGGAGTAATCAAGGAGATCATATTGATTGACTACCACATGTTCCAGGTTCCTCTATTTAGGTGTAGTTGGGCTAACAAAGGAAATGGAGTCAAAGTGGAAGATGGTTTCACACTTGTGAATCTCCATCAGAATCAGTCAGCATACTTAAATGATCCTTTCATCCTGCCATCCCAACCTAAACAAATTTTCTACTCTAGAGATGATGATTGCTCACCTTGGTATGTTGTCATGAGGGCTCCTCCAAAAGGCTACCATGAGTTAGAGACAGAAGTGAAAGAAGTGGCACCATTATCAGTCAAGACAAATGAAGATTTAGGAGACCAAGATTCTGATGATGAGAGTTTCTGTGCTAGGAATGATTGTGAAGGTGTTTTAGTAGATAACTAATTATGCTTTTAATTGTGTTCGGGTAATTGAGGACAATGAAACCAGTAACATCCAAAACGATTCGTCGCAGTAAGCTCCATGCATGTCAGAAAGTGAGTCCAGTAGTGTCACTGACACAGACGAAAAAACAAAAAGCTGTACCTGATTGGCGTTCTGTAGACAAGGATGTAGAAGATAATGAAGTGATTGCTGAAGAAGCAGAAGAAGCAGAAGAACACTCATACCATGAAGAAGAACACTCACACCATGAAGAAGAACAAACCATCCCCACCACCAACAGAAGCAGCTCTAATGCTTATGAGTCACAGACTGAACAGTCTAGTAACAAAAAAAAAAAATACAAGAGGACCAACTAGAATGCACAGAATTGGAAAGAGGCATGATGATAAGTTACAAGTGCGATTTAATGCTATAGGTAATCATGTTGGTCGTGGATCAGTTACACTATCTTCCTTTATTGGTATCATTGTGAGAGAGCATGTGTCAGTGCTGCTAGATGACTGGAGACATCTAGACGCAAAGACAAAAGACATGATGTGGGAAGAAATCCAGGTACTTTGTTATGTTGTTTATATAATTTTATCTATCAACTTAAATGTGTTGATGTTGTAAATTGGCAATGTTGGAAAGGGGAGGTTCAATTTAAACGAACCTTGGCACAAACAAGTTATCATGGGGCAAATGTGTAATCTGTAGAGGTCTTCTAAATCTCGTCTCGTTGCCAAAATTCGGAATCTTAAAAGCAAGTCTGAAATACTGGATCTAAAGCCTGCCAACATCCCATGTGCATCGGCTTGGATGAGTTGGGTGAAGAGCAAACAGAGCATTGCTTTTCAGGTAATGTAAAATGTATATTAATTATATTTGTAAACTCTTTTTTAAATTTTGAGATTAGTTTTGTCATATAACTATTTCTGTGAATAGAAAAAAAGTGAGATATTCAGGGAGATGAGGAAAAACCAAATTCCTCAAACCACCAGTCGCAAAGGCATGGCTCGATTGGTAGTCCTAGCACTGGTAATAGCGGTAAAGGAGGTAAACCGAAGTGTGCTCTTATGGATATTGGAAATTCTGGTCAGACAGTTGTAGTAGGTCGTGTGTTCTCCAATGATCCAGCTGCTACGGTCCATTGCAGACCTATAGGTCCCAATGCTAGCAAGGTCTTGATAGAGATTCCGAAGGTTAATGATGCACGAGTGTGGAGAGAAAGTCCTGAAGTTGAAACCGTAGCTGATGCAGCAGGAACATTTGTGGCTTGGCCTAATGAGAAGGTTATAATGCTGTGAGAGATTTGTTATCTTAGTACTGTTTAAGATGTTGAACTTATGTATTTGGTTTTTATAATTAATTAATTAGTTTTAATATTTATATTTGTTATATATATATATATAATATATAATTAATGTGTATTAAAGAATGCATGAAACAATTACATTTATATATATGCTATAGTAATATTAGAAATAACAATTACGAAAACGCTATTATTAACATAACTAATAACAGTTTACAAATGCTATTATATAATATTTAATAGCTTCCGGAAAACGCTATTATATAATATTTAATAGCAGAGTTAAACCGTTATCTAAAAGGACAGGAAACGCTATTAAATGATAATATTTAATAGCATCCGTAAAACGCTATCTAAAGTGGGGGACTTTTAATCACGGGCGCAGATACAGCGTTTGTCAAAACGCTATAATATCGTTAGATAGCGTTTTTCGGGTGCTATAAATAGTCAATTTTCTTGTAGTGGGCCCACAAAGATTTTGAATATAGCCGTTACAACAATAAAGACAAAATCAAAACCGACGTAATTAATGAGAATAATTGTAATAATTGCATTAAATGCAATTGATGTCTTAGATTAGAGGTATAAATATGAGATGATTCCAATGTAATAGGACACACAATTTTTGGCAATAATACTTATACTTTTTACTTTTTCAGAGCAAATTATTGTTGAAATATCGTTCTTATTTTTACTTTTAATCTATTTGTTTTGGGTGTTGGATCCGAGATCCACATTTTGGCGCTAGAAGGAGGGGAGACATAGTCTTCACTCATGAAATTCCTATCTTTGTGGTCATTTGATCATTCGAAGGAAAGAAATCGTCATGGTTACTGACGGAGTAGATGCTACAAACCAAAACGCTGTGATGGACGCGATCAACGCTTTAACTGTAAGGTTTACTGCCGTAGAAAGAAATCTCGCAACCCTGACGACTGGTCAGGAGGATATCACTAAAAACTACGACACTATTACGGCTCGCTTAGATTCACTGGTTACGGCAATGGAGACACCACCTGCAGTCGAGGTACCCCCAGTCCTGCCAACAAACACTAACCGGCAGATACAATCGGAGGATCAAAATTCATTGCCCGGAAATGGAAATCCAGCCCAGGGAAAGGGATCAGACAATTTGGTCGATTTAACTGCCCTCGATGAACAGCAAGGAACTCGACAAACAGCTCATATGAGTTCGGACTTCCTTGACGTGCAGCGTGAGCTCAAAGAAATGCGAGCTAAATTTCAACATGCTGTCAGTCAAGCTCCTGAGATTGACCGGGTTATTGAGGAAGCATGTCGAACTCCGTTTAGTTCGGAAATAGCAAATGTTCGTCTCAAGAATTCAGGTCGACTCAAGATACCTTCTTACGATGGGATAGGTGACCCTAGGAATTATCTTGCAGCATTTCAAATAGAAGAATCCGAGCAAGAAGCCGGCTATTGTAAAATCTTTTCCGAACATCTGTCCGGTCCAGCTCTGTTATGGTTCACCCGTCTTAAACCTGAATCCATAAAAAGTTTTAAAGCCTTATCATCGGCTTCTCTTAAGCAATACTCAATGTTCATCGAGAAAGGGACTTCGGATGCAGATCTTTGGGCTCTGTCCCAAGGACCGAATGATCCACTTTGTAAGTATATAACGAATTTCAAGGAGGTTATTGCAAAAATACCGGGTATATCTCATTCAACTGCCATTTCCGATTTGAAAAACGGACTTTGGCACGAGTCGAGATTCCGAGAAGAATTGATCATCAACAAGCCGGATTGCATTCAGGATGCATTGTTCCGAGCTAATAGCTGGATTGAGGCCGAAGAAGATAAGAGATCTATCGCAAGGAGGTTTAAGAATTCACAGACAGTCACCAAGACGAACAGTCAACCTCCAAACAAAAAACCAGAGCTGAAGGATCAGCGAGATCAAAAACGCCTTGGAGTGAATCCACATAGCAATAACATCTCGAAATCCCATTTTGGAAGAGGAAAGAAAACTTCCTTTAATACTTGGGTCCGAGATGAAAATGCTTACTGCAAAATACATAGAGTGAATGGACACGCGATGAAAGATTGCGGAATCCTAAAACGATATCTTGCAGATTTATGTGCGTCTGGAAATCTAGCAAACTTCAATACCGACGAGTTCATAGCACAATATCACAAATCCAAAGAAAATCCAGGGGAGTCCCAAGGCAGTAACGAACGACCAAAGGTAATGGAGATAGCACCATCTGAGGGTCCCAAGCAACGGATAAACGTCATGATGGGAGGATCCAAGTTATTCGGAGACTCAATTCGGGAAATAAAGAAACATCAGTGGACAGCGGTGATAAACGTCTCGCGAGCACCGACCGTTAGTTTACAATCAACCGTAGTGAGTTTTGAAGAGGAAGATACTTCTCATCTTTCGAAACCACACGATGACGCTCTTGTGATAACCTTGGATGTAGCAAACTTTGAAGTAACAAAAGTCCTAATCGACACGGGGAGTTCTGTTGATCTCATTTTTCTTCGGACTTTGGAGAAAATGGGGATTTCCCGAGCTGATATCGTTGGAACGCCAATGCCATTAATCGCATTTACAAATAAAACTTCGATGTCTTTAGGAACAATTAAGCTACCAGTCCTCGCGGCGGGTGTACCTGTTATTGTGGAGTTCACGGTTTTTGACAAACCGTCCTCATACAATATAATCCTTGGAACACCGTGGATTTATCAAATGAAAGCGGTGCCGTCAACATATCATCAGTGCATCAAATTTCTGTCAAGCGAAGGGATAAAAACAATATACGGAGATCAACAAACGTCTCGAACGTGTTACCTCACTAGTCATAAGTTGCGTCCACGATAGCAATTACAGAATTTCAAGATTATGCCCAGGACTATAAAAGTTCATAATCCCGCGGAAACCACCGAGAAAGTAATAATCCATTAAGGTTACCTCGAACAAAAGGTGAAGATTGGAACCGCGATGGGCAAGGACGAAAGGGAAGCATTGATTCAAATGCTGAAGGATCATAAGGCTTCTTTCGCTTGGGAGGTAAAAGATATGCCAGACATCGATCTCAAAGTAATCTCTCATGAACTGCATGTTGATCCGAGCTTTAAACCAGTAAAGCAGAAAAGACGGAAGCTCTAATGGGTGTCAGAATAGACCAATCAGTTTCACCTAAGTAAACCTAGGTTTTTAAACCTTAATAAGACACACCACTAAGCTGCAAGTGCACAACCAATCGTATGTAGAATTTAAGGTATCGATCCACCCGAGGAAGTTGAGCACACAACAAGCTGTTATGGAAAAGAATAGGCTAGGACGAAGATAAGAGAGGGGGGTTGTTGTTGATCATCACGAAACAAATAAAACCTATCATACACTATACCGGATCAAAAACGATAATCATAGTAGTACTTTAGGGTCGAATCCACAGAGACCAGAGATACACTTTAAATTAATAGATTAAATTAAGCTAAGACAAAATAAAATAAGAGTTTTGTTTTCTAACAACCTAACGAGAAATAAAACAAAGCAAATAAATAATAAAAGAATATTAGGCATAGGGAAACCATCCGGGATGTGACAAAACAATTAAATCAATTAACTAGGAAATATTAAGATATGTTCATGAACTCAATTCACAATAATAAAAGTAATCCGCCGTCGCGCTCATACCTAACTTAGCAATACTAAAATAGATCTTAAACCGGTGGTTCGCCTATTAAAGTAAAACTAGCATTAATGAATAAGATTGATATGTTCACAAAGTGCCACGACTTCAACTGTCGTTGGCCATGGATCACCTTGCTTATCTAAGTATGTCAGGCGACCAACCGCACTGTCGTGTCTTAATCAATAAACCTAGAATCTAGAACAAGTTAGCTACTCAAGTCCTAGCATTAAGAATAACAATAGATAAAGAACTATAAAGTAAATTCCCAAACTAACAACCTAATAATCGGATCACATCCCTTCAGAGAAACCCTAGCCTAATAAGGAAACTACTCAAGCATAAAAATAGAAATAAAGATGAAACTATAAAGAGACATCTTTATAAAATAAAACTAAGAGTGTATTGAGATGTGAATCTCTTACAAACTATAAAAGGGAGAGAATGAATTGTATATTTTACAAGAGGCGAGCCCCTCTTTATATAGTAAAGGGAGAGAGGCCGCAAAAGGAAAAGAGAAGAGAAAATGGAAAGAAGAAAAATGGAAATCCTTGGAGAGTCGGCAAGCGGGGATCGATCGATCCTCGGTGTGGATCGGTCGATCCCACCGTCTTTTCGTCTTGGGCCAAAGCCTTTGATTGGATCGAACGGTCCATGGGCCTGGTTGGTCGGTTCTGCCGCCTCTTCAACCGTGGGTCGCAAATCTTCAGGGATCGATCGATCCTTGGTGTAGATCCGTCGATCCTCCTTCACTTCTTAACGATTGGTCGAATTGTTCATGCTTAGCCCATTTGCACTCTTATTTGATCCAAAATCCTTCCTTTTCCAATATTCTCTCTTTAGACCTGTAAATCACTAAGTAAAACAAATAGTCCTAATATCTATCTAATATAGGTTAGTTGACTCAAAATACAATCCTAAAACATAGACTAAAAACGATAAAAATAAGACTCATCAATTCCCCCAGACTTGAATCTTTGCTTGTCCTCAAGCAAGAACAATCTGAAATATAAATCTTAAAGGGAAAGGTTTGAAAACAAGTGATAACATCGTATTTTCGCCTATTTTAGCTATGGTTTTCTATAGTGTTTAACAAGGTTTTAATACATTTCTGATGTATTAAGGCCAATAACTTAGTATTTGCAAGAACAAAGAGTTTCTACAGGTTTCAAGGGAAAACGGCCAAAAAGGGAAAGAAAAGGACTTAGAGGACAATTTCGGACCGTCAGAAGTTTAGCATCCATTGAAGACCTTCCCTTGAACCAAAATTGGAGATCTTGGTGTCATTGGAAATCTTAAAGAGTCAAGATTTACCTCGAAGTCGAATCAAGTCATTTGGAGCTACTAGCCAGAAGTTATGCCCGATTGAAGACCGACCTGTCCAGGCGTACGGCCAAGCCACGGGTGTGCGGCCAACCATGGTTCCGCCGCATGGTGAAGCCCCGTGTGTGCGGCCAGGACACGTCTCTAACCGCCTCAAAGCCCAAGAAGTTCAATGTAAAAGCCCAAGACGTTTGGCCCAAGAAACCGACTCGTGGAGAGGGGAACCCTAACCCTAGTTCTGAGCACTGAAACCTATAAATACCTCTCTTTAGGGTTTTGAGAAAGCATGCTTAGAAGTTGGGAGATCTAGAAGAAGCCACCGCCCTTTTCAACTCGTAGCAGCCTTAGGGAGAAGACTTGAAGACTTTGAGAGCCTCCTCGGACGTCTCTCTCAGCCCCTGTTGTTCGATCTCTTTGTTTTCTTTACAGTTCTTTGCTTTTACTTTGTTAGGAGAAAGATCTAGTTTCTCTACACTTGTTGTTGAGAGATCGGATCCGAACCGTTGTTGAAACCCTTTTTATTCTATCGTTTTATGCTTTTGAGTTTCTCTTTTATTGCTTTGATGATTGGATCTGATATGTGTGAGTAGTTTACTAGTTGGGCGTAAGGGGTGATTCAAAGGAGATTTCAATGGGTAGATTAGCTTGAGTGGCAGTTCGTTAGGGTAGTTTCTTTTGCTCCTGTTCTTCTTCTAACCTGATCGTTAAAGCCTGTGTGAAGGAGTAATTTACCTTGACCTTGATCTTAGACCGTTTGCCTGCTAACCGTTGATTGTAAATTATCTGAACTAGGTTTAGAAGAGCTCGAAATATCACGCTTGAAGATTTACATTGTATCGTGTGCTCGTAGTAAACTTATCGATTCTGATCTTAATGCTTGCTTCTTATTGAGTTTCTATTCATATTGTATTAGTTACCGAATTTGATAGTGATAGCATCAACCTTACCGATCAGGGGTTTGGTGGCCAGTAGAAATCGTAGTTTGTGAACAGGCTTTAAATTGAATCTATCCAGGACCCTCAAGTGAACCCTATCTATGAATCCCCCGCGAAAATCCATGCATGCCCAGCGCTTCTCTATATTGCTTACAACCCACGTTTCAATCGCTTACTTGCTTTCGTTTATTGCTTTATTTTGCTTTGCTTTAGGTTTAGTTTGCTTTCTTTTAGTTTAGTCTCGTTTTGCTTTGCTTTCTTGTTTTCGTTTAGGTTAGTTCATTAGCTTTAGTTTATTTAGTTTATTTACTTTCTTAGTTTTAGGACCGTGACACAAACAACAACCCTCTTTTCATTTTGGTCTTAGCCTATTCTTTTCCATACCAGCTTGTAGCGCGCTGGATCGACCCTTAAGTACTACAAACGATTGGTTGTGCACTTGCAACCTTTTGATTGTTTTCACCTTAGGTTAAAAACCTAGACTCGTTTAGGTGAAACGCGAGAAGTTCTATTTAGACCCCATCAAGTTTTTGGCGCCGTTGCCTCCGGGGAAGTTTGAGTTGCCCACAAGCTTTGGACTAGGATAAAGTCTAAGACATTTTGCTACTGATCTTTCTTTTAAGTTTTACTTGTTTCAGGAGGCCTTAGGATGGATCCCGACGTCCATCCGGACTGGTATTACGACCGCCACAAACACCATAACGGGGAGATGATGTCGCGTCCAACACCATTGATCTAAGACTCCATGTACAGACCAGCATACCACCCGACTCATGGTCCCTTCATTGGTCACCACAGACCAGCCGTGATGTCACCTACAGGGCGAGCCCATCGCCCATCTCCTCGCATCTATGATGACCAATTCGTGAGAGCTGCCAGCTCACAACGTTCCAATAAACCCTCAGGTTTCTTCCATGCCTCTAATGAAGAAGATGAACACCGTGGGGTGAGGACAATTGGCTCATTTGAGAACTCATTTGTGAGGGCTGCACACTCACAACGCTCAGGCGAATTTTATGAAGAAGAAGAAGAGGATGAACTCTATGAGGTTATGAGGGTAGACTCATACGAGGATTATCCATCCTATTCTAATCAAGAGCCTAAACCACATAGTTCTCAGGAGGAGATTAAGTTTGAAGACCCCGTGCGAAATTCTCTTGACGCTCAAGAAGAGGCTACTGATGAAGCCGTTAAGGGAAGAGTAGAAGCTTTCTTTGAAGATATCGAAGACCAAATTATAGAGATGAAATCAATCTACCCTCCGGAAGAGGTAGGTAGGGCTTGTAGAATCTTCCTAGAAATGGTCAAATGTGGAGGATTTGACGTTGATCAACCACTAACTAAAGAGGAGAAAGAAACGGTAGGGTGGCTTGCTCGACTGGAAAGAGTAGGATCCCTTGACGAAGAAGAAAGGCTTCTGCGAAACCTTCTAGAGACAGTAAACCACGCTTCAAAGAGGATAGGGAAAATTTTTTCTTGCTACTTGCAGGTATTAGAAGAAGAGGGGGTCTACCCTGAAGAAAAAGAGATCGAGAAAGAACACCTTGAAAAGAAAGGTGCAAAGGAAGGAGCCCCAACCGATCTAAACTATCCTTTAGAGAAAAGTGGGAAAGCCGAGGTGACATTCTAGAGAGTAGAGGCTCCCAAGGATCCACACGAACCACCACCACTTGAGGAAGAACCGGAGCCAGTCACAGAGCTAGTCACGGAGCCATCGCCGCAAGACCGTGACCTGGGCTTGCTGGGACACGACCCTCGACCGCACATGCGAGCACCGGGCGTGCAGCAGACAAGCCTACCGCTGCATGAGCGTGCTCTTGTCGTGCGGCCTGACTCCGCTCCACAGCCTGACTCGAACCACCCTCTGCCGCATGACCAAGCACTGGAGGTGCGGCAGACCTGCCTTCTACCGCATGGACGGGGCAGCACCATGTGGCCAGGCACCAATCTGCAGCGAACCGCATACTCTCCTCCAACGCTTCAACCGACGCGAACCCTCATCGCGCTGCACCACCGGACGAAGATAACCTGAAGACGGAAGTCAAGAAGTTGAAACCCACGGATGACGAGAGATCCAACCGCTTGAAGCCACAAGAAGAGCCTAGAGCCTTGGCGTACAAGTCTCCAAACAGATTTCGAGAAAGAAGAGGAGAAGAAACGGAAGTTCCTTACAAAAAGGGAAAACTTCTTCAAAACTTTCAAGAAAAAGGTAACTCTACCTCCATAAACACTTGTAAGGTTCCCTCATACACTTTACAGGAAACAGAGGAAAGAGAAACCATCGGAGAAGCCGTGTGGGAGTCAAGAATAACCGGGAAACAAGGGCAAATGTTTTTCGAAGAATCGGATCATGGGAGCTCTCGAGGAGAAGAAGAGGGCCATTCCCCGTCAACATGCAACCCAAATTTTTTCCCTATACAGGAAGATCACCAAACGGAAGCAAGCAAAGAAGAGGGAGAGCTCATGATCGCGTCACAAGCAGCCGAGATCGCCGAATTACAACCGTCCGACCATGGTCCAGATGTGTGGCAATCACCTTCTCGACCACATGGTCGGATAACGGTCCATCGACAGGCCACGCCTTGGCCGCAGAAACAGGGCCCTAGTCCGTGGCCAGTGAACGATTCATTCTTAAGCTGCAAAGACATGATTTTAGGCCCGTCGCCCGCAACCAGCCGTGATCGCGACAAGCTCCAAGGCCATAATGATCTAAAGCCCCATGAAAAAGAAGAACCTAGCTTCATGGTAACGTGTTACACAGCAGCTAGCCTTCAGCCACAGGCCTTACAAGATCAAGAAGAAAAGCTTGTGAAACGGAAGCGAGAAGCCAAGGGACCTAGGCCTAAGGAATTTTATGAAGGAAGAAAGACGTTGGAAGCTACTGACCATCCTGAGTCCAGGGAGTGGACATACGGTGAACCTTTTTCCGAAAAGAAAATTCACTTTAAGGAAGGAAGTAACGAGGAACATCTTGAAAACTTCTCAAGAAAGGATGCTGAGATTGGTAGGCTCTTTACTGATGAGAAAGAAGAGAAAGGATCCGGAGAAGCATACTTGTGTATGATGACTCAAGCTCCACAAGAAGAATTTCGCAGAAACATTGCTTTTCGGCGAATTCGGGAAAGGAGAGAGGCTCCCGATCAAAGCAACTTCCGACCACGACCTCCTTCACTTCTCTACCACCCCTATGGAGATTCTAAACCAACCCCCAAGCCTCGTCCAAGTCGCAACCGCCCTCCCGACCCGCAAACGGACGGGCGTGACCACAACTTCCTCAAAAGAAGCCGTGTCTCTTTCAGTCTCAGCCACCGACCTCTCCAAGATACAACCAATGGTATCCCTCGCCATGGGAGTCAAGGAGAACGTTTTGAGACCATCATGACGGTACGTATACGTGTTGTTGGACACGATACTACGAAGAAACAAGAGAAAGAACCGGATCCTATGGTGGTTTGCAATTCTATGACTCACCATAAATCTCATCCTTTGCGAGCACTTGAAAAAGGGGAGATTTATAAAAAAGAAGGAGATCCACCATACGAGATTATTGAAGAAGAACTCGGAGGTCTCAACAAAGCAAGACCAAAGAGAGCCCGTCATAGGATAAGCTCTCCATCAGCCTAACCTGCAGATTCACCAACGTCGAGCTCAACGACGTTAAACAAAGCGCTGGATGGGAGGCAACCCATCATTAGGTTATGTTTTTGATTTTTGGTTCTTAGTCTTGATTATGCTCTGTGCTTTGATGTGTCTTTTATCTTTGTTAAAAGGAAGCAAGCAGGAAGATTTAGTCGCCACACGGAAGAGTCTTTAAGACTTGGCGATCGGATCCCTGCCGCATGACCAAGACACCAGCCCGCGGCAGTAAGGCCATCGACCGCACGGTCGGGGGCCGAGCATGCGGCCTGAGCCTTGACGGATGGGTCAGTCCGGACACGATCACCGATCGTATCTCCAATCCGCGATAGCCCACCATCTGTCCCGGCCATGTGCTTCACCCTTTCTGATCTTAAACACGACACACTGCATGCATTCAACGCCATGACCAGACCATTGGCATACCTTACCTATCTATCTATCTATTTATTTTTAGGATTTTGTTTTTGGTTTTTGTTTTTCTAATTCGCTATTGATGGTTTTAGGTTTTGTAACAAGAATACACAAGGAAGGAAAGGAAATCTAGCATTGGGGAAAGAACTATAGAAAGTCGCTATCCACCATCCGCCTCACCATCACTCCACCATCGACCAACGGACAAGAATTCGCAACAATTTAAGTCTGGGGGAAGATGATCCATCTAAATACCAAGGTGACATCGTTCTTAAACTTTATCTTTCTTTTTATGATTTTCATACTCTTCCCTTTCTTTTTCCCACCGAGGACGGTGTGATGTAAGTCTGGGGGGAAGGATGTTCATCCTCTACTAACGATGCTACTTTTTGCTCTTGTTGACTTGCGAAATTTTCCATTTTTTACATCAATATTGAATTTTTATCGAGTCGTTTTATTGAGTCAAAATTAGTAGGGAATTACTATCTTCTTCTAACGGTTTATCTGATTTGATTAACACTCTACTCTTGATCACGCTTAACTACGGAGCAAAGTTTGGATAGGCCGTGAGCTGATTCGACAATCCCCAAAGACCCATGTTCGATGGATATTCAGATGATTCAGAGTTGTCTCTAACCTTTACAGGACCTAAACCGGACTTAATTGTCGAGCCTTGGGATCTGAGATATAGTGGAGTGGATTTCAACTTCGAGCCTTACGAGACATTGCACTTCTTCATCAGTATGGTCCCCTCACTCTTCCCTTCAATACTCTAAAAAAAAAAAAAAAAAAAAAAAAAAAAAAGAAAAAGAAATGAGGAGACGACGGAAGTGAACCAAGGGATGATGTAGCTACCACAATGCATACTTTGGACCTCACGGAAGTCTATTCTATAAAAAAAAAGAGAAAGAGGATATAGGTCAAAAAGAAGTGAACCGAGGGATGATGTGGCAACCACCATGCATACTTCGGACCTCATGGAAGCCTGTCCCAAATAAAGAGCAAGGGGTCGATAGAAAAAATAAAATGATACCCTAGAAAAGTAGGGAGAAATCGATCCCTTGGAAGTGAGAAAAGAGGAAGAGGGTCGAACATACGAAGAAAGTCTCGGCTTGGGGAAGAGTCTACATGCCTCCAATCGATTTTTCCTTGGTAAGATCTCACCATTTTATTTATGCTTAATTTATGTAAAGAGACGACGATGGAGAGTCTGGAGACGCCGGAAAACTGTGGGATTGATTAAGGAGAGTTGGTTACTCTCATGGAAACTAACGGACGGAAGTTCCGGACGTCAAGGCAGTGAGGAGTGTAGAGAGGATAACCCGGAAGGTAAGTTAGTTCCCGCGTTTTCAAACCTCTTTTCCATGACTTTACTTTCTTGTTTGCTTGAGGACAAGCAAAGTCTAAGTCTGGGGGAGTTGATAACATCGTATTTTCGCCTATTTTAGCTATGGTTTTCTATAGTGTTTAATAAGGGTTTAATACATTTCTGATGTATTAAGGCCAATAACTTAGTATTTGCAAGAACAAAGAGTTTCTACAGGTTTGAAGGGAAAACGGCCAAAAAGGGAAAGAAAAGGACTTAGAGGACAATTTCGGACCGTCAGAAGTTTATCATCCATTGAAGACCTTCCCCTGAACCAAAATTGGAGATCTTGGTGTCATTGGAAAGCTTAAAGAGTCAATATTTACCTCGAAGTGGAATCAAGTCATTTGGAGCTACCAGCCAGAAGTTATGCCCGATTGAAGACCGACCTGTCCAGGCGTACGGCCAAGCCACGGGTGTGCGGCCAACCATGGTTCCGCCGCATGGTGAAGCCCCGTGTGTGCGGCCAGGACACGTCTCTAACCGCCTCAAAGCCCAAGAAGTTCAACGTAAAAGCCCAAGATGTTTGGCCCAAGAAACCGACTCGTGGAGAGGGGAACCCTAACTCTAGTTCTGAGCACTGAAACCTATAAATACCTCTCTTTAGGGTTTCGAGAAAGCATGCTTAGAAGTTGGGAGATCTAGAAGAAGCCGCCGCCCTCTTCAACTTGTAGCAGCCTTAGGGAGAAGACTTGAAGACTTTGAGAGCCTCCTCGGACGTCTCTCTCAGCCCCTGTTGTTCGATCTCTTTGTTTTCTTTATAGTTCTTTGCTTTTACTTTGTTAGGAGAAAGATCTAGTTTCTCTACACTTGTTGTTGAGAGATCGGATCCGAACCGTTGTTGAAACCCTTTTTATTCTATCGTTTTATGCTTTTGAGTTTCTCTTTTATTGCTTTGATGATTGGATCTGATATGTGTGAGTAGTTTACTAGTTGGGCGTAAGGGGTGATTCAAAGGGGATTTCCATGGGTAGATTAGCTTGAGTGGCGGTTCGTTAGGGTAGTTTCTTTTGCTCCTGTTCTTCTTCTAACCTGATCGTTAAAGCCTATGTGAAGGAGTAATTAACCTTGACCTTGATCTTAGACCATTTGCCTGCTAATCGTTGATTGTGAATTATCTGAACTAGGTTTAGAAGAGCTCGAAATATCATGCTTGAAGATTTACATTGTATCGTGTGCTCGTAGTAAACTTATCGATTCTGATCTTAATGCTTGCTTCTTGTTGAGTTTCTATTCATATTGTATTAGTTACCTTATTTGATAGTGATAGCATCAACCTTACCGATCAGGGGTTTGGTGGCCAGTAGAAATCGTAGTTTGTGAACAGGCTTTAAATTGAATCTATCCAGGACCCTCAAGTGAACCCTATCTATGAATCCCCCGCAAAAATCCATGCATGCCCAGCGCTTCTCTATATTGCTTACAACCCACGTTTCAATCGCTTACTTGCTTTCGTTTATTGCTTTATTTTGCTTTGCTTTAGGTTTAGTTTGCTTTCTTTTAGTTTAGTCTCGTTTTGCTTTGCTTTCTTGTTTTCGTTTAGGTTAGTTCATTAGCTTTAGTTTATTTACTTTCTTAGTTTTAGGACCGTGACACAAACAACAATCCTCTTTTCATTTTGGTCTTAGCCTATTCTTTTCCATACCAGCTTGTAGCGCGTTCAACTCCCCGTGGATCGACCCTTAAGTACTACAAACGATTGGTTGTGCACTTGCAACCTTTTGATTGTTTTCACCTAAGGTTAAAAACCTAGACTCGTTTAGGTGAAACGCGAGAAGGTCTATTTAGACCCCATCAACAGGATCTTACAACTCCTCGAGAATCTCCGTACATCTTCCGTAAATCTATCACTCAAAGGATTGAGCTTACAACATATACTAATCATTGGCTTAGCAACTCTCCGTACTGATGTCCCGATATCTCAAGGAAGCTCCAAAATTTCCATTGTTGACTCCCTACATTCATTCTTTACAAGCATGCAGTCTCAACGAGGGAGTATCGATCAAAGATCGCGTAGACGCTTACCTTCTTCTAGCTTCAAAGACATTCTTTTTATGGTTCCTTTCCTCCTCTTCTCTTTACTCTTTCGAGATCGATTTCTCCCTACTTTTCTAGGGTATCATTTTTTTTTTCCTATCGATCTCCTTTTCTCTTTAGCCCGGGGTTGGTTTTCATGAGTCTGAAGTATGCAAGGGGGTAACCACACATCCCTCGGCCCACTTCTTTGTTTACCACATCCCTTTTCTTTTCTTTTTTTCTCTCTTTTTTTTTTCTTTTTCTTATTAAGGAGAAGAGATAGGGGAACCATACTTTTTTCGAAGTTATGCGCGTCTTGGAGAGCTTGAGTCAGAGGTCGCGTTCGATATATACCAAGCCCCAAGTTGAGAAGATTAAGTCCAAATTAACGTCTTGTCACGGGTGGAGTCAACGCCAAATCAATCGGATTTCCAAGAGATAGGGACTTCTGGTGAGTTGTTCGGCTAATGGCGTTCCAATCTTCGGCTCTTCAAAAGGATAGTCATGATGGATAGCAGAAGATATTAGTACGAACACACGATTCACAAAAGAAGTTTCAAGTTCTAAACCATTTTGACTCGATAAAACGACTCAAATAAAATGAAAATGTTAGCATAATAGTCACATATCCCCCCAGACTTACTTCACACCGTCCCTGATGCGATCATGGATGAGAAAGGAGATGAGGACGAGCTTGTAGCCGAGGACTTAGAGCTAGGAGAGGAACCAGAGCTTGAACCGGAGCTTAAACCAGCGCTTGAACCAGAGGAAGCATTGATCACACCCACGGGTCCTATGACTCGTTCTAGAGCCAAGAAGTTCAACAAAGCCATTGGTGGTCTACTTAACAATATTCAGAAGCATTCGGACCACTTGGAGGAATTTGGAGAAAGAGCTAATCAAATCACTCTGATTTTGATTCAAGCTAATTGAATTCAACAATGGGTGAGTGATTCAATTGTACTCTTTTTCCTTTGTCAAGATTTTTTCCCACTGGGTTGTTTTTCTTGGCAAAGGTTTTAACGAGGCAATTGTGTCACTCCGTCATGGCCCATTTGTTGAATTCGAAGCCCATGGCCCCTAAACTTAAAGATCACGCCATTTGAAGGAGAGGAGCCTAATTTTCAAGTTCAAACTTAGCTTTTAATTCTGTGTTATTTTCGAGAACTTTGTGTTTTGTTCCCTTCTCTTCTCTTCTCTTCTCTTCTCTTCTCTTCTCTATTTAAACTCTCTTGTAATCTCTTTGAGAACTCACCTTCTCTTTTATCAAAAACCCTTTTTATTTGAGTTTGATTTTCTCTCTTGGTGTGTAATATCCTTGAGGAATCTACTCTTCTCTCTTGGTGTGTAATATCCTTGAGAAATCCTACTCTTCTCTTTGGTGCGTCATATCCAACGAGAGAGTGGCTGGAATATCAAAGGCTTTCCGCAACCTTTGTGTGACCATTCGATCCACCACTTGCTTTAGCAAGCCTATCCCTTTATCTCAACCGATTTCAGAGTGCCGATCTTAGGAGATTCGTATCAAGTGGTATCAGAGCACATTCTGAAAGTTGAGTATTCGAAATCCTTGTTTGTCTCTTCATATTATGTGTTTTGTGATCATCAAGTGACTTTTAGGATTCCGTCGATCGTAACTGTTGCTAGGATTGTTAGATTTCGATACAATTTTACCAGTTTGCTATAGACGAATCGATCTGTCTGTTTATCAATTTTCGTGTTCATCCGAATTTTATAACTCATCGTTTCGTTGTTTGAATACGAGCAGTTCTGTTTGAGTTTTCTGCAATTGTTAAATTTTGGACTGTTTGGATTCTAGCAATTGTTTCTCTGTTCTAGAACTAGTTACTGGTGACTTGTGTGTTTAATTGCTTCAGGAACCATGTCTGACGATGAAGAAGAAGCCAGAGTCTTGAGAAACAACAAGTTGTTAATGGAAGCAATGATGGCTCAAATGACCAAGCTCATGAATGACAATACGGAATCACTTCGTCAAGAGTTTCATCAGTTTCGTGGACAAGAACCAGGCAGAGCTAGAGTAAGAGACGAGCAGAGAAGATCTCCAAGAAGGCGTCGCGATTCCCGTGAGCGAAACAGAGATGATGCTGCTGAAGATTACTATGGACTTCATAGTAGCTCTTCCCAAAACAGTCAAAGAAGAGCCAGACGTGGGAGAGGAGATCATGTTCGTGATGAATTCAAAGGACTCAAGCTTCGAATCCCTCCTTTTCAAGGGAAAAACGATCCAGATGCTTACTTGGAGTGGGAGAAGAAAATTGATTTGGTTTTTGGTTGCCACCACTACACTGAGATTAACAAAGTAAAAGTTGCAGCTACTGAATTTAGTGATTATGCTCTCTGCTGGTGGGATCAAGTGGTGACTTCAAGAAGACGCAATCAGGAGGATCCGGTGGAAACATGGACTGAGATGAAAAGGCTCATGAGAAAACGATTTATACCCAGTCACTATCACCGTGAGTTGCATCAGAATTTGGCAAGACTTACTCAAGGGACTCGATCAGTGGAAGAATACTTCAAAGAAATGGAAAAGCTTATGTTGAGAGCAGATATCTCAGAGGATAGAGAAGCCACTATGTCGAGATTTTTGAGGGGACTAAACAGAGAAATTCAAGACAGATTGGAGACTCAGCACTATTTGGAGTTGGAGGAAATGATGCATAAGGCTGTTCTGTTTGAACAGCAAATCAAGAGAAAGAGTACTTCAAGAGCAAACTATGGGGCTGGAAGTACAACCACCAGACCGAGCTATCAAAAGGAGAATTACAAAGAGGAAAAACCAAGTTCTTCAAGAGAGTTGAAGCCAACTACGACCTCCAAGAATGAAGTCAGATCCTCCACATCAACTCATGAAAACAAAGGAAAAGCTGAGATGAGGTCAAGAGATGTGAGGTGTTTTAAATGTCAAGGAAGAGGACACTATGCTAATGAGTGCTCTAACAAGAGAATTATGATTCTTCTGGAAAATGGTGAGGTTGAATCAGAGGATGAGAAACCAGAAACGCCAACCTCAGAAGAAGAGAATGAAGAGTTTGCTATTCAAGGAGAGCTATTAGTAGCTAGAAGATCGCTGAGCATTCAAACTAAGTCCGAGGAGCAAGAACAGCGAGAAAACTTGTTTCACACAAGATGTAAGGTCCAGGGCAAGGTTTGTAGCCTTATTATTGATGGAGGAAGCTGCACCAATGTTGCAAGTGAATCTATGGTTCAGAAACTTGGTCTAAAGATGAAGCAGCACCCGAAACCATATAATCTGCAATGGCTCAATGATGAGGGCGAAATGAAGGTCAAGAATCAAGTTCTGGTTACTTTATCGATTGGCAAGTATGAGGATGAAGTTTTGTGCGATGTATTGCCCATGGAAGCTAGTCATGTACTCTTAGGAAGGCCGTGGCAGTCTGATCGAAAAGTCATTCATGACGGATTTACCAACCGATACTCTTTTGAGTTCAAGAACAGAAAAACCGTCTTAGTCCCTATGACTCCTCAAGAAGTTTATCAGGATCAGCTTCATCTCAAGAACAAGGAGAAGAAAGACACTAAGAAATCAAACTTCTTCGCCAAGGCTGGTGATGTCAAGAAAGCTCTCTACTCTAAACAGCCTATGCTTTTATTTGTGTTTAAAGAAGCTCTTACAAACTTACCTGACCTTGCACCGGTATTACCGAGTGAGATGAAAACTCTTTTGCAGGACTATCAAGATGTCTTTCCAGAAGATAACCCAAAAGGTTTGCCACCAATACGTGGGATAGAACATCAAATTGACTTTGTGCCCGGAGCTTCACTTCCAAATCGACCAGCATATAGAACCAATCCCGTGGAGACCAAAGAGTTGCAAAAACAGGTTGATGAGCTTATGGAGAAAGGTCATATCCGTGAAAGTATGAGCCCATGTGCTGTACCGGTTCTACTTGTGCCTAAAAAGGATGGAAGCTGGCGCATGTGTGTTGATTGCAGAGCCATCAATAATATCACGGTTAAGTATCGCCATCCTATACCTAGACTTGATGATATGCTTGATGAGTTGCATGGTTCTTGCATTTTCTCTAAAATTGATCTTAAAAGTGGATATCATCAAATTAGAATGAAAGAAGGTGATGAATGGAAAACTGCATTTAAGACTAAGCATGGATTGTATGAGTGGTTAGTCATGCCTTTTGGTCTAACAAACGCACCTAGTACTTTCATGAGATTGATGAATCATGTTCTTAGAGCTTACATTGGCATCTTTGTTGTGGTGTACTTTGATGATATCCTGCTCTATAGTAAGAGTCTAGATGAGCATATTGAGCATTTGACATTGATCTTGAATGTCCTTAGGGAAGAAAAACTTTATGCCAACTTAAAGAAATGCACTTTTTGTTCGGATAACCTCGTGTTTCTAGGTTTTGTAGTAAGTGCAGATGGAATCAAAGTCGACGAAGAAAAGATCAAAGCTATAAGAGACTGGCCCATTCCAAAGACCGTTGGTGAAGTAAGAAGTTTTCATGGCCTTGCTGGATTCTATCGACGTTTTGTGAAAGATTTCAGTACCGTAGCAGCACCACTTACTGAAGTTATCAAGAAGGACGTTGGATTTAAATGGGACAAAGCTCAAGAAGAAGCGTTTCAGACCTTGAAAGAGAAGCTTACTAACGCCCCTGTTTTGATTTTACCTGATTTTCTTAAAACTTTTGAAATTGAATGTGATGCCTCTGGAGTAGGAATTGGAGCTGTTTTGATGCAGGATAAAAGACCTATAGCTTATTTCAGTGAAAAGCTAGGAGGAGCTACTCTCAATTACCCAACCTATGACAAGGAGCTGTATGCATTGGTTCGAGCTTTACAAACGTGGCAACACTATCTCTGGCCTAAAGAGTTTGTCATTCATACTGACCATGAGTCTCTCAAGCACCTTAAAGGACAACAAAAGCTCAACAAGCGACATGCGAGGTGGGTTGAATTCATTGAGACCTTTCCATATGTCATCAAGTACAAAAAAGGTAAGGACAATGTAGTTGCCGATGCATTGTCACGGAGGTATGCTCTTCTCTCTACTCTTGAAGCTAAGATGCTAGGATTTGATCAGCTTAAAACTTTGTATAAAACTGATTCTGATTTTGGTAGCGTATATCAAGCCTGTGAAAGGTTTGCTTCTGGTCATTACTATAGGCATGATGGGTTTCTATTCTATGATAAACGTTTGTGTGTGCCTAACTGTTCTATGCGAGACCTGTTTGTTAGAGAAGCACATTCAGGAGGCTTAATGGGACACTTCGGAGTTGCCAAGACGCTTAAGGTGATGCAAGATCACTTCCATTGGCCACACATGAAAAGAGATGTAGAAAGAATCTGTGGAAGATGTACCGTGTGCAAACAAGCTAAGTCTAAGGTTCAGCCTCACGGTTTGTATACTCCTTTACCCATCCCTACTCACCCTTGGAATGATATATCTATGGATTTTGTTGTGGGATTGCCTAGGACAAGAACTGGAAAGGATTCTATCTTTGTCGTTGTGGATAGGTTTTCTAAGATGGCTCATTTCATAGCATGTCACAAGACTGATGATGCATTGCATATTGCTAATCTGTTCTTTAAAGAGGTTGTTCGTTTGCATGGCATGCCTAAGACTATTGTTTCTGATAGAGATACTAAGTTCTTAAGTCATTTTTGGAGAACTCTATGGTCTAAGTTGGGAACTAAGTTACTGTTTTCTACTACATGTCATCCCCAAACTGATGGACAAACTGAAGTGGTTAATAGAACCTTGTCTACTCTTCTTCGTGCATTAGTTAAAAAGAACTTGAAATCTTGGGAAGAATGTTTGCCTCATGTAGAATTTGCATATAATCATTCGGTGCATTCTGCTACTAAATTCTCTCCATTTCAAATTGTTTATGGTTTTAATCCTATATCTCCTTTGGATCTAATCCCTTTGCCTTTGAGTGAAAGAGCTAGCCTAGATGGGAAAAAGAAAGCTGAAATTGTGCAACAGATCCATGAGCAAGCGAGGAAGAACATAGAAGAGAAAACCAAGCAGTATGTTCACAAAGCAAACAAAGGAAGGCGCGAGATGATTTTTGAAGTTGGAGACCAAGTATGGGTACACTTGAGGAAGGAACGATTTCCAGCTGAAAGAAAGTCCAAGCTAATGCCCAGGATTGATGGTCCATTCAAAATCACAAAGAAGATCAACGACAATGCTTATCAACTTGATCTGCGAGGTAAGTACAAAGTAAGTGATAGCTTCAATGTTTCTGATTTGGTTCCTTTTATTGCAGATGAAACAGATTTGAGGTCAAATCCTTTTCAAGAGGGGGAGGATGATGCGATCATGGATGAGAAAGGAGATGAGGACGAGCTTGTAGCCGAGGACTTAGAGCTAGGAGAGGAACCAGAGCTTGAACCGGAGCTTAAACCAGCGCTTGAACCAGAGGAAGCATTGATCACACCCACGGGTCCTATGACTCGTTCTAGAGCCAAGAAGTTCAACAAAGCCATTGGTGGTCTACTTAACAATATTCAGAAGCATTCGGACCACTTGGAGGAATTTGGAGAAAGAGCTAATCAAATCACTCTGATTTTGATTCAAGCTAATTGAATTCAACAATGGGTGAGTGATTCAATTGTACTCTTTTTCCTTTGTCAAGATTTTTTCCCACTGGGTTGTTTTTCTTGGCAAAGGTTTTAACGAGGCAATTGTGTCACTCCGTCATGGCCCATTTGTTGAATTCGAAGCCCATGGCCCCTAAACTTAAAGATCACGCCATTTGAAGGAGAGGAGCCTAATTTTCAAGTTCAAACTTAGCTTTTAATTCTGTGTTATTTTCGAGAACTTTGTGTTTTGTTCCCTTCTCTTCTCTTCTCTTCTCTTCTCTTCTCTTCTCTATTTAAACTCTCTTGTAATCTCTTTGAGAACTCACCTTCTCTTTTATCAAAAACCCTTTTTATTTGAGTTTGATTTTCTCTCTTGGTGTGTAATATCCTTGAGGAATCTACTCTTCTCTCTTGGTGTGTAATATCCTTGAGAAATCCTACTCTTCTCTTTGGTGCGTCATATCCAACGAGAGAGTGGCTGGAATATCAAAGGCTTTCCGCAACCTTTGTGTGACCATTCGATCCACCACTTGCTTTAGCAAGCCTATCCCTTTATCTCAACCGATTTCAGAGTGCCGATCTTAGGAGATTCGTATCAGTCCCGGTGTGTAAGAAAAATCAAAGAAAGGAAATGCAAATCATAAGAAAACAAAAGTCAGAAAACAAAGCAGGGATCGATCGATCCTGGTAGGGGATCGGTCGATCCTACTGTTAGAGATACAAATCTAAATACAAAAATACATAAGTTTAAAAAGAAACTAAACATATATAGTACAGAGGATAGAACCAGTGGATAGGAGTCTATGCTGAAGGTGGAGTGTCGAAAATGCCTGGGTCTCGCCTGGTACGAATGCGGAAATCGTCCTGCACGCTAGTCTCCGAATCATCATGGCTAGATGAAGAGTGCCATGTACGGGATCGGCCAGGAGGGTCTGAAGAGTACTCCTCATCATCATCAATGCGGACAGCAGAAATACGAGCAAAGACATCGACCTCAGGATCAGCCTCGTGTACAGGAGTAGGCTCACGTGGAGGCGGCGGTGGTGGTGGTGCAACGCAGCAAAGCCAAGAAGCAATCTTGGTCAGCAGGGTGTTGTTCTTCTTGGTCGTCTCGCAGACCCAACGCTCCATCTCTGTAGTCGGCTCCGGTGGATCTGTAGCGGTGTAAGCGATCACATCAAGCTCAAATGGTGGCACCTGTCTGGAGAATGGCTGAAATGGCGGCGGCTGAGATGCAGAAGGCTCAGAAGGACCAGCCTCATCAGTGCGTCTGGTACGTGCTGCTCTCCTAACACCACTAGTCTTCGGCGGGATAGGTCTCTCGCAAAGCGCCCCACCAGGCGGGTTGAAACCAATGTTTCCTGGAATAGCGAGAGATGTCAAATCAATGCAGGGCAGTCGAATGTACCTGTAGACCCCGTCAGAACCCTGGAAACGGTAGGCTAGCGAGTGGCGGATGAGGATCTCACTGGCGTAGAGGTGCTCTCGGTCGATGAATCGCGCCTTGTGCTCAGGAATGGGAGGCGCGATGTTGAAACGGCAGAAGGTGATGATAGGTGTCACCAAGCTCCAAATCATAATCGCCTTCTTCTTGGACCGAAGCGCTTGCTTCGCCACCTGGATGAACTCCTGGACAAGTAATGCGGCGAAGTTGACGCGGTGCGTCTTGTTGTAGTTGGCCGCGGTCGGGTCAGTGATGAAGGGATGGAGTCCATAGAAGCACATGGAAAGCTCGGGGAGCTGCAAAGTACCCATCTCAGCACGGGCAAAGATAGTGCTCATGAAGCGGACTGCCAAGAGAATCACCGGGCTGCGGATAAGTGCCTGCTTGGCACCTCTAGAAACGTACTCACCAGACCCCAAAGTCTGCCAAAATGCAGAAGGATCAGTGATGCCATCGAACTGGGTCTTCTCGCAAGGCGGGATGCCGTAGAGATCACACAACTGGTAGAGTGTGATAGTGAAGTGTCTCCTAGACAGGAAAAAGGAGATGAAGGCATCTGTGGCATCAAGTGGATCCGTCGGAAAGTGCACCTGGAGTGTGTCGAGAAACTCAGCTGCAGCATTGGGATAGATATCCCATCGTTTCTCCGGGAAAGAACCGAAGCCAGCATTGCGCAGAAATCCCAGGACATCATCGAGGATGCCCATCGCTCTCAAAACATCGGTTTCCAGAAACCGTGTGGGCTCGAACTTGCAAGCGCGGAGTGCAATGCTGTTGTCTTGATCCTTTTGGGTCCACTCTCTCTCTCCGGTGGCTGGTTATTTGCCGCTATGTCGTGTTGGAGCCATTTCCTGAAAACAGAAAACACTCAAACACAAATGAGAACAATTCACAAAGTTTAACAAAAATCAAAATGATTTTAGAAACTTATATAAACAAGCAGTGCGACGAAAACGCAAGCAAACAACATCCAATTAAACATAAAATCGAAAATTCTATCGCACTCGCGAAATGCAAAACAGAAAAATCGATACATGCAATGGCATTAAACACATGCAATCAGCAATTAGCACTCTCTCGAACTCAATCGTCTTTCTCAATCCATCAATTTGCATTTCTAAACTTCTAAAATTGAAATTCTAAAGCTTATCACACAAAATTTTCAAGTTTCTCATAACCAAATCAAATGCATTGCAAAACAAAGAAACTAGCAATCCTATAGCATCCCCAACAACCTAATTCAACCTCATTCTAAGAGATTACAAAGTTCTAACACCTAAAAGTGTAAAAATCCAAAATTTCTAAACAAAATTCGAACTCAGTACCTCAAATGAATCGAGCTGGGTATAGGGGGATCAGATAGAGCTCGAAAAATAGTGTGATTTAGCACCAAGAATCAACAAAAACAATGGAGAATTGAGAGATATTTTTAGGATTGAAGTTTTTAGAGAGAGAGAGAAATGGAGGTTGGGGATCGATGGAGGAGAGAGAGGGCTCGATCTCCATCTATTTATTGGCCCAAAAACCGGTTTAAACCGGTTTGAATCAAGTGACAAACCGATTCAAACCGGAAACCCTGATTTTTTTTGTTCGAAATACCTGAGTCGGGATCGATCGATCCCTGGTGTAGATCGATCGATCCCGAGGCTTCTGTCCCTCGGCTTATTTCCAAGCGAGACCGATCGATCCGTGGTGGAGATCGATCGGTCCTAAGTATTTGATTGTCAAAATTTCGCATCTTTATGCGATTGAAACCTATTCCTGAAACACTTAAAAATTCTCATTGATCCACTGATTAAATCCTCAACTTATAAATAGTCTAAACTTCAAAAAATCAAAAGAAACAAAAACCAAAAGCTCAAAACATAATAGTTAGTACAAAAACATCGGGTTGCCTCCCGGAAGCGCTTGTTTTAAGTCTATAGCTTGACTCTCTGTCTTCTAGGCTTGTGAACGAGTCCTTAGACCTCCGACTTGTCCTCCTTAGATACTCACATTGCGACCTCCCTCTTCGATACGGATGGGTCTAACCGCGTTCCCTCTTGGCGTGACATGATAGAAAACCCTCTTGTCAATATTAGTGAAGCACACTCGGCGATTTAGAACATCTATGACAGCTCCAACGGTGTTCAAGAAAGCTCTCCCGAAGATGACTTGTTGACGCTTCCCGGGCACATCTACAACTTTGAAGTCCGTGGGGACATCCACATCGCCAATTCGCACCATCTCATCTCGAAGCTCTCCTCTTGGTACCACCACGGATTCGTCGGCCATGTAGAGATTTGTTGTGGATGGGAAGCAATTGGTGATCCCACATCGAGAAGCGATAGCAGTTGGGATCACACTTGTCCCGGCTCCCGAATCACAAAGGCAGTTGTACACCGAGGTACCGAGATCTTCCATCTTGGGAAGACATCTTCTCTCCTTCCATCTTGGGAAGACATCTTCTCTCCTTGTTTCTCTCACGTGCCCTATAAAAGTGCGCTTCGATGGCATAGAGAGGTTCCCTACTCCTCCAAAAACACTTTTGCAAGCCGGGATAATTTAACCAAGCTTCTTCGAAACTATACTCGTCTGGCACCATCCTCACTCGCATTTCAAACATGTTGAGATCATGTGGATGAATCTCATCTCGCATTCCTTCTTGGTTCACGGTGGGATCAACGCATGGAGGGTTGCAATTGCAATTCCTTTTCACAACTCCGATAGTGTGCAGAGGGAAAGGCCATTGGCGATTCACGCGAATACGAGGCGTTCTCTTCATCACAACAAACACATCGGCAAAGTTGGATCCCAAGCGATTGAATTCGTGCACCGGATGGTTGGCTACATTCTTGTCAATCTTAGTGAAAGTCATCTTGGGTTCTTCAAGGTCAAACACGGCTCCAACCGTGGTCAAGAACGCACGTCCCAAGATCAAAGGGGTTTTTGCCACTCATCTCTACCACATGGAAGTCGGTGGACACTAGGTGGTTGCCTATACGCACCTCCACATCACCAATAAAGCCTTGAGGAGTAGTTGTGGAGGTGTTGGCAAACTTCAAAGAGCATTGAGAAGTCTCCATCCCTTGGAGATCAAGCCTTCAGACGGTCGCCATGGACATGACGTTCACACTCGATCCCGAATCACACAGGGAATTAGCCCGGATCTTCGAGTTTGAGGCTTATAAGACTTCTCCATCAATCGAACATGGCACCACAAACTTGCCCGGATCTTCGAGTTTCTGCACTTTGACAAGCTATGGAACTCTAGCTTCCTTCCGTTTTGCCAAGTAAGCATCAACCTCTACAACATCTTTAGTACCATCAATAACATCTCTGCAGATTTTCTTCAAGAACGAGAGATCTCCTAAAGCTTCGCAAAGCGTAGCTTCTTTCATCAATTCACCTATGATGTCCTTGAACCTTTTGTACTTCTTTTCGTCGATCTTGGCCTTAGGTACTAATGGATAAGGACTCTGAGGCTTATAAGGGAGTATATCAGCCTTAGTAACGAAGTGCGCATCATTCTCATTCGGAAACAAATCAGAAACGCCTGGAACAGCAGCACAGACCGATCGATCTGTGGAAGGATCGGTCGATCTGACCTCTCGGGTCAACAGGGTGAAACCAGCAGGAGGATCGGTCGATCTAGGCAGGGGATCGATCGATCCTGGGCAATGAAAACTCGGAATATCTCCAAACACACCAGAACTGAGGCTTGTATTGACTCCAGAATGAGTCATAACAGCATTACAAGCTTCTTTTCCTTAGGAGCTGGAAACCATAGATGAAACCCTTTGATCCAACGAATCGACTCTTGTCGCCAAAGTAGTGAACTTCCCATTTAGGTCACCATACATCCCGTCAATCTTAGCATTGATCTCGGATGCACTCTTCTTATGGCTCTCGATTAGAGAGTACATCATAGACTCTAGCTTGTTCTCCTGACGGGCAGCTGGTTTAGGCGGGAGGTTAGGAAACGTAGATGGCTTGTTGAAAGTTCCTTGTTGGCGTGGAGGGTAGACCATATCTTGTGGATTCTCCATATTGTTGCTGCGATAAGAGAGGTTAGGATGGTTCCTGTAATTGGGATTGAAACCACGGTAACCTCCAACGTAATTAAGTTCCTCCAAGTCTTCGTCTTCTTCCAACTCACATGCCTTCATTGGTTGTTGTTCACGCGCAAGAAGAAGGTTTACCTTCTGCGTGAGATCCTTGAGTGCTTCCGTCTCCACAGCCTTCACTTTCACTGATCGGTCACTTCCGTCTCCAAGTTCTCGATAAGTGCTGTCGCTTGCGCCACAGTGTTGGTTGAGAAGTCTCCCTTGCTTGCCGTGTCAAGAGCCATTTGGTATTGTGTATCAATACCGCCATAGAAAGTGGTCATGAGGCTTTCTTGAGTGTAGCCGTGATGGGGGGCAGTCCTTCACGTACTCTTTTAATCGTTCCCAGGCTTCATTGAAAGTCTCAGTAGCCTTTTGCTTGAAGGCAACAATTTGGTTTCTCATACGTGCTGATCGAGCCTTCGTATAGAAGTAATTCAGAAACTTAGCACGACACGCTTCCCAAGTGGTTATGGAACCGGGCTCCAACATCTTGAGCCATCGCAATGCCTTATCCGTAAGTGAGAACTTGAACAATGTTAGCCTCAAATAGTCGTAGGGAACTCCATTAGCATTCGTGGTATTGCACAGCGCTTCAAATGCCTCGATGTGATCCATCGGGTTCTCCGTGGGTAAATCGTTAAAACATCGGTTTTGGACCAGGTTGATCAAGCTGTACTTGATCTCATAGTCCTGACGTGTGGGATTCGAAGGACGAAGCGCGGACCGGTTCGCGTAAAAACGATCTGGTGTATCCTACTCGCCAAGCGTACGAACAGGTTGTGCAGCAGCAAGAGGATCGACCGGTCCAGCAGCAGGATCGATCGGTCTGGCAGCACGAGGATCGACCAGTCCGACTTGTAGACCGACCGGTCCGGCACCAGCAGGCAAGACATTCGGAGGATTGTTCCCTCCTTCAAGCAAGGCATGTGGTGGTGGGTTGACTCCTTCTGGTAACACGTCTTGGGGATTCATCTTAGCTGGTTCAGAGTTTGCCTTTCTTCTTCGTTCCAAATGGCCTAGTTCTTCGTTAGAGAGTGCAACTAAATCGGTAGTTTTGTGGCTTCTCAATTGCATGCACCTGAAAACAAAAATAAAAATAAAATAATTAGTATAATACGAAAAATAAAATCTTAGACTAAATTCAATTCTAAAACTCTAAAGGTATCTATTGGTCCCCGGCAACGGCGCCAATTTGATCATCACGAAACAAATAAAACCTATCATACACTATACCGGATCAAAAACGGTAATCATAGTAGTACTTTAGGGTCGAATCCACAGAGACCAGAGATACACTTTAAATTAATAGATTAAATTAAGCTAAAATAAAATAAAATAAAATAAGAGTTTTGTTTTCTAACAACCTAACGAGAAATAAAACAAAACAAATAAATAATAAAAGAATATTAGGCATAGGGAAACCATCTGGGATGTGACAAAACAATTAAATCAATTAACTAGGAAATATTAAGATATGTTCATGAACTCAATTCACAATAATAAAGGTAATCCGCCGTCGCGCTCATACCTAACTTAGCAATACTAAAATAGATCCTAAACCGGTGGTTCGCCTATTAAAGTAAAACTAGCATTAATGAATAAGATTGATATGTTCACAAAGTGCCACGACTTCAACTATCGTTGACCATGGATCACCTTGCTTATCTAAGTATGTCAGGCGACCAACCGCACTGTCGTGTCTTAATCAATCAACCTAGAATCTAGAACAAGTTAGCTACTCAAGTCCTAGCATTAAGAATAACAATAGATAAAGAACTATAAAGTAAATTCCCAAACTAACAACCTAATAATCGGATCACATCCCTTCAGAGAAACCCTAGCCTAATAAGAAAACTACTCAAGCATAAAAATAGAAATAAAGATGAAACTATAAAGAGACATCTTTATAAAATAAAACTAAGAGTGTATTGAGATGTGAATCTCTTACAAACTCTAAAAGGGAGAGAATGAATTGTATATTTTACAAGAGGCGAGCCCCTCTTTATATAGTAAAGGGAGAGAGGCCGCAAAAGGAAAAGAGAAGAGAAAATGGAAAGAAGAAAAATGGAAATCCTTGGAGAGTCGGCAAGCGGGGATCGATCGATCCTCGGTGTGGATCGGTCGATCCCACCGTCTTTTCATCTTGGGCCAAAGCCTTTGATTGGATCGAACGGTCTATGGGCCTGGTTGGTCGGTTCTGCCGCCTCTTCAACCGTGGGTCGCAAATCTTCAGGGATCGATCGATCCTTGGTGTAGATCGGTCGATCCTCCTTCATTTCTTCACGATTGGTCGACTTCTTCATGCTTAGCCCATTTGCACTCTTATTTGATCCAAAATCCTTCCTTTTCCAATATTCTCTCTTTAGACCTGTAAATCACTAAGTAAAACAAATAGTCCTAATATCTATCTAATATATGTTAGTTGACTCAAAATACAATCCTAAAACATAGACTAAAAACGATAAAAATAAGACTCATCAGTTGTTATGTCACGAATGCAAAATAAATAAATAAAACCAAAGAAACTAAACTAAAATGGAAACTAACTAAACCAAAGGCTACTAATTAATGTGAATGCTAAATAAGACTAACTAAGGATGTTATAACTAAACTATGACTACTACTAATGCTAATGAGAGAAATCGGCAATAACTGAAGGGCTTACTATCAATATTAAAAGCGTTGGGCTCTTAGGGGAACATCTCCAGGGTTTCACGAAATCAGGGATTGCTAGGAAATTATTCTAAAACTCGGTTTATGATTCACTAACTCAAACACTATATTAAGCTATTCATTTTCGCTTACTAGCTCCTAAACATCCATAAACCCGACATTATCTAAGTCACTCTCGTTTAGAGGCATGGAGTTTGCATTTGTAATTAAGTTCGATATGTCCACGACGTTCATCCCATACTCTCCGTGACAAAACCAACGCATGAGAGTATGATCGGTCGGTCTTCTCTGCTAGATCGAATTATCCTAAATGTTTTTGTCAGTTAGGTGTAATCTAAGATATCGTTTATCCACACTAGAAGATCTTGCCAAACTAGTATGACTAAGGATATCGCTCTTTTCGTGGTGGATCTACCTTTCTACTACGAGCACAGTTATAACAAGCTAGAAGATAGAATCATGTGACAAACCCTACTAATCTAATAACCTAAGCAATCGATGACCCCATGAAAACCCCTTCAAATCACCCCATCAAACCCAACAAGGGAACTACTCTCTCATGGCAAGAAGAAACATCAAAACAATTAAGATATGCGGTAGATCTATGAAACTAATGATGAATAGATAAAAACAAAGAAGGTTCAGATTCAATCTCTAAACAACAAGTGTAAAGAAACTAGATCTTCTCCTAAACAACAAAGCAAAGCGAAAGAACTAAAGAGATAAAGAAAACTAAAGAAACAAACGATGCAGATGCTTGGCGAGATGTCCAAGGGAAGCCCTTCAAGCCTTCTCGTCGCTTCTCTAGGCTGCTGGTCGTGATCTCTAAGGAGGCACAAAAGTGGCACACGAAACCCTAAGGCTTAGATGTGTATTTATAGTGCTAGGTACTGAGAATTAGGGTTAGGGCGCACCCTTCCTCGAGTTATATTCATGGGCCAAACGACTCGGGCTTTTTGTTGCATTCTAGGGCTTTGAGGCAGCTAAAAACTGAAGGAATTTCTACAGGTTTCTACCGGATTAATCTCTATTAATCAACCTACGGAATTCCTGAAGCCTAGGATCTAGGGTTTGAAAACAATGAATCAAGAGATCTCAGATATACCTGGAGATTTGCAGCGGAAGATTATCAGGTTATCGAGATCTGGAAGCGCCTCAAGTGTTGCGCCTCTACTGTAGTCCACACGCACACAAACTGGTACCCGCATGGATGCTAGTGCCTGGAATCGGATCTCTCAGGGAAAACCTGCGTTTACAGAGGGTGGCTGCGAAAACTTATATCTCCAGGTCGAGCCTCATATCATATATATATAGGCCCTGGAGAAAACCTAATTGCTTCACGGGCCGAGCCGGAGAAATTAAGTCATTGGGCCGAAATCCCTATTTCGGCCCGTGCCTGGTATCGATCGATACCACCTTTTTGGTATCGGTCGATACCTTCCTCAATAAACACGTTGTGCATCATATACACATGTGTATCATATACACATCAATTAGATCATTACCTTAATGATCATTCCCTCATAAAGTGCATCCAGTTTGCTTAGGTGTGTGACCATGTAGGATCATATAATACTAGCAATGAGTTCATAACTCATAGGTCATTAGCGACTTCTAGCAAAGCATCATGACCACCTAGTATCACAAGAATGTCTAATCTCGACAACACAACTATGTCTAGAGTAAGTACAGGAATGATTTCAGGACATTCCCAACAATCTCCCACTTGTACTGGAATCATCTATTCCCATAATCCCTTCGTCTCTATATCTCGATATGGCATAAGACAAGAGTCGTGTCATCCTCATTCAACCAATATCACATTCATCGAACTCTGATTTATACTGATAAGACAAACGACTGACATTCACCTCGTTTGAGCGCGGCCACGCATTTCTCAGTATCAAATCTCCGATGGGCCCTGAGATATTTATCTCCTGTTATATAGGAGGGACAAATTCGATCTTGTTCCATCCCTGTTCCTACACACACTTCATGATACACCCAATCAATGCCTTTATAGTCACCTGTTACGGTTAACGTTTGACACAGTCAAAGCGGACCAATTCATATGCAAGAAATCATGATGAACTCAGGTCTAAGGACTATACTCTATAGTCGTAATGAGAACCTCTCATGACACTTATATAACTATCCTGTAGAGTTCTCATTAGCGGGTCATGTCCGATCCTGTGTTTTCTAACACATATCTATGTGATTGACTTTAATACTCTTATTAATGACTCCATGAAACTTAGTCATCAGTCAACTCACATACCAGTCTCACGCGGTTGTTAGTGTCCCACTTTAACAACCTTGACCAGGGACAAATATAATCTATGTCATTTATCACTTATAGGGTTCCATGATCAAGTCCTCAACTTGATGACCTATAAAATGCCATAAATTACTTTGGGACTATTATTCAATTATCTTATAATCAAATAATATATGAAACAATTTCATCATGACATAACCAAAGTATGTCTACATGAACATCATAACATAGCTCAAACCATTACAACTCCCACTAGAATAAAGATCATATCTTAATATCTCAAATACCTACACCAAAAGGGTGAAACTTCTGCTTAGGTCGTGGGAGAGGCTGCGGTGTTCTGCTTAGTACCCATTCCAACAAAACGCGCTGCTATATAGACATAAGACATAACCAGTTTCCGACCGGAAATCGTCTTTGTCCGTCTAACCACTCTCAACAGAGACCATTACTTCCTTAGTTCACCAAGCTCCAATTCTTAGTATTCCTCAAATAGTTGAGAATATTCTTGGTAACTGTCCAGTGACTTTCACATGGATCATATTGGTATCTACTCGTCATGCTTATGGACGAGTTCAGGTCATGTCATTTATGATAGATTCCACTGCATACGCCTGGGAATCTTATTTAAACGTTCTTGCTCAGCCAGTGTCTAAGGACACTGCGTCTTGCCAAGATTAATGCCATGAGACACTAGTATGAAGCCCTTCTTGGAATCATGCATATTGAATCTATCCAAGACCTTATCACCATAAGCATCTTGACACGATCGAATTAGCCTACCCAATCTATCTCTATAGATTCATATTCCAAAGATTCACGCGGCTTCTCCATGTCTTTCTTTGAAAAATAACTTCCGAGCCAAGTCTTAAAAGACTAAAGCAACGGAACGTCATTTCTGAGAAGAAGTATGTCATCTATATACATTACGAGAAATGCAACTACGCTCCCACTAGTCTTCTTGTAAACACACGGTTCCTTTTCGTTCCTGATGAAGTCAAACTCTTTTGACCATTTCATCAAAATGATTACTTCATTGCTTCTTCAAAATTCGCAGCCTCGTCACTGTCAATGATCAACAAGTCATGACAATCGGTCACGAGAAATCCCTATTTCTCGGAATCGTGACGTATCCTTCCGGATCTGCGAACTTTAGGCACCACAGGTATAGGTTCTACAACTCTTTGTAGATCCATTTACTGCTTTACCTCTTCGGTGAAAGCCTAGTATCGATCGATACTACCTTAGTGTCGATCGATACCATCCTGTGATTCTCGAACGTTTTCGAGTTCTACTTTACTCCCATTGTTCTTCTTGGAAAGACAATCTTTCACAAGAAAACATAGTTCTTAGCAACAAACATTTTGTTCTCAGAACGGTTGTAGAAGTAGTAAGCCTTGGTTTCCTTAAGACAACCAACGAATTAGCATTATTGGATTTGGGTGTGAGCTTATCTTATCGTAAACATTTTACATAGGCCTCACAACCCCAAAATTTCAGTAAAGACAGTCTTGGAACATTTCCAATCCACATCTCATGTGTTGTCTTTATAACTGATTTGTCAAAAGGGGCCCTTAGTCATTTAGCCCAATAAGCAGGATTCACATTTCTCACATGATTCACAATCAAATGAGCCCAAAGCCCATCACTATGGAGCTTCTGAATCCGCTGTAGCCCAAACGACAATGCCAGAGAACCGATTTGTGTTTATGTTATAGACAGACATAAATTGGTTCAAGACATAAAACCCATTCTCTAATGGGGTGCTACCATAGAACATTTCATTAAGATCAATAGAACAACATTTGTCTTTAATCAAAATGAATATCATTCATATCCTTACAAGAAAATGAAATGACGTCTCTGCTCAAAGCAGGTATAAAGTAGCAATTATTCTATTCTTAAAACCAAGCCTGAAGGCGACTATAAATGGAAATTTCCTACGGCCAATGCAGCAATTCTTGCTTCATTCTTGGCGTCTAATTCCACTTGTCCCTTCTTCAACGTTCTACTGTTGCTTCGTGCCTGCATATTTATAAAAATATCAGCACCACAACTGGTATCTTATACCCACGAGGTAGAACTTGAAGTAGTAACATTTACTTCCATAACACAAGTACCTTGAGAAGAAGTCTCGTACATCTTCTCAATCTCTTGTGCATCTTCCAAGTATTTCTTGCAGTTTCTCTTCCAATGTCCAAGCTCCTTACAGTACTGGCACTTCTCAACATCGGTTAGGCCAGACTTGGGCTTACAAGAAGACACAAGCTTGTCATGATTCACAATCTGGACGGCCTTGCCTCTACCCTTGTCCTTTCCAGGTTTCTCAAACCTTTTGCCATTTTTGATGTCATGCTCAACTATCTTGAGCATACTATGCAGCTCAGTCAACGTCTTCGTCAACTTGTTCATGTTATAGTTCACAACAAACTGTTTATAGCTTGACGGCAGTGACTGCAGAATGATGTCAGTAGCCAACTCTTGGCTAAAGGGACAATCCAGTCTCCTCAGGTTATCTATATAACTCATCATCTTTATGATATGAGGACTAACTGGTGAATCCTTTGGTAGCTTGCACTCAACTAGAGATTTAACCGTCCGGTATCTCTCAGTTCGAGCCTGCTCTTGAAACATCGCTTTCAGGCTAGTGATCATCTCGATGGGCGACGCCACATTCTCATATTGCTTCTGCAAGTCCGAGTCCATGGTAGCCAACATCAGACAACGCACATCGACCACATCATAGTAATGCTTATTCGAAGCATCATATATTGCATGTGAGGCATTGGACCTTAGTTTCTCGGGGAGAACTTTCTCAAGGACATAGTCCTTTCTCTCCTGCTTGAGAACAATTCTCAAGTTCCGATACCAATAAAGGAAGTTGGACCCATTTAACTTGTCCTTCTCAAGGACGGGTCGCAACGAGAAAGAGTTCTGATGAGGGGTTTTAGACATAACTAGAAATTCAAAATAAAATGGTTTAGTTATGATGTTCAGGAAATGAGAAATCTTAACAATTAAGAAAACTCGCATTATATTCAAAACAATGTTTCCTCAAATGAATATAATGATCCAAGACCCATACTTCACCAAAACTTGAGTGGGCCACTGGCCGTCACCCAAATCTTACCTATCTAGGTAAGCAACACTTTGCTAATCATATCCAATATGACTCTTGGTTGTGAATAAGACATCTTATGTCTTGTCCACCTGATGTCTATGGGCCCAGAACTTCTGATAGCCCACTCAAGTTAACCAATCTACCAATCATGTAATAGCTGACGTCATGCACTGCAAGCCCATCAACCCTATTACTTACTACCTTACTCATGTAATTGCAGATACCTTGCACTGCAAGCCTATCACGCAGTGAAACGAGTCTTGACAGCTGACTAGATTTGGGAAGACATCAAGAAAACTTGATATTTAGTTTGAGGAACTGAACTTTTAATCTTGATGCATATCTTATATGTAATCAAGAAGAAGTGGGTTGAATTCATGTTTGGTCTGCAATGCACCGATGCTAGTAACGAGTTCATGTTACTTTGGCATTGATCGACACTCATATGTGCAACCAAAACAATTTCGATAGTTGGTTAGTGTCGATCGATACTACCTTATTGGTATCGATCGATGCTCAACCAACCAAATCGATTTTGCGATAACCAGTTAATCCAATTGATCTGCATCGATAACCGGTCAATCAAATTGAACTGTATCGATAATCAGTCGGTATCGATCGATACAACATTTGTATCGGTCGACACCAACCCAATCGCACCAAACCGCAGTCACCCGGTTCAAATCGATTTTTGACCAAGCATGATAACCGATTCAATCCAATTGAACCGACTAACCATTCGCAAGGCTGTATCGATCGACACAAATCTGATTGTATCGATCGATACCATTAGGTTTCGGGAACTTCGATCCATCAACTTCGATCTTTGGATCAAAACCTAATCAATTATTAGAGTATCGATCGATACCATCAATATGGTATCGATCGACACCATGAAACCTAGTTCGACGAAATTCAGCAGAAACGAATTTCACAGAAGCATCCTATACATCATATGTATCCAAATCGAATTTTCTAATTCAATTACATGCTTTTCTGATTCAATAGTTAAACCCTAAGGCTCTGATACCACTGAAGGAATTTCTACAGGTTTCTACCGGATTAATCTCTATTAATCAACCTACAGAATTCCTGAAGCCTAGGATCTAGGGTTTGAAAACAATGAATCAAGAGATCTCAGATATACCTGGAGATTTGCAACGGAAGATTATCAGGTTATCGAGATCTGGAAGCGCCTCAAGTGTTGCGCCTCTACTGTAGTCCACACGCACACAAACTGGTACCCGCAGGGATGCTAGTGCCTGGAATCGGATCTCTCAGGGAAAACCTGCGTTTACAGAGGGTGGCTGCGAAAACTTATATCTCCAGGTCGAGCCTCATATCATATATATATAGGCCCTGGAGAAAACCTAATTGCTTCACGGGCCGAGCCGGAACAATTAAGTCATTGGGCCGAAATCCCTATTTCGGTCCGTGCCTGGTATCGATCGATACCACCTTTTTGGTATCGGTCGATACCTTCCTCAATAAACACGTTGTGCATCATATACACATGTGTATCATATACACATCAATTAGATCATTACCTTAATGATCATTCCCTCATAAAGTGCATCTAGTTTGCTTAGGTGTGTGACCCTGTAGGATCATATAATACTAGCAATGAGTTCATAACTCATAGGTCATTAGCGACTTCTAGCAAAGCATCATGACCACCTAGTATCACATGAATGTCTAATCTCGACAACACAACTATGTCTAGAGTAAGTACAGGAATGATTTCAGGACATTCCCAACAAAAACAAGTCTTGGCCGCACACACGAGCTCCCAGTGTGCGCTCTGATGAGTCTTATTTTTATCGTTTTTAGTCTAGGATTTAGGATTGTATTTTGAGTCAACTAACCTATATTAGATAGATATTAGGACTATTTGCTTTACTTAGTGATTTACAGGTCTAAAGAGAGAATATTGGAAAAGAAAAGATTTTGGATCAAATAAGAGTGCAAATGGGCTAAGCATGAAGAAGTCGACCAATCGTGAATAAATGAAGGAGGATCGACCCTTGCCGACTCTCCAAGGATTTCCATTTTTCTTCTTTCCATTTTCTCTTCTCTTTTCCTTTTGCGGCCTCTCTCCCTTTACTATATAAAGAGGGGCTCGCCTCTTGTAATCACACACAATTCATTCTACAGTTTTTAGAGTTTGTAAGAGATTCACATCTCAATACACTCTTAGTTTTATTTTAATAAAGATGTCTCTTTATAGTTTCATCTTTGTTCTAGTTTTCATGCTTGAGTAGTTTCCTTATTAGGCTAGGGTTACTCTGAAGGGATGTGATCGATTATTAGGTTGTTAGTTTGGGAATTTATTTTATGGTTCTTCTTCTATGTTGTTCTTAATGCTTAGGGCTTGAGTAGCTAACTTGTTCTAAGATCTTACGTGATTAATCTAGGCACAGAGTGTTGTTTAGTTGCCGGAATCAACATTAGTCGAGCAAGGTGATTCCATGGCCAACGAAAGTTCAAGCCATGGCACCTTGTGAGCATATCAATCTTGTTGTTAATGCTAGTCTTACTTTGTTAAGATCACGCGGGAGCGGTTCTTTAATGTAGTATTGCTAAGTAGGTATTTGCGCGAGAGCGTCTTACCACTATAATTGTGAATTGAGTTCTAAATCTAGAACTCAATTCACATCCCGGATGGTTTCCCTATGCCTAATATTCTTTTATCATTATTTGCTTTTTCGTTAGGTTGTTAGAAGATCAAACTCTTATTTTATTTTGTCTTAGCTTAATTTAATCTATTAATTTTAAAGTGCATATCTGGTATTTGTGGATTCGACCCTAAAGTACTACTATGATTACCGTTTTGATCCGGTATAGTGTATGATAGGTTAATTATATGTTCGAAGATCAAATTGGCACCGTTGCCGGGGACCAATAGATGCCTTTAGAGTTTTAGAATTGAATTTAGTCTAAGATTTTATTTTTCGTACTATACTAATTTTTTTTATTTTTAACTCTTTCTTTCAGGTGCATGCAATTGAGGAGCCACAAGGCTACTGATTTGGTTGCACTCTCTAACGAAGAGCTAGGCCGTTTCGAACGTAAAAGGAGGACCAATTCCGAATCAGCTGAGATGAATCCCCAAGACGTGCTACCAGCATGAACTAACCAAGGAGGCAACAACCCACCACCACCTGTCTTTCCTGCCGCCGAAGGAGGGAACAACATGCCCGTTGTCCAGGTTCTGCCTCAAGGACCGATCGATCTTGCTGCCAGACCGGTCGATCCTGTCGCTGCTGCACAGCCTGCTCGTACCCTTGGCGAGCAGGATACACCGGATCATTTTTACGCGAACCGGTCTGCGCTTCATCCTCCGAATCCTACACGTCAGGACTATGAGATCAAGTACAGCTTCATCAATCTCGTCCAAAACCGATGCTTTAACGGCTTGCCTACGGAGAACCCGATGGACAACATCGAGGCATTTGAGGCATTGTGCAACACCACCAAAGCTAATCGAGTCCCTTGCGGACAAGGCTTTGATCACTTTGTTCAAATTCTCACTTGCGGACAAGGCTTTGGGATGGCTCAAGATGCTGGAGCCCGGTTCCATAACCACCTGGGATATGTGTCGTGCAAAGTTTCTCAACCACTTCTACACGAAGTCGCGATCAGTACGTATGAGGAACCAAATTGCTGCCTTCAAGCAAAAGGCTACTAAGACCTTTAATGATGCGTGGGAACGATTCAAGGAGTACGTGAAGGACTGCCCCCATCACGGCTTTACGCAAGAGGGCCTCATAACCACCTTCTATGGCGGAATTGATACGCAATATCAGATGGCCCTTGACGCTGGAAGCAAGGAAGATTTCTCAACTAACACGGTGGTGCAAGCGACGGCACTTATCAAGAACTTGGCAAGGAGTAATAGCGACCATGCTCCTGAGTATGACCGATCTGTGAAGGTGAAGGATGTGGAGACTGACGCACTCAAGGATCTCACGCAGAAGGTGAACCTTCTTCTTGCGCGTGAGCAGCAACCCGTCAAGGCATGTGAGTTGGAAGAAGACGAAGACTTGGAGGAGCTCAACTACGTTGGAGGTTACCGTGGTTTCAATCCCAATTACCGGAACCACCCTAACCTCTCTTATCAAAGCAACAATGTGGAAAATCCGCTGGATATGGTGTACCCTCCACGCCAACAAGGAAGCTGATATGTCTATATTTTACATGTTTTAAGCATTCATTTCTCATTATTTCAACATAGTTTTATCCTCTAATCATACCATTCTTAGTCATTTATAGTTGCTTTGCATAATTAGTAGGTTATTGCATGAGCATTGCATACATTCTGGCATTTGGAGTTGTTTAGGTGCAGAAAGTAGCTGTTTGGTGAAGAAAGGAGCTGCATCGATCACCTGCATCGATCTGAAGTCGATCCGAGGCAAAAAGGTGTCAGCTTTGAAGATAACCCCAGCATCGACCTGTTTGATCGATCTGTGTGATCGATGCCGAGCCAGCCGCCTTTGACTTTTGTCTTTTAGTGAATTAGGGTTTTGACTTTTCCTAAAGTAGTATAAATACAGCTGTTATGCTGAGACAAAGATCTTATCCTATCTTTTATCCTTAATCTTATCCCTTAACTTTTCTCTAATCTCTCTCTCTCTTTTCTCTCTAGACCTCTCTAAATCAGACACTTTGTAATCCAGATTTCTCTTAATCTATTTTGATTTTGCATTTTCTACATTCACAGTTCTCTTAATCTAATCTTTAGCTTTATGATTATGCAATTTATTTTCATTTCTGGGTTTATGCATTTTATGATGATTTGTGAGTAGTCTCCTTAGGGTTCTTGAGGATGGGTTAGGTTAGTGATGAATCCTTGATCTTCTAGGGTGTTTAAGCTTAGATCTGTTTAGATCCCTTCTGGGTGAGTGTTCTTAATGCTAGTTTCTCTCTGATCAATTGAAATTAGACCCTAGGTATTTCCTGCCTGAAAGGTGTTTGATGAAATGCCTGAACCAACTTTTTCCAGAGATTTACATGTCTAACCCAAGAGATTGGTTGCTTAGAGTGTTTATTGGCTTTAATAGGTTGAATCATAATGCCTGCTTTGCTATGCTTCTCTAGAGAGATCTAGGTTTGGAGGTAGTTCTACTTGAGGATCTCTACCACGAGAGTGGATTGATTTGTATTAGAACCTATTGTCTAGGGATTAGCTCTCTGTGAGTTTTTGTTAGACACCTTAGTTGATTTAGGAGGATTCATTGACCCATTATTCCCATTCTCAGGAGCTCTATTTCGTTATCTGATTGTTATTTGTTTGCTTGTTCGATTGCTTGCTTTAGTTTCTGTTAATATTTGTTTGCTTTTGTTTTATATTCTCATTTGTTTATTTAGGTTGCTAGTTGCCAAATCTATAACCGCTTGGCTTGGATTAAGTGAATTTGATTGCATCCTAATTGGTCAATATCTCACTCATTATGGATTGATACCCTTTGTATTGCAATGATTACATAAGGGAATTGAAACCCTAGTGAAAATACTTGTTTCAATTTGGCGTCGTTGCCATTTGAGTGATTTTGTTGCATTTAGGATTTCAGATCATTTAAGATCAAGTTCTTATTTACTTTATTTCGCTTGCTGACTTGTTTGATTGCTGTTTATGTCCATTTCAGGTACTTAGGCACAGGATCGACCACTCTACATCGATCCAGTGCATCAATCCAGCTCAAAGCCTGAATGCAAACTAGATCTAAAGGCAATCAGAATCTCATTCACTACATCAACAACATTAACCGTCTGCCACGTGAACTGAGAGAGCAACGAGACAGACTCCTAGCTGATCATCAGGATCCGGTTGATATGGAGAACCATCAGGACTTACCTCCACCTCCTCAGGGCAATCCACCAAGGCAGCCTCGTCACATTGGTGCTGGTGATGCACCTAACACTCATGCACAGCGTCAGGGAATCGTGCCTCCAGCCATTCCCAACAACAATTTTGAGATCAAGAGCAGTATGATCAACATGATCCAGAATAACAAATTCCATGGACTACCAATGGAGGATCCACTCGATCATCTGGATGACTTTGATAGGCTCTGTGGCCTAACTAAGATCAATGGAGTGAGTGATGACGCTCTCAAGCTGCGACTATTCCCGTTCTCTCTTGGTGATAAGGCACGACAGTGGGAGAAAGCTCTACCTTAGGGCTCTATTACTTCTTGGGACGATTGCAAGAAATTGTTTCTTGCTAAGTTCTTCTCCAACTCGCGGACAGCTAAACTCCGAAACAAAATATCCAGCTTTACTCAAAAGACTGGTGAAACCTTCTGCGAGGCCTAGGAAAGATTCAAGAGCTACACCAGCAAGTGCCCACACCATGGCTTCTCCAATTAGTCTCTTCTCAGCACACTATACAGAGGTGTTTTACCCAAGTTTAGGATGATGCTTGATACAGCCAGCAATGGGAATTTCTTGAATAAAGATGTAGAAGATGGCTGGGAGCTTGTGGAGAACTTAGCCAAATCTGATGGGAACTACAGTGAGGATTATGACAGGACTGTTCGAAGCACCACGGATTCTGATGATAAGACCAGGAAAGAGATGAAGGCCTCTTAATGAGAAGTTGGATAAGTTGTTGTTGGTACAGCAAAAGCAACTAAACTTTGTTTGTGAAGCTGAGCAGGTTCAAGTCCAAGATGGGGAGGGTGAACACACTGAAGAGTTGTGCTACATGCAGAATCAAGCTGGTTATAATCGTGGCTACAACAACTACAGGCCTAATCCGAACCTCTCCTATCGAAGTACCAATGTTGCTAATCCACAAGACCAAGTCTATCCTCAGCAGCCTCCACAGGGTCCGCACCAACAACCGCAACAGCAGAACAAGCCTTTCATTCCTCAGCAGCAACTGGCTGCACCTCCAGGCTTCCCACCTCTAGCACCACTTCCTGATGTGACCAGCATGTTTCAGCAGCTACTACAGGGTCAAGCAGCTAGTAATCTGGACAATGCAAAGAAGTTTGCTATGCTGCATCACCAGTTCCATGACCTGAATACTAAAGTTGATTCAATAGCTTCCAAGGTGAATCACTTGGAGAGTAACCAGACCTCTACATCTACTGTCAAGACTTCAGGACAGCTTCCAGGAAAGGCCATCCAAAACCCCAAGGAGTTTTGCAATGCTATCTTCTCGACTCCATTACATATGGATGACGATATAAGCAATGTGGAGTTCTGCAGCTTTCTATTTGACACTAGTGATGAGGAATTGGTTTTTGACAGTGATGTTGGGATGCAGGACAATATAGACGACATAGCTGAGGTTGATGAGAAAGCTACACTTCACGTCTCTGAGGACAGTGACAGCCAAGATGGGGAGGATCTCAATGAATGTCTTGCTAAAACTGAAAAACCCACTCTGGAGAGTAGCATCGACCACTCTGCTCGATCCAGTGCATCGATCCAGGCACCCTCTGCTACAGAACCTGAAATCTCTATGGACAAGAGATCATCTTTTGTGCCACCTCAATACAAGCCCCAACTTCCCTTCCCAGGCGGAAAGAAGAAGGAGCTGATAGCAAAGCATCAAGCTCTTTTCGATGAGCAGATGAAGATTATTGAGCCCAAGATGCCTCTAATCGAAGCTATTGATCTCATACCTAAATCTTATGAGTTTTTGAAGGACCTGGTTATGGAAAGGATTAAAGCAACCCAGGGAGTGAAGCAAGGAAGTCAAGAGTGCAGTGCTGTCCTATCAACAGAAGATGCTACACCAGCGAAGCTGGGCGATCCTAGCTCGTTTACCTTGCCCTGCTCTCTAGGTCGCTTGACTTACAGTAGTCTTTGTGACCTTGGATCCTCAGTAAATCTTATGCCTCTTTCTGTGGCTAAAAGACTTGGGTTCAAAGAGTACAACCCTACCAATATCTCGCTGATTCTAGCTGATAGATCAGTGAAGAAACCCCATGGTTTGCTTGAAGACCTGCCTGTAAAAGTGGGAAGTGTGGACATCCCTACAGATTTCATTGTCTTAGATATGGCCCTTGACGCTGGAAGCAAGGGAGATTTCTCAACTAACACGGTGGTGCAAGCGACGGCACTTATCAAGAACTTGGCAAGGAGTAATAGCGACCATGCTCCTGAGTATGACCGATCTGTGAAGGTGAAGGATGTGGAGACTGATGCACTCAAGGATCTCACGCAGAAGGTGAACCTTCTTCTTGCGCGTGAGCAGCAACCCATCAAGGCATGTGAGTTGGAAGAAGACGAAGACTTGGAGGAGCTCAACTACGTTGGAGGTTACCGTGGTTTCAATCCCAATTACCGGAACCACCCTAACCTCTCTTATCAAAGCAACAATGTGGAAAATCCGCAGGATATGGTGTACCCTCCACGCCAACAAGGAAGCTGATATGTCTATATTTTACATGTTTTAAGCATTCATTTCTCATTATTTCAACATAGTTTTATCCTCTAATCATACCATTCTTAGTCATTTATAGTTGCTTTGCATAATTAGTAGGTTATTGCATGAGCATTGCATACATTCTGGCATTTGGAGTTGCTTAGGTGCAGAAAGTAGCTGTTTGGTGAAGAAAGGAGTTGCATCGATCACCTGCATCGATCTGAAGTCGATTCGAGGCAAAAAGGTGTCAGCTTTGAAGATAACTCCTGCATCGACCTGTTTGATCGATCTGTGTGATCGATGCCGAGCCAGCCGCCTTTGACTTTTGTCTTTTAGTGAATTAGGGTTTTGACTTTTCCTAAAGTAGTATAAATACAGCTGTTATGCTGAGACAAAGATCTTATCCTATCCTTTATCCTTAATCTTATCCCTTAACTTTTCTCTAATCTCTCTCTCTCTCTTTTCTCTCTAGACCTCTCTAAATCAGACACTTTGTAATCCAGATTTCTCTTAATCTATTTTGATTTTGCATTTTCTATATTCACAGTTCTCTTAATCTGATCTTTAGCTTTATGATTATGCAATTTATTTTCATTTCTGGGTTTATGCATTTTATGATGATTTGTGAGTAGTCTCCTTAGGGTTCTTGAGGATGGGTTAGGTTAGTGATGAATCCTTGATCTTCTAGGGTGTTTAAGCTTAGATCTGTTTAGATCCCTTCTGGGTGAGTGTTCTTAATGCTAGTTTCTCTCTGATCAATTGAAATTAGACCCTAGGTATTTCCTGCCTGAAAGGTGTTTGATGAAATGCCTGAACCAACTTTTTCCAGAGATTTACATGTCTAACCCAAGAGATTGGTTGCTTAGAGTGTTTATTGGCTTTAATAGGTTGAATCATAATGCCTGCTTTGCTATGCTTCTCTAGAGAGATCTAGGTTTGGAGGTAGTTCTGCTTGAGGATCTCTACCACGAGAGTGGATTGATTTGTATTAGAACCTATTGTCTAGGGATTAGCTCTCTGTGAGTTTTTGTTAGACACCTTAGTTGATTTAGGAGGATTCATTGACCCATTATTCCCATTCTCAGGAGCTCTATTTCGTTATCTGATTGTTATTTGTTTGCTTGTTCGATTGCTTGCTTTAGTTTCTGTTAATATTTGTTTGCTTTTGTTTTATATTCTCATTTGTTTATTTAGGTTGCTAGTTGCCAAATCTATAACCGCTTGGCTTGGATTAAGTGAATTTGATTGCATCCTAATTGGTCAATATCTCACTCATTATGGATTGATACCCTTTGTATTGCAATGATTACATAAGGGAATTGAAACCCTAGTGAAAATACTTGTTTCAATTTGGCGTCGTTGCCATTTGAGTGATTTTGTTGCATTTAGGATTTCAGATCATTTAAGATCAAGTTCTTATTTACTTTATTTCGCTTGCTGACTTGTTTGATTGCTGTTTATGTCCATTTCAGGTACTTAGGCACAGGATCGACCACTCTACATCGATCCAGTGCATCAATCCAGCTCAAAGCCTGAATGCAAACTAGATCTAAAGGCAATCAGAATCTCATTCACTACATCAACAACATTAACCGTCTGCCACGTGAACTGAGAGAGCAACGAGACAGACTCCTAGCTGATCATCAGGATCCGGTTGATATGGAGAACCATCAGGACTTACCTCCACCTCCTCAGGGCAATCCACCAAGGCAGCCTCGTCACATTGGTGCTGGTGATGCACCTAACACTCATGCACAGCGTCAGGGAATCGTGCCTCCAGCCATTCCCAACAACAATTTTGAGATCAAGAGCAGTATGATCAACATGATCCAGAATAACAAATTCCATGGACTACCAATGGAGGATCCACTCGATCATCTGGATGACTTTGATAGGCTCTGTGGCCTAACTAAGATCAATGGAGTGAGTGATGACGCTCTCAAGCTGCGACTATTCCCGTTCTCTCTTGGTGATAAGGCACGACAGTGGGAGAAAGCTCTACCTCAGGGCTCTATTACTTCTTGGGACGATTGCAAGAAATTGTTTCTTGCTAAGTTCTTCTCCAACTCGTGGACAGCTAAACTCCGAAACGAAATATCCAGCTTTACTCAAAAGACTGGTGAAACCTTCTGCGAGGCCTAGGAAAGATTCAAGAGCTACACCAGCAAGTGCCCACACCATGGCTTCTCCAATTAGTCTCTTCTCAGCACACTATACAGAGGTGTTTTACCCAAGTTTAGGATGATGCTTGATCCAGCCAGCAATGGGAATTTCTTGAATAAAGATGTAGAAGATGGCTGGGAGCTTGTGGAGAACTTAGCCAAATCTGATGGGAACTACAGTGAGGATTATGACAGGACTGTTCGAAGCACCACTGATTCTGATGATAAGACCAGGAAAGAGATGAAGGCCTCTTAATGAGAAGTTGGATAAGTTGTTGTTGGTACAGCAAAAGCAACTAAACTTTGTTTGTGAAGCTGAGCAGGTTCAAGTCCAAGATGGGGAGGGTGAACACACTAAAGAGTTGTGCTACATGCAGAATCAAGCTGGTTATAATCGTGGCTACAACAACTACAGGCCTAATCCGAACCTCTCCTATCGAAGTACCAATGTTGCTAATCCGCAAGACCAAGTCTATCCTCAGCAGCCTCCACAGGGTCCGCACCAACAACCGCAACAGCAGAACAAGCCTTTCATTCCTCAGCAGCAACTGGCTGCACCTCCAGGCTTCCCACCTCTAGCACCACTTCCTGATGTGACCAGCATGTTTCAGCAGCTACTACAGGGTCAAGCAGCTAGTAATCTGGACAATGCAAAGAAGTTTGCTACGCTGCATCACCAATTCCATGACCTGAATACTAAAGTTGATTCAATAGCTTCCAAGGTGAATCACTTGGAGAGTAACCAGACCTCTACATCTACTGTCAAGACTTCAGGACAGCTTCCAGGAAAGGCCATCCAAAACCCCAAGGAGTTTTGCAATGCTATCTTCTCGACTCCATTACATGTGGATGACGATATAAGCAATGTGGAGTTCTGCAGCTTTCTATTTGACACTAGTGATGAGGAATTGGTTTTTGACAGTGATGTTGGGATGCAGGACAGTATAGACGACATAGCTGAGGTTGATGAGAAAGCTACACTTCACGTCTCTGAGGACAGTGACAGCCAAGATGGGGAGGATCTCAATGAATGTCTTGCTAAAACTGAAAAACCCACTCTGGAGAGTAGCATCGACCACTCTGCTCGATCCAGTGCATCGATCCAGGCACCCTCTGCTACAGAACCTGAAATCTCTATGGACAAGAGATCATCTTTTGTGCCACCTCAATACAAGCCCCAACTTCCCTTCCCAGGCCGAAAGAAGAAGGAGCTGATAGCAAAGCATCAAGCTCTTTTCGATGAGTTGATGAAGATTATTGAGTCCAAGATGCCTCTAATCGAAGCTATTGATCTCATACCTAAATCTTATGAGTTTTTGAAGGACCTGGTTATGGAAAGGATTAAAGCAACCCAGGGAGTGAAGCAAGGAAGTCAAGAGTGCAGTGCTGTCCTATCAACAGAAGATGCTACACCAGAGAAGTTGGGCGATCCTAGCTCGTTTACCTTGCCCTGCTCTCTAGGTCGCTTGACTTACAGTAGTCTTTGTGACCTTGGATCCTCAGTAAATCTTATGCCTCTTTCTGTGGCTAAAAGACTTGGGTTCAAAGAGTACAACCCTACCAATATCTCGCTGATTCTAGCTGATAGATCAGTGAAGAAACCCCATGGTTTGCTTGAAGACCTGCCTGTAAAAGTGGGAAGTGTGGACATCCCTACATATTTCATTGTCTTAGATATGGATGAGATACCCAGGGACCCACTGATTCTTGGAAGGCTATTCTTAGCCACAGCAGGAGCGGTTATCGATGTCAAGAATGGAAAAATCGAGCTTAATCTGGGAAAAGGCCACAAGATGACTTTTGATGTGAGGAATATTGCAAAGAAGCCGACAATAGAGGGCCAGACTTTCAGTATTGAGGAGACTGGTCATATAGCTGAAGCATCATTAAAGCCTTCTTCTGCAAAAGATCATCCCATGCACACTTGCAATGCAATCTTGATCCGTGATGGAGACGCAGTGTGGGAAGAAGAGGAGAGTGATGAATATGAGCATTCTGAGGATGATTTTAACGATTGCTATGGAATATTGACTTCAAATTTGACCAGATCAAGAGCTCGAAGGCGTGAGAAACTGGCTGCAGAACAACTAGCTGCTGCTACCGACTTGGCCTGTAGTTCAAGCTCGCCTGCTAAACCCGATCCTCCGGTGAAGATATCTCCTCTAGCACCTAGTGACTGGTCGGAGTTTCAAGAGCTCAAGCAGAGATCAAAATGGCAGGAGGAGACCATAAGAGAATTGACAAGCTCAATGAGGGAACTTACATGCCTTGTGAAGGGGATGAAAGAACAAATTGAGCAGCTACATGGTTAGACAAGTGGTTCTACTTTCAGAGATGGTTCAGGATTTACAGTGAATGAGCCAAAGGTTAAGAAGATTGTGGTTGATGAAGTGACACCAGAGAGGTTCTCTAAGCCTCTCCGTCACCCTCCAGAAGCCTGAAGAGGCATTGAAAGTCAAGCTTAGTGACTTTAAACAAGCTCACTTGGGAGGAAGTCCCATGTCTATCCTTTTAGTTGTTGCTTTTAGTTTTTGGTCTTTTTGAGTTATTTCTTTAGTCTTTCAGGCGGTTTGGTGGAAGAGAAAAGAATGAGGACACGACACAGCTGGGACAACATGCAGTGACGCAGGATCGACCATCTGGATCGACCAACCAAGTCGATCCAGGTCAATCGATCAATGACATCGACCAGTTAGGTCGATTCAGGTCACTCAAGCCACAGGACTCGACTTAACAACTCGAGTCAGGAGCCCTCACCTGCCTACACTCCTTCTTCACACAGCCTTGAGGTACCACTCCAACTCCATCATTGTACATACCATTGCATTTTTAGTTGTTTCCTGTTTGTATCTTGAATCCTCTTTCAAATTTTTCTTACACAAGGGACTGTGTAATTTAAGTGTGGGGGAGGGTTTGAGATGTATTTGACATTGTGTTTTGTTTTCTTATTTTCAAATTTTGCATACTTGAGTCTGCATGCATTTCATCTAAGACATAGAAAAACCATAAAAATTTGAAAAATTTCGAAAATTTTCTATAAAAAGAGTGTTCATGTAGTTTGCATCTGCATATAGGATTGAGTCTAGAATGTTTCATATAGGACTGTTGCATCCAGCATAGGGGACTATGATGAATTTAACCTTGTTAGCTTGCTTAATTCGCTAGATTAGGATCAAAGCCCTCGTTGTTAGATCTGTGATTCATTGTGATTTAGTTTGAAAAGTAAGGCTGAAACAAGCTTGGAATTCTTGAATTGCATTTTGGTCCTAATTGAAGCATGTTGTGACTTGACATCATTTCCTATCTATAAGAACCTAATCTTGATTTGCAATTATCTGGTTGTGCATTGCATGCAAACTCATGGATACCATATACATATTTGGATCATCTTATCCTTTTTACCACTCTTGTTGATCCAAGTAGCTGATTCCCATCATTGGAACAGTTTCTCCACACCCTTAACCTATCATTCTTTCAAGCCAATTGTGATTTTTCTGAATGTTAGGCCTTTTATGGATTGAGCTTGGTAGAAAGTGTTAGGTCTGAGCCGACAGGAATGGAACCTTGTGTAGTTCTAGTTCGCATTTTTCGGACTAGATAGGACTAAGTGGGATCTTATTGCTGGGGTTTGGTATTGGATTTGTGCTTATTATGGTAGAAAAGGAAAAGAAAAGATTGATGCTGAAAGAAAAGAAAGAGTCTTTAGGAGGGAGAATGTGTTTCTAAGTGTTTATGTTCTAGTAAATGATTTGGGGAATGAAAAGTATATAAAAAAATGGTTCTGAGCAAAAGAAAAGAAAGAAAAAGAGAAAAAGCAATGAATAGCAAAAATCTTTTGATGTCTTAAGAGATAAGAAGAAAAGAGAACCATAGTGTTTAAGAGAAAACCCCAATCCGCTAGATGTATGAGAAAGAAGAAACTCCTCCTAAGACTAGATCAAAGAGTGTATGGATGTGCTCAAAATGAGCTGAAGCTAAAGGGTAGATCTAGGATAATCTGGGCTTAGAAAGATAGGATTAAAATCGTTGGGTTACCTTTGGGTAGACAAGGTTTTATTTCTGTATGCATCTATTGGAGCTTACTTTTAGCCTTCTTCTAAAGCTCAATCCACTTTTTGAGAGAACCCTGATTATGATTGTTAAACCCACTCTAAAGGAGATCATCTTTATCTCCAGCCTTTCTTACCTAGCCAAATGAGTTTGTAGGCATTGCATAACTAGATCCATGTTCCTGCTTAATGAATGTTAAATGAATTGATTGATATGAATGCATGTGGAGATGAAAGATTGGAATCAGTTCTTGTTGTGATGAGTTTGTCTAAAGCTTTTAATTAGAACTCTTTTGCTCTGCATTGTAGATCTAATAACTTGGACTTTGATTCTAACTAAATGATTAGCAAGCTTTTGGTTCTGAGACCCCACTTTCAAACCTCTCCTCCTGCTTAAGATTTGTTTGCTTGAGGGCAAGCAAAGACTAAGTTTGGGGGAGTTGATATGTCTATATTTTACATATTTTAAGCATTAATTTCTCATTATTTCAGCATAGTTTTATCCTCTAATCATACCATTCTTAGTCATTTATAGTTGCTTTGCATAATTAGTAGGTTATTGCATGAGCATTGCATACATTCTTGCATTTGGAGTTGTTTAGGTGCAGAAAGTAGCTGTTTGGTGAAGAAAGGAGCTGCATCGATCACCTGCATCGATCTGAAGTCGATCCCGAGGCAAAAAGGTATCAGCTTTGAAGATAACCCCTGCATCGACCTGTTTGATCGATCTGTGTGATCGATACCGAGCCAGCCGCCTTTGACTTTTGTCTTTTAGTGAATTAGAGTTTTGACTTTTCCTAAAGTAGTATAAATACAGCTGTTATGCTGAGACAAAGATCTTATCCTATCTTTTATCCTTAATCTTATCCCTTAACTTTTCTCTAATCTCTCTAGACCTCTCTAAATCAGACACTTTGTAATCCAGATTTCTCTTAATCTATTTTGATTTTGCATTTTCTACATTCATAGTTCGCTTAATCTGATCTTAAGCTTTATGATTATGCAATTTATTTTCATTTCTAGGTTTATGCATTTTATGATGATTTGTGAGTAGTCTCCTTAGGGTTCTTGAGGATGGGTTAGGTTAGTGATGAATCCTTGATCTTCTAGGGTGTTTAAGCTTAGATCTGTTTAGATCCCTTCTGGGTGAGTGTTCTTAATGCTAGTTTCTCTCTGATCAATTGAAATTAGACCCTAGGTATTTCCTGCCCGAAAGGTGTTTGATGAAATGCCTAAACCAACTTTTTCCAGAGATTTACATGTCTAACCCAAGAGATTGGTTGCTTAGAGTGTTTATTGGCTTTAATAGGTTGAATCATAATGCCTGCTTTGCTATGCTTCTCTAGAGAGATCTAGGTTTGGAGGTAGTTCTGCTTGAGGATCTCTACCACGAAAGTGGATTGATTTGTATTAGAACCTATTGTCTAGGGATTAGCTCTATGTGAGTTTTTGTTAGACACCTTAGTTGATTTAGGAGGATTCATTGACCCATTATTCCCATTCTCAGGAGCTCTATTTCGTTATATGATTGTTATTTGTTTGCTTGTTCGATTGCTTGCTTTAGTTTCTGTTAATCTTTGTTTGCTTTTGTTTTATATTCTCTCATTTGTTTATTTAGGTTGCTAGTTGCCAAATCTATAACCGCTTGGTTTGGATTAAGTGAATTTGATTGCATCCTAATTGGTCAATATCTCACTCATTATGGATTGATACCCTTTGTATTGCAATGATTACATAAGGGAATTGAAACCCCAGTGAAAATACTTGTTTCAGAAGCTTCAACAAAGCCATCGTGATTCGCTACCTACCCGCCTAAGCCAGCTGCCCCTCAGGAGAACAAGCTGGAGACGATGATGCACTCTCTGATCGAGCGCCATAAGAAGAGTGCATCTAAAATTAATGCTAAGATTGACGGGATGTATGGTGACCTTAATGGGAAGTTCACCACTTTGGCAACAAGAGTTGACTCGTTGGATAAAAGGGTTTCATCTATGGCTTCCAGCTCGAAGGGAAAAGAAGCTTGTAACGCTGTTGTGGCTCATTCTAGAGTCAATACAAGCCTCAAGTCTGGTGTGTTTGGAGAAATTTCGAGTTTTCATTGCCCAGGATCGACCGATCCACTTCCCAGATCGACCGATCCTCCTGCTGGTTTCACCCTGTTGACCCGAGAGGTCAGATCGACCGATCCTATCGCAGATCAATCGATCCGTGCTGCTGGGAGAGGTATTTCCGGCTCATTTTCGAATGAGATTGATGCACACTTCGTTGCTAAGGCTGATGTACCCCCCTACAAGCCTCAGAGTCCTTATCCATTAATGCCTAAGGCTAAGTTCGATGAGAAGAAGTACAATAGGTTCAAGGACATCATTGGCGAGTTAATAAAGGAAGCTACACTTTCCGAAGCTTTGGGAGAACTACCGTTCTTGAAGAAGATCTGCAAGGATGTCATCAATGGTACTGAAGATGCTGCAGAAGTTGATGCTTACTTGGCAAAACGGAAGGAAGCTAGAGCTCCAAAGCTTGTTAAAGTCGAGAAACTCGAAGATCCGGGAAAGTTTGTTGTGCCGTGTTCAATTGATGGAGAGGTCTTTGCCAATTCCCTGTGTGACTCCGGATAAAGCGTGAATGTCATGTCAATGGCGACTGTTAGAAGGCTTGATCTCCAAGGGATGGAGACTTCTCAATGCTCATTGAAGTTCGCGAATGCTTCCACGACGACTCCTCAAGGCTTTATTGGTTATGTGGAAGTGCGTATTAGCAATCACCTAGTACCCATCGACTTCCATGTGGTAGAGATGAGTGGAGGTTCGGAAACCCCTTTGATCTTGGGACGTGCTTTCTTGACCACGGTCGGAGCCGTGTTTGACCTTGAAGAACCCAAGATGACTTTCACTAAGATTGACAAGAATGTAGCCTACCACCCGGTGCTCGAAACCAATCGTTTGGGATCTAACTTTGCGCATGTGTTCGTAGTGATGAAAAGGACGCCCCGTATCCGCGTGAATCGCCAATGGCCTTTCCCTCCGCATACTGCTGGATTTGTCAAAAGGAATTGCAATTGCAACCCTCCATGCTTCGATCCCACCGAAAACCAAGAAGGAATGAGAGATGAGATTCATCCACATGATCTCAACATGTTCGAGATGCGAGTGAGGATGGTGCCGGACGATTATAGTTTCGAAGAAGCTTGGTTCCATTATCCCGGTTTGCAAAAGTGCTTTTGGAGGAGTAGGGAACCTCTCTATGCCATCGAAGCACACTTCTATAGGTCACGTGAGAGAAACAAGGAGAGGAGATGTCTCCTCAAGATGGAAGATCCCGGCTGCTTCGTAATTCCATGTGCTATTAATGGAGTCTCGGTGTACAATTGTCTATGAGACTCGGGAGCCGGGACAAGTGTGATTCCCACCACTATCGCTTCTCGATGTGGGATCACCAATTGCTTCCCATCCACAACAAACCTCTACATGGCTGACGAATCCGTGGTGGTACCAAGAGGAGAGCTTCACGATAAGATGGTGCAAATTGGCAATGTGGATGTCCCCATGGACTTCAAAGTTGTCGATGTGCCCGGGAAGCGTCAACAAGTCATCTTCGGGAGAGCTTTCTTGAACACAGTTGGAGCTATCATAGATGCTTCAAATCGCCGAGTGTGCTTCACTAATATCGACAAGAGGGTCTTCTATCATGTCACGCCAAGAGGAAACGCGGTTAGACCCATTCGTATCGAGGAGGGAGGTCACAGTGTGAGCATCTTAGGAGGACGAGTTGGAGGTCCAAGGACTCGTTCACAAACCTAGAAGACAGAGAGTCAAGCTATAAACTTAAAACAAGCGCTTCCGAGATGCAGCCCGATGTTTTTGTACTAACTATTATGTTTTTGAGTTTTGGTTTTTGTTTCTTTTGATTTTTAAGTTGAGACTATTTATAAGTTGATGATTTTAATCAGTGGGTCAATGTGAATTCCTAAGTGTTTCACGAATAGGTTTTAATCGCATTAAGATGTGAGATTTTGGTGATCAGACACTTAGGATCGATCGATCTCCACCAAGGATGGATCGATCTCGCCTGGAAAATGAACCGAGGGACAGAAGCCTCGGGATCGACCGATCTGCACCAGGGATCGATCGATCCCGACTCAGGTATGTCGAAAAAAAATTGGATTTTCCAGTTTAAATCGGTTTGCAACTCGATTTAAACCGTATTAAACCGGTTTTAGGGTTTAAAGTCGATGGAGGATCGAGCTCTCTCTCTTCTCCATCGATCCCTCTCCTCCATAGCTCTCTCTCTCTAGAAACTTCTATCCTCTCTATCTCTCTCAATTCTCCATCATTTTTATTGATTCTTGGTGCTAAATCACACCATTTTTCGAGCCCTAACTGATCCCCCTATACCCAATTCGTTTTGACTAAGGTACTGAGTTCGAATTTTGCTTGGAGATTTCGGATTTTTACACTTTTTGGTGTTAGAGCTTTATAATCTCTTTGAATTAGGTTGAATTAGGTTGTTGGGAATGCTATAGGGTTGTTAGTTTCTATGTTTTCCAATGCATTTGATTTGGTTATGAGAAACTTGGAAATTTCGTGTGTTAAGCCTTAGAATTTCGATTTTAGAAGTTTTAGAAATGCAATTTGATGGATTGAGAGAGACGATTGAGTTCGAGAGAGAACTAGTTGCTGATTGCATGTGTTTAATGCCATTACATATATCGAATTTTCTGTTTTGCATTTTCCGAGTGCGATAGAGATTTCAGTTCTATGTTTAATTGGATGTTGTTGCTTGCGTCGCACTGCTTGTCTAGTATCATTTGATAAGCTTACAAAGTCATTTTTGATTTTTGTTAAGTTTGGAAATCTATACTTACATGGTTTTGAGTGTTTCTGTTTTCAGGAAATGGCTCCTAGATAACGACGCAGCGGCAAAGAACCAGCTACCGAGGAAAGAGAGTGGAGTAGCAAAGACAACAAGAACACCATCGTGCTCCGTGCTTGCAAGTTTGAGCCCACACGGTTTTTAGATACCGATGTCCTAGAGGCGATGGGAATTCTTGACGATGGGAACACCTCTTTTCCCTGATGCTGACGCTGAGTTCCTAGCCACGGTGGAGCTTCACTACCCGACGGATCCATTTGATGCTACCGATGGGTTTATCTCTTTCTTCATGCGAAGAGACCCTTTACCATCACGCTTAGCCAGCTCTGCGATCTCTATGGCTTTCCGATGAGAGAGAAGACCAAATTTGATGGATTCACCGATGCTTCGGATTTCTGGCAGACCTTTGGGTCTAGTGACTATGTTTCGCGAGGTGCCAAGCAGGCACTGATCCATAATCCGGTGCTCCGCCACGCTGTTCGATTCATGAGTAGTACCATCTTCGCCCGCGCGGAGATGAGTACTCTAAAGCTACCAGAGCTTGCTATGTGCTTCTATGGGCTCCACCCATTCATCACCGATCCTGCCTCGGCGAACTACAACAAGACGCATCGCGTCAACTTCGCCGCTCTGCTTTGCCAGGAGTTTGTCCAGGTGGGCTACAATGCACTTCGAAGAAGGTAATCACCATTGGTAGTATGGTGACTCCCATTATGGCTTTCTGTGGCTTTAGTATCACGCGCCCTTTACCAGAAAACAAGGCGCGCTTTATTGATCGGGAGCACCTCTACGCCAGCGAGATCCTCATCCGCCACTCGCTAGTCTACCGCTTCCAGGATCCTGACGGGATCTACAGGTACATTCGCCTGCCCCGCGTTGATTTGACATCTCTCGCTATTCTAGGAAACATTGGTTTCAACCCGCCTGCTGGGGCGCTTTGCGAGAGACCTATCCCGCCAAAGACCAGTGGTGTACGGAGAGCAGCACGCACCAGACGCACTGATGCGGCTGGCCCTTCTGAGCCTTCTGCATGTCAGCCACCGCCATTTCAGCCATTCTCCGGCCAGGTGCCTCCATTTGAGCTTGACTTGAGCGCTTATACCGCTATAGATCCACCGGAGCCGACTACGGAGTTTGAGAGATGGGTCTGCGACACGACCAAGAAGAACAACACACTGCTGACCAAGATTGCTTCTTGGCTATGCTGCGTCGCACCACCTCCACCACCCCCTCCTCCACGTGTGCCTACACCGCCACCATCATCCGCCCCGGAGTACGGGACTAGCCCCTCCATACCAGCTTTCCGAGTGGCTAATGACGAGGATGATTCTCCTACTTGGTTATCGTCACCTAGCCATGAGACTTCCGAGACTAGCGTGGAAGACGATTTCCGCATTCGCAACAGGAGAGAAGCTGGCGTCTTTGACTCTCCACCATCTCCCTAGACTCTGATTCACTGGTTACATCCTCTGTACTATAGTTTATTTTTGAACTTATGTATTTATGTATTTGGATTTGTATCTCTAACGGTAGGACTGACCGATCCCCTATTAGGATCGATCGGTCCGCTTTCTGTTTTCTGACTTTTGTTTTCTTATGTTTTGCATTTCCTTTCTCTGATTTTTCTTCCACACCGGGATGGTGTGAAGTAAGTCTGGGGGATATGTGAGCATTATGCTAATATTTTCCTTTTTATTATAGTCGTTTTATTGAGTCAAAATAGTTGGAACTTGGAACTTCTTTTGTGAATCGTGTGTTCGTACTAATATCTTCTGCTATCCATCATGATCCTCCTCTTGAAGAGCTGAAGATTGGAATGCCATAGCCGAACAACTCACCAAAAGTCCCTATCTCTTGGAAATCCGATTGACTTGGCGTTGACTCCACCCATGACAAGACGCTTAATTGGACTTAATCTTCTCAACTTGGGGCTTGGTATACATCGAACGCGACCTCTGACTCAAGCTTTCCAAGATACGAATAACTTCTAAAAAAGTATGGTTCCCCTATCTCTTCTCCTGAATAAGAAAAAGAAAAAAGAAAAAGAGAAAAAGAAAAGAAAAGGGATGTGGTAAACAAAGAAGTGGGCCGAGGGATGTGTGGTTACCCCCTAGCATACTTCGGACTCATGAAAACCAACCCCGGGCTAAAAAAGAAAATGAGAAAAAGAGATCGATAAAAAAAAAAATGATACCCTAGAAAAGTAGGAGAAATCGATCTCAAAAGAGTAAAAGGGAAGAGGAGGAAAGGAACCATAAGAAGAATGTCTTGGAAGCTAGAGGAAGGTGAGCGTCTACGCGATCTTTGATCGATACTCCCTCGTTCAGACCGCATGCTTGTAAAGAAATGAATGTAGGGAGTCAACAAAGGAGATTTTGGAGCTTCCTTGAGATATCGGGACATCACTACAGAGAGTTGCTAAGCCAATGGTTAGTACATGTTGTAAGGTCGATCATTTGAGTGATGGATTCGCGGAAGATGTACGGAGATTCTCGAGGAGTTGTAAGTTCTTGTTTTCAAACCTTTCCCTTTAAGATTTCGGATTGTTCTTGCTTGAGGACAAGCAAAGATTCAAGTCTGGGGGAATTGATGAGTCTTATTTTTATCGTTTTTAGTCTAGGATTTAGGATTATATTTTGAGTCAACTAACCTATATTAGATAGATATTAGGACTATTTGCTTTACTTAGTGATTTACAGGTCTAAAGAGAGAATATTGGAAAAGAAAGGATTTTGGATCAAATAAGAGTGCAAATGGGCTAAGCATGAAAAAGTCAACCAATCGTGAAGAAATGAAGGAGGATCGACCGATCCAACCAGAGGATCGGTCGATTCCTAAGATTTGCGGCCCACGATTGAAGAGGCGGCAGAACCGACCAACCAGGCCCATGGACCGTTCGATCCAATCAAAAGCTTTGGCCCAAGAAGAAGAAAGACGGTGGGATCGACCGATCCACCCCGAGGATCGATCGATCCACGCTTGCCGACTCTCCAAGGATTTCCATTTTTCTTCTTTCCATTTTCTCTTCTCTTTTCCTTTTGCGGCCTCTCTCCCTTTACTATATAAAGAGGGGCCCGCCTCTTGTAATCACACACAATTCATTCTACAGTTTTTAGAGTTTGTAAGAGATTCACATCTCAATATACTCTTAGTTTTATTTTAATAAAGATGTCTCTTTATAGTTTCATCTTTGTTCTAGTTTTCATGCTTGAGTAGTTTCCTTATTAGGCTAGGGTTACTCTGAAGGGATGTGATCGATTATTAGGTTGTTAGTTTGGGAATTTATTTTATGGTTCTTCTTCTATGTTGTTCTTAATGCTTAGGGCTTGAGTACCTAACTTGTTCTAAGATCTTAGGTGATTAATCTAGGCACGGGAGTGTTGTTTAGTTGCCGGAATCAACATTAGTCGAGCAAGGTGATTCCATGGCCAACGAAAGTTCAAGCCATGGCACCTTGTGAACATATCAATCTTGTTGTTAATGCAAGTCTTACTTTGTTAAGATCACGCGGGAGCGGTTCTTTAATTTAGTATTGCTAAGTAGGTATTTGCGCGAGAGCGACTTACCACTATAATTGTGAATTGAGTTCTAGAACGTATCTTAATATTTCCTGTTAATTGATTTAATTGTTTTTTCACATCCCGGATGGTTTCCCTATGCCTAATATTCTTTTATTATTATTTGCTTTTTCGTTAGGTTGTTAGAAGATCAAACTCTTATTTTATTTTGTCTTAGCTTAATTTTATCTATTAATTTTAAAGTGCATCTCTGGTCTCTGTGGATTCGACCCTAAAGTACTACTATGATTACCGTTTTGATCCGGTATAGTGTATGATAGGTTAATTATTTGTTCGAAGATCACGCTCATAAGGTGCCTGGCCGCACGCTGCTTCCGTGTGGCCGCGGCAGAGACATGTTGGTCTTCAAAAGGCCATAACTTCTGATTGGTAACTCCAAATTGGTTGATTCCACTTCGAGGCGAATCTTGACTCTTCAAGCTTTCAAATGAGACAAGGAACTCCAAATTTGGTGCATGGGAAGGTCGCCAACAAATGCCAAACTTTTGAAGGTCCGAAACTGTCCTACAAGTCCTTTTTACTCCCTTTTGGCCCTTTTTCCCTAAAACATGTAAAATCTCTTTGTTCTTGCTAAAACTTGATTATTGGCTTATTTGAATTAGAAATGCATCTAGACCTTATTAAACACCTTAAGAAAACATGGTAGAAGTGGGCGAAAATACGATTTTATCAAGCTCGGACCAGAACGAGCAAAGGCTGTAAATGACGAGGTCGACAAACTACTAGCAATAGGGTCGATAAGGGAAGTAAAATATCCAGATTGGCTAGCTAACCCAGTCGTCGTAAAAAATAAAAACGGAAAATGGAGGGTTTGCGTCGACTTAACGGATGTGTTGAATCTACAGCCGGGCACCACCCCCACCTCCACGCGAGCTCACTCCACCACCGGCACCGGTACACGAGACATACCTGGAGGACGATGCATCAGCTGAAGTGTCTCCTATACGAGCTGAGGATGATGAGGTGTTCTCTCCAAACCCATCTCTTCGCTCTCATACTTGGCTTTCCACACATCGCCACACGAGCTCAGAGTCTAGCTTTCCGCCGAACTTCCGCATTCGCACCAGACGAGAGCTTGCTTCGCAGCGGATTTTCATTCTGCCACACTTGCTGCCTGAAACCAGAGTCAAGCTAACGACTTTAAAAAAGCGCTTATGGGAGGCAACCCACCGAGTTTGTATATACTTTCTCTTTCTCTTTTGCTTTTCTTTATTTTTGGTTTTGTTTTTAGGATTTTATTACGGTGCAATCATGTCCGGTGTTAAGTGTTTTTAGAAACAGGTACGAAACGCAGAAGATGCGAAATTTTTGTTCCCAACACTAGATACTGATCGATCTGAGATGTCAGAACGATCGATCCCCAAGAGATTGACAAGTCCGAGACCATAGAAGATCCAACCCGACCGGTCCCTCGCGAAGACCGATCGTTCCCTTGCTCTTAGCAGTATTGGGACTCATGTCACGTTGTCCAAACACACCAAACGCTTTATCACTGGTTTTTCTTTCCTTTTCTTTTAGATTTTGATTTTCTATTATGTATATTATCACTATCTTTAGTTGTGAGTTTCACTTCTTCCTTTGGTTTTTTCTTACACACCGGGACGGTGTGAAGTAAGTCTAGGGGAGGAATGTGACCATTTGCACTAACATTTTTATTTTTATTTGAGTCGTTTTATTGAGTCAAAATGGTTTGGAACTTGGAACTTCTTTTTTGAATCGTGTGTTCGTACTAATATCTTATGTTATCCGTCATGACTATCCTTTTTAAGAGCTGAAGATTGGAAGGCCATTAGCCGAACAACTCACCAGAAGTCCCTATCTCTTGGAAATCCGATTGACCCAACGTTGACTCCACCCATGACAGGACGATAATTTGGACTTAATCTTCTCAACTTGGGGCTTGGTATACATCGAACGCGACCACTAATTCAAGCTCTCTGATATATCATGGTTTTTACGGATTTTAACCATGATATTACTATCTATATCTATATGTTTTTGGTATTTTTCTAGTGTTTCTATGTGATTACAGGTAATTTAGTGTTTGGAGCTACTTAGGAGCAAATGTGGAATAATGGGAGCTTTTTGGAGCAATTAGAGCTTAGTACCAGAGAAGACAGATTCGGAGGCCCAACTGAGCCCACCAGGACTTGGTATCGATCGATAACCTCCTTGCTGTATCGATCAACACGTTGTGACGGACCAGAAGCTGTCTCGAGTTTTCGAAGCCCAAACTTTCCCGAAGCCTCCAATAGAAGCCCAACACGATTTTACTTGTCTTTACATATAGCGTTTTAGAGTCTTGTAGCAGATATCACGCTTTTTGCAGAGAGTTAGAGAGTTTTAGGTTTTCTTGAGAGATTTGGGGAGATTGATTCCTTCTGCTTCTGTTCTAATCTTCAATCCCCTTTTTGTATTTTGATATTTTGATGCTTTCTAATCTATTCATGATGTTTTCTTCTTTGATTATGTCTAAGTAGTCTGCTTGTTAGATCTAGGGTTTCTCACAAAGGATTTTGATGGATCGTTGAGTTATCTGTGCTAGATTAGGATTCTTATTCTTTAGATGTTCTTCACCATAGGTTGTTCTTCATACTGATTTCTAGCCTGATCATCTAGACTTCTGATTTTAGGATTGTTGATTGACACGACAGTGTAATTGAATTTCTGAAAGAACCTAGGGTGAGCAAAAGATTTATCTGCAAAGAAATTTGGTTTAAGTCTTTTGTGAACAAATCAAACTTGAACTAAAAGCTGGTTAGATTCTTAGGATCTGCAAAGACATTTGGTTTCCTAGTTTCTTAACTTAGATAGTTCTCGCAACGACAGTTGGTTAACTTTATATATGTGATTTGAGTTCTAGAACTGTTCTTCATCTGAATCCTGATTGTTTGATAACTTGATTTATCTGATTTTTCCTGAGAATACCTGAGATCTAACGTTTGTCTTTAATTAATCACAACTTCGATTTATTTTCCCTGCATTCACTACAACAAAAAGGGTTCGTTGCATCACTTAACTTGCATCAAAATATTAAATGATACTAATTTAAATTATTTATTTATAATCGATACAAAAAATATAATTTAACATCAGTTATAATAATCGATGCATTATTAATTTGTATTGCATCAGTTCATTAATATTGATGCAAAGCTAGATGTATTTGCATCACTTTAAGAATATTGATGTGAATATATGAATTTACATCATTTAAAAAATGATACAAAAGTTAAATCACTAACAACCGATGCTAATTAAAAATTAAGCATCACTTATAAAAAAAGTGATGTAATTGGTTACTTAATTTGTCTACGTCCCACATCGCTCCCATTGAGAAAAGAGGATTCATAGTTTTCTTATATATAGTGACATCAGAGTTTTGATAGTGTGAAAATAATAAGCAACTATTATCTCAAATTAGTTTAATTATTTACTTTAATAATAATCAATAAAATTAAATCATATTTATTTATTAAAAACGAATTTATATTATTTTATTATTAAAAACGAATTTATATTATTTTATTAAAATTAACATCAATTATTTATAATTGATATAAACAATTAACGTTACTTATTAAACTGATGCAAATATTAACATCATTTTGATTAATTGATGTAAATACTAATATCATTTCTATTAACTGATGCAAAATTAACATCATTTTTTTGCAACTGATGCATATTAACATCATTACAATAATCGATGCAAATAATTATTTGAAGCGATGCAAATATTTGCATCACTACTCCCTGAATCACTTGTACAAGTGATGTAAAACTAATTTGCATCAATTATAACTGATGCAAATATAGAAAATAAGTGATGCAATGACCCTTTTTTTTGTAGTGATTGTTTTCTTTAATAATTAATCTCTTCTGCTTAGCACTAATCCGATTTAAATCACCTATTGTGTATCTAGAGGCTCTGTGGTTCGACCCCTAAGTACTGCAATTGATCTCTTAATTTGAGAGAGTAGCTCTAGGGTAAATTTGAGAGCACATCACTCTCCAAGACGCGCATAACTTCGAAAAAAGTATGGTTTCCCTCTCTCTTCTCCTGAATAAGAAAAAGAAGAAAAAGAGAAAAAGAAAAGAAAAGGGATGTGGTAAACAAAGAAGTGGGCCGAGGGATGTGTGGTTACCCCCTTGCATACTTCGGACTCATGAAAACCAACCCCGGACTAAAGAGAAAAGAGATCGATAGAAAAAATAGAATGATACCCTAGAAAAGTAGGGAGAAATCGATCTCATGAAGAAAAAAAAAAAGAGAAGAGGATGAAAGGAACCATAAGAAGAATGTCTTGGGAGCTAGAGGAAGGTAAGCGTCTACGCGATCTTTGATCGATACTCCCTCGTTGAGACCGCACACTTGTAAAGAATGAATGTAGGGAGTCAACAATGTAGATTTTGGAGCTTCCTTGAGATCTCGGGACATCAGTACGGAGAGTTGCTAAGCCAATGGTAAATACATGTTGTAAGCTCAATCCCTTGAATGATGGATTCGCGGAAGATGTACGGAGATTCTCGAGAAATTGTAAGTTCCTATTTTAAAACCTTTCCCTTTAAGATTTCAGATCATTCTTGCTTGAGGACAAGCAAAGATTCAAGTCTGGGGGAATTGATGAGTCCCAAAATTACCGTTTTCTATATAGGATTTAGGTTTGTATATTGAGTCAACTAACTTATATTAGATAGATATTAGGACTATATGCTTCACTTAGTGTATTACAGGTCTAAAGAGCGTTTATTGCAAAAGGAAGAGTTTTGAATCATTTTGGAGGCAAATATACATTGAAAGATGCAGAGTCCAGCAGACCCGTCAGAAGTATGGCCTGAGACGAAGACCTTCCCACCGATGGATCTTGCTAAGCTTTTGACACAAGATAGCTAAGGGAGTTAGCTTTCATTTCCAAGTGGTTTGAAGGAAATCCAACGGTATGACCAAGAGTTATGGCCGCTTTACTGAAGACATGTCAACCTGCCGACGAAGCTGACGTGGCAGAGAATGGGATCGATCGATCCGGCCCATGGACCGACCATTCCAGGCCCAGGATCGACCGGTCCACCGCCTCTTTTGCCTCCTCTCCAAGTCTTTCCATTTCTTTTGTTTCCTTTTGTTGCTCTCCCCTTTTCCTATATAAGGAGGGCTCACCTTGTATCAAAACACACCCTTTTCAGAGCAGTGGCTCTCTCTTTTGAGAGCTGTAGCTCTCCCCCAGTTTTATAAATATTTTTATAGTTTTATTTTATAGTTTTCTTTCTAGTTTTTATGTTTAAGTAGTTTCCTTATTAGGCTAGGGTTACTCTGAAGGGATGTGACCGATTATTAGGTTGTTAGTTTGGGAATTTATTTTATGGTTCTTCTCCTATTGTTGTTCTTAATGCTTAGGGCTTGAGTAGCTAACTTGTTCTAAGATCTTAAGTGATTAAACTAGGCACGAGAGTGGTGTTTAGTTGCTGAAACCAACATTAGGCGAGCAAGGTTCCATGGCTCGGCAACGAAAGTTCTTGCCACGGCATCTTGTGAACAAATCAATCTTGTTATTAATGCTAGCTTTACTTTGTTAGGAGGGCATTTGATGCGAGAGCGACTTGCATGTTCTTTAATTTAGTATTGCTAAGTAGGCATTTGATGCGAAAGCGACTTGCCACTACAATTGTGAATTGAGTTCTAGAACGTATCTTAATATTTCCTGCTAATTGATTTAATTGTTTTGTCACATCTCGGATGGTTTCCCTATGCCTAATATTCTTTTATTATTATCTGCTTAGTTTATTTTCTCTTTATGTTGTTAGAAAACCAAACTCCTATTATATTTTGTCTTAGCTTAACTTTAATCCCATAGATTCGTAGTGTAACTTATCGGTTCCTGTGGATTCGACTCTAAAGTGCTACAACTGATTACCGTATTTGATCCGGTAGTTTGCATATTTAGGTTTATTATTTGACCTAAGATCACCGACCGACCCCTTTCTAAGTCTCCATCGCAACTCAACAACCGTTGGTTCTGAAGACATTCATCTCAAAGCGAAATCAGACTTATTTGAGGGTGGGAATGGTGTGTCTAAGCCCCATGGACGTCCTCCCCTTATATTGGGGGTGAATGGGTGCCTTCTGCAAAGGACACAACCATTCACTTGCACCTTTTCGAAGGGTTGCACCTTTTCGAACAGTTGCACCTTTCCGATCGTAACTATTCGGCCATAAGCACCCTTTCACCTGCGAGCTACCAAGCTTCCATAGTCCACCAGCTCGAGTATTAGCTGACCAATCCACCCAGCTGGGATAGTTCTTGATCAGCTCACTGAGCTCTATAGAGCTGCTGGTCAGCTCACATAGCTGAGGTAGCTAGTCTTTCAGCTGGTTTAACTTACCTAGCTGAGCTAGCTAATTCATCCAGCTTGTCTAGCTCGTCCAGCTGGTTCGCTTGGATGTTTCCACTTATTCTTTTTGGCTAAGTCTTTTGGTCCCTTTCTCGGCCTTGACTTCACCGTCCACAACCTTTCCATGATCTTGTCCATGATCACTAGATTGTCCCGCAACGATATAAGTCATCTATCATTTTCATGACTTAAACGTTTCTTTTGTTCCTTGAGTTAACTTAGTCAATGGTCCTTCATGACCATGATCTAGTTTTCCCTAAAACAAACCGCCCCCCTATCATGATCCCTGGACGGGGATGTTACAATGAGGATGTCGATCGACACTCTATCCAAAAAAATACAGAATTTGATCAGAATTCTGCAAGTTCGAACTAGTAACCTATGTTTTCACACATGAACTCCAATGCTAGCTGTAGAGGACACTCAAACACAAGTCAAAAGAAACAACATATCATAGTAATCATTAGTTCATACAAATCTCAAATCACGGTAGAAAGAAAAAATCCTAAAAACAAGAAAGAAAAACACAAAAGGAGAAAAAGAAAAACAAACCAGTGGGTTGCCTCCCACTAAGCGCTTGTTTTCAGTCATTAGCTTGACTGTGTTGGATTCTCAGAGATCTAGTGGATCAGAGGGTGGCAGTGAATACTTCTGAGAAAGACGTCTCCTCATCCATGGTGGTGTATAAGCATTCAGTGCATGAGGCCGTCAAAGGGATTGAGGAAGAACAACAGAAGGGTGGGACAGAGGTATGGGTGGGACACTTCTTTTTCCTACACATTCATCAAAAGAAGAAACAAGCCATCTACGAGAATCTCGTGGCTTGGTTAACCGCAAAGCAGTTGTTGAAATTCTAAAAGTCTTATTGATGAATTTAGAAGGTGGAGGGTTAGAAGATGATGTGTACCTTAGCTTTTGTGGAGGTATGGGAAGTGGAAGGTGTGGAGCTTTCTGTTGTGGAATAGCTCTATGACCTGCAAGGTTGATAACATCCCGAGAAACAGCTTTGTGTGATGAATCTGGTGCAATTCGTCGCTGATCGCAGGTCAAATAATAAACCTAAATATGCAAACTAGCGGATCAAATTCGGTAATCAATTGTAGCACTTTAGGGTCGAATCCACAAGGACCGATAAGTTACACTACGAATTTATGGGATTAAAGTTAAGCTAAGACAAAATAAAATAAGAGTTTGATTCTAACAACCTAACGAGTAATTAAATAAAGCAAATAAATAATAAAAGAAGTATTAGGCATAGGGAAACCATCCAAGATGTGACAAAACAATTAAATCAATTAACAGGAAATATTAAGATACGTTCTAGAACTCAATTCACAATGGTAAGGTAAATCGATTCTCACGCAAATACCTACTTAGCAATATTTAGAGAACGCTTTACGCTAGGCTTCCCTAAGTAAAACTAGCATTAATAACAAGATCGATATGTTCACAAGATATCAAAACGAGAGCTTTGCGCTTGCCAAGTTATGAAATCTTGCTCCCCTAGTGTTGATTCCAGCGACTAAACATTACTTTCGTACCTAGTTTAATCACCTAAGATCTTAGAACAAGTTAGCTACTCAAGCCCTAAGCATTAAGAACAACAATAGGAAAAGAACTATAAAATAAATTCCCAAACTAACAACCTAATAATCGGTCACATCCCTTCAGAGAAACCCTAGCCTAATAAGGAAACTACTTAAACATAAAAACTAAAAAGAAAGCCATAAAAAGAAAACTAAAATATTTATAAAACTGGAGGAGAGCTACAGCTCTCAAAAGAGAGAGCCACTGCTCTGAAAAGGTGTGTTTGATACAATGGGCGAGCCCTCCTTATATAGGAAAAGGAGAGGGCAACAAAAGGAAACAAAAGAAATGGAAAGTCTTGGAGAGGAGGCAAAAGAGGCGGTGGATCGATCGATCCCAAGTGTGGACCGGTCGATCCCCGTCTTCATGGGCTTGGGCTTCGTCAGCTTGGTCGGCAGGTTGACATGTCTTCAGTAAATCGGCCATAACTCTTGATTGCACCGTTGGATTTCCTTCAAACCACTTGGAGATGAAAGCTAACTCCCTTAGCTATCTTGTCTCAAAATCTTAGCAAGCTCCAACGGTGGGAAGGTATTCGTCTGAGGCCATACTTCTGACGGGTCTTCTGGACTCTGCATCTTTCAATGTATATTTGCCTCCAAAATGATCCAAAACTCTTCCTTTTCCAATATTTGCTTCTCATACCTGAAATACACTAAGTGAAGCATATAGTCCTAATATCTATCTAATATAAGTTAGTTGACTCAAAATACAAACCTAAATCCTATATAGAAAACGGTAATTTTGGGACTCATCAATTCCCCCAGACTTGAATCTTTGCTTGTCCTCAAGCAAGAACAATCAAAAAGACAAATCTTAAGGAGAAAGGTTTGAAAACGGGAACTTACAACTTCTCGAGAATCTCCGTACTTCTTCCGCGAATCCATCACTCAAAGAATCGAGCTTACAACATGTACTAACCATTGGCTTAGCAACTCTCCGTACTGATGTCCCGGGATCTCAAGAAAGCCCCAAAATCTCCATTGTTGACTCCCTACATTCATTCTTTACAAGCATGCGTTCTCAACGAGGGAGTATCGATCAAAGATCGCGTAGACGCTTACTTTCTTCTAGCTTCCAAGACATTCTTCTTATGGTTCCTTTCCTCCTCTTCCCTTTTTCTTCATGAGATCGATTTCTCCCTACTTTTCTAGGGTATCATTTTATTTTTTCTATCGATCTCTTTTTCTTTAGTCCGGGGTTGGTTTTCATGAGTCCGAAGTATGCAAGGGGGTAACCACACATCCCTCGGCCCACTTCTTTGTTTACCACATCCCTTTTCTTTTCTTTTCCTCTTTTTCTTTTTTCTTTTTCTTATTCAGGAGAAGAGATAGGGGAACCATACTTTTTCGAAGTTATGCGCATCTCGGAAAGCTTGAGTCAGAGGTCGCGTTCGATGTATACCAAGCCCCAAGTTGAGAAGATTAAGTCCAAATTAACGTCTTGTCACGGGTGGAGTCAACGCTGGGTCAATCGGATTTCCAAGAGATAGGGACTTCTGGTGAGTTGTTCGGCTAATGGTGTTCCAATCTTCAGCCCTTCAAAAAGATAGTCATGACGGATAACAGAAGATATTAGTACGAACACACGATTCACAAAAGAAGTTTCAAGTTCCAACCATTTAGACTCAATTAAACGACTCAAATAAAAATTAAAATGTTAGTGCAAATGGTTACATTCCTCCCCCAGACTTACTTCACACCGTCCCGGTGTGTAAGAAAAACCCAAAGGAAGAATGGAAACCGAAAACAAAAGATAGTTATAATAGACATATAAGAAAATCAAAAGCGCAAAGAAAAGGAATGAAAAACCCGGTGATCAAACGTTTGGTGTGTATGGACAATGTCACATGAGTCCTTGTACAGCTCAGGGCAGGGGATCGATCGGTCTGACGTCTCAGATCGATCGGTCTAGATCATTGATGGTCGTGGACTTTGTCAATCGCAAGGGGATCGATCGATCTGTCGACAGGATCGATCGGTCTCTAGTGTCGGGAACATAAAAATTCGCATCTTCTGCGTTGAGTACCTATTCCTGAAAACACTTAACACCGGACGTGATTTCACCGTAATAAAATCCTAAAAATAAAACCAAAAATAAAGAAAAAGAAAAGAGGAAGAGAAAGTATGTACAAACTCTATGGGTTGCCTCCCATAAGCGCTTTTTTAAAGTCGATAGCTTGACTCTTGTTTCAGGCAGCATGTGTGGCAAGAATGAGAATCCGCTTCGAAGCAAGCTCTCGCCTGGTGCGAATGTGGAAGTCTTGCGGAAAGCTAGCCTTCGAGCTTGTGTGGCTAGGTGTGGACAGCCAAGTATGAGAGCGAAGAGACGGGTTTGGAGAGAACTCCTCATCATCCTCAGCTCGCACAGGAGACAATTCAGCTGATGCATCGTCCGTCGGGTATGTCTCGTGTACCGGTGCTAGTGGTGGAGTGAGCTAGCGTGGAGGTGGGGGTGTAACGCAGCAGAGTTCGGCTCCTTCGGTGGCTCCATGGCGACGTACTCGCTCATATCAAAGTGAAATGGAGGCAACTGAGAAGAGGAGTAGTGCTGAAACGGTGGTGGCGCGAAAGCAGAAGGTTGAGAAGGGCCAGCCTCATCATGATAGCCGATACGTGCTACTCTCCGGATGCCACTAGTCGTAGGTGGAATTAGTCTCTCGTAAAGCGCCCCAGCAGGCGGATCAAAAGCAATATTCTCGTGGGTCGCGAGAGAAGTCAAATTAGTACGACGGAGTCGGATGTACATGTATAGCCCATCATGACCCTGGAAACGGTAGACTAGTGAATGGCGGAGATGGATCTTGCTAGCGTACAAGTGCAGTCGGTCAATGAATCGCGCCTTATGCTCCGGTTGGGGAAGTGCGATGGTGAAACGGTAATATGTGATGATGGGAGTCACCAAGCTACCAATGAGAATCACTTTCTTCGAGACCAAAGTGCATTGTTGCGCACCTAGATGAACTCCTATACATCATTGAGAATGTCCATCGCGACCAAGATAACGGTTTGTAGAAACCGAGTAGGCTCGAACTTATAGGCTTTTAGCGCAACGGTGTCATCTCGATCCTTGCGTTTCCACTCTCGCTCTCCGGTAGCTGGTTCCTGTCTGTTGCGTCGTCTAGGAGCAATTGTCCTGGGTTGGGATCGATCGATCTCTGGTGTAGATCGGTCGATCTCGAGGCGTCTGTTCCTCGATGCGGATTCAGGTCAGACTGATCGGTCGTGTCAGCTGGATCTTCTTGGATCGCTTGTCTCTCTTCCTGACCTTCTCGGATCGCTTCTTAGAAGAATGAGTGTCTCCATCCAGGACTTCGTTGACATCATTCTCATCACCAAGGTCTCCTAAATATGATCCAATGGACTCTCCGAAGGCAATCCATAAAACAAGTTCTCTGCCACCAAGTGAATGATTTGGGATTCGATCTTGTAATCATACCCCTCGTCTGGTAAGTGAATTGCAGCGGGATTGGAGTAGAACTTGTCTGGAGTGTCGTGTCGGCCAAGAGTGGGGCGACGAGCAGGTGGTGCCTGATGTAGATCGATCGGTCTGTTAGGGGGACCGATCGGTCCAGCAGGTGGAGGTTGTCCGTGGTCATCATAACGTGCAGGGGCTGGTGGAGGAAACACCTGGTCACGAGCTTCTTCTCATTGTCTATGGTGAGACAAGAGCCACGTTGTATAGCTTCATTGGAAGGGGTTGCGTTGTAGAAGATATTCTCATCGATGTTAGAGAAGGCGATCCTCTTATTAGGTAGATCGACAACTACACCCACTGTTGCAAGGAAAGGTCTCCCAAAAATCAAAGGCATAACAGAACCTTTGGTCATCTCAACGACATGAAAATCGGTGGGAACCAAGCAACTTCCAATTCGAACATCTAAGTTTTGAATCAAGCCATCTGGAGTTATGATGGAAGCATCCGCAAACTTGAGAGGTACCTCTCCATCAATTGAACACGAGACAACAAACTTCCCGGAATCTTCTAGCTTCGATACCTTAGTGAGTTTCGGGGTGGGAGTGTCCCTTCGCTTGGTTAAGAACGCACCAATCTCTTCAAGATCTTCCTTTCCAGCAACAACCTCTCAGAAAATCTTCCTTAGGAACATAAGTTCTTCTAATGCTTCAGAAAGCGAAAGCTCCTTAGTTATCTCACTTGTGTCCTCTTTGAAGCGGTTGTACGTCTTCACATCAAGTTGCGCCTTAGAAATGTGCGGATAAGGGCTCTTCGGTCTGTAAGGAACCACATCAGCTTGAGCAATAACATGCGTGCCGGTATCATTCGAAAACAGGTAAGGAATTCCTGATTTCGCAGTGAGGACCGATCGATCTGAAGAAGGATCGGTCGGTCCTGACCCTCTGGTCAGTAGGTCATCATCGTCCAGGGGATCGATCGATCTAAGAGTGGATCAATCGGTCTTTCGTCGTTTTTGCTCAGGACTCGTGGGTTTCTCGCAGTATGAAGCTTCGCTTTGGCTCCAGCATGAGCCGTAATAGCGGACAAGTCAGAGAAGACTCTAGTACCTCCGATTTGAGCCTCGGAACTTGCAGCATATGACAGGATCGATCGGTCTAAAGCATGGACCGGTCGATCTATTGTGAAGATCGGGACTGATTGCTGGTTGTGTTAGATCGATCGATCGATGTGTTGGATCGATCGATCCGGAGCTTCTTCGAAGACTTGTACATCTTTAATCGCACTTTGAATCACCATTGCGTTATAGAACTCTTTAGGTTTAGAGCAAGACGCAATCTGAGACATCTCCAAGTCAAAAGAATTGACACGAGAAGATAAACTCTCAATTTCTCCATTGAACTCGATGTGCATGCTCTCCAGCTTCTCATTCAAGTCGTTGCATCCACAAGACTTCTCGGGCCTCCACAAAACGTCTCGACGTCCATAAACCCTATCTCGGCGGCGGCTAGGGATTCTTCTTCTTTTTTTTTTTTTTTTTTTTTTTTTTTTGCGAAAAGAGAAAAACCCTAATAATAACCTGCAAAAAGAGAAAAATACTAATTAGTAAAAATAAAATAAAAAATCTTAGACTAAACCCTAATCTTAAACTCGTAGGCAAGCGTTATTGGTCCCCGGCAGCGTCGCCAATTTGATCGCAGGTCAAATAATAAACCTAAATATGCAAACTACCGGATCAAATACGGTAATCAATTGTAGCACTTTAGGGTCGAATCCACAGGGACCAATAAGTTACACTACGAATTTACGGGATTAAAGTTAAGCTAAGACAAAATAAAATAAGAGTTTGATCTTCTAACAACCTAACGAGAAAGCAAATAATAATAAAAGAAATATTAGGCATAGGGAGACCATCCAGGATGTGACAAAACAATTAAGTCAATTAACAGGAAATATTAAGATACGTTCTAGAACTCAATTCACAATGGTAAGGTACATCGATTCTCACGCCAATACCTACTTAGTAATATTTAGAGAACGCTTTACGCTAGGCTTCCCTAAGTAAAACTAGCATTAATAACAAGATCGATATGTTCACAAGATATCAAAACGAGAGCTTTGCGCTTGCCAAGTTATGAAATCTTGCTCCCCTAGTGTTGATTCCAGCGACTAAACATTACTTTCGTATCTAGTTTAATCACCTAAGATCTAAGAACAAGTTAGCTACTCAAGCCTTAAGCTTTAAGAACAACAATAGGAAAAGAACTATAAAATAAATTCCCAAACTAACAACCTAATAATCGGTCACATCCCTTCAGAGAAACCCTAGCCTAATAAGGAAACTACTTAAACATAAAAACTAAAAAGAAAGCCATAAAAAGAAAACTAAAATATTTATAAAACTGGGGGAGAGCTACAGCTCTCAAAAGAGAGAGTCACTGCTCTGAAAAGGTGTGTTTGATACAATGGGCGAGCCCTCCTTATATAGGAAAAGGAGAGGGCAACAAAAGGAAACAAAAGAAATGGAAAGTCTTGAAGAGGAGGCAAAAGAGGCGGTGGATCGATCGATCCCAAGTGTGGACCGGTCGATCCCCGTCTTCATGGGCTTGGGCTTCGTCAGCTTGGTCGGCAGGTTGACATGTCTTCAGTAAATCGGCCATAACTCTTGATTGCACCGTTGGATTTCCTTCAAACCACTTGGAGATGAAAGCTAACTCCCTTAGCTATCTTGTCTCAAAATCTTAGCAAGCTCCAACGGTGGGAAGGTATTCGTCTGAGGCCATACTTCTGACGGGTCTTCTGGACTCTGCATCTTTCAATGTATATTTGCCTCCAAAATGATCCAAAACTCTTCCTTTTCCAATATTTGCTTCTCAGACCTGAAATACACTAAGTGAAGCATATAGTCCTAATATCTATCTAATATAAGTTAGTTGACTCAAAATACAAACCTAAATCCTATATAGAAAACGGTAATTTTGGGACTCATCAACTAGCTATGCCAAAAACTATGGTAACTCTTCTTACCAAGCTCCTCCACCACAGAATGACGAAAGCACCAAAGCCATGTTTGAGCAGTTGCTAGCCGGTCAACAAACCCTCACCATCTCTCTCAATGGCAAGATTGATCACATCTACACAAACTTGAATGATAAGATCGAAACTCTAACCATTCATGTCAAAAAGCTCGATGTTCAAGCTGCTCATACTACTGAGACTATAAAACACCAAAAGAGTTCCCTTCCAGGAAGAACCGCTCCAAATCAGCAGCATTGCAATGCAATTTCGTCTCCTGACAAGGACAACACACGGATAGAAGCCATGTTTACAAAGCTTTTGGATGGTCAGCAACAACTCGCGACGAACATCAATCACAAGATTGATGCGGTGTATTCTACTCTGAATGAGAAAATTGAAGGAGTGCACAACCATTGCAAAGAGCTTGAAGCTCAAGTTTCTCGAAATGCTAAATATGTGCAACTCAATGCTGAATCTGCGACCTGCAAATCAGGTTGTCGATCGACAACACCTATCCGTGTCGATCGACAGACCTCGAGAAACAAGTCTGAGCATCGAAGCTAACCTTCTGTGGATCCATCATCCACCACGACGAGTGTCGATCGACACACTCCTGCCCCTGTCGATCAACACGACCTGAGAGCACAGCTGCCTTACGTTGTGATTCTACCATCCGTGAAATCCGACGACTACACACCTAAGGTACCTTATCCTAGACCCCACAGATCAAAGCAAGAGATTGAGGATGAGAAGTGTAAAGCTATGCTTGATAAGATCAAGACCGAGATTCCACATGATGACACCAATGACACTTCATCTACAATGAAGCGTTTGGTTAAGCGAATGGTCTTAAATGGTCTAACTCCTGAGGAAGGAGCTTTGCTTACACGCGATACTAGTGCAATTTTCTCAGCTCAAGTACCTAAGAAGACAAAGGAGAAGAAAGAGAAGGGGATTGTGTCTGGACAATCTAGTGCGGTAATTCAGAGAAGTCTTCCAAAGAAGTTACCTGATCCAGGACGTTTTGTACTCGATTGCTTCTTCTCCGCAGAGAGGTTTTCTCATTCTCTTTGTGATCTTGGTTCGAGTATTAATCTGATGCCTCTCTATGTTGCTTTAAGACTCGGGATGACTGCTTTCACGCCATGCACTACTTCCATTCTCTTCGCCGATCGATCCCAACGATTTCCCGAGAGGGTTTTAGAGGATGTTCCTGTGAGAATTGGTGGATATGTAATTACTACAGACTTTGTGGTGTTGACATATGCTATAGAGCCTAAGGACCCTCTAATCCTTGGAAGACCCTTCTTGGCTACAGCTGGTGCCAAGGTAGATGTGAAGAAAGGGACAATGCAGCTTGATTTGGGTGATGTGGTCATGGATTTTGACATGGACAAGCTTAGAAAGGCACCCACCATTGATGGTATGGCTTTCTCTGTAGTGACCTCTGACGACATTACTGCTGGGTATGTCGACAAGTTGAGTTTGGGTGAACAAGCAGCTACGCTTGATGATTGGAGAGATAAGAGCTGCCAAAAACATTCAGATATTCAAACTGCAGTGTATGTGTCGAGCGACACCAAATCCTGTGTCGATCGACACCTAGGATGAGCTGAACCAGAGAGATCAAAGAAGGCTGTCTCACAAGATGTTCTCAAAGATGCAAGTCCGACGGCTACTCCACGCCAAAGAGCTCCTCTTCTTCCACCCACTACATCTCGGAAGAAGCTAAGGTACGCACCTTCTTTACCCAAACCTTATAATATCATCAATAAGACTTTTCGAACTTCAAAAACTCCTTTGCGGTTAACCAAGCCACGAGATTCTCGTAGAGGGCTTGTTTCTTCTTTTGATGATGTTTCAGGAAAACGAAGTATCCCACCCTTAGCTATGTGCCACCCTGCTGCTATTCCTTCATTCTTTGGTCGATCTCCTGCACCTAACGCTTACAAGCCACCATGGAGGAGGAGACAACTTTCCCAGAGGCATTCATTGCCGCTTTCTGATCCACCAGATCTCTGAGCCCCGACACAGTCAAGCTAATGACTGAAAAGAAGCGCTGAGTGGGAGGCAACCCACTAGTTTGGTTTTCTTATTATCTATTTATTTTGTTTTTGGTTTTGATTTTTCACTAACTTGGTTTGTCATTGATGGAACTAATGCTTATCTATTCAGGATTATGTTTTGCTTTGATGTTTGATTGTCTTTCCACAGCTACAGCAGGGAATTCATGTGTGAAAACTTCAACCAATTCAACAACCTTGCAGAAATTTTGCCTCGGCTCTGTCTGATTTCAGGCAGTGTATCGACCGACACACTTCATCCGTGTCGATCGACAGCCCACGGGTAACCTGGTTCTAACTTAGCAAAAATTCCTCAATTTTCAATTCAAGTTATTTTTCGTTTTTATCTCCGATCCTAAGACTTTTTGCCACTGGGGACAGTGTTACTTAAGTCTGGGGGAGGAAAATACTGACGTATTTTTCTTTGTTTTGGTTTTTGATTTTCTTACTAACCATCTATACTAACCATTTGAGTCTTTTTCTTTTGTTTTATTGAGTCAAAAATTTGTTGAGAACTATGATCCTTTTTCTTTTGTGTTTTGCCTGGTTGATTAATGCTACAGATTAAGTCTGATTCCGACTAATGAAAAATCCAATGATTGAGCGGTGAACGAGAGGCAAACAAATTCCCATCAAGATTCATTAAAGTCGGAGCCAATTTCTGAGCTTTTCCTTTTACTTCATCGATGTGGTTAGTGTTTATAAGAGCTTGACTCTTTGTTCATACCTGATAGCTTACGTTGAAGACAATGGTACCACTTTCCTCTAGTCTAAAAAAAAATAATATATTGTTATTGCTCATAAAAGACGAGAGGATTTCCTGCGAGTTAGAGGGTAGATGAGAATATATGATCCCGTTATTCTGCTCTAATTTGGAATGATCGCGCAGGGTTGGAAGTGAGGGTAGATAAATTATCGATATCCCATTATTCACCTACACCCTGAAGTAAAAAAAAAAAAAAGAAAAAAGAAAAAAAAAGAATGAAAAGAAAAGAATAAATGAGTGTGTAAAAAAATAAGTCTGGGGGAGAGTAAGGTTATTCTGCGTTGGATATGTTGAGTTTTTCATGGTAGAGTACAGTGAATGAGTCTAGAAGGTTCTGGTGCATTGACTTCATTGATTGAGACCCGGTGATGAAGGCTTTCTTGATGAATGTGTGGAGAATCTTGTGCGTTTCTTGGTTTCATTGTGATTTCAGCGGAGAAGTACATGATGGTTCGTTTTGGGCTTGTCTGTTAGGCATATGGATTTGGTTCGAATGATTAAGGCAAGGCATTAAAGGCAAAGGTGAGTTTTCGTGTTTTCAAACCTCTTTCCACAGGTTTAGTTTCTATTTTGCTTGAGGGCAAGCAAAGGCTAAGTCTGGGGGAGTTGATATACCTCATATTTTACCCATTTCACCTACGTTTTAGGATTCCTTTTTAGAGTTTTTCTAGTGTTTTTGTAGTGTTTTGCTATGTTTACAGGTTAATTGACGTTTGGAGCTTACTTGGAACAAAAGGAACAAAAAGGGATCAAATTGGAGCTTTTTATGAAGTTTGAAGATCAATGCAGATTTGCAGCCTTCTCTGTGCAGAAACACGAGGTGTGTCGATCGACACAGCTTACTCGTGTCGATCGACAGGTGACCCGAAAACAGAAGCTGTTCGAGTTTGAAGCCCAATTCGATTCCAAGTCTATTTGAGATTCCTTTGACCGACTTAATCAAGCCCTAGACGTCCAGAGACTTATATAAATAGTGTTTTTCGTCCTTGTAATTAGACATCCAAGTTTTCTTACCCTAAGTTTACTTGAGACTTTTAGAGAGAGATATTGAGAGTTGTGTTTTAGGTTCTGAGAAGAGAGCTTTGGGGAGATCTTTCTGTTCTTCATCAATCCTTATTGTGAACCCCTGTTATTTCTATCCCTTAATCTTAATTATGATTTCTCTTATCTTTTGTGTTTTTACTTTGATTATGTCTGAATAATTCACTTGTTAGATTTAGGGTTTCTCATAAGGGTTTGATGGTTTGATTGAATGGATTGATTAGTTAAGGATTGTTTACTTTACGGTTCTTCATCTTAAGGTTGTTCTTAATGCTTATTCTAGATTCGCGACCTGGAATTTGAACTTAGGTTGTTAGTCACTGCGGGAGTGGGATTGATAACTTGAACCTATCTTAGATGAGCAACACTCCTATTCACAAAGGAATTTGGTTTAGGGTCTTGTGAACATATCAAACCTGATTTTAATGCAAATTTAGATTCTTTAGAATTCACAAAGGGATTTGGGATTCTGTTTCTAGGTTTAGAAGCTTTCACAGCGGGAGTTGGTTAGCTTTACATTCATGTTTTAGTTCTAGAACATTGTTTGCTTTATCCTTACTAATCATACATTTATCATTCCTGATTTCCTGAGAATACCTTAGATCTAACGCTTTCTCTGATTGTTTACAACTTCTCTGATTTTATTTCTGCTAATTGCTTTCCTGTTTCTTTTACTTTACATCCTTTTGGTTTAGCATAATCTTACAATTGAAAACCTATTGCGTAACTTAGTCCCTGTGGAAACGATCCCTAAGTACTATAGTGATCTCTTAATTTGAGAGAGTAGCTCAGGGTTAATTTGAGCATATCATCCGTGAATTGTTTTATCCCTTTCTCATCAACAAAAAAGTTGCAGTGAGTTCTTGGTTCTTGTTCATTTAACTGAATCTCGAAATTTTTTAGTGTTTCTATCACTAGCATCAAGCCATTTTTCTCTGCTTTTTTTGTCTCGAAAAAACTCTATTCCTCTCTGAAAGCTATAGCCAATGCTTTTTGATCTCATGTATTCTCGTAAAACAAGGAAAACTAGATTCATCTTGCTCCCTCAGTTATCTCTTAAGCTTTTAATTCTAATCTCTGAACTAGACCAAATATACTTCTTCCAATCCTTGATTGCTTTTCTACAATTTTTCGTTTTCACCACAAAGGAGTTTGACTGATTTTGACTCTATGTGTTCCACGCTCTTTTTATTACTTCTAAAAAGCATGGATCTTCAACCCATCTTTTATCAACTCTGAAATACACTCTAAAAATTTATTTATCCCCAGTAAACTTCACTACGACTGGTTTATGATCAGACCCCAATTTTTTCAAAAACTATTGATGAACATTTGGAAACATAGAGAACCAAGCTGTATTACCAAATCCTCTATCAAGCTTGCATTTAATCCATTGGTGATTTATAATTCCTCCTCAAGTATATCAATTCTCTAGACTACCAATTTCAGTCATATCATAATTTGCTATCAAGGTCTGAAATGAAAGAAAGGTGTTTTCCATTCTCTCAGGGCCTCCAAGTTTCTCGGCTTTTAGTAATATCTCATTAAAGTCTCCTATCATACACCATGCTTCCTTTCTCAAAATACCAATTATTTATATTCTTTCCCAAACTAAAAGTTTGAGATGAGCAACTAGATTACCATAAACAAAAGAGACAAACCAACTTTATGAACCTTAAATAACTTTCAAATCAATCAAATTCTTATCTTCAAAAAGAAATTGATCAATATCTAAGATGCCTTTCCAAAAGGCTGCCAAACCACCACTAGTACCTACATGTTCAATAGTTCTAAGATTATCGTATCCTAACAAACTTTTAAACTTTATCACAAAATCCGAGTTTTTTTTTTCAATGAGAAATAAGATGTCTGGAAAATGATCCTTTCTCAGTTCCTTTAGATGCTGAATTGTCCAGGGATTACCCAAACCTTGACAATTCCAACTTAAGATGCCTAGTGATATTGCGGCAGTTCACTAGGAACCACCATAGTTTTGTTCTTCACATACCCTTTTGACAACCCTTTCATTTTTTTTTTTGGTATTTCCTTTTTGAATCTTTCTCTATATTGTATTCCACATGACCTAAACTTTGATTTTTTTTTTATATATCTTTTTTCCTTCATACTCTTGATCTAGGTCTTTTACAAGCAATATAAGCCTTTGTTAAACAACTTGAAGAGCTAGCATCTAGTAATCCGGCAGTAAACTCAGTTGAGAAATTTAGAGAACAATATACCTTTTATAGCTTCCAAATCATGTCTTTTATAAGAATCAGGTAATAACTAAGGTTGCATCCCTGTTTTAATGGCATCCACAAGAAGTTTGGGATTATCTGTATTGCCATGTTTTTTAATTTTCTCCTGCATATCAACTTATTTGCTTTTACTTGCTTGCAGCGTTGTCTCATTATTAATCTCTAGTTAGACTCATGTTGAATCACTAGGATTGAAGAAGAGCCAGCTTTATCATGAGTAAACTGTTGGTAGTGAAAACATATTTTCCTGATTCGTTCATAATCAATTCCTATCTTTATGATAGATCCATTCTGAAGTTGAATCTCTTGTGAACTTTCAATCCTATAGCAACATCGAATAAAACCTTGACTCGGACATTGTCTTGGATTTGTGATTTCTCTTCATCAAACGGAAGCTCTATCACTTGTCCTATATTCTCTGCAATTCTCGTGATAGAGGCCTTCGTGTAGTGATTAATTGACAAATTGCTTAAACGAATCTAGATTGGGAGAAACATCAAATAATCTTCGGGTGGATCCTCTACCCATTGTTTCATAAGAACACACCAATCATCTTGTATCCATACCCATTTTTAAGACTTCACTGATAAGATAAACTGAAAATAAACTGAAAACGATCTTGAGCGAGAGCTATACCTCGAACTATGTCGTTTAACCTCCACATCTGAGGCATATCTAAGATCCAACTAGTCATTCTTTGATTAACTGGGTTGATTTCTTTCGACGGAGTTGAATTCAAGTTGATATGAGATTACTATTGGTGAATCCTCTTCAATCGGTAGCGCTTGAAGAACTTGATCTAGTTGAATCTCCATACCACGAAATTGTTGATCAGATTCAAAAGAACTGAGCTTTTGGAAAGTTTCTTGTTTCGAAGATCTGATTTTTTCCTTTTTTGTTGTTTTTGTTTTGTTTAGTTTTTTTTTTAATGACAAAAGATAAAAACACAAATTGGATTAGACAATCACCGAACCAAAAATAGAGATATCTCCGGTTTGTGCTTCACTCAAAATTTGTTTTATGAGAAAGAAGTTCTTAAGTCCAAAAGAGGGACGGCCCAAGTTTTGAGAGAAGTTTTTTTTTGAGTATTTGTAGTAACTAACCTTAAATTTGAAAAGAATATACAAACTAACATTGGGGCAAATAGTGCTTGTCTCCTTAGATAGAAAAGTTACACATTTACCCTTTCTCTTTCTCCTCTTCCTCCTCTCTCTGTAACTCTTTCCTCTCTCCTTCTTTGTTACTGTTCCTATGATTCTCTCTTGCTCTCTCTGCCTTCCTCCTCTCGCTGGATCTGTCTCTCGCTCTCTCTCTCTCTCTCTCTTTCTCCCTCTCTCTCTCTCTCTCTCTCTCTCTCTCTCTCTCTCTCTCTCTCCCCCTATCTCTCCGCTTCCTCCTCTCATCAAGATCTCTCTCTCCCTCTATCTCTAATTCTTTCTCCCCCTCTTTCTCTACTTCCTTTTGATATTGTTGATCTACTTCTCCTTCTCGCCGGAACTCTCTGTTCCTCTCGTCGGAACTCGTTGTTCCCACGCTTGTGTTGTTGTTGGATATATATTGACACCCGCGTTTTCAAAACAAAACGTAGATCATGTATAAAGCGCATGTTACGTCAATATACATTTCATAAAAATAAATTGCATGTTCAAAAATATAATAGCATGACAACCAAACAAAATACTTGAAATTGTTTCAAAAAACACGCATAATATTTTCCACTTATATGCAATTTTAAAGAGATACCACGCTATATTTTTTTACAACACACATTTGATTTTTATTATATGTTTCTCCCATATATCACTCTATTTATTTCTATAGCACATCATTGTGAGACACATAACATGTGGAAAGCAAAACATGTAGGCCATTGCTTGAGGGTATTTTTGTCTAACCACACCTAAAATAAACGTCATTTCCCCACTTTTTCTGCACCAAAGTTATTTTGCCAATTACCCTGTCTTTTTTAGTCATCTAGTAATATTACCTTTTTTTTTTTCAATTAGTATTTTTTTTTAAAAAAATTATTTTCTTCTAATTTTGTTGTTTCCTCACAAAAAAAAATTATTTTAACTACCTTTCCAAACCTCAATTATTCCTTCCACCAAAAAAAAAAAACAACTTCAATTATTCCAATAATATTTTATAAAAATATGTACTTTTGAGTTCAGTTTACTAACACGTAAATAAATTACAGAAAAAGGCCTGACGTGAACATTTAACAGCCCACATTTGTAAGCCCAAATGGTTAGATACATTGCAACTTTCTCGTGACTTAGGAAGAACAACGAAGCAACCTCTCTGCTCTGTTTTTCCGACTAGAGAGAGAGATCCAACCCCAAGATCAATCAAGAGGAGAAGACATCATCAAAATCAATGGATTATCTCGGAATCGACATGAGCTGTGCGATTGGATCCCTCCGGAATGCTGAGTTCCCGGAGAAAGATTGTCTTCTTCCTCTAATTTCTAAGCTTCTTGGTTATTGTCTCGTTGCTGCTTCCATCACCGTTAAGCTCCCTCAGGTATAAATAATCAAATTCAACTTCATCTGTAAACTCTTACCCTAATTCCAAAATCTCGACTTTGTTTCGTTTGTGCTTTGTAGATAATGAAAATCGTGCAACATAAGAGTGTTCGAGGCTTAAGTGTTGTGGCATTTGAGCTTGAGGTTGTTGGTTATACAATTTCTCTTGCTTATTGTTTGCATAAAGGTCTTCCCTTTTCGGCTTTCGGCGAAATGGCTTTCCTTTTGATCCAAGGTATAAGAATTATATGATCATACTCAAATTTTATGGATGCTTATTAGTTATAGTTACAATTGATAGAATGTTTGTGTAGGTATAAGAACAGAGAAACGATTATCTCTTTCTTATCTTTGAATCTTGATTACAATCAAGAACCCTAACTATAGAGATTTGTTGTATCTTGATTACAATCAAGAACCCTAATCTTTGAATCTCTGTTATATTAGCAGTTGTGCTTATCATTATTAATCTACAACAGTTGACAATAATATGTTTTGTGAATCCGAAACCGTTATGATATATGTTCATTTGTTATGATTTCTGATATCCTCTCGTCTTTTATTTATCTTTGCAGCTTTAATCTTGGTTGCTTGTATCTATTATTATTCTCAACCAGTGCCTTTAACAACTTGGGCTAGGGCACTCCTGTATCCTTTCAGCTTTAAAGAATTTTATTAGCTTTGACTTGAGACTACTCTCTGTATTGGTTTTTTTCTTAATTCTAAGCCGATACAGATATTGTGCTGTGGCACCAACTGTGCTTGCTGGACAGATTAATCCTATGCTTTTCGAAGCTCTTTATGTGAGGAAAAAGCTCTTGTTTTATTCACTTTAGGCTCTGTGTGTGTGTGTGGATACATTTTGATAGAATATCTCTGTTGTAGGCTTCACAGCACGCGATATTTCTCTTTGCACGACTCCCTCAGATATGGAAGAACTTCAAAGTGAGTCTATAGTAGAATAGTCATTTGCCTTGTTTTGTGATTAATGAATCTTGTAGTTGGACTTGGTACTTTTGAATGGTGTTTTGAGCTTCAGTCACGTATCCAGTTGTTTCGGCAATCTTTTAGTCATGTCTGTTCCATTGATCAATTTATCAATAACTGTCTTAGTGTAGTTTACCTTACAATCCTTTGCTGGATGACAAAAACTGATTATTTTGTTTGTGTCTTGAATTGGGAAGAGCAAAGATGCATTTACACATTATGGTTCAAGCATTGTGATACGTATATGCTCGTTTTAACCAAAAAAGTTCATTAGATTATGCTGAAGTATACTTTCAGAACTATATCTGCATAAATTTTGTATGAAGTCCACCGGCCACTTTTTGTAATTCAGATTACTCTTTCTCTCTACAGAACAAAAGCACTGGAGAACTTAGTTTCTTAACTTTCTTCATGAACTTTGCCGGGTCCATAGGTAAGATGGCTCCTTGTTGGATGTGTCTACTATTATCCATCCGATATGTTATATTCACTCGTCTCATAATATTTGTGTGTTTCCCTTGCAGTGAGAGTTTTCACCAGCTTACAGGAAAATGCTCCAGTTAGCAGTATCCTTCGCAGCTATATGCTGTAATCATACAAACACAATTTTATCATATATGGTTTTATATGCTCTATAGAAACCTTTCCTTTTCCTTAACCTTTCCATAGTTCTTACGGGTTTCGCTCTTGGAGTCATCACCAACGGAAGCATCCTGACGCAGATTCTTTTGTATTCGAAGCCTGCTGCAGCTAAGGAGAAGAAAGCCAATTGATAGGTAGAAAGATGTCCTAAATCAAATACTGGTGTTGAGGCTCCAAAAAGAGATAGTCAATGTTGCAATTACGGTCTTTTTCTTCTTTTAATATCTCGTGCAAGGATGTTCAGACTTTACCCGGCTGCTGCATGATGTTATGGGTTGGACTTAATTCTGATAGCAAAGTGGCTGTTTTAGGTCTGATTGATTCTTTCTTTTGTGTTGTGATAATAGCTAAAATCTGAAACTACACGAAGTTGCATTAATGTCGTTGATTTAATGACCAATATCAAAATTCGATGGATTTTGGCGACATGATGAGAAGACACTTTCTTTGACAAAGAACTTGAGCATTCTAAACAAATTTTGAATCAATCGATATGAAAACAACAAACAGCTGGTACACAATATGAAGCACACCCTTTCCAACAAAGACTAAAAAACGTCAAACTCAGAATTCATACTCTCCAATGTGTAGGAATTGACTGGTTTCCATGTCCTTTGCATAGTCTCTAATCATTCCGGGAGCTGTTACGACTTCCCAACCTTCTCAGTGCGCAAGCAACTAAGTTTCTCCGGCTCAAAAACCCCAATCTTGACTGAGACGAAGTTGAACGGCTGGTGCTACCAGATGCAATGCCCAGGTTTGGTATTTGAAGTCTGGGTGGAGGGAACTCAACCGCATCCTCTTGTCCTCCACCTTCACTGACACTAGCCTCGACAATTTGTGTGTCGGGTATATCTAAATTAACAACAAGCAGCGCCCTTGCTGTCCTTAACCGCTCAGCTCCTTCAGTGGTCACTCCTCTACACTTCTTAACCTTAACTTTTACCAGATTCGGGCATCCGGTAGCAAGAGCTTCCATCCCATCATCAGTAATCGGGCAGTTCTTAATGCAAAGCTTCTTCAATGCCAAACATTTTTCAGCAATACAACGTAGCTCGGTGTCACCTACAGTGTCATTTCCACACAAAGCCAATCGCTCTAAGTTGAGACAATTCGAGGCAAGTGGTTCCAAACTTAACTTTGTAGCGTTCACCCCAATCAAAACCAACTCCTGCAAATTCCAGCAGAATTTAGCAACTACTATAAGCCCCTCATCACCAATTCTATTTGTCTTCCATCCATCAATGTGAAGCTTTCTTAAAAGTTTACAACGTTCGGCCACAAAGGCCAGACCAATATTTGTACAGTCAGGAGTTTTCACTAGGTGCAGAATTTCCAAACCCGAACATTTCGATAACGCCTCTAAACTCAAATCACTCATTTGGATCCTCTCTAGATGTATCTCAATAATGGCATTACCCTGGTCACCTACCGCCTGAAAAACCTGATCCCAATGCCCTGAACACCTGACAATTTTAAAAGTCCTAAGACCTTTAACTCCGCTTAACAACGGAGCAAAACACTGACCATTATGCAGCTCCTTTAAGCAAATCCTTTTCAGCGAAACCGCAGCCGCCCCGGGACCTATAAGCTCAGCACCAGCAGCTACAATTCCGCGCAACCGTTTAACCGATAATTCCTCTAAAGCTAAACAACTATTCAACAAAGCATTCATCCCTTTAGCACCAAACCCACAAGATCCAAATGATACCTTCTTCAAACTCCGACAATTCTCAGAGAAAGCAACCATCCCTAAATCCGAGATCTCACGGCAAGCGCGTAGCTTCAACCGCGTCAGATTCCGACATCTAACAGAAATCATAACAAATGCGTCATCACACATACCGAGAGATCTACGGTCACTTCTAAGAACAAGCTTAGTAACTGAATCAAACCGAGAAAAAAGTGCAGGAATCACTGAGATAAGATCTGATTGAGCTTTGAGAGATAGACGATGACGACACTGTCCTTCAATTGTTAACCACCGACGACACACAAGTGAGCAACGTTTCCTGTCGGCGCAGGTTAGCGATTGTAGAATCAACGATAAACACTCGTCTGGTAAGTTAGATGTGTAATCGTACGGCTCATCTTCGTCAGTTAGTACCGGAGAAGTGAAGGTACCTTTAGATCGCCGGAATGAGGAAGTTGATTGGCCCATTTCGGCGGCGATGCGGTGGTTCACAATGTTCCCGCCTACTCTCTCCCGTTTTGGATAATTGTCTCCAACAACTTTTTTTTTTTTTTCCAATAGTTTTTTTTTATTGAAAAATTTATCTCTAACGCCATTTACGAAAACAGATCTTTTCCCCTATGCCACATTTCCCAATTCCTTTCTTGCAGTGCCACATCCCTCTATCCCAAATGACAGAAATACCCCTCATTTTGAATGATGGAAGACGAAGATTTTCAAGTTTGCGTCTCACAAAAAGTTTCTTCTCTTTCTCTCGGGATTCGAGCCATTTTGAGTTCCAAAGTGATGTTAAATGAGAAGAGTTTTGCAGAGAGAAACCGGAAAGTCTTCTTCTTTGGCATGTTCCTTTCTCTTTCTCCGAACAAAACAGTCCCCATTGTTCTTCTTTTTCCAAATCTCCTTGGCTTTTTCACGAATCCGTGGACGTCGCCGGATTACTGAGTTTGTTTATGGCATCATCCAGTGCCGCCAGATTGTTTGGTACGCCGGCGAATTTAAATGGGTATGATTTCTTTTTTTTTCGACTTAGGAACAAAGCAGATTTCTTGTTTTATCAGTTCGTAGTCTAAATTTTGCCATGGTTTCCAACAGAGACGAGTCGCCGGAAGACTCATCTTCTCCCGAAAATTCGGAGATTGATCAAAATTTGCTCCCGCCGAGATTGGTCAACTTCCCGGTGTGACCGGTGTTCGAAATTCACCAGTGTCGGAGCTATTCTTTTAGTTTCGCTTTTGGTACTGAGTTTCAATCTCTTTTTTTAAAAAAAATATATATTTTATTTGGAAATTTTGTTAGACATGGCGATTTGAATCTGATTTCTGCTTAATTGATTTTAGATGGAAACTGCTTCTGTATCCTAGAGATCTGCTCAATTGATTAAAGTCTTCTTGTTTTGAGCGCTTGTTTCAATTACATGTCCGTAAGAACTCCAAATCAGGAAATGTTGGACAGATCTCTTGGTTGACAATATGGGGTGCGCTTTTTGATGGACATTAGTTAGTTGGTAGACATAATTTGCGATGTCTATAAATGGGCATGATGTGTTTAAAGGGTGGACAAGTATTAATTTGGTTGAAGACATATGGTTGGTAGACAAAAATGTAAATACTTAGATTTGATGGTAAAAATTATCTACATCTAATAGAGCAATAGACATTTGATGTTAAAAGTTGTCTACTAAGGACCATTAGGAGATGCGAATGTAATATTGTCTATTACTGAGAGCTTATGGACATATTTGGACATGTTGTCCACGTTTTTTATGAATGTTTTGTCCAAATAGTGGTGTATAAGTCTGGGACAATAGGAGGAGATACTAGATGTGTCCATAAACCTGAAATGGACAGAATTACAATGAAAAATTATTGATAGACAATTGTGTAATAATGTAATTTGGTCCATAATCGTGATGTCCATAAATGGACATGATGTATTAGAGGGTGTGGACAAGTTTTATGTTTTAGAGCAACCAATATTGTATCATTCTTGGATAAGTTTTATGTCTTGAGTGTGAGATGTCTTACATAAAATAATATCCGTGGACAAGTTATCATGTCCACTCTCTAAATATCCATATATCATGTCCACCAATCGTGGACCCACACTTATGTATCCTATCAGTCAATTGTCATGAATGAGATATCTCACATGTATATACACACATGTCTACCGAAACTACACGTATTGTCATTCGCGGACTAATACCATGTCCATATATCATACCATATATCATGTCCACCGCCCACACTTAATGTATCATATCAGTCATTTGTCACATATAAATACCATGTCCACCAACTATAAAACACAAATCATGTCCACCAACTCACCCACACTTAATGTATGCTATCAGAAAATTGTCACGTATCTCACATGTTTTACACACATGTCCACATAAACTACACTTATTGTCATCCGTAGACATGATATCATACCATATATCATGTCCACCATCTGACCCACTGTATCCTATCAGTCAACTGACACGTATGGACATATGTATATACACACATGTCTACAGTAACTACACGCAATGTCATCTGTGGACTAAATACCATACTAACTCTCATGTCCATATATCATACCATACATCATGTACACCATCTGATCCATACTTAATTGTCACGTATGGACATTTTTCACATGTATATACACACATGTCCACAGAAACTATAGTTATTGTCATTCGTGGACTAAATACCATGTCCACTATCTAAATACTATATATCATGTCCACCAACCAACTACCACTTTCCTCAAGCTTTGAATCAAACGGCGTATTTAATGCATGTGAAAATGGCTAAATCCCAACATTAAATGTCAGAATCTGTACATGTTCTTTTCAACAATCTTCTTCTACAATCTTGTCCGCTAAATGGCTTTCGTCTACTCGTCCACACGCTTTATTTCACATTTCTTCTAAGATCTAAAAACACCTTAATCAGACATCATCTTTCTCATTTCGAATTTTGCTTCTCTCTAATTTTCTACGTATTTCCAAGTTTTGCCATTTTCTTCATTTACAATCCTTAACACCAACTACTTCTCGATTTTTGTCCATGACGTATTCTACACTTCTTCAAACACCAAATTTATGGTAGCTTAAAACATCAAAACCCATAAAACTTTATTTCAACTTCATCTTCCTCAATGCTTTTTTTGTTTTCCGCCATTATTAGTTAGTCATGCCATTTTATTCAATTTCAATCCTAAACACCAGCTCATCCTCGAAATTTGTCCATAATAAATGCTCAGCCTGCGATGAGAAAATGGCATTAAAAATGAGAAAAAAATACCCTGACAAACGTGTGAAATCACATCACCTCGTACACAATTGTCAGTTGTTTCCTTTTTGTGTGACAAGGGTTTTTTAGTCATTTGTATCGCATGCCAAAATTGAGATAATGGCAATACTCGAAAGGAATTATACATTATGGCATTGGAGGAAAGAAGTTAATGAAACATGGCATTTCTAGTGAGATTCCCTTTTTTATTTATATCATAAGAATCAAGTAGAAAGATAATTCAAAAAAAATAATAATAATAAATAAATAAAAAAAAGGCCAAGTACAAAGCCGGATAAACCGGAATCACATGCCCGAAAGTTTTATGGGAGCCAAAAGCCCACGAGATTATGGGAAACATCCGATCTCCGGGAAGCCAGAAGAAAACCAGAGAAATATGCATAAAACCATAAAACAAGGGAATATTACGTTCAGACTCCGTTTTTCAAACTCAATTTGCGCTCAGGCACCCTTTTTTGTGAGTGCACCCTTTTTTGCTGGCATTTGTCCTTTTTACCCTTTCTTCACAAATGACCCTCGTTACATTTCTTCCTCTTCTAGTTACCCTCCCAACTTATTATCCCTTCTCTTTCATTGTTTCTTCGAACTCTCTCTTTCCTTTCTTTTGTTTTTCTTTTTTTTTATTTTTTCTTTTCTTTTTCTTTTCTCTCTCTCTTTCTCCACTCATTCTATCTCTAACATAATTCATTTTTTAATACAAAACCTTATATATAAAAAATTATAATTACTTTTTTTCTACATTTTAAGATCCATATTACTATAGTTTATTTATAAAAATAATTACATTATATTTACTTTAGATGTTAAATATTACTCAGTTCAAATGGACATATCTATCTATTAAACTCTAAACTATATCCACTAAACCTTAAACCAGTTTGATTTGAGAAGACGGTTAGAATCGTCTTCTTCTGTTTGGTATTGGAGGTTAATGGCTTATGTCCGTACTTCTTCTTCCCCTGCTTCTATGTTACTCTGTTTCATATCTTGCGTGTCCATAAAGAGATATCCATCTTGACAAGTTTTTAAAATTAAAAAGTAAATGGCAAGATAAGAGTATTGGATTAAAAATATTTTTGTAGTGGACATTGTTTTCTTCCAAAATACAATTAATTTAGGGTATATGGTTTAGGATTTACTGTTTACGGTGTATAGTTTATAGTTTAATTTATAGTTTAGGGTTTAGGGTACAGGGTTTAGAATTTACAGTTTATGGTTTAGTGGTTGTGGATGCGAGTGAATGTATGTGGATGGGGGTGAGTGGTTGTGGATGGTGTGTGGTGGATACACATTTAAATATTTAAGGTATAGGGTTTAAGGTTTAGAGTTTAGAGTTTAGGGTTTAGGATTTATTGTTTAGAGCTTAGGGTTTAGGGTTTAGTGTTTATGGTTTAGGGTTTAGGGTTTAGAGTTTTGGTTTAGGGTTTATTGTTTTGGGTTTAGGGTTGGGGGTTTAGGGTTTAGTGTTTAGGGTTTAGGGTTTTGTGTTTAGGGTATAAAGTTTAGGGTTTAGGGTTACGTGTGTAGTGTTTAGGGTTTAGTGTTTATTGTTTATTGTTTAGGATTTAGGGTTTAAGGTTAGGGTATAATGTTTATGGTTTATTGTTTAGGGATTGTGAGTTTAGGGGTTAGGTTTTGGGGTTTAGTGTTAATGGGTTAGGGTTTAGTGTTTATTGTTTAGTGTTTATTTTTTAGGGTTTAGGGGTTAAGGTTTAGAGTTTATTGTTAGAGTTTAGAGTTGAGGGTTTAGGGTTTAGTGTTTAGTGTTGAGGGTGTATGGTTTAGGGTTTAGGGTTTAGAGTTTAAGTTTAGGGTTTATTGTTTTGGGTTTAGGGTTTAGGGCTAAGTAATTTTTGTTTATGGTTTATGGTTTAGTGGTTGTGGATGGGAGATAATGTATGTGGATGGGGGTTAATAGTTGTGGATGGGAGTGAATTTATGTGGATGGGGGTGAATGATTGTGGTTTAGGGTTTAGGGTTTATTATTTTGGGTTTAGGGTTTAGTGTTTATGGTTTATTATTTAGGGTTTATTGTTTAGGGTTTAGGGTTTATTGTTTAGGGTTTAGGGTTTTTGATTTAGGGTTTATGGTTTATGCTTTAGTGGTTGTGGCTTGGCGCTCCTTTCTGTGGCCGGGGGTTCCTCGTTGTGGCCGAGCGTGCCTGTCTGTGGCTGGGGGTGCTGGTTGTGGCTTGTGTGTGGTGGCTCCCCTTTCCCTGTTTCGGGTATCGGGTTTCGGGTTCCGTGTGTCGTGTTTCGGGTTTCGTGTTTCTTGTTTTTTTGTCGGCTTTCGGGTTTCCGGTTTGGTCTCGTGTTTCTGGTTTCTTGTTTCGGGCTTGTGCGTTTCGGCGTTCGGTTTTGGGGTTTCGTGTTCCTGGTTTCGGGTTTCGTGTTTCTTGTTTCGGGTTTCTTTTTTCGGGTTTCGGGGTTCCGGTTTCGCGTTTCTTGTTTCCCGTTTCGGGTTGCGGGTTTCGTGTTTCGGGTTGCGGGTGTCTTTTTTCGGGTTTCGGGTTTCGCGTTTCGCTTTCGGGTTTCGGGTTTCTTGTTTGTGGTTTCGGGTTTCGGGTTTTGTCTTTCGGGTTTCGTGTTTCGGGTTTCTTGTTTCGGGTGTCGGGCTTTTTGTTTCTGGTTTTGGTTTCGTGGTTGTGGCCGGGCGATCCTGTCTGTGTGGGGGTTCCTCGTTGTGGCTGGGCGTGCCTTTCTGTGGCTGGTGGTGCCTGGTTGTGGTTTCGGGTTTCGGGTTTCTTCTTTTGGTTTCGGGTTTCGTGTTTCGGGTTTTCCTTCGGGTTCGGGTTCCTTGTTTCGGGTTTCGGGCTTCCTGTTTTTGCTTTCTGGTTTCTGGTTTCGTGTTTGGTTTATGGTTTAGTGGTTGTGGCTGGGCGCTCCTTTCTGTGGCCGGGGGTTCCTCGTTGTGGCTGGGCGTGCCTGTCTGTGGCTGGGGGTGCCTGGTTGTGGCATTGTGTGTGTGGTTTCGGGTTTAGTGTTTAGGGTTTAGGGGTTTTAGTGTTTACGGTTTCGGGTTTAGTGTTCGAGGTTCTTGTTGTGGATTGGTGTGTGGTGTATCCACATTTCAATTTTTCGGGTATAGGGTTTAGGGTTACGTGTGGTGTAGTGTTAGGGTTTAGTGTTTATTGTTTATTGTTAGGATTTAGGGGTTAAGGTAGGGTATATTGTTTCTGGGTTATTGTTTAGGGATTGTGCGTTTAGGGGTTCGTTTTGTGTTTCGTGTTACTGGTTTCGGGTTTCGTGTTTCTTGTTAGGGTTTCTTTTTTCGGGTTTCGGGGGTTCCGGTTTCGCGTTTATTTTTCCCGTTTCGGGTGGACGGGTTTTCGTGTTACGGTTGCGGGTGCCTTGTTTCGGGGTTTCGCGTTTCGCTTTCGGGTTTCGGGTTCTTGTTTCTGGTTTTGTCTTTCGGTTTCGTGTTTAGTGTTTTCGTGTTTAGGGTTCGGGCTTTTTGTTTCTGGTTTCTGGTTTCGTGTTTCTGGTTTCTGGTTTCGTGGTTGTGGCCGGCCGCTCCTGTCTGTGGCTGGGGGTTCCTCGTTGTGGCTGGGCGTGCCTTTCTGTGGCTGGTGGTGCCTGCTGTGGTTTCGGGTTTCTTATTTTGGCTTTCGGGTTTCGTGTTTCGGGTTTCTTCCTTCGGGTTTCGGGTTTCTTGTTTCGGGTTTCGGGTTTCGGGCTTCCTGTTTTTGCGTTCGGGTTTCTGTTTCGTGTTTCTGGTTTCTGGTTTCCGTGGTTGTGGCTGGGCGCTCTTTCTGTGGCCTGGGGTTCCTCGTTGTGGCATGGGCGTGCCTTCTGTGGCTGGGGGTGCCTGGTTGTGGCTTGTGTTGTGGTTTCGGGTTTCGTGTTTCGGGTTTCGGTTTTCGTGTTTCCGGTTTCGGTTTCGTGTTTTCCCGGTTCCTTGTTGTGCTTGTGTGTGGTGGCGCCCTATTGCCCTGTTTCGGGTCTTGGGTTTCGGGTTCCGGGTTTCGGGTTCGTGTCGTGTTTCGGGTTTCGTGTTTCTTGTTTTTGCTTTCCGGTTCGCGTTTCGCGTTTCCGCTTTCGGGTCTCGTGTTTCGCCGCTCGTGTTTCCGGTTTCTTCTTTCTTGCTTCTCGGTTTCGGGTCTCTTGTTTTGCGTTTCGGGTCTCTTGTTTTGCGTTTCGGGTTTCGTTTTTCGGGTTTCGCGTTTCGCGTTTCCTGTTTCGGGTTTCGGGTTTCGCGTTTCGTCTTTCGTGTTTCGTGTTTCGTGGCTGGCCCTCCCCTGGCTCCTCTCTCCCTCCTCTCTCTCTCTTTCTTTTTTTCTGCCTCCCCTCTCGTCCTCTCGCTCTTCCCCTGTTGGCCCCCCCTCCTTCTCTTTTTTTTGTCTCTCCCTTTTGTCTTCCCCTCTCTTCTCTTCGCGCGCCGCCCCCGGGCTCCCGCCCGCGCCCCGCCCGCCCCCCGCCCCCGCCCCGCCCGCTCCCCCGCCCCCCCCCGCCGCCCCCTCCCCCTGCGCCCGGCCGCCAGACTTTAATCGGAGGGGTACAATTAAAAAAGAAGAAAGACCTTATTTAATAGTTTCCCTTTTCCTTAGCATCTAACAACCAAAGCAGGGGCAATTTCGTCTCAAAATCCATCAAAAACACAAAAAATGGCCCTCTCCTTAGAAAGGGTGTCATTGTGCACTTTCTTTCTAAAAAAGGTGCCATTGTGCTCAAGTCCCTAAAAACAATCTTAACTAAAACACACATAAGATTTCAATATGTTTTTCATCATATGTCGATAGTGGGTACTCATGGCTGAATAAAAGAAGCGTAACCAATTATCTAGAAAATGCAGATCTGAGAATCAAAAAAACACACAAACGCAGTACAATTCAAAACTCTCCTCGTTCTAAGAATCCAAAGGAAGTGATAGCTTGCTTACTCATTATATTGCTCCGATAACGAAACCACAACAAATGCAAAACTGAACAAAACCCCGAAGACGCAAATTAATCGTCTCTTGCATGTGATGAGAGGAGGATAGATCTTTGATGGTGTCTTCTTCCATAACCAAGACGGTGGTAAAAGCTCCGGTTATAGGATCCACCTCTGCCGAACAAGAACCAGCCATATCTGATGAGATCGAAAAGAATTGGTCGCCCAACCGAGCAACGAGACTCTATTACTGAAGGGAAACATGCTTTCAACCATAAAACCTAAGAACCCAACCAATCAAACAAAGGAAAAAGGAAAAGAACAATCGGAAAATCCAAAATCCAGCTCTATAGAAGCTACTGGAGATGGACACCGCAAAAGCTAAAGCCGAATCAACGCCGGACTGTGCAAACCTCCTACCGTTGATCGGAATCAATTGTCTCCAATAATTTATTTTTGTTTTTTTATTTTAGAAGGTCCAATAATTTCAAAAGGGATTTGAAAAAATAAATGAGTGAAAATGTTGTAAGATTTCAGATCGTACCAGTTAGATAGATCGGTTAGATACATGGTGGCAAATATACATAGCATGCTACAACATGCCCATTTACTAACTTATATATTCTTTTCTAATTTCCCACGAAAATAGTTGCATACAAATATGTATACAATTCTTAAATAGTGTGGATGTCCATTTCTACACATACATGAGACACTTATATATATATAAAGATATGTATCCATAATATTATGTGTCCCTATTAATATTGGTTATATATCTTTCTTTCTGAATCCATACTCACAATATTACATGGATGACTGTTTTTACATTCATTTAACGTCATCATATAGTTATCATTTTATATAAATGGAATAACTAACTATATCTATGAATTTGTTTTTAGCACTCTATATATCCTCATATCACTCTAATTATGCATATCTATGTGCGATATAGGGAGCTATCATTTGGTCCTAGTTTGGTTCTCGGCTACATAGGAAATTATCATTGTGGTGGACATGTACGAGCACTGCTGTGGTGAAATTGAGTAAGTCAGGAAAATGTGAGACATTTTCTTTGTATTGTTGAACTCATTTTCCGAATTATGTGTTTAATTACTCTACTATGTTTTATGTTCCATGCTTTGTATTTATCCTTATATTTTTATGGATGACTATCTATCTTATTATTGGTAGTACTCTTAGTTATGTTTTTTAAACTCTATATTATGCTAAATTCTATTTTTTCATAGTCCGACATTGTATATATAGATAACCATTTCTCTAGTTATACATTTCACTTTAAATCAATCTTTCAAATACATTTAGCATTGGGCTAGATGTAGATGGCACTCCAAGTATAAATTATATAGTTATCCACATACTCGTCTCCACTCTATATTAGCCCTTCTAAATGAGTTATCACAATTTTTTAGAGAATATGCATGTTAAATTTTGACTATCTATATTTTTAGTTGGGTATATAATAACTTTATAGATACATATATCCGTTTCACTTCATGCTAAGGATTTATGCTATATTTTTTAGTTTTATATTTATCAAATAGTAGTATATATTAAATAACGGTCTATCTCGATTATTAGGTTACAATAAGTAACTAGCCCTCACCCAAGCAGATATCATACTCTTGGTTAGTATTAGGTTTTGAGTTTTTCCTACTTTCAGTTTTTCTCTAAAACGATCTACGAATACTGCTATACAGCCTCCACTATTTATTGGTGATCTAATCCACTAAAATAACAGTTCAAATTTTATTTTCCCCCATCATACCCAAAATTACCAAACAAATTTTTCTCACGTGTTTTATTAACTAGCCATCACTTCCAACGAAAATTCTGATGTCAATAATACATCTCACTCACATCATTTAATGCACCACATGCTTCTTTTACCCACACACATATTCATGGCAAATACTATAAATAAGTTAGTTCATTTGTTTTTTTTGGGCATCATTTTGTTTATTTACATTGCTAATGGGAGAAAACTAATTTTGAGTGAAAATCTTATCTTTCTTGTTTCACTTAAAGAGTTCACTTTATTATAATTTGGTGGACGAATACATGATACGGTTTTGATACACAAAACTGGCAAGGATCGAAATCTTTCTAAAAACTAAACATGCGGAAAACAAATATATCCTCGAAAACTAAATCCAAAAAAGGAAAGCTAATAAAATTAAGAGATAATTGGGTAGATGACAAGAATTTTGGGTCTAATTAGTTTTTTTGACAAATGTGGTTTCTGGGTTTCGACAAGATTGTAATCCACCACCAATTCTGGCGAAAATGACCCTCCCCTTATACACGCGCCCAAACCTAAGTACCCGATAAATAGAGCAACATTGAAACTTTAGTCTCGCTATTTCTCTTTCCACCAACTGTTCATCTTCTTTCTCTCAATTTCGATTTCTCGCCGGTTTTCAACGCCTCTTTCCGTTTCTTTCCCTCATCCGACATTATATATTAGTAGTCTCTCACTTCAACGCCTCCTTCCGTTTTCTCGCCCAATCTTAATATATGTTCTGAAATTGAGAATACTTAATTTGCCTCTTCCCTGGCCGTCTTCGGTCTGTTCACAACCGTCTTGGGTACGTTGCAACACCGTCCGTTTTGCGGCCGCTAATTTTGCCAAGTTCCTTTTGACTTTCTTCCTAAATAGGTCTGTAATTTTGTTCTTATCTCTTCCCCTCACTCAATTAGGTTCTTCGTGCTTTACTTTTTCTCAGTTCCTAATTTCTAAATAGAGATGCATTCATGTATTATATATTACGTTATATAGATCTATACTCAAATACATGTTATGGGTTAGATCTCTATCTATTTTTATATACACATATATATTTCTGTTTAGTCAATGTTAATGATGCAATCATGTTTTCTCCATATCCAATTAACTAAATAGACTCGTATATATATTTATAGTCATCTATTTATGCTTTTGCTTACGTTTTGAAACTATTGTTATTGTTTCACAGGTTTATGGATCCATCAGAACTAGCCCCTCGTATGTTTGTTGACAAGGAAGAACTTGTAGGTGATCGAGTTAATTAACAGTTATTTCACTATGTTTTTTTACGAATCTATATTTTTTATTTTATATCGCTATGTTTCGTTTTGGATCGCTATGTTTCATTTGTAACGTTATGTTTCTTTATGGATCTCTATATACTTCTACTTATGTTTACATTATTATTGCTACCTCTGCAAATGCCACGTCATTTTCGTTTCTCTCTCTTGTAATTAATGTCTCACCTGATACAACCCCCACGCGCATAGTCAGTGGCTTCTTCCGTAAATAGCTATGGTACGAGTTTTTCTTTAGTCACCCTTTTTAGCAACTTTGATGACTTTGCCAAAAAACTAATTACACCCCAAAATTTTGTCATCTACCAAAATCACCCTAAAATTAAAGACGGTCGAAACCACAAAATACGAAACAAAAGCAACGACTAAAAATAACTATAGATATGAAGACATGACCAACAAATTTCTTGAGCCAAAGTGATCAAAGCCAAACACTAAACACATCTAATAAAACCTCCTATAGCAAATAAGTATTACCTCCCAAGCAAAGTAAACCTAAACTCCTATTCCGGCAAGAAAGAATCAAGACTAAGCGTCTAATTCTCATACTTCTTCCAAAAGCGGAGATGTCGAACTCAACGACAATTGAGCGCCTCTGTAGAAAACTTTGAACCAACCTGACCTCGATTAGGTTTTGATTGTAGACACAACGAGCGAGACAATTCTCCAACCGTAAGCGAAATTCAAGAGACGGGAAGTATATTATAAAGATCACCACCATAACCAGGGAGCACAATGAACCAAATTGACAATAAAAAAGAGGTCAACAATAAAATCAACCAAAACCAGAGAAAAATATGTCATGAGGCAACTAAATGCACGACAAAATCATACAAAACCTCGTAGAAAAAGAACCTACACAAACCTCTAAGTCAATAAATCTAGCCTAAACCAACGATTTGACCAACAAAACACAAAGATGAAGCATAAGAGATGAGTGAAATATCAAGCCACCTAAAAACAGAGTCGTTCTTGCTCAAATGCGAAGAAGAAAGAGAGGTAGATTATCTGATGCTCCAACGCTTGAAACACCTTGCCAGAGACAGGATGAATCTCCACACATAGATAGAATAGCGAGAACAGCGAATCCATCTACACCATCGATATTAAGGCTCATCACTATCTCCATGAGCAAAATCCCATCAGATATAAGATTCGACGACAACTTATTCCATCTTGCCAAAACAACCAAACTTCCACAGCCGAAGAAATCAAAGACAAACAAGAGAGAGGTGCCCGACACTGGCGCTTTCGGAACCACCACGTGATGGTTAGGTCTTGGCCAAGCTGAAGTGATGAAAGGCGACGATAAGGTTTTTGAGAGAGAAAAGACGATGAATTTTGTTTTTATGGCTTCTCCGATTCTGGTGAAATCTTGTCAAATTTCTAAGTTTTGTACAAGAACATTTTGTTTATCTTTTTTTCTTTTTTTTTATTATGAAAAAAATATATTAGAATGAGGTGGAACTATGTGCGCTGGGAAATAAGGAAATATCTTGCAAGACTATACCAGCAGAAAGTAAAAGAATTTTGGTAAATTTTTATAAATGTATTTTTCAATATGTATTGTTTTTAAATACATTTTCTTGAAACTTTATCAACAATGACTCTACAAATATGAGATTTATCCAAATACGTGTATAATCTTATAAAAATATACAAAAGTACCTTTATACATGTGTAAAAATGGTAAAAACAAGAAGCTCGACAGCTGAAGATGCATATCGTGAAATTGCAAGTGGAGATGACTGTGAGGTTGTAGGTGATGATGATTGCGATGGGATTGATTATGAAGCTGCTAATGAGGAAGAGCGTAATAGTAATGAAAAAGAAGAATGTGAAGAGGAAGACCAGAACAGTGTAGGTGTTAAAGAAGAAGAATGCAAAGACTTTGTAGCACAATTTGAAGATGTTGGGAGAGATGATGAAGCTATGAGCATGGAGATGATATTTGGGATGAATAGAAGATTCCAAATCCTTTGTCATCTTCTGATGATGATGACGAAGATCATGAAGAGCTTGAAGAACTTAAAGAGCTACTGAAATTGGGAAAAATTTTAGTCCTCCAGATGATATATTAAGCTTGCGGTTCTTAGGTATGCTCTGAAAAGTAGGTACGATATTAAAATATACATATCAGAGTCTTTGAGGGGTTGGTGCAAAGTGCTCGGACACTGATATTAAGTGTCCGTGGAGATATGATGTTATTGCTCGTATGAGAAGAGCAAACATAAGATACAAAGAAAGGTCTATGAATGAGCATATATGTGTTAGATCAGGATATTGAAAGATGTTAAAGCGTGGAACAATTGCATGGTTGTTTGTAGAAAGATTGAGAAGAAAACTAAAACTTACAAAACAAGAGATGGTCGCTGAGATCAAGAGAGAATTTAATCTGGAAGTAAGTGAAGAACAGTGTGGGATGGCAAAATCCAGAGTTATCAAAGAAAGAAAAGCTAGTCATGAAACCCATTTTGATCGAATATGGGACTATCAAGCATAGGTTTTGTAGACTAATATAGGGACTACGTTTGAGATCGAGACTATCCCAGGACCAACTGTTGGAAGCAAACAAAGATTTTACCATGCATTTATTTGTTTTAATTTTTAAATCACAAAGAGAATCTTGAAAACACACATGCAGACCTATCATAGGATTAGATGGTGCTTTTCTTAAATGGGATATAAAAGGTCACCTTTTGGCTGCACTTGGAAGAGATGGTGATAATAGAATAGTTTCTATTGTGTGGGCAACAGTAGAAATTGAGAATGATGATAATTAGGACTCGTTTGTTAGGCTCCTCTCTGCAGATTTGGGTTCGGATGCCGAAAAAAATGTATATATCATTTCAGACAAACAGACGATTAGTATCATTAGATTTTTAACGTATTCTTTTGATGTATCTCTGTCTTCTCATTTTTTTTTATTTGTAGGGTTTAGTGAAAGCTCTCGACAACATTCTTCTGGAATGTGAACATCGTCAGTGTGCTAAACATATAATGAAAAACTAGAAGAGAGACAGTCATGATATGAAACTATAACATCTGTTTTGGAAGAATGCAAGGAGTTACACTCAAGGAGAATATGCTCCTAATTTAGAAGCATTGCGGAGGTACAATTCTAATGCTTTTACTTCTTAGCAAAGCACTAATCCTCCAACGTGGTCTAGAGATTTCGTTAGAATTGGTTCTTGCTACAATGATAGTTTGAACAATCTAAGTGAGTCTTTTAATAGAACTATTCGTCAAGCTAGGAGAAAACATTTACTGAATATGTTAGAGGATATTATGAGGCAGTGTATGGTGCGTAATGAAAAGAGGTCTATTATTATTGAGAGATTGAAGACAAGATTCACAAAGAGAGCACATGCGGAGATAAAAAAATGACAAAAGGCGCGCAACATTGTGAAAGATTCATGGCGAGAAACAATTTATATGAGGTGAAGTTGGATGATGGTACTTACCGTGTGGATAGAAAGGATCAATGGCTATTTTGCCATCAAAATTTAAAAGGTATTCAATTATGCTATCCTCAAAAAATCCTATTTTTTGACATTTCATTTTAAAATAAATAAATACAAAAAGACAGAAAAACTTTGTAAACTTAATAAAATTACAGGATCTAACCACTTAACCCGCATCCATCCGGTTGGTTCTGGATATCCGACCCAACTTACACTATTTTACCCTAATTACCAAAATATAAAAATCAAAAATTAAGAAACTGTAAAAAATGGATCCCACTCTCACCATTTTTCGCCTTTGCAGTCCATCTCCGTTCGTCACAGAGGAAGATCCGGCGACTCCGTCGAATTAACCACCGGCTAATTAAGCCACCTTGTTCCCACTGTCTCTCTGTTCTCTCCTTCTCCAATTGTTTTGGTCGTTTTTCTATTACCGCCGCCTCTGCCGCTCTCGCCGTACTCCCTTGTTTGTATGTTCCGCTGTCGTATTCTCTTGTTTGTGATCAAGTTCTGAAATCCTTTGTTGTTATTGTTGTTGTTTATAATGATCGAAACCGAACCGTCCAAATTTGTCTTTGTAATCCGAATTTTTGTTGTTGTTTTATAAGGGAATTGCTTAATTATGGTTCGTGTAAGGTTAGTGGATCCTTCAAGTTCAAGTGAGAGTGAAGATGAGAGGATTCGTGAGGAATCGATCGGTGAAGGTGATGGAGGAAACCGTGAAGAAGAGGAAAACCTTAAACAAGAGGAAGAAGAGGAAAACTGTGAATCTCAATCTCAAGTTTTGTGTTTTAATATTGAAATTATGTGTTGAACATTGAAATTATGTTATGGAACTACTAGTACAACTTAAACACTTTAGGGTTTTGTTGTATTGTTACAAATCCGTTAAGTTGATCATATATGTATGCATTTTCTTATTTGATGATGGTTTTCGATGGTTTTGGTAAGTTGGTGAAGAGGAGATCAAAGATACACAAGGTGAGGAAGAGACGGATGAGACACCAAATAAGGAAGACAAGAAGAAAGAAAAGAAAAAGAAAGAGAAGAAGAAAGGGAAGATGAGCGAGAAGAAGAATGAGAAGAAGAAGAAAAGGGATGAGGATGGCAATGAACCAGGTGAGAAGCGTATATTACAACCATCAAAATATAAAAATACACCATACCATGAGTATAAACGATTGATCGTAGGTCAAATAATAAACCTAAATATGCAAACTACCGGATCAAATACGGTAATCAGTTGTAGCACTTTAGGGTCGAATCCACAAGGACCGAATAGTTACACTACGAATTTATGAGATTAAAGTTAAGGTAAAACAAAATAAAATAAGATTTTGTTTCTAACAACCTAACGATAGAATAAAATAAGCAAACAATAATAAAAGAAATATTAGGCATAGGGAAACCATCCAGGATGTGACAAAACAATTAAATCAATTAACAGGGAATATTAAAATACGTTCTAGAACTCAATTCACAATTAATAAGACATCTCGCTCTCGCGCAAATACCTACTTAGTAATACTATATTAGAAAACCGCTCTCGCGTGATCCCTAGAGTAATACTAGCATTAAGAATAGGATTGATATGTTCACAAGATGTCATGGCCAGGACTTTCGCCTCAAGTCACGAAACCTTGCTCAACTAATGTTGATTCCAGCGACTAAACACTACTTTCGTACCTAGTTTAATAACCTAACATCTTAGAACAAGTTAGCTACTCAAGCTCTAAGCATTAAGAATAACAATAGGAGAAGAACGATAAAATAAATTCCCAAACTAACAACCTAATAATCAATCACATCCCTTCAGAGAAACCCTAGCCTAATAAGGAAACTACTTAAGCATAGAAACAAGAACAAAGATGAACACAAAAGGAAACATCTTTATTAAAGAATCTAAACCTAAAAAGAAAGCTATAAAAAGAAAACTAAAATATTTATAAAACTGGGGGAGAGCTACAGCTCTCAAAAGAGAGAGCCACTGCTCTGAAAAGGTGTGTTTGATACAATGGGCGAGCCTCCTTTATATAGTAAAAGGAGAGGGCAACAAAAGGAAACAAAAGAAATGGAAAGTCTTGGAGAGGAGGCAAAAGAGGCGGTGGATCGATCGATCCCAAGTGTGGACCGGTCGATCCCCGTCTTCATGGGCTTGGGCTTCGTCAGCTTGGTCGGCAGGTTGACATGCTTCAGTAAATCGGCCATACCTCTTGATTGCACCGTTGGATTTCCTTCACACCACTTGGAGATGAAAGCTAACTCCATTAGCTATCTTGTGTCAAAATCTTAGCAAGATCCAACGGTGGGAAGGTATTCGTCTGAGGCCATACTTCCGACGGGTCTGCTGGACTCTGCATCTCTTAATGTATATTTGCCTCCGAATTGATCCAAAACTCTTCCTTTTTCTCCAAACACCTAAAAACCCTTGAAATACATAAAGTGAAGCATATAGTCCTAAAACCTATCTAATATAAGTTAGTTGACTCAAATAATAATCCTAAATCCTATATAGAAAACGGTAATTTTGGGACTCATCAATTCCCCCAGACTTGAATCCTTGCTTGTCCTCAAGCAAGAACAATCAAAAAGACAAATCTTAAAGAGAAAGGTTTGAAAACGGGAACTTACAACTTCTAGAGAATCTCCGTACTTCTTCCGCGAATCCATCACTCAAAGAATCGAGCTTACAACATGTACTAACCATTGGCTTAGCAACTCTCCGTACTGATGTCCCGGGATCTCAAGGAAGCTCCAATGTCCCCGTTGTTGACTCCCTACATTCATTCTTTACAAGCGTTCGGTCTCAACGAGGGAGTATCGATCAAAGATCGCGTAGACGTTTACCTTCTTCTAGCTTCCAAGACATTCTTCTTATGGTTCCTTTCCTCCTCTTCCCTTTTTCTGTTGGGAATGTCTTGAAATCATACTTGTATTCACTCTAGACATAGTTGTATTGTCGAGATCAGACATTCATGTGATACTAGGTGGTCATGATGCTTTGCTAGAAACCGCTCTTGATCTATGAGTTATGAACTCATTGCTAGTATTATATGATCCTACAGGGTCACACACCTAAGTGAACTGGATGTACTTTATGAGGGAATGATCATTAATGTAATGATCTAATTGATGTGTATATGATACACATGTGTATATGATACACAACGTGTTTTGAGGAAGGTGTCGATCGATACCAGCTTGGTAGTATCGATCGATACCAAGGGTTTGATCGAAATAGAGATTTCGGTTAATGACTTAATTGGGCCGGTTTAATTATTGGGCAATTAGGGCTTTCACTCGTGCCTATATAAAGGGATATGAGGCACGAATTCCCTTAGACTTTGGTCGCCTCCCACCTCTAGAAACACATGTATTCCTCTAAGAGATCCGATCTACAGGCACTAGCATACCTGCGGATTCCAGTTCGTGTGAGTGTGGACTACGATAGAGGCGCAGCAATTGAGGCGCTACAGATCTCGATAACCTGATAATCTTCCGCTGCCAATCTCCAGGTATATCTGAGATCTCTTGATTCATTGTTTACAAACCCTAGATCCTAGGCTTCAGGAATTCTGTAGGTTGATTAATAGAGATTAATCTGGTAGAAACCTGTAGAAATTCCTTCATTTTCTTCATGAGATCGATTTCTCCCTACTTTTCTAGGGTATCATTTTATTTTTTCTATCAATCTCCTTTTCTCTTTAGCCCGGGGTTGGTTTTCATGAGTCCGAAGTATGCAAGGGGGTAACCACACATCCCTCGGCCCACTTCTTTGTTTACCACATCCATTTTCTTTTCTTTTTTTCTCTTTTTCTTCTTTTTCTTTTTCAGGAGAAGAGAGGGGAATCCATACTTTTTCGAAGTTATGCGCGTCTTGGAGAGCTTGAGTCAGAGGTCGCGTTCGATGTATACCAAGCCCCAAGTTGAGAAGATTAAGTCCAAATTCAAGTCTTGTCATGGGTGGAGTCAACGCCAGGTCAATCGGATTTCCAAGAGATAGGGACTTCTGGTGAGTTGTTCGGCTAATGGCATTCCAATCTTCAGCTCTACAATAAAGATAGTCATGACGGATAGCAGAAGATATTAGTACGAACACACGATTCACAAAAGAAGTTCCAAGTTCCAACCATTTTGACTCAATAAAACGGCTCAAATAAATTTGGTTGGTTGAGCATCGATCGATACCAATAAGGTAGTATCGATCGACACTAACCAACTATCGAAATTGTTTTGGTTGCACATATGAGTGTCGATCGATGCCAAAGTAACATGAGGTCGTTACTAGCATCGGTACACTGCAGAAGTCATAACCAAACAGAATTTCACCCACTTCTTAGATTAATGAAAATGATTGTTTTGATAAAATCTAAGTCTTCTTGAGTACATATATGATATGTGTCAAGATTAAAAGTTCTGTTCCTCAACTAAATATCAAGTGTTTAGGATGTCTTCCCGATCTTGTCAGCTGTCAAGACTCGTTTCACTGTGTGATAGGCTTGCAGTGCAAGGTATCCCGGTTACATGAGTAAGGCAGTACGTAATTGTGTTGATGGGCTTGCAGTGCATGGCATCAATCGTTACTTGATTGAGAGATTGGTATACTTAAGTGGGCTATCAGAAGTTCTGGGCCCATAGACATCAGGTGGACAAGACATAAGATGTCTTATCCACAACCAAGAGTCATATTGGATATGATTAGCAAAGTGTTGCTTACCTAGATAGCTAAGATTTGGGTGACGGCTAGTGGCCCACTCAAGTTTTGGTGAAGTATGGGTCTTGGATCATTATATTCTTTTGAGGAAACATTGTTTTGAATATAATGCGAGTTTTCTTAATTGTTAAGATTTCTCATTTCCTGAACATCATAACTGAACCATTTTATTTTGATTTTCTAGTTATGTCTAAAACCCCTCATCAGAACTCTTTCTCGTTGCGACCCGTCCTTGAGAAGGACAAGTTAAATGGATCCAACTTCCTTGATTGGTGTCGGAACTTGAGAATTGTTCTCAAGCAGGAGAGAAAGGACTATGTCCTTGAGAAAGTTCTCCCCGAGAAACTAAGGTCCAATGCCTCACATGCAGTATATGATGCTTGGAATAAGCATTACTATGATGTGGTCGATGTGCGTTGTCTGATGTTGGCTACCATGGACTCGGACTTGCAGAAGCAATATGAGAACGTGGCGTCGCCCATCGAGATAATCACTAGCCTGAAAGCGATGTTTCAGGAGCAGGTTCGAACTGAGAGATACCAGACGATTAAATCTCTAGTTGAATGCAAGCTACCAAAGGATTCACCAGTAAGTCCTCACGTCATAAAGATGACGGGTTATATAGATAACCTGAGGAGACTGGATTATCCTATGAGCCATGAGTTGGCTACTGACATCATTCTGCAGTCACTGCCGTCAAGCTATGATCAGTTTGTTGTGAACTATAACATGAACAAGTTGACGAAGACGTTGACTGAGCTGCATAGTATGCTCAAGACAGCAGAGCATGACATCAAAAATGGCAAAAGGTTTGAGAAACCTGGAAATGACAAGGGTAGAGGCAAGGCCGTCCAGATTGTGAATCAGGACAAGCCTGTGTCTTCTTGTAAGCCCAAGTCTGGCCTAACCGATGTTGAGAAGTGCCAGTACTGTGAGGAGCCAGGGCATTGGAAGAGAAATTGCAAGAGATTCTTGGAAGATGCACAAGAGATTGAGAAGATGTACGGGACTTCTTCTCAAGGTATTTGTGTTATGGAAGTAAATGTTACTACTTCAAGTTCTACCTCGTGGGTATAAGATACCAGTTGTGGTGCTGATATTTGTATAAATATGCAGGCACGAAGCAACAGTAGAACGTTGGAGAAGGGACAAGTGGAATTACACGTCGGGAATGAAGCAAGAGTTGCTGCATTGGCCGTAGGAAAATTCCATTTATAGTCGCCTTCAGGCTTGGTTTTAAGAATAGAATAATTGCTACTTTGTACCTGTTATGAACAGAGACGTCATTTCATTTTCTTGTAAGGATATGAATGATATTCATTTTGATTAAAGACAAATGTTGTTCTGTTGATCTTAATGAAATGTTCTATGGTAGCACCCCATTAGAGAATGGGTTTTATGTCTTAAACCAATCTATGCCTGTCTATAACATAAATGCAAATCGTTCTCTGGCAGTGTCGTTTGGGCTACAGCGGATTCAGAAGCTCCATAGTGATGGGCTTGGGCTCACTTGATTGTGAATCATATGAGAAAATTGAATCATGCTTATTGGGCTAAATGACTAAGGCCCCTTTTGACAAATCAAATGAAAGGGCCTGTAACTCATTGGGCCTTATACATAGAGATGTATGCAGCCCGATGAGCACCAGTGCTAGAGAAAAACTTTCAGTACTTCATTACCTTCGCTGATAAGATCAGTAGGTATGAATATGTTCATATGATGAGACACAAATAGGAATCCTTTGAAAGGTTCAAGGAGTTCCAGAATGAAGTACAGAATCAAATTGGCTAAAGTATTAGAACTTCTCGATTGGATCGCGGAGGAGAATACTTAAGCCAAATGTTAAGTGATTATCTGAGAGAGTGTGAAATAGTTTCACAGCTCACCCCTTCTGGAACGCCCCAATGGAATGGAGGTTCCGAGAGGAGAAATTGAACCTTATTGGATATGGTTCGATTAATGATGAGTCACACATATCTTCCATTATCCCTTTTGGGAAACGCTCTAGAAACGTCTGCGTTTACACTAAAAGGTTCCATCATAATCAGTTATAAAGACAACACATGAGATGTTGATTGGAAATGTTCCAAGACTGTCTTTACTGAAATTTTGGGTTGTGAGGCCTACGTAAAATGTTTACGATAAGATAAGCTCACACCCAAAATCCAATAATGTTAATTCGTTGGTTGTCTTAAGGAAACCAAGGCTTACTACTTCTGCAACCGTTCTGAGAACAAAAATGTTTGTTGCTAAGAACTATGTTTTCTTGTGAAAGATTGTCTTTCTAAGAAGAACAGTGGGAGTAAAGTAGAACTCGAAAACGTTCGAGAATCACAGAATGGTATCGATCGACACTAAGGTAGTATCGATCGATACTAGGCTTTCACCGAAGAGGTAAAGCAGCAAATGGATCTACAAAGAGTTGTAGAACCTATACATGTGGTGCCTAAAGTTCGCAGATCCGGAAGGATACGTCACGATTCCGAGAAATAGGGATTTCTCGTGACCAAGTGTCATGACTTGTTGATCATTGACAGTGACGAGGCAGCGAATTTTGAAGAAGCAATGTTGGACCCGGACTCCGAAACGTGACTTGGAGCCGCTAGATCCGAGATGGGAATATCCAGATATTCGAAGCAAGGTTGGTCGCTGAAGGTCTCAAGAAAATTCATGGTATGACTATGAAGAGACCTACTCCCAAGTCACTATGCTTAAAACCTTTCGGATTCTCCTAGCAACTGCCGTTTATCATGGTGATGAAATTTGGCAGATGGATATGAAAACAGTTTTCCTTATAGGAATTCTGGAACAGGATGTGTACGTGACACAACCTGAGAGTTTCACTGATCCAAATAACGCTAGGAAGGAATGCAAGCTTCATTGATCCATGTGTGGATTGAAGCAAGCATCACGAAGTTGAAATAATCGTTTTGATGAAATGGTCAAAAGAGTTTGATTTCTTCAGAAACGAAAAGGAACCGTGTGTTTACAAGAAGACTAGTGGGAGCGTAGTTGCATTTCTCGTAATGTATGTAGATGACATACTTCTTCTCGGAAATGACATTTTGTTGCTTTAGTCTTTTAAGACTTGGCTCGGAAGTTATTTTTCAAAGAAAGACATGGAGAAGTCGCGTGAATCTTTAGAATATGAATCTATAGAGATAGATTGGGTAGGCTAATTCGATCGTGTCAAGATGCTTATGGTGATAAGGTCTTGGGCAGATTCAATATGCATGATTCCAAGAAGGGCTTCATACCAGTGTCCCATGGCATTAATCTTGGCGAGACGCAGTGTCCTTAGACACTGGCTGAGCAAGAACGTTTAAATAAGATTCCCAGGCGTATGCAGTGGGATCTATCATAAATGCCATGACCTGAACTCGTCCAGATGTTGCTTAAAGTGTTAAGCATGACGAGTAGATACCAATATGATCCATGTGAAAGTCACTGGACAGTTACCAAGAATATTCACAAGTATTTGAGGAATACTAAGAATTGGAGCTTGGTGAACTGAGGAAGTAATGGTCTCTGTTGAGAGTTGTTAGACGGACAAAGACGATTTCCGGTCGGAAACTGGTTATGTCTTATGTCCATATAGCGGTGCGTTTTGTTGGAATGGGTTCCAAGCAGAGCAATGCAGCATGCGGTTTGTTGGAAAGAGTTCCAAGCAGAGCACCGCAGCCTCTCCCACGACCTAAGCATGAGTTTCACCCTTTTGCTGTAAGTATTTGAGATATTAAGATATGATCTTGATTCTAGTGGGAGTTGTAATGGTTTGAGTTATGTTATGATGTTCATGTAGACATACTTTGGTTATGTCATGATGAAATTGTTTCATGTATTATTTGATTATAAGATAATTGAATAATGGTCCCAAAGTAATTTATGGCATTTTATAGGTCATCAAGTTGAGGACTTGATCATGGAACCCTATAAGTGATAAATGACATAGATTATATTTGTCCCTGGTCAAGGTTGTTAAAGTGGGACACTGACAACCGCGTGAGACTGGTATGTGAGTTGACTGATGACTAAGTTTCATGGAGTCATTAAAAAGAGTATTAAAGTCAATCACATAGATATGTGTTAGAGAACACATGATCGGACATGACCCGCTAATGAGAACTCTACAGGATAGTTATATAAGTGTCATGAGAGGTTCTCATTATGACTATAGAGTATAGTCCTTAGACCTGAGTTCATCATGATTTCTAGCATATGAATTGGTCCGCTTTGACTGTGTCAAACGTCAACCGTAACAGGTGACAATAAAGGCATTGATTGGGTGTATCATGAAGTGTGTGTAGGAACAGGGATGGAACAAGATGGAATTTGTCCCTCCTATATAACAGGAGATAAATATCTCAGGGCCCATCGGAGATTTGATACTGAGAAATGCGTGGCCGCGCTCAAACGAGGTGAATGTCAGTCGTTTGTCTTATCAGTATAAATCAGAGTTCGATGAACATGATATTGGTTGAATAAGGGTGACACGGTTCTTGCCTTATGCCATATCGAGATATAGAGACGAAGGGATTATGGGAATAGATGATTCCAGTACAAGTGGGAGATTGTTGGGAATGTCCTGAAATCATACTTGTATTCACTCTAGACATAGTTGTATTGTCGAGATCAGACATTCATGTGATACTAGGTGGTCATGATGCTTTGTTAGAAACCGCTCTTGATCTATGAGTTATGAACTCATTGCTAGTATTATATGATCCTACAGGGTCACACACCTAAGTGAACTGGATGTACTTTATGAGGGAATGATCATTAATGTAATGATCTAATTGATGTGTATATGATACACATGTGTATATGATACACATGTGTATATGATACACAACGTGTTTTGAGGAAGGTGTCGATCGATACCAGCTTGGTAGTATCGATCGATACCAAGGGTTTGATCGAAATAGAGATTTCGGTTAATGACTTAATTGGGCCGGTTTAATTATTGGGCAATTAGGGCTTTCACTCGTGCCTATATAAAGGGATATGAGGCACGAATTCCCTTAGACTTTGGTCGCCTCCCACCTCTAGAAACACATGTATTCCTCTAAGAGATCCGATCTACAGGCACTAGCATACCTGCGGATTCCAGTTCGTGTGAGTGTGGACTACGATAGAGGCGCAGCAATTGAGGCGCTACAGATCTCGATAACCTGATAATCTTCCGCTGCCAATCTCCAGGTATATCTGAGATCTCTTGATTCATTGTTTACAAACCCTAGATCCTAGGCTTCAGGAATTCTGTAGGTTGATTAATAGAGATTAATCTGGTAGAAACCTGTAGAAATTCCTTCATTTTCTTCATGAGATCGATTTCTCCCTACTTTTCTAGGGTATCATTTTATTTTTTCTATCAATCTCCTTTTCTCTTTAGCCCGGGGTTGGTTTTCATGAGTCCGAAGTATGCAAGGGGGTAACCACACATCCCTCGGCCCACTTCTTTGTTTACCACATCCATTTTCTTTTCTTTTTTTCTCTTTTTCTTCTTTTTCTTTTTCAGGAGAAGAGAGGGGAATCCATACTTTTTCGAAGTTATGCGCGTCTTGGAGAGCTTGAGTCAGAGGTCGCGTTCGATGTATACCAAGCCCCAAGTTGAGAAGATTAAGTCCAAATTCAAGTCTTGTCATGGGTGGAGTCAACGCCAGGTCAATCGGATTTCCAAGAGATAGGGACTTCTGGTGAGTTGTTCGGCTAATGGCATTCCAATCTTCAGCTCTACAATAAAGATAGTCATGACGGATAGCAGAAGATATTAGTACGAACACACGATTCACAAAAGAAGTTCCAAGTTCCAACCATTTTGACTCAATAAAACGGCTCAAATAAAAATAAAAATGTTAGTGCAAATGGTCACATTCCTCCCCCAGACTTACTTCACACCGTCCCGGTGTGTAAGAAAAAACCAAAGGAAGAATTGAAACCGATAACACAGGATAATTATAATATATAAGAAAATCAAAAACTAAAAGAAAAGGAAAGAAAAACCAGTGATCAATGTTTGGTGTGTCTGGACAACGTGACATGAGTCCCAATACTGCTAGGAGTAGAGGATCGATCGGTCTCCAGTGTCTGGAACAAAAAGTTTCGCATCCTCCGCGTTTAGGACCTGTTCCTGAAAAGACTTAACACCGGACGTGATTTCACCGTAATAAAATCCTAAAAACAAAACCAAAAATAAAGAAAAATAATAAAGAAAGGGAAGTATGTACAAACACTATGGGTTGCCTCCCATAAGCGCTTTTTTAAAGTCGTTAGCTTGACTCTGGTTTCAGGCAGCAAGTGTGGCAGAATGAAAATCCGCTTCAAAGCAAGCTCTCGCCTGGTGCGAATGTGGAAGTCCTGCGGAAAGCTAGACTCTGAGCTCGTGTGGCGATGTGTGGAAAGCCAAGTATGAGAGTGAAGAGACGGGGTTAGAGAGAACTCCTCATCATCCTCAGCTCGTATAGGAGATACTTCAGCTGATGCATCATCCTCCGAGTCTGTCTCGTGTACCGGTGCCGGTGGTAGAGTGGGCTCGCGTGGGGGTGGTGGTGCAACGCAGCAGAGCCATGACGCAATCCGAGTCAGCAAGGAGTTCTTCTGTTTGGTCGTATTATAGACCTATCGCTCAAACTCCGAGTTCGGCTCCTTCGGTGACTCCATGGCGATGTACTCGCTCATATCAAAGTGAAATAGAGGCAACTGAGAGGAGGAGTAGTGCTGAAACGATGGTGGCGCGGAAGCAGAAGGCTGAGAAAGGCCAGCCTCATCATGATGGCCGATACGTGCTACTCTCCGGATGCCACTAGTCGTAGGTGGATATAGTCTCTCGTAAAGCGCCCCAGCAGGCGGATCAAAAGCAATATTCTCGTGGGTCGCGAGAGAAGTCAAATCAGTATGAGGGAGTCGGATGTACCGGTATAGCCCATCATGGCCATGGAAACGGTAGAACAGTGAATGGCAGATAAGGATCTCGCTAGCATACAAGTGCACCTGATCAATGAATCGCGCCTTGGGCTCCAGTGGGGGATGCGCGATGGTGAAGTGACAATGTGAGTCACCAGGCTACCAATTAGGATCATCTTCTTCGAGACCGAAGCGCGTTGTTGTGCACCGAAATGAACTCTTGAACGTCATTGAGAATGTCCATCGCGACCAAGATATCGGTTTGTATAAACCGAGTAGGCTCGAACTTGTAGGCTTGTAGCGCGACGGTGTCATCCTGATCTTTTCTCGTCCACTCTCGCTCTCTGGTAGCTGGTTCTTGTCTGCTGCGTCGTCTAGGAGCTATTTTTCAGGTCGGGATCGATCGATCGCTGGTGTAGACCGGTCGGTCCTGAGGTTTTTGTTCCTCGATGCAGATTCAGGTCAGACCGATCAGTCGTGTCAGCTGGATCTTCTTGGATCGTTTGTCTCTCTTACTGGCCTTCTCAGATCGCTTCTTAGAAGAATAAGTGTCTCCATCCAGGGCTTCGTTGACATCATTCTCATCACCAAGGTCGTCCACTAGCATGACATCCACCGTCTTCTCATTGTCTATAGTGAGACAAGAGCCATATCTTGTAACTTCACTGGTAGAGGTTGCATCATTGAAGACTATCTCATTGATGTTATGGAAGGCAATCCTCTTATTATGTAGATCAACAATGGCACCCACGGTTGGAAGGAAAGGTCTCCCAAAAATCAAAGGCATAACAGAACCTTCGATCATCTCTACGACATAAAAATCAGTGGGAACCAAGTAACTTCCAATGCGAACATCGAAGTTATGAATCAAGCCATCGCGAGTTATGATGGAAGCATTCACGAACTTGAGAGGTACCTCAGAAGCTTGCATATCGCTTATTCAACCTCTCGGCAATAGCCTTTGACATAAGGTACATGCTAGATCCAGAATTACAGAGAAAGTAACCGAAAACCTCTCCGTCAATCGAACACGGCACAACAAACTTGCCAGGATCATCTAGCATTGACACCTTAGTTAGCTTAGGAGTAGAGGTGTCCTTTCGCTTGACTAAGAACGCACCAATCTCTTCAAGATCTTCCTTTTCAGCAATCCTATCTCAGAAAATCTTCCTCAGGAAATGTAATTGGTCCAATGCTTCTAAGAATGAGAGTGCATTGGTTATCTCGCTTGTTACTTCCTCGAAGTGAATGGTCGTCTTCGCATCGAGTTACGCCACGAATAATGATTCTTCGTCTTGTAAGGAACCACATCAGCTCTAGCAACAACTTGCGTACCGGCATCATTCGAAAACAGATCAAGCACACTCAGATCTGTCATCGGGATCGATCGATCTGTAGGGGGATCGATCAGTCCTGTCTCTCTGGTCAGTAAGTCATCATCGCCCAGGAGATCGATCGATCTAGGAGTGGATCGATCGGTCCTTCTTCTTTGTCATCATGACTTGTTGGGTTGCCGTAGTATGAAGCTTTGCCTTGGCTCCAGCATGAGTCATAAAAGCAGACAAGTCAGAGAAAACTCTAAGACCTCTTATTTGAGCCTCGAAACTTGCAGCATATGACAGGATCGATCGGTCTAAAGCATGGACCGGTCGATCTATTGTGTAGATCGGGACTGATTGCTGGATGTGTTAGATCGATCGATCGTTGTGCTGGATCGATCGGTCCTGAGCTTCTTTGGAGACTCGTACATCTTCAATCTCATCTTCAATTTGCCATTGAGCTCGATGTACATGCTTTCCATCTTCTTCTTCATGTCTTGTGCCTCCTTGTTCCGATCAAGACTAATCTTAGTCTTGGGCCTTTGAGAATGGAATGGTGATCCAATGATTCGAAGGCTTTGTGGATCAGCTGTTGGAGAGGAACGGGCTGGTTGGATCATGTTGGCAGCTCCTCGGTCCGTCTGTACCGTCTTCTTATTCCTTCGGTATCTCTTTGCTCAGAACTCGAAATTGAGATCCGAGACTTGTCCTGCAAACTAGAGACTTATATCTTTCCAATGATGTATGGCTCATCATCTAGTTCCTTGTGGTTCGTTCTCAGATAGAGTTTGAAGTCGACACAGCTCAGCTTCGTACTCATCTTTGATGGTCTTGGAAAAACAGTCATAATTTCCGAATCGTGATGCCAAATCACGTTCCGCTTTTTCCTGAGGCTCCGTATGACTCTCAACTATTTTTCTACCAAGTCTCAGATTTATCTGTGTTCATCTGAGGTTTCGTTTGCTTCTTGAACCGGAACTGGTAAGCTCTGTCTCTCCTCTTCCTTTTTCCTTTTTTTTTTTTTTTTTTTTTTTTTTTTTTGGGTACCTGCAAAAACAAAACCCTAATTAGTAAAAATAAAAATATTAGACTAAACCCTAATCTTAAACTCGTAGGCAAGCGTTATTGGTCCCCGGCAACGGCGCCAATTTGATCGTAGGTCAAATAATAAACCTAAATATGCAAACTACCGGATCAAATACGGTAATCAATTGTAGCACTTTAGGGTCGAATCCACAGGGACCGAATAGTTACACTACGAATTTATGGGATTAAAGTTAAGCTAAGACAAAATAAAATAAGAATTTGTTTCTAACAACCTAATGATAGAATAAAATAAGCAAACAATAATAAAAGAAATATTAGGCATAGGGAAACCATCCAGCATGTGACAAAACAATTAAATCAATTAACAGGGAATATTAAAATACGTTCTAGAACTCAATTCACAATTAATAAGACATCTCGCTCTCGCGCAAATACCTACTTAGTAATACTATATTAGGAAACCGCTCTCGCGTGATCCCTAGAGTAATACTAGCATTAAGAATAGGATTGATATGTTCACAAGATGTCATGGCCAGGACTTTCGCCTCAAGTCACGAAACCTTGCTCAACTAATGTTGATTCCAGCGACTAAACACTACTTTCGTACCTAGTTTAATCACCTAAGATCTTAGAACAAGTTAGCTACTCAAGCTCTAAGCATTAAAAATAACAATAGGAGAAGAACGATAAAATAAATTCCCAAACTAACAACCTAATAATCAATCACATCCCTTCAGAGAAACCCTAGCCTAATAAGGAAACTACTTAAGCATAGAAACAAGAACAAAGATGAACACAAAAGGAAACATCTTTATTAAAGAATCTAAACCTAAAAAGAAAGCTATAAAAAGAAAACTAAAATATTTATAAAACTGGGGGAGAGCTACAGCTCTCAAAAGAGAGAGCCACTGCTCTGAAAAGGTGTGTTTGATACAATGGGCGAGCCCCCTTTATATAGTAAAAGGAGAGGGCAACAAAATGAAATAAAAGAAATGGAAAGTCTTGGAGAGGAGGCAAAAGAGGCGGTGGATCGATCGATCCCAAGTGTGGACCGGTCGATCCCCGTCTTCATGGGCTTGGGCTTCGTCAGCTTGGTCGGCAGGTTGACATGTCTTCAGTAAATCGGCCATAACTCTTGATTGCACCGTGGATTTCCTTCACACCACTTGGAGATGCAAGCTAACTCCCTTAGCTATCTTGTGTCAAAATCTTAGCAAGATCCAACGGTGGGAAGGTATTCGTCTGATGCCATACTTCCGACGGGTCTGCTGGACTCTGCATCTCTTAATGTATATTTGCCTCCGAATTGATCCAAAACTCTTCCTTTTTCTCCAAACACCTAAAAACCCTTGAAATACATAAATTGAAGCATATAGTCCTAAAACCTATCTAATATAAGTTAGTTGACTCAAATAATAATCCTAAATCCTATATAGAAAACGGTAATTTTGGGACTCATCAACGACAAAGGAAGACGGTTACTTATGTTTATTGTCGATATTTGAATAAACTCATTGCTTTTGTGGCTTTCATTAGGATAAATTACATGTGCTTCTTATGGGATTTATGGTGGTTGATATTTATTTTTGGATAACCCCATATTTATGTTTTTTTGGATCTTTCATTAGGATAATTTGTATTTCTTATGAGATTTATGGTTGATATTTTTGGATAAATTCCTATTTATGTTTCGGTACAACTAAGTTTTCCTAGGTACAACGGAGTATTCTTAGGTACAACTGTGTTTATGAATAGTTGTAAAGAACCTTAACATAATTCATTATAAGTTTATCCATCATCATCATATAGAAAAATAAAATTAACATAATTTAAAAAAAAATATTTAACATTGTTTTGCAACGTTAACATACTTTTACCAACATAAACATAGGTTTTGATAATTTTAAAAACACAAACATCATTAGAAAAGGAAAAAGAAAAGATTGAGTGAATCCAATTCCCATTTAAGCCTTTGACAACATTCTATCACTTTACTTCTTTGCATGTGCCTCTGTAAGCCTTGCGATCTCGGCATCTTTCTTGTCCAAGAGCTCCTTAAGCTCGTCAATTTCAATGCGCATTTTGTTAATTATCCCACGAGTAGTATTAGGGATTTTGTCAAAAATAACATATTGCCAAAAACTTTCACAAAATGTCACATTGTTAAACCCTTGCATAAAATGCCACAAATCCACTTTATGGCATTGTGTAGAAAGACAAATTTGCCCCTAATCACAACACTGAAGAAGACGCGGGAACTTGGCTTTGTTGCAACAGATATTTGGCGTTTGTTAGACTGATGTGATAGATATTAATTGTGGACAAAAGTATGGTTGTTGTTGGGGAGAAAGAGACAGACTAAAGTGGTTTTATCTTTGGAATATCTGAAACCATTTTCTGAGAAATAATTTCGTGAGGGACAGAGAAAAAGTTAATTTTTAAAAAGTTTAAGGTTGTGTTGTTCTTGTCACTTGAGAAACCAATGTTTCGAGTGTTTCTGGACAGTAGATGGGTCGTAACAATGAATATACATTCTTAGAAGATGCAGAATGGGATGATCTCGAATTGTTGGTGCATGTTGAGAAAGTTGAAGTTACCCATAAAGAAAGATTGGAGAAACAAGTGGATAATGTGGAGAAGGTAATGAATGTCAGTGGACATAACCAACATGGTGTGGACAAGAATGGAACAAAAGTGGTCTCGTGGACGACTTGGAGTGGACAGAGAAATTGTAGTGGACAAAGATCAAAGGAGAAGAAAGTGGAGAAGGTAGGTGACATGTGTGTGATGGACAATACCATCAACCTGGTAGACAATGTATGTCAGTCATCTGTGATGGAAAATATTACTCATAGTTTGGTGGACGTACCTTCAATGGCGGTAGACAAAAATTCAGAAAATATGTACAACTCACAGAATATAGACAATTCACAGATTGTGGACTAGTCACAGAGTGTGGACAAGTCACAGAGTGTGGACAAGTCACCTATTGTGGACAATTCACACACTGTTGACAAGTCACCAATTGTGGACAACACCATGAGCGAAGAGGATGAGGAAGATTACTATTTCGATGAGTGGACAGATAGAATTAACAATAAATATCCTTTATATTGGGATCCTTATAAAGGGATTGGAGGCTGGAATATGGATGGTGGTGGGAAGAGTGTACGTAAAATATGAGAGTCGTCATGTCAACCTGTTGTTGAAGCATTATGCGATGATGATATACCAGTAAGTGATCATCTAGGAGTGGTACCAATACGTAACAATGAGGATGACGGTTTTATTGTAGGGTTTGCCATAATCAATGGGTCATACCCATTACTGTTGCAAGATGCGCCACCATTTCATTATAATATGCGAGGTGCACCAAGCAATGAGAGAAACATGGACTTAAGAAGGGGGACTGATGCAATATATTTTGGACGAGTATTTGCTAATAAGAAAGAGATGAGCAAGACGTTGTCTGTATATGCGTTGAAAAGGCTATTCATATTCAGAATAGGGAAGTCTGACAAAGGAGAGTTATTGTGACTTGCATGGATAAAAACTGCGTGTGGCGGATCTATCCAATAACACATCTAAATTCTGAAAATTTGTAACTAAAAACTATTATGTTGAAGCATAACTGTGACGTCTCTTGTAGAGGTAGATATGGGGAGAAGATATCCACAAAGATATTAGCAGAACTGTTGCAATCGAAATTTGCAAATAAGAAGAAATGTCCTAAAACGTCACTACAAGAAAAAATGAATATTGTGACAATTATTTTAGTCACAATACATATAGATTTCGTCACAAATTTTCTATTGTGACCAATGTAAAACTTTACACAATTATTTTTTTGTTCGGTAGAAAAAGATACTTCTCTGTGTTACACAGACCTTAACACAGAGCTTAAAAAAAAACTCTGCAGTTTGCAGACAAAAAAAAAAACTCTGCTGTTTGCTTGCGAGACCTACTGGTGGTCTCTTCCTCAACCACAATGCGGTTAGCATCCAAATTCTTAAGAAAGAGTTTGATAGAAAGGTTAGCATCTCAATATCCTTTGTTCATCTTCTATTTCTATCTTTTATACTGTAGCGTTTATATAATAGCTTCTACCCTCTAATCAAACCATCAAACCACAATTGTTCTTCACAATAAGAAGAAACCTGAGATTCTCATTGTGCGTGAACCGGGGTTATGGTCTCGAATTCGCTATGATTGTGCTCTTCTTTCTTTGGAACATTTTCTTGTTTGATGATTTTGTTAGTATTACTAGTTTTTTGTCTTCTCTGTGTTCTTTTTTCTTTTGGTTTGGCGGCATTAATTTTGATACCTTGAGTTGATTATGCAATTTGAGTAATTTCTCTTTTATTTTTTGTCAGCTCAAAACAACGAAGTGGAGTTAGTGCTATAAATTCTAAAAGGTCACAATAAAATCGTCACAAATGTTGTTTAGTATCAAATTCGTCACGAGTATAGTGACGATCCGTATTGTCACAAATACGTAACAAAATTATGACCAAGAATAAGTCGTATATTCGTCATTATTTGTGACTGAATTAGTCACATATGCATCACAATTTGTAACAAAGAATTAGTCACAAATTCGTTATACTTTGTTATCAAATATTTGTAACAAATTATATTAATAAATGTTATCACCACAATAAAATAAATTGGTATATCCAAATTATTAACCATGAAAATTCATTTATATACGTGTGGAACTATTATTTTTTTCTATTTTTTTTTGGTCACGACGTGTAGATATTCAAGACCCAATTAGTTGGTAAGTGCTTTCATTGAAAAAAAAAGCAAAGAAACCATAACTGATTTTTTATTATAACAATTTTTTACAATATACAATTATACTAAAATAATTAAATTAATAAAACTGAAGAAAAATTATTTCTTCGTTGATCATCAACACCTTAATAGACACTATCAACACCTCCGTATATACATTATTTCTTCTTTCGTCGCCTTAATAGACACCATCAACACCTCCGATTCTTCTTGATTTTTCCTTATAAGATGTTCATAAGCTTTATAAGCTTCTAAAACAGGGTTATAATAAAATATACAGTAATAACTAAAATGAAAAGAAACAACCATAAAATAGGGTTACAAAAAAAGATGCAACAATATAAGGTATTTTTTCAAACAAAATTATTTTAAAAAATATGAAAATATATAATGAAACACAACCGCAAAATAGGTTACAATGACAAAACATAACCGTATGCATTTTTCCATATTGTCGAAAAACCTGCAAAAGAAAAACGTTATATCGCACCCGTACCCGTACCCGCACCCGCACCCACTACAAGAAAACCTGCGTTTTGTGACACCAGGAATCGTCATAAAAGGGTCGCAAAACACCTGTTTACAATGCTTGAGCGACCACGAAAAGTAGTCACAAAAAGCTCGTCGCAAATTGACAAGGGTCGCAAAAAAGTCGCAATTTTGCAACTCTTTTATGACTGCTAAATCCGGTCGTTTATAAGCGACACTTTTAAGTCTATAATATGTAGTCGTATATTGAAGAATAAAACGTGACGGAGTTTGGTATCTCGTATATTACGACTAAGTTAGGATGACGCTTCCGTCGGAAACTCATGACGGAAATTTGGTCGCAAATAAGTCACACTTTTCGTATCAAAGTAGTCGCAACGTAGTGGTAAACTTTACGACGCTTTTGTTACTGTTTTGTGATTCGTTTTTATTTGGGACGAATTTGAGACGCCCATAAATGAGTCGCGAAATGGTGGCAAAAAAGTGTGAAATATTTGCAACTTTGGTAAGAAATGTGTAACGTTTTAGCGACGATACTGTTTGTGATGTGTAATGTTTTTGGTCACAAATCAGTCACTTTTTTTAGACTTATTTGGAACTACTGGGTCACTACTTTTATTTACCAATTTAGAAACCTGAATAGAAACGCTAAAAATTCTGAAAATTGAATCCTATAACACAATATTGATCAAAAAACACAATCTATAAGCAAAATATATTACATCAACACCATTCATATTCCAAACAACAATACGTCATACATAATTTCAAAGGTAAAGAAACGCTCTCCTTGTCACCAGCTCCGGCGTTCTCCGCCCTCATCGGCTCTCCAACGCTCTTCTCCGTCATCGTCTCTGTCTCTGGCGCATTTCACCGTCACCATCTCTGTCTTCGGTGCTCTCCTCCACCACCGACTCCGACACTCTTTTCTGTCACCGTCTCTTTCTCCGGCGCTCTCCTCCACCACCGACTCTAGCGCTCTCTTTTCATCGCCGGATTCCTCTTTCCAGCTTCAACTTCCTACACATTTACAAAGTCAAAAACATAACAAATCTGAATGAGAATCAGATATAAAAAGGAGAAAAAGGGAAGTGGAAGATCAAAACTTTAAATCTGAGAAGTGAGAGAGAAAAAGGGTGATAAAGAACAGAGGAGAAAAATAGGAGAAGAGAGGTGAACGAAGATGAGAAGATGATCTAAGAGGAGAACATGGAAGATTGCCGTGAAAAGAAGAAGATGTAATTTGTGTTTTTTCCTTCTTTTTAAAAACCAAGAAAAAAAAGGAGAAGATTTGTGTCTGTCAGATTAAATCTTATCAACGGATGAGGATAAAAGAAAGGGCAATCCCTGCCTTTATGGACTAACCAATAAGAAATTAGTTTTTTTGTCTATTAATTTTGCAATATGCGTTACTCTTTTATGACGGATTTTTATGAGTAACAACCATATTTTTATGAATTTAAGGTTTATGAGCCGAACAAAATCTTTGTATAATGTTATAATCACTCAAATTACAATACTAAACAAAATCAATCCTTTTAATGCGTAAAAATATAAAATGTAAAAAAATATGAAATTTCAAAACTATTAGTTAACATCACATATAACACTTATATGTAAGTTTAGAAAATTTGTTAACATTATGAAATGTTTTGAAAATTTGTACTATCTCATAGAAAACTTAAGTTATTTAAATGATTCAATATCTATAGTAGTTCAAATCAATGTAGAAACCTTGAAAGTTAACAAATTGAGAAATCTCTAGTGGTAAATCTCAAAACAAAATCTCAAGGGTCGCTAAACAGTAACACAATAGTCCCAACCTCAGGTGTTGGTCGCAAATTAGTCGTCTGTTTGTAGCAAAATTACGACGCTTGTATGACAGCCTACACCATGAGACGCAAAAGAGCAACTATATTGTGACGAATTTGAAAGCGTAACAATGTTTTCTTATGAATTTTAAAGATTTTGATCGATATACAGTCCATCTAAAGTGTTAGAATCAATGAAATTACAACAGTAGAACAAGATTAATCAGTTACATTAGTAAAAACATGAAATGCATTTAAGTTATGAACACTAAAAAGAATGAGTAAACATTACCATATATATTTGTTAATGTTTAAGATTTTTGAGAAAATCATACAAAAGTTTTGAAATCTTTAGTATTTGTATGTCATAACATGTATTCACTATCTAATGTTGTTTGTAATCATTCAAACACATCTAATATTAACATTAGTTAAAATCTGAATTGATAAATCTCCAACTAAAATACAAGCATCACAAAATGGTTACAAAATCGTCCCGACCTCAGGTGTTGATCGAAATTAGTCGTATGTTCGTAGCAAAATTACGACGCTTGTGTAACCGCCTACACCAAGAGACGCAAAAGAGCAACCATATTGTGACGAATTTGAAAGCATCATAAAATTTTCTTATGATATTTAAAAATATTAATCGATTTACAGTCCATCTAAAGTGTTAGAATCAATGAAATTATAACAGTAGAGCAAGATTAAGCAATTACATTAGTAAAAACATGAAATGAATATAAGTTATGAACATTAAAAAGAATGAGTAACCATTACCATATTTAGTATTTGTATGTCAATTCATTATCTGATGTTGTTTGTAATCATTGAAACACATCTAATATTAACATTGGTTAAAATCTGAATTGATAAATCTCCAACTAAAATAAGAGCGTCACAAAAAGGTTACAAAATCGACTCGACCCCATGTGTTGGTCGCAAATTAGTAGTATGTTCGTTGCAAAATTACGACGGTTGTGTAACCGCCTACACCAAGAGACGCAAAAAAGCAACCATATTGTGACGAATTTGAAAGCGTCACAAAGTTTCCTTATGAATTTTAAAGATTTTGATCGATTTACAGTCCATCTAAAGTGTCAGAATCAATGAAATCACAACAGTAGAGCAAGATTAATCAGTTACATTAGTAAAAACATGAAATGCATTAAGTTATGAACATTAAAAAGAATGAATAAACATTACCATATATATTAGGTAATGTTTAAAATTTTTGAGAAAATCATACAAAATTTTTAGTATTTGTATGCCATAATATGTATTCACTATCTAATATTGTTTCTAATCATTCAAACATATCTAATAGTAACATTGGTTAAAATTTGCATTGATAAATCTCCAACTAAAATACGAGCGTCATGATCTTTGGTCAAATAAAAACCTAGAATAAAACAACTATCAGATCAAATACGGCAATCAGTTGTAGTATTAAAGGGTCGAATCCACAGAGACCAAAGTTGCACTATAAGACAATTAGACTAAATACAGCTAGGAGCAAATTAAGAGATTTGTTTTAAGCAATGATTAATTCAAACAGGAAATTCAATAATGAGACAAGCATTAGGTCTAGGGTATTCTTCCAGGATGTGAAACAACAAGCAAATCGAAGTAAAGGAATGTTAAAGAATAGTTCTTGAACTCAATTCACAATTAATAAGACATCTTGCTCTCGCGCAAATACCTACTTAGTAATACTATATTAGACAACCCGCTCTCGCGCGATTCCTAGAGTAATACTAGCATTAAGAATAAGATTGATAAGTTCACAAGATGTCATTGCCAGGACTTTCGCCTCAAGTCATGAAACCTTGCTCGCCTAATGTCGGCTCTAGCGACTAACACCACTTTCATGCCTAGTTGAGTCGCCTGAGATCTTAGAACTAGGTGATCAATCTAATTCTAGCATTAAGAACAACAATAGATGAAGAACTATAAACCTAAATTCCCAAACTAACAACCTAACGAATTAATCACATCCCTTCCGAAACCCTAAACCTAATAAGGAAACTACTCAGACATGGAAAAGGAAACAAAGCATTCAATAAATGAAAACATCTTTATTTCCTAAAATAAAACTAAAAAGGAGCTAGAGAGCTTTTAGGTCTCTTGCACACAAACTAAAGAAAAGTAATAAAGTGAATTATGATTTTCGGTGTGTCTAATACAAGGGGTCGTGCCTCCTTTATATAGGAAAAGGAGAGAGCAACAAAAGGAAAGAAAAGAAATGGAAAATCTTGGAGAAGAGGCAAAAGAGGCGGTGGACCGGTCGATCTATGAGCTGGATCGATCGGTCCTTATCTTCATGGGCTTGGGCCGCAGTTCTTCATGGGATCGATCGATCCCAACATTGGACCGGTCGATCCTCACTCTCGTCAGTGTCGGCTTCGTCAGCAGGTTGACCTGTCTTCAGTAAATCGACCATAACTCTTGATTGCACCGTTGGATTTCCTTCAAACCACTTGGAGATGAAAGCTAACTCCCTTAGATATCTTGTGTCAAAATCTTAGCAAGATCCAACGGTGGGAAGGTCTTCGGCTGAGGCCATACTTCTGACGGGTCTGCTGGACTCTTCATCTTTCAATGTATATTTGCATCCAAATTGATCCAAAACTCTTCCTTTTCCAATGTTTGCTTCTCAGACCTGTAATACACTAAGTGAAGCAAATAATCCTAATATCTATCTAATATAAGTTAGTTGACTCAAATAATAATCCTAAAACATAGATTAAAAACGATAAAAATAAGACTCATCACGTCACAAAAAGGTTACAAAATCGTCCCGGCCTCAGGTGTTGGTCGCAAATTAGTCGTATGTTCGTAGCAAAATTATGACGCTTGTGTAACCGCCTACACCAAGAGACGCAAAAGAGCAAACATATTGTGACGAATTTAAAAGCGTCACAAAGTTTTCTTATGAATTTTAAAGATTTTGATCGATTTACAGTCCATCTAAAGTGTTAAAATCAATGAAATTACAACAGTATAGCAACATTAATCAGTTACATTAGTAAAAATATGAAATAAATTTAAGTTATGAATATTAAAAAGATCATACAAAAGTTTGAAATCTTTAATATTTGTATGTCATAACATGTATTCACTATCTAATGTTATTTGTAATCATTCAAACACATCTAATATTAACATTGGTTAAAATCGGAATTGACAAATCTCCAACTAAAATACGAGCATCATAAAAAGGTTACAAAATCGTCCCGACCTCAGGTGTTGGTCGCAAATTAGTCATATGTTCGTAGCAAAATTACGACGCTTGTGTAACCGCCTACCGCAAGAGACGCAAAAGAGCAACCATATTGTGACGAATTTGAAGGCATCACAAAGTTTTCTTATGAATTTTAAAGATTTTGATCGATTTACAATCCATCTAAAGTGTTAGAATCAATAAAATTACAACAATAGAGCAAGATTAATCAGTTACATTAGTAAAAACATCAAATGAATTTAAGTTATGAACATTAAAAAGAATGAGTAAACATTACGATACATATTAGGTAATGTTTAAGATTTTTGAGAAAATCATACAAAAGTTTTGAAATCTTTAGTATTTGTATGTCATAACATGTATTCACTATCTAATGTTATTTGTAATCATTCAAACACATCTAATATTAACATTGGTTAAAATCTGAATTGATAAATCTCCGACTAAAATACGAGCGTCACAAAAAAGTTACAAATTCGTCCTGACCTCAGGTGTTGGTCGTAAATTAGTCGTATGTTCATAGCAAAATTACGACGCTTGTGTAACCGCCTACACCAAGAGATGCAAAAGAGCAACCATATTGTGACAAATTTGAAAGCGTCACAAAGTTTTCTTATGAATTTTAAAGATTTTGATCGATTTACAGTCCATCTAAAGTATTAGAATCAATGAAATTACAACAGAGCAAGATTAATCAGTTACATTAGTAAAAACATGAAATGCATAAAGTTATGAACATTAAAAAGAATGAGTAAACATTACCATATATATTAGGTAATGTTTAAAATTTTTGAGAAAATCAAACAAAAGTTTTGAAATCTTTAGTATTTGTATGTCATAACATGTATTCACTATCTAATATTGTTTCTAATCATTCAAACACATTGTGACCCTTTAGCGACTACCCTTTGTAACTCCGTCCTTTTCGTCTCAACTTAGTCGCAAACAACGACTGTTTTCCGACCATTCTTTCCAACACTACAAAAAAAGTCCACATTGATAGCACTTTGTTATAGCACGATTTTCGAAATTGCTATTGAAGATGAAGTTGTAATTTGGTTTTGATATAAAAGCATTGCATAAACGCTAAGATATAGTTTTAGTAAGCGGGAAACTTTTTTCACTTACTCCGCCAATTACTTAGCCAATTTTTCACTTTTTCGAGCTCCTTTCTTATTTTCTCCTCTCTTTTTCTTCTATCTCTTTTCATTTCAACATTTACTCGAAAACCCTCAAGCTTAACACTTCTGCCCTAAAATCTCTGATACACACTAATACCTTCATCTAGCCACAAATTAATCCCTCAAGCTTAACACTTCTGCCCTAAATTCGTCGCCGCTAGCTGTGTAACTTACCGTCGGCCCTAATTTCAGATCTATCTGCCTGATGTGTATCTTACTCAATTGATTTATTTCTTCTGTTGTACTTTTTTTTTTGATTCTGTGTTGTGACAGTTCTATAAAGTTTCAATTTTGGTTTAACGGTGGGAAACGGAGATCTGTTAGGAGACAAGGTTTGAGGGAATCGGCGAGGTTTCTAAGTCGTTCGAGTAGCGGACGTGTGATGAGGGAGCCGTCTATGCTTGTGAGGGAGGCTGCGGCGGAGCAGCTCGAGGAGAGGCAGAGCGATTGGGCTTATTCAAAGCCTAGACATTCACGGTCTTTGTCGACGACTTTACAGCCTATACATTCACGGTCTTTGTCGCAACCGTCTTCTTTCTTCTCATTTGATTCATTGCCGCTGTTAAATTCAGCCGCCGATTTTGGTGTCGATGGAGGAGAAAAACGATTTTGGCGTCGATTGAGGTTTCAGATTGGTCTAATTTGGTGAAGCAATAACCAAGAGAAGGCTTTGTACAATTGAGGTGGAATCAAAACGATTGGTTTGCCGCAATTCCAGGTCTTTTTGAATTTCCATTTTGAATTTTCAATCCTAGTCTTGTTTAATATGTAGAAATTACATTTGGTGATTCTCATAACAAATGTTTCTATGTCAATGAGAATGCTAATGTAAGTGACTTGGATTTGGTTCCATTTTCACTAAGGAATCACGTTGGAGGGTGAGAGATGGAGATTTAATTTGGAGATTTAAAGGATTGCAGATGGAGAAGGCAAAGGATTTTGTGTTGCTTTTTGAAATTTAGATGGAGATGGTAGAACGATGCCACAAAGTTCTTGTTCGAAAGGCACTGGAAGTGATGACAAGTTTATAGATGGATGGAATTTGTATGCCTTGATTTCATGATATCTTTCAAATTGTTTCTAATCGCGCCTGTTATTTGGTATTATGGATTGCAGATACTATTACGCACTTCCACCAATAACCAAGGCTTATGGTACGTTGTGCCTTTTCACTACAATAGCCAAGCAGCTGGGCGTAGTTGCTCCTAGTCACATTGCTTTATTACCAGAACTTGTGATTAAGCAGTTCCAGGTAAATGAGATTTCTTTTATGATTTTCCTTCCTCACATAATGTGTGTGTGTCATCCTAACTCCTAAGTTCCTAATTCATCTGCACATTTGATCTGTTTGGTGATTTGTAAGTCTGGAGGCTGATAACAACCTTCTTTTACCTCGGTGGTTTCTCTATTAATTTTGGAATACGTCTTTTGATGATGTGAGTAACTATTTTTTACATATATATGCAAAGCTCATTTCGCTTCTATTGTAACATATTCTCTAAAATGATTTTGCAGAGCAAGATGTTGAGTTCTACTCGAGAAAGGGCCATTTGAAAGGCGGACGACAGAGTTTTTGTGGATGATGATCTTCGGATCCTTGACTCTATTGGTATTTAAAGCTCTCCTTCAATTCTTTTCCCACAGATCATTGTTATTTGTTTTTTTTTAGAACCTCAGTGTAGTATATGGTATGTGACAAAGTAGATATCCCAAAGCTGAGATAATCAAAATCACTTGATTATCTGAAGTCCATCTCTTGCTTTTAAAAAAGACTCTCCTAGCTGCATAAAAACCCAAGCTGACTTTTGGTTAGAACTATGCATACGAGCTTTAACTTTTTGAGTAAGTGTCTATTATTTTGTGAGTCAAGATTGTAACTTTGAATCATCGTGTTGCAGGTGAAAAATTTGGCGTTGGGTTGGTGGTGGCGCATAGATGTATCAAATGCTGCTAAGGATATTTGGTGTTATTCTTTCAAATGATCCAAAACCTTAGGTTATGAAGATTAGTTATATTATTGTATGTAATTCAAGTTATATATGTTTTGTGTAATGAATATTTTAGATAATTTATGCAATAAAAAAATTATGTATAATTCCAATTATAAATTTTGCAAAACAGGATTCAAATATAAAAATTATATATAAATCCAATTAAATTAATATAACGATAAAAAAATGCTGTACTACTATATAAAATAGCACTAAATGTATGTTATAATAAAGTATATTATAACATTCGATTAACGCTATAAAAGAACTCTATTTAATAGCACTTCGAAAATGCTATCGTAGGTGAAGCATCTACCACAGCTGCGGATGTCACAGCATTTACTGTAACGCTATTAATAACATATTATAGCGTAAATCCCGTGCTATGAATGTTCATTTTTCTTGTAGTGCAAGTCTTAAAAGGTAGCACAACTGTCGGAAATTTGCGACTCCTCTCAGACTACATGTCTTCGTCGTTAATTTGCAACTGATTTGTCTTGATTTTTATCTTGGTCGTTAATTAGTCACAAATATGTCATAAAGTGATCGCTAAAATTTGTGACCACAGTTTTGGTCACAACTGATGGTCACATATCGCAGGTTTTCTTGTAGTGACCCGCTCCCACTTAAGTTTCTAGATATTAGAATAAATTTAAGGGGGTGAATGGAGACGGCGGATTTCAGAACCGCGGGACGTTTTTCGTGGGACCCATTGAGATGTTATTAATCAACTAAATATTACAAGTGCGTGATGTTTCTTTTTATTTTCTGATTAATAAATAGGATTGTGAGTGCGGTTCAATTTTGTTTGTAAAAATTGTAGTTGGCCCGCTACAGTAAATTCACATCCTACTTGATGTGTTTGCGTTATGTGTTATCTACAGTCTATAGAGATATGTGTAATTTAAAAAATAGAACTTGTATTAACCATTTATTTAATTACACATGTTATTTTAGTTTGTTTTATTTCTTTGTCATATTTTCTTTTCAAATATAAGATATATAATATGTATTTGTATCACCATATTTACTTAAATTATGTTTAAATACTTACAATATTATGTATTTAAATAATTAGTTAAAAAATATTCGAAAAATTAATAATACAAATATGTTATAAAAAATTTTCAAAATAAACAATATGATACAACAGAAAAATATGATATCTTTGAATGTTTAACTAAAATTATTTAACTACAATCTATATCCCGCACCGCTTTTTGATTTTTACCAATCAAACATTATTTCACACTGCTTATTTACAAAAACCGCATTTGTTCCGCATACCGCACATACCGCAGTTGAACCGTACAATACTGTCATACCGCTTTCTCCGCACAACAAAAACCGCGGTTACCATTTGGACCATAAGTTTATTTGGTTAGTAGTTTAAATAGAATCAAGAACTTCTACTGTGTTTGATAATTAAAATAATGTGATTAAAAAATTTTAAAAAAAATAAAGCGACAAAATTGTGAGTTTACCTGTCAGCAACCAAAATCCTTTTCTACTATAGATGATTACTTTTTTAGCTAAGACTTTAGTTTGACATCTGACTTACATCTAAGAGGGCTCGTCACTTTCTGAGCTAAAAGAAATGATTAATTTTAGCTTGTCAAACTGCCTCTCTTCCAGTTACCCATAAAAATGCATTAAAATATATATATATATATATATATATATATAAATTTTTTTATTTTTTTTTTATTTTTTTATTGGTCACCGTGCATTGAAAGAAAATAAAAAGAAAAAAAAAGGAAAAGGAAGCGTTGGTTTGAATTCTCTCAAACGTTTTTCTCTCAGACGTTTTTCTCTCAGACGCAACTCCGAGAACCAGATTCAACCTTTGCACCGAAATGTTTCTTTGATGTTTGTTTCTGTGATTGAACCTGTTTACATAAACACTAAAAACTTTTTCCCTGCAAAACTTTTGCTCTCCTTCTTTCTTAGGGTTTCAATATTTTCTTAGGGTTTCAATGGATTCTGGTACTGCTTTTGTATTGCTGGCTTCTGTATGTGCTATCACCATTTGTGCCTTTCTCTTCTTTTTGATTATTCGAATCCCTGCTGAAAATAATGAACAAGTTAACAATGTAAGTTCGAGTGCTTGTCCAATTTTTTCTTAGGGTTTCAAGAAAATTTATGTTTGAATCTAAGCAAGTTACCGATGTAAGTTTCTTCTCTAAAAATCTGAATTTCTTGTTTCAATAGTCTCTGAGTCCGAAACTGAGCTCTCCAGACCACATTGTGAATTTGGAGATGTCTTCGGAAGCAACAACATTTTTCTCTTTGGAAGCAACAACCTGCTCCTCTGCTGAAGCAACAACTTGGTATGAGGACACTGTGGTATCACTGGTCACCTATCGTTATATACTGTAAGACCTCGTGTTACAATTAAGTCTATCTAATCACGCATAATTCTCATCGTATATTATCTGTTTCAAGACTCTTGCTTTGGTTACATTTGTTTTTTAGTCCCTGGCTTTGAAATTAGTATTTAGTTGTCGATGGGTTTCCAACGTCGTGTATATTATTGGTGGCTATTTGTAGGCTTGTTTTATTTCTTGGGTTTACAAAGCTAATTGGTATACTATGCATTTCTAAAACTAGTTGGTATATATGGTTGATCCTTCCAATACTTTGGAAAATTTTAATATGTTATTCATTTACCTTAGTGCCGCAGGTCGTACTTTGTCTCGTGCTCGGGACAATGCTCAGTATGAGGCTGAGGCTGAGGCTGAGGCGAACACCAGTGATTATATGATGTAAGATCTTTACAATTATATAATTTTTGAAACACAAGCGTTGCAATTAAGTTTATCTAATCACACATAATTCTCGTCGTATATTTTCTGTTTCAAGACTCTTGCTTTGCCTAGATTTGTTTTTTAGGATTTGAGATCAGTATTTAGTTGTCGATGGGTTTCCAACATCGTGTATATTATTGGTGGCTATTTGTAGGCTTGCTTTATTTCTTAGATTTACAAAGCTAATTAGTATACTATGCATTTCTATAACTACTTGGTATGTATGGTTGATCCTTTCAATACATTGGAAAAATTTAATCTGTTGTTCATTTACCTTAGTGCCAAGGGTCGTGCTCTGCCTGGTGCTCAGGAAGATGCTTTCATTGTTTTGGCTCGTGCTATGGCTCAGGTTGCGGCTAAGACGAACATCTATGATCATATACCTAGGTTTTTTTAGTCCATTGATTTAAAATCAATATTTAGTTGTTGATCGGTTGCTAACATCGTATATATAATTGGTGGCTATTTGTAGGCTAGCTTTATTTCTTGGGTTTACATTGTTTTAAGCTAATTAGTATATTATGCATTTCTATAACTAGTTGGTATGTACGGTTGATCCTTTCACTACATTGGAAAATTTTAACCTATTCTTCATTTACCTTAGTGCGGAGGATGATTAATAATCATAACGGTGAATAATAAAATAAGAGTGATCTTTATCTCACTAAACTAACCAATGAGAAGCAAGTTTGTTTTTATTTTTCTTCTCACGTCTTAGTATTTACTATTTAGTATATAATATGTTTTATACTTTTCTTTATGCTATTTGCAGTTTAAAAAAAAACATTACGAGATTTTTGTCAGTAATTAGAAAACATATTAAATTTCATCCTCTATACTATTACATTTGTGAAGCATTGATAAATCTTTAACCAGTTTTACTGTGTTATATTACACAGATTGCCATTACATATTAACCCATCCTTAAGAATTATAAAAGGAGAGTTTAGTCATTATCAACCTACTAACCACTTACAATACACGCGGATCTATTAATTATCCGACCCACCTTCCACTTATAATTTGGATATCTTAATCAAACACGTTTTCAATACATTCCGAAACCATATTAGAGCACCTGTGAATTCAGAAACACATTAGAGAAATTAGAGCTGAATAATAAATGATCCACACATAATGAATGAATAATGAATAAAAGCACATGCTAAAGAGCAGCTCACCACATGTATAATATCTCAAAAACCAAATCAACTTATCCGCAAATGAGTATATTCTGTTTAGAATTACTAAAATGCCTATCCTCATTTCTACTTCACTCACCACACTATAAATACTTCACGATACCACAGTCACAAAGCATCCAATCTTTCCCACTCTACATTGTTCTAGCAAATCATAATCTCTCTTAATCAAGAAAAAATGATTGGAGCACAAGCATTGACATACCTTTCAGAGGTTAAACCATACAAGAGTTCCTGGCGTGTGCAAGTTAAAGTCTTGCACACTTGGAAACAATATACAGCCCAATCAGGGGAAACCTACGAAATGGTGTTAGCTGATCAAGAGGTAATGCATTTATTACTCCACATCTATCTTATTATCAGTGTATTGGATTCTAAATATGTTTATTTTCTTTTTAAAACCAGGGCACCAAAATGCACGCTTCCATTAAGAAGAGTCTGGTGGCGAAGTACAAAAGACACTTACCTCTGGGTGCATGGCGAGTCATTGAAAACTTTTCTTTGGCTCAAGTGAGAGGACAATACCGTATGACGAACCATCTGTTCAAAATGGGATTCGTCAACAACTTATTTGTCACAAAATCAAACAATGTCTCAGATAATGTTTACTTGGCATTGATTGATTTCCCAACCATAATTGTCGGAGAACTAAATCCATTCATCATGATTGGTTAGTATAATCATGTTTACAACACTAAATAATTTCAATACATTTTTATTTGTGTTTGTGGTTTCTCAAATATATGTTTCTATTTTGCTTTAGATGTCCTAGGACAGATTGTGAATGTTGGTTCTATTGAGAATGTTGAAGCACAAAACAAACCAGCAAAGAAGCTGGAGTTTGAACTCAGAAACCAAGAGTAAGTTATTCAAATTATGTATTTTGATTGTTTGCAGTTATATTCTATTATTGGTATTACTAATTATATGTATTTTACAGTGATGTGCGCCTCCCATGTACCTTATGGAGGAAATTTGCAGAGCAGGTTTTTAAAGCTTGCCAAGATGCGAATGGTGATAATGTGATTTGTCTAATCAGATTTGCAAAAGTGTCAACTTTTAGAGGTATAAAAAAATAAAAGTTTTCTGCTTTATTGCATACTTATGAATTGTTTGTGTCTATTAATGTGAACATTTTTGCAGGGGAGAATCAAATAACTAATGCTTTCGATGCATCTCTTGTGGAGATTAATCATGTCTATCCTCAGGTTGAAAGCTTTAGGCAAAGGTGAAGTATATGTTTTATGTATATGCTTACATTATACAGTTACTTATGTTTTCTGTTTATTAATTCCATGTATTCATATTTGGTAGTTTGCCAAATGATGGTCTTGCACTGACCATTGCCATTACTAAGCCAAAACTGGAAATGGTTGTCAAAAGTGATGCTTACTTTTCCCAATACCCAAAGAAAACTGTTGCTTGCTTAGAAGAATTAACTGAGGTTTGTACTTTTCTATTGAATGCTTCAACAGGAACCCCAGACATTTCCCAATATATTTACTCACTATTGTGTTTTCTCTTTTTGCAGGTTCAGAAATGCAAGATTATCTGTACAATTTGTGCCATTGATGCCGACATGGGTTGGTTTTATGTCGGGTGTAAGAAATGCAGCAAAAAGGTGGAGTTGAGCATAAGGAAGGACACTGGTTTTCTGACTTAACAAAAGAAACCTACCTACGGGTGCCCTAAATGTAGCTTGAATATAACTAAAGTAGTGCCAAGGTATCAAAACATCCAGTATTTCGTGCTCTCTTAATTCATGTTCATGCTCTTAGTAATCTAATTTATTATTAACACTACACATGTTCAAGTTGCATGTGCGTGTGATGGATCACACTGCAGAAACACAATGTTTGTTTTTTGATACATCTGTAGTAGAGATTGTAGGTCAAACCGCCATGGATCTCCTTCAAGGAGATTATGACGATTATGTTAGTAATAACGTAAGTTTTGAAGTATTTTTCTAATTGCATCAAATTTAGAAAAGTCTAATTGTTTTTGTGTTTTGTTATCATGATAGCATCACGATCCTGAGAACTTGCCTCTCTCAATAAAGAACTTGGTTGGTAAGACTTTTCAGTTATTGTTTTGTGTTCAAAATGAAAACATAAGTGGAGGTAATGACACTTACCGGATTGGGAAGAAGTGGTCTGGAAGTGACATTGAAGCTCTTGATGATCATGAGGATTCCGATCCAATTACCAATCCATCTCAGATCATATCTGGTGGCCAGGTATAAAAATTATAATATAAATCCTACTGATTTTGTCATACATGCAAATTAAAATAGTAATTATGATTTCTCTATTGTGTAATAAAAACTAGGAAATCTACCTGCTCACTAATGGACCTTCAGATGATGATCTAATTGGAACAGAGGTTGTTACTCCATCATTAACGCCATCTTCCAAGAGAGGTCCAGATTCCTGAAACAGTTGAGATGACTTCCACCACTAAGAAGGTTTGTATCAAATCAGTGAAGATTGAAAAGGGAGTGGAGAAGAAACCAATTTACTTTGAAGCTGATGACAATGAAGGGGATGCACCGCGAGGTTGACTGCTTTTGCAGGATATTTGTAGAAAATAAAACTTTAGAGAAGTTGTTATGGCTTTGGTTTTTGTTTTTTTAAGTTTTTAACTTGTTTTTTTGTTGATTTAGAATGAACTCCTTCTGACTAACTTGGATTAAGTAGGTCACAGTGATGTAGTTCTTTTCTATCTTTTTATTTGTTTGGTTGTTTCAGCATCTTTTCAATATAAACTTCTCTAAATTTTGGTTCTCATTATATTATGCAATCCAAGACAAAATTCATAAGAGAATTCACCTGCAGACACATAGAGCCTTCCTCATGTCTCCTGATGCAGATGATACTTTCTGGGACAATGCAAAAATTATGAATATCAGTAAAGAATGTCAAAACGAAAACAAGGTTGACTACACTGGAAGAGAAAAAAAATGGGCATATTTATATATTCTTACTCTAGCACAAATCTCCAAGGCATTTGACTGGAACGCAACAAATGGAAGTGCTTGTTACAAGATTGAAAATAATAACTTAAGATCAACGTAGAAAGTAACTGAGTTTAGATCACATATATCATCATACAGTTCCAAGGTTCTGAAATTAACCTTATACCACAAAGTTGAGGTAGACTTACCACTAGCCTCTCCTTTAGTATCCTAAGGATCTGCTCCGTGGAATATGACAACCAAAGGTTTACCTGCATTAGTTGAAATAATAAGTTAAAAGAGTAAACTCAATTTTTATTCTTCATCAAGCTTAGGGAAATATGGTGAAGAAAGAATAATGTTCCAATGATACACACTAATGGAGAAATTCTTACAATTAAGAGACTTCAATTTTCGAAGGAAACGATCTGCAAGGTCTATTGCATTTGCTACACCTGAAGGACAAAGACGAAAACTTTAAACTTACAAATTTGTGTGACAGAGGATACGGATAAAAAATATGAACATTAATCACACAAAAGACTTACTGATAAGTATACACCTTGAAAATGGCAAAGTTGTAAGCATAAAAAGTTCATGAAGGACACCGCGATCTCTTGTGATCAAGTAATCCATCTCATCTGCAATTATTAACCTGCAGAAAAAGTTTGAATGAGAAACAACGCCCTAATTAAAATCTATCAGGTCACCAAATATCAGATAAAAAAAACAAGAACCTACATCATCTTTGAGCTGGATGATTGTTGCTTCTGAGAAAACAAAGTCTGAAGTTGTTGTAGAGGTGAACAGGAACCATTAGCTTTCTTGCCGGAGTCATTTTTACCAAGTATCTAAAAATAAAATAACTCAATAAACAACTGTATTGAAGTTAGACAAAGAACATCAAAATATTTTGATTTCATAAGGTCTTACCTTGGAGAAAATATTTGTTGTTTTTGTCAGTGATGTGAAATTAACAGACACTATTTCCGGACAACGCAAACCTGCCTGAAATGAGTTCACCAAAGATCAGCCTTCCTATTGATAGATTTATACTAATCACAATTTCTTAAAAATACACAATATTGATTACCTGCTTTGCCCATTCTTCAATTATCTATTTCAAAAAAAAAACTTCTTTGATTTATACACAATTTTATCTTGGATATACTATTTATGTATGCATACCTAACCTGTTAGCGTTCAGGTAGAAAACCTGATTATATTTTCTGGTAGCATGGCAGCCGCATATGGCTTCAAATTTTCATTTCTTTTGACAAAACAATATGTGAGTAAGGATAATTTGAATATTGAATAGCTTATATTTCTTTTTTTTTTGCTTTACTAATATGCATATTTTACTATAAATGCTTATATAAAACTACATTAGTCATTGTTCATATTTTCAAATTCAATTCAATACACTACTAATATTTACAAGTTACATCTCTTATGCTATGAATATAAATCTATACTTTTATATTTTCTGGATTTAGTTTATATAAATCTTAAGAAATTTCATTTTTATATTTACTAATATATTTGTAACTTAAAATATATATGGAATTAGACCTGTCTTATTTATTTGAGTAGAATACCTGAAGATTGTTTTTGTTGCCATGGCAGTCTCTTATGTCTGATCATTTTAATTTTCTGGAACAAAACAATATTTGAGTTAAGATAGTACTTAATAACATGCATAAGTTATTAGTATAAACATTAACTGATTCCTATATTATTGTATATTCAAAAATGAGCATATATAAAAGTTACTCATTATCTTTGTATTGTAGTTATATAATCGCAACTGAAAATATGATGTGAAATCTATTTTATTGTTTTGCCTGCCAAAGATTACATAAACAAGCAAATCTACCAAATAACTGTTTTTTATATTTAGAATTTCTCTGTTGAATCATACTTTATTTTCAAGAATCATCTATCATCACTAGCCAAACGTTTTTGTCAAAGTGAAAATGAGGAAGAGAAAATCAGTTCCGCTTAATGACACTACAAGTTCTGTCCCATAAAAACATGTTTTAGATAGAATTTTGCAGGGTATAACAAACATACCTGTTATATCTAGCAATTTGTCTCAATCAACATCCAATTTTGCATCTGGTGCCACTTCGAGTACTACTCCCTGCAATGGAGATATCATTTTTATTTTCTTTGTATTATAGTATCTTAAAAAAATGTTTTTACAATTTTCTACATTTTTCTATGTCTATCAATTTACAGAGACACAACTCAGACCACCTATTTTCCCCACAAGCATCGAAGATATTGAAGAAACACAAACCCCTACTTTGAAAAAGACAAGTAATAGGGATATAGAGATACCTGAGTCTTCCACTAGATCTCAACAATTAATGGATCATATGAGTCTTAGAATCTCCATATGCTTGATGACCTTCCAAGTCCTGCGCCAAAGACAAACAGATATGATCTTTATGATTCATCAGATGGTAAAAACACATACATCTGAATACATGTTTCATACTTTGTAATTGTAACATATTATGACCCCAATTATGCAATCTATGCAGAAGAAAACGAAGGGCAAACTTATAATTGCTCAAGTCGTAAAGATAATTTAGATGAGAACTCAGATAATAAAATTGATGATGCTTATCTGAAGTAAAGAAGCAACTTGACTATCTTCATACAGTTAAAAAAAACTTCCAAAAGTTGTTCTCTGATGCCTATTCATCACAACTCGTCCAAAGCAAGGGTAAATCGGGTCTGGACAAACTGTTTGATAGTGTATTTAATAAGTCATTGAAAATCTAATAAATTCTTTGTTTAATGGCAAATTATCTTGACCATGGTGATCCAATATATGAATGTGAGTTTTGTGGGGCTATCATGTGGTATGATGAACGTATAAACAAGGAAAGAAAAACGCGGAAGCCTGTATTCTCTCTTTGTTGTGGTCAGGGCCAGGTTAAACTCACTTTTCTACAGCAAACTCCTGAATTATTAGTTGCTTTACTAACAAATAATGATGCACTTAGCCGCCATTTTAGAGAAAACATCAGAGCATACAACATGATTTTCTCATTTACATCACTTGGTGGTGAGGTTGATAATTGTATCAAGCCTGGACGTGGACCTAATATGTTTCAATTATAAGGAGAAAACTATCATTTCATGGGTAGTTTAAAGCCTGTCCCAGGGACACGGCCTAAGTTTCAACAGCTATATATTGTTGACACTGAGAATGAGGTCGAGAATAGAGCCGCAACTTTGAGGTATTGTTTCATTCTTCATAATCTTTTTTGTAAATGTTCATAAGTTTCTCACTTGATTTGTCATAATACAGCAAAGGGAAAAACGCTGGCAAGTACAAAAAAAAACAGAAGCTGAGACAAGATCTTATTGAAAAGATTATAAAGATGTTGGATGACGTAAATCCTTACGTTAAAAAGTTTAGATCAGCAAGGGAAAGATTCGATACTAATCCGGATGAAACATTCCATATGAGAATAGTCAGTTCTCGCGAAAAGGATCCTAGAACTTATAACGTGCCTACAGCCTCTGAAGTTGCTGCTTTGATCCCTGTGGATTTTAGATTGGGAATGGATCATCGTGACATTGTTTTGCAGGCACAATCAGGGGAACTAGAAAGGATCAGTGAAATACATTTATCTTATTTGGCATTACAGTACCCTTATTGTTTCCGTATGGTGAGGATGGATACATGATTGGTATAGAGAAAGGATATGTGAAACCAAACATTTATAGAAAGAGTAAGAAGCCAAGGAAACAAATCAGCATGAGGCAGTTCTTTGCTTTCCGTATGATGGAGCGGAAAAAAATGAGTCAAATACTCTTTTACTTTCTAGACGCCTATATCAACAGTTTCTGGTTGATGCTTATACTATGATTGAGAGTAACAGACTTGGATACATTAAGTTCAACCAGTCAAGTTTAAGAGCAGAGAATTATAACAATGTCAAAAATGCTGCTCAAGGTGGAAATGTTAACATGAATGAGCAAGGGAGGAGTATGTATTTACCAGCTTCTTTCACTGGTGGTCCTCGATATATGAGACAGAACTACTTAGATGCAATGGATACATCTAAGTATTATGGCTACCCTGATCTTTTCATCACGTTCACGTGTAATCCTAATTGGCCCGAGATTCAACGTTATGTGGATAAGCGAGGACTTAAGTCTGATTATAAGCCAGATATAATATGCAGAATTTACAAGATGAAACTCGATTCTCTGATGAAATATTTGACAAAAGAAAAACGTATGGGTAAAACTGTTTCATGTAAGTATTTTATTCTTAATTTTGCAAGTCTGGATTATATGTATCTTTTAAGATTATTGATAATGAAGGCATATTTATCTGAATTATTCATGTTTTTTTTTGTAGCTATGTATACTATTGAGTTCCAGATTAGGGGTTTGCCACATGCTCACATTTTGCTCTTCATGGATCCAAAGGATAAATTTCCCAAACCCGAGGATATTGATAGAATCATTTATGCAGAAATTCCAGATAAAGAGAAGGAACCGGAACTTTACAAAATTGTTAAAGATATGATGATTCACGGGCCATGTGGTGAAGTTAACCCAAATTCGCCATGTATGGTTAATCGGAAATGCTCTAAATTCTATCCTAAAAAGCATGTAGACGAAACTTCCATTGATAAAGAGAGTTTCTAGTTTACAGAAGAAGGGAAACATCTAACTTTGTCGAAAAGGATGGATTCAAATGTGATAACTGATATGTTATCCCATATAACAAGAGTCTATTGTTACGATACAGAGCACACATTAATGTAGAATGGTGCAACCAAGGAGGGTCTGTTAAATATTTGTTTAAGTATGTGAACAAAGGTCAAGACAAAATGAATGTGGCTGTCAAACCACCAAATTCAGAGGCTTATTCGAATGACAATGCAAACGGTGAAGGAAGCAGCAACCAAGAAGAACCGAAAAATGAAATCAAAGACTACTTTGATGGAAGGTATTTTCTTCTATATGTTGTTTTTGTTTGACATTTCATATTATTTGGAGAATATTACTTATAAGACTTAATATGTTTATTGACTTATGCAGATACGTATCCGCATGTGAAGCTTCTTGGCGTATGCTCGAGTATAATATACATTATCGTTCTACACCAGTTGAGAAGCTTTGTTTTCATCTAGAAGGAGAACAACTCATCTATTTTAAAGGTGACGATGAAGCTGAAATAATTCTAAATCGAGATGCTGTTAAGCTTTCGAAGTTTATTGCATGGATGAATCTTAACAAGGTTAGTTCTATTGCTAGAGGACTAACTTACGCAGAAATCCCAAACAGATTCACTTACGATTCACAAAACAAGCAGTTTAAACTTAGAGAAAAAGGTTTTGCCATTGGAAGACTTAACTATGTTCCCATGAGCATGGACGAAGGATACTATCTGAGGGTTTTGTTGAATAAACAGAAAGGGCCAAGAAGTTTTGAAGAGATTCGCAAAATAAACAGAATTGTTTATCTCAGATTCAAGGATGCGTGTTATGCTTTGGGTTTATTAGATGATGATCAAGAGTACATTGACGATTTCAAAAGAACAAGTTACTGGGGTAGTGGAAGCTTGGTTCGTCACGCATTTGTCATAATGCTTCTTTCAAATTCATTGGTCTTTCCAGAAAAAGTTTGGGCAGAGACATGGGAGTTTCTCTGTGAAGACATGCAATACATCATAAGGAAAGAATTAAACAGACCAGGTTTGTTTAACTTATATTACTAAATATGATGATCTTTTATTTTAAAACTATATCTCATTTGTGCTTTTATCTTCTTATTAAATGCAGACTTAGTTTTATCTGATGATGAGATTAAAGATTATGGGCTACAAGATATAGATGGCAGGCTAAAAAAAAATGGCAGTTCTTTAAGAGCTTTTACATCAATGCCACACCCACCAAGACGTACTAGCTCAGATACTAATGTGTTGATAGTTGATGGAGGAGCTATAATAGAAATGAATTGGCAGATCAACACAAGGAATGGATAAGCTTGCTAACACCTGAACAGAAGAATGTTTATGATGAAATAATGAAGGCCGTTGTAAGCAAATCTGGTGGAATCTTTTTTGTATACGGATTCGGAGGGACCGGTAAAACATTCTTATGGAAAACACTGTCTGCTGCGATTCGTTCTAAGGGATCTATTGTCCTTAATGTTGCCTCAAGCGGAATAGCTTCTCTTTTGTTAGACGGTGGTAGGACGGCGCATTCTAGATTTGGGATTCCTATAAATCATGATGAGTTTACAACGTGTAATATAAAGCCTGGCACAGATCTTGGCAATTTGGTAAACGAAGCGTCTCTTATAATATGGGATGAAGCTCCTATGATGAGTAAGTATTGTTTTGAATCACTTGATAAAAGTTTGAAGGATGTGGCTGGGTGTGGTGATAACAAGGTAATGGGTGGCAAAGTTGTTGTATTTGGTGGTGATTTCAGACAAGTACTTTCTGTCATACTTGGTGCATCAAGAACTGAAGTAGTTTTGGCTGCTTTGAATTCGTCACATTTATGGGAAAATTGTAGAGTTTTTAAGCTAACAAAGAATATGCAGCTTCTAAAAGATGGGATAAGTGCTGAAGAGGCAAATGACATTAAGGAATTTTCTGAGTGGATACTAGAAGTTGGTGATGGGAAGATTAATGAGCCTAATGATGGTGATGTTTGGTTTTGGTTATGATTCTATTCATGCCTGCAAGAATGATTGCATCCTTTATCGCAATGAATAATAACAGTTATAAAACGCTATTATAAAATATTTAATAGCTTTGTAAAAATGTTATCTAAAATGAGCGGAAACGCTATTAAAAATAATATTTTAATAGTATCCGAAAAACGCTATCTAAAGTGAGGGACTTTTAATCACGGGCGCAGACACCGCGTTTGTTAAAACGCTATGATATCATTAGATAGCGTTTTTCGGATGCTATTAAAATATTTCACATTAACGACTTCACCAAGGAGCTCTGTGGAGAAATAAATAAACTAAGTCATAAGTTATTTCATATTAAGTAAATTAAGTTAAACTAAATGTTTAAGAAATTTAAATTATACCTACAGATAGATTTCTGATAGCATGATAGCCGTCAAAAAGACTATGAAAAGGTAAAAAGTCTAGGAATTGATTTGTCGAAGTAATTTCAGAAATACCAACAATTGTTTCATTGTTGAAAATGATTCGAGAATCATTTTCACAATGTTTCATAGGCTTATCATTAAAAGCCACGTTGAATGTGGATAAGAAAATCCATTCTGCTTCAATGATTTGGTTGTTGAACTGAGTAATAAGGTTGGATGGTATTGTAGCTTGAACCTTATCACCCTAACATTTGATTAAAAGGTATTAGAGAAATTCAATAGTTATATACTGTAAGTAAGAAAGATAGTGAGTAGTCGAGTTAAAACTTACAAATATATCAGAGAAAATGATCTCAATAGAATTAGTTGTACCGTCATCAGTTAGCCACTTTCTAAGTACTTTGACAGCAATGTTCCAGTCGGATCTCCATGAGTGGATTTCTTTAACCCTATTGAAATGAACCATTGTTTTAAATTTTATGCAACTGATAGTAAAGAAGTTTCTGAATAGAAAAGATATGAGATGAATGTCATTTATATAGGCAATAGGAAGAAATGTAGAGGAGGAAGATAAGATTTGACGCAAATGGAATCTTTGTTGATTTATCTTTCAAGATTTAGAAAACAGAGTAATCTAGATACTCTGTTTTTTAAATGCGTAGTGAGTATATATAAGATTTGTTTAAACATATGCAATATATCCATAACTATAAACAGTTGTATCTGGATTATATCAATATTAACCGGTACTATGCTTGAAATTATCTTTATTAACTTGCATTCCACTTGAATTCGTATAACTTGATTAGTTTTAGTTAGGTTTTGTAAAAGTAACCATAATCCTATTAAAAACTTAGTAATAATTATTACTTTTTATGTTAATGCATTAGTTTCATTTACATATTTTTATCTCTTGTCTTACAAAAAGCTTGCATGAGTTTATTTAAAGGATAGGAACAGTGGCAAATTGAAAAGAAGTCAATAATCCAAATGGAAAACAGGTATTTTATAAAGATTCTAAAATTTATAAATTGCAAATAAAACAGTAAACTATAAAAAGATCAGCAATAGGGAGAACAAATTATTGTGTTATCAAATGTATATAACCATGAGGGAAATGAAATATTTCTTACATTACATATGGAAATTGAAGCAATAGTCTAGGGAAGAAACATAATTTCTTTATTTAAATTTATTATAGATCATTCTCTTTGTTGAAAACATTAGAAAAATACAATAGGAAAGTAAATTCAGAAAACAAAAGAACACACCAAAATGATGCCATAATCAAGCTTATTTAGAATCAAAAACAAACATTAAAAGATAACTTCTTCATAACTAATGGTTCAACTATTCCTCTGAATCTACATCTGCATCATCATCCGAATCCTGATTATTGAATGTAAGCATGTTGGTAAAAGGTTTATGATTAGTGAAAGTATGTTAAATGTAGGCACATGAGCAAAAGAACTTAATTAGTTAACATATACATCAAAATTGATACCTAATCCTGAAAGATGCAGCATCTGGAAATGTTGGATCAAAGTAGATCTGAGAAATCGTAGGATCACTGACAACCTCCATTTGGTGACCTAACAAATAAGATATTTAGTTTTAGAAATAAATATAAACAGGAAAAATAATTATTTCAGGTAAAACATGCAAACTTCCCCTAGTGGTTGGTACTTAACCCGCCACTAAATGAAATCAAAGAAGATGTGTAATAACTTTTAGGTGAATACCTTGGTAACCAGACCCAAGCTTTATCCATGTTACAGTAGCTCCGACCAAATGTGCATACAAGGTTATCAGAAATAGTAGAGGTAAGCCACAACAACAGTAGAGAACTGCTAAAGAATCAAGTGTGAGTGAGGTACCTGCTAGATGTTATTCTCCTTTGCTTAACTTGAGCTACAGAAAGAAACACAACAGTATAAATCGATAAATCTGAATGAAACATTTAAGATAAAGACATATTCAAAGGAGAAACACATAGTAGATATCATACCTTGACACTAGAAGAACTTGAATTAAACGAAACCTTCCTGCAAAATAATAAACCCAATCGAAACACATCAAAACAACATGCAAGAACCCTAAATTACTAAAACTCAAACATAAAAGTTGTATCTGGTTTATCAACCAGTTATTGTTAAAAAGAAAGACCCGATTTTACCTTTGCCTAAACTCGATTCAGTAGGGATTTTGATTCCAAGACTTGGAAAGTGAAAATCGAGTTAAAGGTGATGCTGGATTTAGGTTTTCTGGGTTCTAGAGACTTAAGATTTATGGGTTTGAGATACTGAAGATTTGTGGGTTCGATAGAGATTTGTGGGTTCGAGAGAGATTTGATGTGTTCCTTCGAGAGACTGAGATACACAAAGAATCGAGACTGAAATCGATTGAATGAGAAGAAGACGAACTAATGAGATAGAGATTTGTGTGTGAGAGCATCAGACAGAGACTGAGATTTGTTTGGATGTGAATGTCGAGCAAAATGGAGGCAAAAAGGGTTTTAGGTTTTCTAAGTGTGAATTGGGGATTTGGGTTTGGAGGCAAACAAATTTTTAGCCCAAAATTTTCTAAGTGTCCTGGCAAACATCTATTATAACGTTACGAAATGTTTATGCTATTAAAACATTATGCGAAAATTAGATTTTTTAAAACGCTTTCTATATGATAGCATATACTTATTCACAAACGATATCTTAAAATCTCTCGTTATATAATATATAACGATAGCATTATGCTCACAGCTATCTTATAATGCTATTAAAAGTCAATATTCTTGTAGTGTAATCATAATTTGTCTCAGCAAATCATTCATTTTCTCCATGGTTCCGTAGCAACGTATGAACTCTCGGGATATTTTATATCTCCTCTGCCAAATCTTCCATCTTCTCTTTCTTCATCTTCTCCAATAGAAGTCGAAAGATAATATCTTTCTCATTTAGACATGATTATTTAATGATAATAAACTCCTTCTATTTGCATTTTCAGATCTGTTTCCAAATTGAAAACTCAAAAAAATTTACTCAAAAAAATTTACCCAAAAACATGGAATTTGGTAACAAACACAAACGAATCAAAGACATCACCAAAAAATTCATAAAATTAAAAAAATCAAAGACATCACCAAAGAAATTCAAGATTTTAAGAATAAAAAGATCAAATAAATTTGAGAGCTTAAGAATCAAAAACAAAAAACAAAAAAAAAGATTGTATGAAATAGGAAGAAGATATCAAGGAGTCTAAATGGAAGAGAGAGAAACTTTTGTTGGTGAAGAGAAGAAGAAAAGAAGAGTTTTGTAAATAAAAGGTGAAAGTAAACTAAAATGATGAAAGCAAACGAGAGATGTTTATTTTGGTGTGTGGTGAGGGTGTTTTTTGTAAAACAACATAGCAAAAGTATAGTTTAAGTAGAAAGTGTGCTAAAATGCACAACAACTTAAAAAAGTGTCCAAGAGAGCAATTATCTCTTGTTTTTTTTATCATTCTTTGATATCTATAATTGTATATTCCTCCACATTCAAACTTAATGTTTATTTTTTTTTCTCCTCCATTTAGAACAACACTTTACTTTGCCATTCACGAACGTTATTTTAGAGCCATAAGAATTACTAAGGAAGATCAAACCGAAGTTTGTTTCATTGACTGGTCCACCTTTTTGTACCAAATAGAACATATCTAAACCGAACTTCAATCGTTTAGGAAAACTAGTAGAATTTTATTGAAATATTAACTTTCTTAAATACCAACAACAAAACTTATATAATTTGGAATTGCTTTTTTTTTTTACGAACATCTAATTTAGTCATTATTCATATTATATTTACATTTAATTTTATTTTACTGATTGTCACATCGCATGTAGGTTAGCTCTCTTTTTCTTTTCTTATTTAGCATTAATTAGTTTTTCCAATATACCAATTATCCATTATTTAGGATAATACTAAAACAATCTACTATCAATTAACCTTCCAAATCTAGATGATAATGTCCAATTGATCGCCTCTGATTGCCTCCGAAAGGAAAAATTCGAGTAATAGCCGCTTCAAAAGCAATCGTTCTACTGATCTGCACAAATCCACCGCAATGGAGTGTAATATACTACTTAGTGTTATAAAAGTGTAATAGTAGGTTCTTCCAAAATTAAATAATATCCACTATTTAACCATTATTAGAAAAATGTTCCTGACAATAAATCAAAAGTTTTTAGATTCATAAATAATTATTTATGTCTCTATATATTTATTTATGTCTCTATACTAACAGTTATTTAGTCAATTCAAGATCCTCTTATTAAAACTGGCATGTATAAATTCGTACGTACATATATATATATATATATATATATATATATAACTTTGCACTTTTATTATAGTCAGGCCCTCATAGGTTATTTTTTTTTTAAATTTATCATTTCTTTTTTTATCATGATTTAACTTTAATTAAAAATATTACTTTTTTTTGTTTATGTTTTGCTTAAATTTTGCTTATTTTTTAAATTATATTTTCTTTATCTTTACTTACTTTTCTTCTTATGTTTTTCTTAAATGTATATATATACCTATAAAACAGCCACTCCCATCAAAATCAAAACTAGAGAAAAGTTGCTAATTTAAAAATGTGTAAGTTATTATTTTGGCATTTTAGATATCACAAAAAAAATTATGCACTTCTAAGTCTTTCAATGATTACATCACCGCTTCTAAAAGAATCTGAATCCAGTTATGAGATTATGAAATTGTCTATAAAACACACTCAAACCTTTGTATGTTTTGTTTTATTTTTGCTTATCTACAGACTACAGCACAACACTTTGGCTATATTAAGAAGATCTGTTGGTATTAATTCAAAAGAAAAACATTGTATTAATAAAAATTCAAAAGGAAGATCTATTATATAGTATATCAATTCAAAAGGAAAAAATTGTATTAATAAAATTCAACACATATATGAAACTGAGTAAATGAGAAAAATATAAATAAATAAACAAAAACCTGGAGCTTGTGATTTTTGAAGAGATGATGATTGAATGCCGACAGAGCTATTTTTTTTTGTGCAGTCTATGATATTCCCATCAGGACTCTGTTAGATTTTACAAAAATATATATTTTTATATAAATAAACTTTGTGTATATGAACAGAAAAGGTCAAGATCAACCAAAACATTTTTTAAAATGCGCTTTTTTACCCGAACAATGGCACCATGCCATTATCAACCTCGACTAATATGAAATTCAAATTACCTACCTAAACTATAAATTATTAGCTGTTTTATACGTTGACTTAAACGGTGTTAGTTGACCGTTAAATTATGCTGACTCATACGGGTGATATGGATTTTGGTTAACACAAAACAACGTAGTTTTGGTGGTGTTACAAAATATTAAATTTTATTATCTAAATACTATTATTTTAACAATACATACAAAATCTTTAATAGCTTAATTGGTTATATCCGAATTAAGAAGTCAAGGAGGGATGGGTTCGATTTCCTTTTTCTACATTTTATTTAAAAATATTATATATATATATATAACTAAAAATCAAATTCTGGATTTGGATCTAGATCTTGAAAAGCTGAAAAGTTGGGGTTTTGATTTGTTCATCATCACTCTCATCATTAAAATAGCTAACTTTCTTCTCCTTGCACTTCATCCTCCTCTCTTCTTCTTCCTCTACTTCTCTCATTCTCAACCTCTATCTAGCTTCATTATCGATCAACTAGATGATTATGTTTGATCATTACTTCATTAGGGTTTCATATAAAAAATCACTAATCTACCCTCAATACAAATAATAAAAATGTACATTGATGATATGAATCGAACATGTCACCTCCTCACTATTTTAGTGTAGCATGACCAATAGAGCTGGGAAAAACTTCGTACCCACTATCAAAACAATAGTATATAAATACATTATTTTAAAATTTTGCATCACAACCAAAAATACGTCGTTTTGTGTAGTCAAAATCCACGTCATCCGTGTGAGTCAGCACAATTTAACAGTCAACTAACACAGTTTAAGTCAACGTAGAAAACAGCTAATAATTTATAGTTTATTAGCTGGAGAGTTAGAGGAAGCGAAGAAGATGTTTGAGGTTATGCCTGAGCTTAATCTTGGATCTTGGAATGCTTTGATTGATGGTTTTGTGACGGGGGATTTGGTTAATGCTAGGAAGTTTCTAGACATTACGTTGTACCTGCTTTGATAGATATGAATGCCAAGTGTGGCCACATGGAAAGAGCAGCCAAGTTGTTTGAAGAGATGCCTCACCGAGATCTTGTTTCCTACTGTTCGATGATGGAAGGAATGGCTATTCATTGCTGTGGAGGTGAAGCTGTTCGACTGATTGAGAAAATGTTAGATGAAGGTATCGTTCCCGATCGATAAAGTTGCCTTCACAGTAATTTGAAAGTTTGTGGCCAATCTCCTGATCATTATTCATATATTGTGAATCTTCTTAGCCGGACAGGAAAGCTTAAAGAGGCCTATGAGCTTATCAAATCCATGCCCTTTAAAGCTTATGCTGGTGCTTGGGGTTCACTTTTGGGTGGTTGTAGTCTACCTGGGAATAATGAGATTGCAGAAGTAGGTGCGAGGCAACTCTTTGAGCTTGAACCAAAAAGTGGCGGTAGTTACGTGCTTCTGTCAAATATTTATGCAGCTTTAAACAGGTGGGTGGATGTTGCTCATCTGAGGGACAAAATGGATGAGAATGGCATTAAAAAGATTTGTGGTCGAAGTTGGATAAGTCGATAATTTTCTAACCGTATCAACGGAAGATTTTGCTTAACCTAAGATGAACAGAACCAGCCTGAAAACATCATCGCGACAAATGTTTTTTTTATCGCCTTACTCGACCTTGTAGATAGCTGAAGAGCTTCGATAACAGTTTTACCATAATCAGGTTTCAATTCCTTTGTCTTTTTACTTTCACTTAACCGCGCAGTTCAAATGAAAATGGAAAGTGTAAAACTGAATAATGTGTTCATGTCTTTAAGACCGTCTCTACCAATAATCAACAAATTATCCTTGTCTCTTAACAAAATATCTTACCTACTTTATACCATTAAAAATTGCTTAAGAACTAAAAACAGTTCTATGCAATGAGGAAGGTCTTAGTTACTAATCCTGTTACGAGCAATTTTACAAAATGATGAAATCTTCAACTAAATTATGCATTGGAATCTCAGTTACATAAAGCCTAAATATTTTCACCTTGAAGATCCACGAATAATCCTTCTTATTATGTTTGTCGACAAAACTATGTAGTCGAGAGAATCAAGCCAATAGAGTTTGAGTGCAAATTAACATTATTAATTGAATTTGAATTTTCACACATTTTATTTGAACCAGGAATCATGGAATGGCTTAGTTGGACAAGGGTAGGATTACAAGTTTCTTCAGAAGGACAATGATCACATAGAGTTTCACAAGGTCAAACATTTGGTTCACAAGGACTTTCATCACAAATAGGATCACAGGGAAACAGACAAAGAAGAGGATCACAAAGACAAGGACAAGGAAGAGGATCATAGAGACAAAGACAAGGACAAGAAATAGGATCATAGAGAGAAGGTGAAGGACAAGGATCACAAGGACGAGGACATGGATTACAAGATTGAGGATCATGGTTTGAATGTCCAAGCTAAGTTGGCAATAAGTTCTATGAATGTCTAAACAATTTGTGTCATGTATTTGTTATTTCTTTTAAGTTTGAACATCTTCAAAGTTATCTGAATGTTATGTAATGTTTTGACACTTTTAAGAACCAAGATTCTAATTTTACAACTTTTTTTCTCTTCACTCACAAAAGTACAGAACAACTAAACAACAAGTTTCATCCACATTTACACAAGATCAAAATTCCAAACTCATGGGTTATTCAAACGTAGATGATAATATGCCTTCACTTCAAGCCATATGTGATGTTTTAATATTATTGTTTGGAAAATCTAAAAAGATGAAGCAAAATCATATGTAAAGGTGTGATCTTTTTAAACGCAAAACCACCATGATATATCATGGTTTTTAGGGATTTTAACCATGATATTACTATCTATATATCTATGTTTTTGGTGTTTTTCTAGTGTTTCTATGTGATTACAAGTAATTTAGTATTTGGAGCTACTTAGGAGCAAATGTGGACTATTTGGAGCTTTTTGGACCATTTAAGGATTAGTAGCAGAGAAGACAGATTCGGAGGCCCAACTGAGCCCACCAGGACGTGGTGTCGATCAACACCATCCTTGGTGTATCGATCGACACTCCATTACGCACCAGAAGTTGTCTCGAGTTTTCGAAGCCCAAACTTTCCCGAAGTTTCCAATAGAAGCCCAACACGATTTTACTCGTCTTTACATAGGGTTTTAGAGTTTTGTAACAGGAATCACGCTTTTGCTGAGACAATTCAGAGAGAGTTAGAGAGTTTTAGGTTTTCTTGAGAGATTTGGGGAGATTGATTCCTTCTGCTTCAGTTGTAATCTTGAACCCCCTTTTTGTTATTGATATCTTGATGCTTTCTAATCTATTCATGATGTTCTCTTCTCTGATTATGTCTGAGTAGTTTGCTTGTTAGATCTAGGGTTTCTCACAAAGGATTTTGATGGATTGTTGAGTTATCTGTGCTAGATTAGGATTCTATATCTTTAGATGTTCTTCACCGTAGGTTGTTCTTTATACTGATTTCTAGCCTGATCATCTAGACTTCTGATTCTAGGATTGTTAATTGACACGACAGTGTAATTGAATTCCTGAAAGAACCTAGGGTGAGCAAAAGACTTATCTGCAAAGAGATTTGGTTTAAGGCTTTTGTGAACAAATCAAACTTGAACTAAAAGCTGGTTAGATTCTTAGGATTTGCAAAGACATTTGGTTTCCTAGTTTCTTAACTTAGATAGTTTTCACAACGACAGTTGGTTAACTTTATATCGGTGATTTGAGTTCTAGAACTGTTCTTCATCTGAATCCTGATTGTTTGATAACTTGATTTTCCTGATTTTTCCTGAGAATACCTGAGATCTAGCGCTTGTCTTTAATTGAATACAACTTCATTTAATTTTCCTGCATTGTTTTATTCAATATTTACTCTTTTCTGCTTAGCATTAATCCGATTTAAATTGCCTATTGTGTATCTAGAGTCTCTGTGGTTCGACCCCTAAGTACTGCAATTGATCTCTTAATTTGAGAGAGTAGCTCTAGGGTAAATTTGAGCGACATCAAATTTTGGCGCCGTTGCCGGGGACTCTTTTGATTACCATTAGCTTTTTAATTAGGATTTTGTCTAAGCATTTTTAATTTTTGCCCCAATTTCTTTTTGCTTTTTCTTGTGTGTTTCAGGTGTATGTCACATCGCATCACCAGGAGTAACAAGAACATCGACCTAGTGAATCTTTCTAATCAGGAACTAGCAGAGGTTGAAAGAGCAGGAAGAAAAGCACGAAAACAAGCTTCAGACAACATGGTTAATCCAGTGATACTGACAAGAGATGAAGCTGGAGTCCTTACGGACCAAGAAGGTCATGTTTGTAACGAGCAGGGCCAGAGAATTGATGGAGCTTGAAACGTTCTGAAGACGAGCAGAATCCAGCAGCTGTTGTTCAACGTGATATGCAGCTACAGCAAGGTCGAAGGCCAGTTGTTCCGAACAACGGTAGAACCTTGGGTGAATACAACCGCCCAGACTTGTTCTACGCCAATAGGTCCGCCATTAGACCACCTGCCTTCCAGAGGAATGACTTCGAGGTGAAGCCTGCTTTCTTCATGCTTGTGAATTCTCGCCCATTCCATGGATTGTCTAGTGAGCATCCCATGGACCATATTGAGAGGTTTGAGGACATAACTTCTAGTATCAAAGCTAATGGAGTGCCCAAGGATTACCTCGTCTGCAAGCTTTTCCCCCACTCTCTTGCAGGAGAAGCTGCATATTGGCTGAAACAGTTACCAACAGGGTCTCTTACTACTTGGGATGAGACAAAGATTGCGTTTCTCAACAATTTCTACGATGATGCCAGATCAGAGGAGTTGAGAAACAAGATTTCTAGCTTTACACAGGAAAAGACTGAGGCTTTTAAGACTGCTTGGATGCGCTTTAAGTCTTATCAGCGAGACTGCCCTCATCATGGGTTTAACGATGTTCAGCTGTTGAGCATTTTCTACAGGGGTGTTGATTGGAGATATCAGATTGCTATGGATGCTGCAAGTAATGGCAACTTCAACACCAACTACCCAGATGAAGCCCTTGTTTTGATCGAGAATCTAGCTAGCAGTAGCAGTACAAAGAATGCTGATTTCGAGAGGAAGAAGCAAGCTAAAGGTACTGATGGCTCTCAGATTGCTGAAGTGAAGGCCACACTAGATACCATTCACAGTATTCTTACAAGTAAGAAGTATGTCCACTTCTCCAAGGATATTGATACATCTGAGCAAGGACAGCAAGAGGAAGATGAAGAGAATGTGAACTACATCGGTGGTGGATTTCAAGGTCAGAGGTTTGGAAATCAGCAGGGTAACAGAGGCTACAATCAGAATGGCTACAATCAGAGGAGTGGTTTTCAGGGATCTCCAGGGTATATTCCTAAAGCTGAATATCATAAGCAAAACCAGCAGAGCAACAACATGACTTATGGAAACTCTTCTTACCAAGCTCATGTGCAGAACTCCGATAATAGTCTACAAGCTGCTCTCGATCAGATTTTGGAAGGACAACGCAAGTTAGCATCTGACTTGACCAACAAGCTTGATTCGGTGTACTCCAATCTGAATGGCAAGATCGAGGCTTTGAACGTTCATGTTAAGAAGCTCGATGTTCAGGTGAATCAAACTGCTGTCTCAATCCAACGCCAAGGCGAATTCACACCACACTCCTGCAATGCTATCACACTTAGGAGTGGGAAGCAGCTAAATCCGGTTCTGGCAAGGGAGTTACCTTTTGATGAGACTATCGAACTTGAGGAAGTTAAAGATGACGATCCTCCACCTGCAGAACCAGTGTCGATCGACACTAATAATGGGCATCGATCGATACCAGCTCGATCCGGAGACGCTGACGAACCGATATCGACCAACAGGTCGACACAAGGGTTGACACAGAATGCAAGTGTCGATCGACACACTGGTGAGAGCATCGATCGACACCAGGTGCAGACGGGACCAATTCCTCCTATTCCCTCCGGTCAAATATTGGGTGACGCTCCTAAGGCTAAGGTTCCTTTCCCTAGGAAGTCCAGGAAGTCCAAGCAGGAGTTGGGCGATGCTAGATGCAAGGCGATGATAGACAAATTAATAATTGAGATGCCCTTGATTGATGCTATCCGCACCACACCAGTCATCAGACGCTATGTGAAGAAGATGGTAACCAACAACCTCAGTCTAGAGCAAGGAGTAATGACCATCTCAGAGCAAGTCAGCGCAGTGATCCAAAACAGAATCCCAGAGAAACTCTCAGACCCAGGAAGTTTTGTTTTAGATTGCTCTATCTTTACTGACAGATTTAAACGTTCTCTTTGTGATTTAGGTTCGAGTGTGAATCTCATGCCATACTCGGTCGCTAAAGCTCTGGGGATGACTGACTTCCAGCCAACTAGGATCTCCCTGATCCTAGCAGATCGCTCATGTAGAATCCCTGAAGGAGTTCTCGAGGACGTACCAGTCAAAATAGGGGATTGCATTGTCCCCACTGATTTTGTGGTACTAGAGTATGGAGAAGAACCCAAGGATCCTCTGATACTTGGGAGACCTTTCTTAGCCACTGCTGGAGCAATCATTGATGTCTGGAAAGGCAAAATAGCCCTCAATATTGGAGATCTCACGATGAACTTTGACATGGACAAGCTGATGAAGAGACCAACTATTGAAGGGCAGACATATTTTGTTGACACTCTAACTAATCTTGCTGATGAAATTTTCTTTGATTTGCATCTTACAGATCCCTTGGAAAAGGCTTTGACTACATCCTTAGAGGAAGCTAGACATCTAGATGACATTACTGCTGGGTATGTCAAGATGTTAGATGCAAACAAGCAAGTAATGCAACTCGCCATTCAGAAAGATCTGAGAGGAGTCTCTCAAAAGGAAGCCCCAGTGGGCGATTGGGGTGAGGAGAAAGCTCCTAAACTTGAACTCAAACAACTTCCAGCTGGATTAAGGTATGCTTTTCTAGGACCTAATTCCACATATCATGTCATTGTTAATGCTTCATTAAACAATGCAGAGCTCACTTTACTGCTAAGCAAGCTACGCCAATATCGCAAAGCTCTTGGCTATTCTCTTAATGATATTCCAGGTATTTCTCCGGATTTATGCATGCATAGGATCCACCTGGAAGATGAGACAAAATCATCAATCGAGCATCAACGCAGGCTGAACCCCAATCTCAAAGAAGTTGTCAAGAAAGAGATCATGAAACTCTTGGAAGTTGGGATAATCTATCCCATATCAGACAGCGATTGGGTCAGCCCTGTACATGTTGTACCAAAGAAAGGGGGTGTCACAGTGGTCAAAAACGAGAAGAATGAGCTCATACCGACTCGAACTGTCACAGGGCATAGGATGTGTATTGATTACAGGAAGCTCAATGCAGCTACCAGAAAAGATCACTTTCCCTTGCCATTTATTGACCAGATGCTAGAGAGATTAGCTAACCATTCTTATTATTGCAAGATCACTTTCCCTTGCCATTTATTGACTAGATGCTAGAGAGATTAGCTAACCATTCTTATTATTCCTTTCTTGACGGATATTCTGGTTTCTTTCAGATACCCATCCATCCAGATGATCAAGAAAAGACGACCTTCACCTGTCTATACGGCACATTCGCATACCGCAGGATGCCATTCGGTCTCTGTAACGCACCAGCTACTTTCCAACGATGCATGATGGCAATTTTCACTAACATGATCGAAGACTACATGGAAGTGTTCATGGATGACTTCTCAGTCTATGGCCCCAATTTCAAGGTGTGTTTGGATAACCTTTGTAAGGTCCTTGCCAGGTGTGAAGAGAAGCATCTGGTCCTCAATTGGGAAAAATGTCATTTCATGGTTCGCGATGGCATTGTTCTTGGACATCGCGTTTCTGAATCTGGCATTAAAGTTGATAGGGCCAAGATTGAAGTGATGACCAGCCTGCAACCCCCAACCTGTGTGAAAGATGTCAGGAGTTTCCTTGGACATGCTGGTTTCTATAGGCGGTTCATCAAATACTTCAGCAAAATCGCCAGGCCACTCACTGCTTTACTCTGTAAGGATATCCAATTTGATTTTACTGACAAATGTCTTTCAGCCTTTACACAGATTAAGCAGGCATTGGTGAGCACTCCCATTGTGCAACCCCTTGATTGGAACCTACCTTTTGAGGTGATGTTGCCAGCGATTTTGCAGTTGGAGCAGTTCTGGGGCAAAGGAAGGACAAGAAACTTCATGTTATCTACTATGCAAGTAGAACACTTGACGAAGCGCAACGAAAATACGCAACAACTGAGAAAGAGTTGTTAGCTGTAGTTTTTGCTTTTGAGAAGTTTTGATCCTATCTTGTTGGTTCCAAAGTTATTGTTCATACTGATCATTCTGCTATTAAGTTTTTGATGCAGAAAAAGGATGTCAAGCCAAGGTTGCTGCGATGGATTCTCCTTCTCCAGGAGTTTGACATCGAGGTTAAGGACAGGAAAGGTGCTGACAATGGCGTTGCAGATCACCTTTCACGCATTAAGGTCGAGGAGGACGTACCAATTGATGACTTCCTCCCTGAGGAAAACGTTTATGCGATAAGCATTTCAATCCCCGATGAAGTATCGATCGATACGCCTTCTATGGTGTCGATCGATACAAACGACGAAACGGACCAATATCGAGCTCACCTCGATACGAGCCATCGACACACAGAACGAGTGTCGATCGATACACTTATGAGTGTCGATCGACACAAGTCCGCTGCAGACGCAAATTCCCCAATTTTTGAATTTTCTGGAATTTTGGAATCTAATGATCCACCATGGTTTGCTGACATAGCTAACTTTCTTGCTACAGATGAGGAACCAGCACATTTCAAAGACTACGCCAAGAAGAAGTTCATGCGCGAGATTAGACGCTACCACTGGGATGAGCCCTACTTGTACAAGCATTGCTCTGACGGCCTCTATCGTCGTTGCATTGCTGAATCAGAAGTTCCCGATGTGCTTTTCCACTGCCATGGATCCAACTATGTAGGACATTTCGCGACGTTCAAGACAGTGTCTAAGGTCCTTCAGGCAGGGTTCTGGTGGCCTACCATGTTCAAAGACGCACATAACTTTGTTTCGCGCTGTGATGTCTGTCAAAGGAAAGGGAAAATCAGCAAGCGACATGAGATGCCGCAATCCTACATTCTGGAGGTTGAGATTTTTGATTGCTGGGGCATCGACTTCATGGGACCCTTCCCTTCATTATATGGTAACAAGTACATCCTAGTAGCTGTAGACTATGTGTCTAAGTGGGTTGAAGCAATTGCCAGCAAGACCAATGATTCCTCGGTGGTTGTCAAGCTGTTTAAGACAATCATTTTCCCTCGCTATGGAGTACCTCGCATTGTTATCAGTGATGGTGGCAAGCACTTCATTAACATGGTCTTTGAGAAGCTTTTACAGAAATATGGAGTTCATCATCGCGTCTCCACTCCTTATCATCCTTAGACGGCTGGACAGGTGGAAGTCTCCAACAGACAGATCAAGGAGATTCTTGAAAAGACAGTCGGTAAGACAAGGAGAGACTGGTCTGCCAAGCTTGATGATGCGCTCTGGGCTTATCGTACAGCATACAAATCTCCACTTGGCACAACACCATTCCATCTACTCTATGGTAAGGCATGCCATCTCCCTGTTGAGCTCGAGCACAAGGCCGAATGGGTTGTCAAGTTACTCAACTACGACATCCAACCTGCGTTGGAGAAGCGGCTGATTCAACTCAATGAGCTCGACGAGATAAGGTACCACGCCTATGAGAATTTGAAGCTCTACAAAGAATGCACCAAGGCCTACCACGACAAGCACATTGTCTCCAGGCACTTTGAGCCTAATGACCAGGTACTCCTGTATAACTCTCGTTTACATTTGTTTCCTGGTAAACTGCGTTCTCGTTGGTCAGGTCCTTTCATCATCAAGGAGGTCAGACCTTACGGTGCAATTACTTTATTGGGACCTGATGGGAACAAGTTCACTATCAATGGCCAGCGAGTGAAGCACTACTGGGCCAAAGCTGCGATACCGGAGGCGAGTATCTTGCCTCTATCAGACCCACCTACTGATTAAATTGGGATAAGTCTAGCTAATGACTAAAAAGAAGCGCTTATTGGGAGGCAACCCAATTTATGTACTTTTGGTTTTTCTTTTCTCTTTTTAGGATTTTATTTTCATCTAACTTGGTTGATTTCTATTGAAACTTATGGATTATTAATGGCTTTTGCAGTTTCTATTCTGAAAAATCGTGTGCCACTATATGGTGTCGATCGACACCACTATTGGGTATCGATCGACACTACCACGTCAAGCAGGTTCTCTGTTTCAAAAATCCTAAGTTTAATTAATTTCAATCATTTTTATTTTCTCTTTCCAATCCTATGGCTTGGTACCACTGAGGACAGTGTTACTTAAGTCTGGGGGAGGAAAATACTGACGTATTTTTCTTTGTTTTGGTTTTGATTTTTGATTTTTACTAACACTTTGAGTCTTTTTCTTTTGTTTTATTGAGTCAAAATCTGTTTGGAAACAATGATCCTTTTACTTCTGTACATTGCCTGGTTGATTAATGCTGAAGATAAAGTCTGAATTCGACTAATGAAAACTCCAATGATTGAGCGGTGAACCAGAGGCAACCAAGTTTTCAACAGGATCCACTAAAGCCGGAGTCAATTTTCCAGCTCTTCCTTTTACCTCATTGATGCGGTTAGTGTTTCTAAGAGTTTGACTCCTTGTTCATACCTGATGGCTTGCATGGAAAACAATGGTAGCTCTTTCCCCTGAACTAAAGTTCCAGCACTTATAAAAAAATATAATAAAAGAACAAAATATGAGATGATTTACTGCGAGTTAGAGGGTAGATGAGAATCGATGATCCCATTATTCTGCTCTTGTCTGGAAGGATCACTTTTATACTTAAGATTCATGTTAAAGTGAACTAAGGGATGTGTGGTTACCCCCTTGCATACTTTAGACCTCATGGAAACTTGTTTTCTTCTTTACAAAAAAAAAAAAAAAAAAAAAATGAATAAGAGTGTGTCAACGAATAAGTCTGGGGGAAGTAAGTTATTCTGCGTTGAAAGTGTCTTGTTTTTCATGGTATAGTACAGGAATGAATCTAGAAGGTTCTGGTGCACTAGTTTCATTGATGAGATCCGGCGATGAGGGCTTTTATGGTGAATGTTGTGGAATTCTGGTTTGTTTCTTGGTCTCATTGTGATTTCAGCGGAGAAGTACATGGTGGTTAGTTTTTAGACTTGTCTGCTAAGCATATGGATTGGTTCGAAATGACTATGGCATTGTACTTAAGGCAAAGGTGAGTTTCCGCGTTTTCAAACCTCTTTCTACAGGTTTAGTTTCTGTTTTTGCTTGAGGGCAAGCAAAGGCTAAGTCTGGGGGAGTTGATATATCATGGTTTTTAGGGATTTTAACCATGATATTACTATCTATATATCTATGTTTTTGGTGTTTTTCTAGTGTTTCTATGTGATTACAGGTAATTTAGTGTTTGGAGCTACTTAGGAGCAAATGTGGACTATTTGGAGCTTTTTGGACCATTTAAGGATTAGTAGCAGAGAAGACAGATTCGGAGGCCCAACTGAGCCCACCAGGACGTGGTGTCGATCGACACCATCCTTGGTGTATCGATCGACACTCCATTACGGACCAGAAGCTGTCTCGAGTTTTCGAAACCCAAACTTTCCCGAAGTTTCCAATAGAAGCCCAACACGACTTTACTCGTCTTTACATAGGGTTTTAGAGTTTTGTAACAGGAATCACGCTTTTGCTGAGACAATTCAGAGAGAGTTAGAGAGTTTTAGGTTTTCTTGAGAGATTTGGGGAGATTGATTCCTTCTGCTTCAGTTGTAATCTTGAACCCCCTTTTTGTTATTGATATCTTGATGCTTTCTAATCTATTCATGATGTTCTCTTCTCTGATTATGTCTGAGTAGTTTGCTTGATAGATCTAGGGTTTCTCACAAAGGATTTTGATGGATTGTTGAGTTATCTGTGCTAGATTAGGATTCTATATCTTTAGATGTTCTTCACCATAGGTTGTTCTTCATACTAATTTCTAGCCTGATCATCTAGACTTCTGATTCTAGGATTGTTAATTGACACGACAGTGTAATTGAATTCCTGAAAGAACCTAGGGTGAGCAAAAGACTTATCTGCAAAGAGATTTGGTTTAAGGCTTTTGTGAACAAATCAAACTTGAACTAAAAGCTGGTTAGATTCTTAGGATTTGCAAAGACATTTGGTTTCCTAGTTTCTTAACTTAGATAGTTTTCGCAACGACAGTTGGTTAACTTTATATATGTGATTTGAGTTCTAGAATTGTTCTTCATCTGAATCTTGATTGTTTGATAACTTGATTTTCCTGATTTTTCCTGAGAATACCTGAGATCTAGCGCTTGTCTTTAATTGAATACAACTTCATTTAATTTTCCTGTATTGTTTTATTCAATAATTACTCTTTTCTGCTTAGCATTAATCCGATTTAAATTGCCTATTGTGTATCTAGAGTCTCTGTGGTTCGACCCCTAAATACTGCAATTGATCTCTTAATTTAAGAGAGTAGCTCTAGGGTAAATTTGAGCGACATCACACCACTCCTTTAATTTTCACTTTCGTACATGATTCATAATCATAAAAACTAGGGGGGGGGGGGGTGTATTGGACTTAGCATTTTAGGGGATTTTGGGGAATTTATATATTTTGGAATTTTGAGAGATTTGAGTGAGTTTTTAGAGGATTTGGTTATTTATTAGAATTTTTATAAAAAATGACTGGTGATTTAGTGAGATTTTATTATTAAATTCTTGGTGATTTTGGGATACTTTTTAAATCAAAAAAGGAATAATTGGGCATCACACCGGAGGTTAACGATACATATTAACAACCCCTCCGTTTATGATGGCAACAATGGCATACCATAAGGCATAAGCAGATTCATGTCATACGCACAACAAATGATGTGAATTTAATCTCAGATGAAAAAGGCAAAATAATCAGAGATAAAAACGGAACTGATCAAACAAATCTGAGATTGAGATCACCGTAAGAAATCTCTCGTTGCGCAACGGAGATCCTTAGACGAGAAGCTAGCATAGAAGCCCACAATAATCTATAAACCATTTACCCAGATTATTAAAGATGGTCAAGTTACTATTAGGTGCAAGCTTGTTGGTCTTGATGCTGACTTGTCTTCTCTTCTTAGTGCCGGAGCTCATAGCCGTCATCAAAGAGAACCATCTTAACGATAACAATTTCTTGTTCTTGTGTAGATCATTGAAACTTGATTACTCTAAAAATCTCGTAATCCCCAAAATCAGTTTTTATATCTAACTAAACTCAAACATGACAAAGAGAATACCCACACTGAGTGAATGGATTATGGAATTGCAATGAAACAAAAAAACAAGACATTGTGTAATAATCTTCACTGGCTCCGAAACCTTTCTCTTCAGCAATAATCACTCCCTTCTCTTCTACAACTTCATCTTCCTCCTGAACAATTTCTTCTCTAATACTCTCCAAAACCATAGGCGTTGCACTCAATCCACTCTCCGAGATCCGATTCTTCTCCTTCAAAACCTGAAGCAAAGCAGCGATATTCATCGGGAACGGAACTTCCCAATTGCAAATTTCGTGATTCTAGGGATTGAATTTTGAGCTGGAGATCCGAAATCTCTTGTAGAAGCGATTCACGCTGGCGTATCCATATCTGTTCTTCCCGAATCCATCGTTGCTCCTCGCGAATACATCTCTGTTCCTCCCGAAACCACCAGAAAGAGTTTATGCTCTGTTAATTGTGAACATCATAGATCCAGCCATTGGGGTGGGTCGTGATCTATCTTCAAGAATTTTTTGATCACAGATAGTTTCTGCAAGCAATTTTTTGTCGACACTTTTCTGCTTTTCTTTTATTTTGAAATCCTTCAAAGTTACACCTCAAGAGGTGTGATTTTTCCAGTCATATTTTTCAACTAAAAAGTATAAAAATGTCGTCTAGAATCACTTCCAATAATCCTTTCATAAAAAATTGTAAAATTTTGAATAACGGTAGATTTGTTATGATTTTTACAAATTAACAATTGAATAAAAAGAGATTGTGTATTATTTTGAATGATTTTACATAATTTCATGTTCAATAACATAGGATTTGAATTAGAATTTAAAAATCATCACTTGAATAACAAGTGATTTCTAAAATCCCCTAAAATCCCCTAAAATGCTAAGTCCAATACACCCCCCTAGATTATGAATTTAATTTTTATTTATCAATTTTTCACTTCTGGAGAAGACTCGATTTTGAAGAATCAGAGGGGAAAAACAAAAGAATTAGAAAATCTCGATTAAGGGGAAGAAGGTGAATTGATTAAGGGGAAGAAGATAAATCATTTAAAGAGAAGAAGAGAGGAGATTTATAAAATAAAATAACAATAAATAAAAAAAGAAGAAAGGAATTGATTATTTAACTCCGTTAATCTTTATCCGTTTATCAGTTCCGTTTAGACATATAACGACGTGTCTTAAATGATCTGGTAAACTAAAGTTTATGATTTAAATGGAAAGCTAACAAAACTATATGAATTTTAATAAAATGATGAAAAAAAAAACAATATGATTTAAAACGTTTAAGCGAAAGTTCATACTTTTTTAAACCAAATTTGAAAGTTTATGCTTTTTGACATTTTTTCCATAATATATGGAGTATGTGATTACATTACATCTTGGTCATTGATTCTCTACCAGATTTTTTCAATTAAGCCAAACTTACCCAAACTTACCCAATTAACTTTTTGTTCTCTAGTTAAGGACAAAATTGGGTATTAAATATTTTGGAACAGTAAAAAAAATGTCACAACTTAAAAATAATTTTTATAATAAATATTTTTAAAAAGGTGTCAGAGTAAAAAATCTCCCTATTTTATTCAAGATTCAAACGATTGGATGAAACTTTCATTTCCTACAAAATCCATTAGATTGTTTTGAGGCGAATACAAGTCGAATGGCCAACGAGTCTAAAAAAAACAAAACTTAAAAGTTGAAACAAAATTCATTTTCTGAGGCGACATTACACAACATATGGATTCATCAATAGTTAAAAAGGCAAAAGGAAAACTAAGACGTAAAAAAACAGTTTGCTTCTTCACTCTCAACGTTTCTATCAGACTTTCTACTTAAGTGTACGTACCCTCTCAACAGACAAACAAAAAATTGGTCATTGGTCATCTTCAGACAAACAACTTCCTTCTCTTCTAAGTTCCAAAAATATGTCTGTCCACTGGTTGAGTATCCAAACTCTTGACAACATCCATCCACGGTTTCTCTATCACCAGGATTGAATTTTTAGAAAGGTGACCGACGAATAAAACCGGATGCTTTGATGGTAAGATTTCAAAGTTCTTTTTCTCATTACTCTTCCCCTCCAACTGATAATCTTCTAACCGACGTTTTCGGTTCGTACCCTTTCCCTTTTTCAACCCCATGTTGACAAGTTTACCTTCTAGCGTTTTAGACAGATTGCCGTTTGGTAAATCTTTCTCTTCATCTTCTTCTACAGGCTTTCCGAAGTCAATCAAACACTTCGCCCTGCTATGCGAGCAAAATATGAATTAAAAGGGTTTATATATAAACGTATATGCAGATATAACTAAGGATAAATAATGCTAATTGTACCTGGAACTGTAAACTATCACAGATGATGAATTCGGCGATGGGGAGAATGAGAGTCCAATGACCTCGCCAGGAAACTCTTGGTACCTCTTTGGCAGAACATATGTGTGTAGCAATGACCACTTGCCTAACTGCCTAGCTTCTACATCAAAGGCAAAGACCTGGTTCGAGGAGGTTGAGATCACAAGGACATTGTTATTCCAGGGATGAAATCCAGCAGCTGCAACAGATGCACCATCAAGTCTTGATATGAACCAGTGCTGCCTGTCAATGAAAGCGAACATCAAAATTAAAACTTCAATACTAAAAGTAAAATCTGCTGGAGAAGGCAAAGCTTCACAAAGTTCCCACCTTTGTGTTTCAAGGTTGAATACATAGATGTCCCCAAAGCAATTGATAGCAGCTAGCCACTGACCATCTGAGCTAGTATACAATTTTGTAATTGGAGGCTCTTTTGGTGGTGCTTCTCCTTCATGCTCCTCCCGAGATGGTGTAAATGCATATACTAGTTCCAAACTACTAATGTCAATAGTCTGCCAACAAAATATGATACAGAAGTTAAAGAGTAAATTCAAATAAAACACAATATTCGAACATGAGAATTCCTGATAAATAGCACAAATCTGACACGTACATATATCCTTCTGTCATGCCCTGCTGTTATCAGCCGAGAGCAGTCCGAACTGAAAACCATGGAATGCGCAAACGGAAGTTCAGGGAGTCGCTTTCTACTGACACTCCATGGACTCTTAATAAATTCATTTTTCTTCAACTCAAACAGACTGAGGCCAATTTGGTCAGAATAAGCAAAAAGTGAGCCGGTGTTAGAAATTGCACTGCATATGATCTTTCGGGCATCTCTACTTTTAACACGAACCAATGACTTTGTTGAGGCACGTCCACTAGAATCACTGCTTACATTAAGTCGAAGAATATCTAAAGTACTAATACCCTGAACCAGAAGAAGGGAAGTCTTATTGAACGCCGAATTATGCACCATTTGTGTGGGTACTCTCTGAGGCGCAGGACATATATCATGTGGGGAGAACTTAGTAAATTCCTGAATTGAATATGCAAAAAGCTTTGCATCATCACCAGCAGAAATAAGCATCGGAACGCCCAAATGAGCCCATTTGTGGTAAGTAAAGTCAACCGACTTCCCCTTTTTGCGATGTTTACGACTTGCTTTATCTGGCAATATATCATCCGGAAAAGGATCTGCAGAAAAAAAAGGGACTTTATAGTAATATAATAATTAAAAAGACCAACCAGCTTTTAGATACATGTGTGTGTATGAGTATATTTGCTAAAGTATGCACCCGAAAAGGAATTTAATTGCAGAGCATATTTAACAGCAGATCCTTAAACTTCTAATAACCATAATCTCAATAAGACTCTGACCTTCTCGACTAATTGGTACAGCAACTGTAAGAGCCCTGATGTCATGTGTATGAGCCTTTACGTAACCAATATAATCCCATTTCTGAGACGAAGGAGGCTTCAAATCTTCAGAACCGTTTGTACTACCAGAGAGCTTATAAAGAATAACCTACAGACAGGATGACCAGGAAATTAGTATGTTGAAACCATTGCAATAAAAGAACAAAAAATATCTCAGAAAGCACATTTCTGATTCATATACTCAACTTTTACAATTAGTCAACACATCTGTTTCTAGTTTAACTATAGATCTCATTTCTTGTCAAACAAAAAGTATCTACATTAGAGACAGGTCTTCACAATTACCATGATAAATTGATACATAGTCAACTATATTCTAAAACCATCGGTAAGATCTACTGTATAACAGTTACTGCATTCAAGTAATTTTATTCACCTGTCCATCCGCACCAGCAGAAAAGACTCGATTATGGCTGGGAGCTGCTGCAAGAGTATTGACATCACCTTTGTGGTTAGAGTGTGCTTCCAAAAGAGTTCCATGCTCACTATCCCAAAATTGGACAGTTCCTGTACTATCTCCACTCACAAGAACAGAACACCTAGAGTAACCATGTACATCCTCAGTAAGAGAAACATAAAAATCAGACACAATGTTAAAAGCTGAACATCACAATCAGTACCTCAACGAAAGAAGTGACCAAACACAGATCTCAGAACTACTTCCTTGTCCTCCAAGACCAGCTGTAATTCGATATACCTCATGACACAAGTTAGCATCCCAGCATCTTATCATCCTACAAATGATTGATGAGAAAGAAGCAACAGTTACTCAGAATAACTTATTAATATCTCTCCAAGTAAACATGGATGTTTAATTAAATCTAACAAACTCACCCATCGCTACTACCCGAAAAAATCCTCTTTCCATCTGGACTCCAAGTTACACTTAAAGCACGTCCTATAAAACAAAATTTCAATCAAAGCTAAGTAAACGAAAAAAAAAATTGAAAAATCGAGATTATCATTATTATATCGGTGGTGGAGATGTCTCACCACTAACCCTAGGCAATGATCTATAGTAAGTTAACTTGTTTAAGTCAGAGATACGGTACAATCTCACACAACCATCATCACAAGCAGCTGCAAGAATCCTATCTGTAATATCCTCTGATTGCTCATTAAACTCATCCGAGTCAGAATCATCTTCTTCACTCCCACTTTCTTCCTCATCATTCGATTTCTCACTAATGTATCCATTCAATTTCTCAGTCAGAACATTAATTGGAGCCAATGCCATTTGCCAGATTGAGACTCCAATTGAATCAAGCACAATCTGTATAACATAAAAATACACACAAAAAAAAAAAATCTAAATATCACTCTGAAATGTAAATCGCATGATTGAAACTGAGAGATGTTAAACCTTCTGCTTCAAATCGAAAAGATCCCATTCAGAAATCGAGCCATCGATGCTAGAAGAAAACAAACGACCAGAAGGAAGCACTCTAGAACCAGCACAGCACCAAGCAAGAGACGAGATTCTCGAATTTGGATCGCCATGGATAGTCTTAACCCCGGAAAAACCCGAAAGAAAAAGGTTGTTATTAAACAAACAAACCAATAAACACACAAATCAACTCGAACATACTTCACCGAATCCAATTCGATCGGAAGAGAATAATTGTATAAGTACGTACGAGTTGACAGTGCCATCCGACGGCGCCGGGGGAGACGAGCCAGATTTCAAGAGAACCGTCCTCGCGAGCCGCGGCGACTTGAGAGTCGTCGGTGCTGGTAGCTAGGGCTACAACTGGAGATGGTTTCCAATCAACGGAGCTGCAACGGTACTCAAGCATGATGAAGCACTCTCTGGGGACGGAGATGAGAGGAGAAGAAGAAGAAGAAGAAGAGGGAGGAGGCGAAGAAGCATTAGGTTTTTGAGGGTTTTACCTAAGAGCCTTATGGGGGCGGCAATTTAAACGGGTACGGGTCCCTCGTATTTGACCCGACCCGAACTCTTCGAATCATCATTTTATTAAAATTGGTTCGAATATAATTTTATTTATCGGGTGTTATTATTCGTACTCTTCATTTTCTGTACATGCGCATTGGATTAATAAGCTACATGGCCAAATTTTGGTTTAAATTGGTGAAAAATAAGTGAAAATTTTGTTGTTAAAAGTGGTAGAATAAATTGGGATTTATAGATGGATCCTTACCGAGACCTCTTGAATCATATAAGAATTTTCGTCTGTGGTCTCACTGTAACTCTATGGTTAAGTCTTGGCTGTTAAATGCGGTTTCTCCTCAGATTTATCGCAGTATCTTACGTATCAGTGATGCTAGTGCTATATGGCGTGATGTCTATGGTCGCTTCCATATGACAAACCTTCCACGCACATATAATCTAACTCAGAAGATCCAGGATTTACGCCAAGGTACCAAATCTTTGTCTGAGTATTTTACTCAATTGAAGATACTTTGGGATCAGCTTGATGGTATAGAGGAGTTAGATGAACCTTGTACATGTGGTAAGGCATCTCGTTTTCAACAAAAAGCAGAGAGAGCTAAAACTGTCAAATTCTTGGCCGGATTGAATGATTCCTATGGAATTGTGAGGAGACAAATCATTGCTAAAAAGGCTCTTCCTAGCTTGGTTGAAGTCTACAATATACTGGATCAAGATGATAGTCAGAAGAACTTCTCTAATGTTGTTGCACAATCTGCTGCTTTCCAAGTTTCAAGCTCAGAATCTCAATTGATAAGTGATACTTCTGCAGATCCACAAATGATTTGCTATGTGCCGAATGGGCCAAACAAGGGGTGTCCCATCTGTTCTTTTTGCAACAAGGTTGGACATATTGCAGAGAGGTGTTACAGGAAACATGGTTTTCCACCTGGATACAAAGACAAGACTTCAGACAAGGCACAGAAACCACCTATTGTTGCAGCACAAGTCATTGCACAAGTTTCTCCACAGCCTGTATCTTCTCCACAGCCTATGTCATAGCAAGCACTGGATAACATGATTGGTAACCTCTCCAAAGATCAACTTCAACATTTCATTGGACTCTTCAGTAGCAAACTACAGCCTTCTGGTACAGTGAATCCTACTGTTGCAAGTTCTTCTCAGTCTGCAGTTGACCACTCTGGTATCTCATTTTCCCAATCCACCTATTGTTTTGTTGGTATATTGGTTGTTTCTCAACACACCCTATCCAATGAAACATGGGTGATAGACTCTGGTGCTACTCACCATGTTTCTTATGATAGAAAGATGTTCACATCTCTCGATACTTCTATTGTGAGTTATGTGAACCTTCCTACAGGTCCCACAGTTAAAATCAGTGGAGTTGGGAAAATCAGACTTAACTCAGATATTGAACTACATAATGTTCTCTTCATACCTGAGTTTCGTTTGAATCTTATCAGTATCAGTTCCTTGACGTCTACACTTGGTTCCAGAGTGATCTTTGATCCTTCTTGTTGTGAAATACAGGATCTTACTAGGGGGTCGACGATTGGACACAGTAGACGGATTGGAAACCTCTATGTGCTTGATACTTCTTCTACATCAGTTTCAGTGAATGCAGTTGTGGATGTGTGATACAGAGATTTTAGAAGTCTCAGCTGGGTATCAATTCCCTGAGCACTTAAACTGACGTTGCAGTACAGAGGGTATCAATCCATAACGAGTGAGTTATTGACCAATCATGATGCAATCAAATTCACTTAATCCAAGCCAAACAGTAATAGTTTGATATCTAGCAACCTAAATGAACAAAAAGAGAAAAGCAGAAATAAGAACTAACAAGAACTAGCAGAAACTAAAGCAAATCAAGCAAGCAAGCGAATAACAATCAGATAAAGAGATAGAGCTCCTGAGAATGGGAATAATGGGTCAGTGAATCCTCCTAAATCAACTAAGGTGTCTAACAAAAACTCACAGAGAGCTAATCCCTAGACAACATGTTCTAAAACATATCAATCCACTCTCGTGGTAGAGACCCTCAAGCAGAACTACCTCCAAACCTAGATCTCTCTAGAGAAGCATAGCAAAGCAGGCATTATGATTCAACCTATTAAAGCCAATAAACACTCTAAGCAACCAATCTCTTGGGTTAGACATGTAAATCTCTGGAAAAAGTTGGTTCAAGCATTTCATCAAACACCTTTCGGGCAGGAAATACCTAGGGTCTAATTTCAATTGATCAAAGAGAAACTAGCATTAAGAACACTCACCCAGAAGGGATCTAAACAGATCTAAGCTTAAACACCCTAGAAGATCAAGGATTCATCACTAACCTAACGCATCCTCAAGAACCCTAAGGAGACTACTCACAAATCATCATAAAATGCATAAACCCAGAAATGAAAATAAATTGCATAATCATAAAGCTAAATATGAGATTAAGAGAACTGTGAATGTAGAAAATGAAAAATCAAAATAGATTAAGAGAAATCTGGATTACAAAGTGTCTGATTTAGAGGAGTTTAGAGAGAAAAGAGAGAGAGAGATTAAGGATAAAAGATAGGATAGGATATTTTTTTGTCTCAGCATAACAGTTGTATTTATACTACTTTATGAAAAGTCAAAACCCTAATTCACTAAAAAACAAAAGTCAAAGGCTTGGCATCGATCAGTTTGATCGATCAGGTTGGTCGATGCCGTGTCTTCTTCAAAGCTGGCACCTTTTTGCCTTGGGATCGATCTCAGGTCGATGCAGCAGGTCGATGCTGTGTTAAAACAGGTGTAACTTTCGAACCACAACTCCGATTGACCTGAAACCACCGGCATTGCTAAGCTAACTCAATTATCTACAACTTTGATGAAGACGTCGGAAGCTAAATCCCAGCCGAAAATCTTATAGGAAGCTCGAGAAGAGTGGATCGACTTGTTGCTCGAGTGGCTTGGTCGAGTCAGACTCCAAACTCCAAAAATAGCTCCTTTTGGTACCTAAACAACTCCAAATGCAAGGATGTATGCAATGCTCATGCAATAACCTACTAAACATGCAAAGTGACTATAAATGACTAAAAATGGTATGAACAGGGGATGAAACAATGCTAAAATGATGAGAAATCAATGCTTAAAACCTGTAAAATATAGACATATCAACTCCCCCAAACTTAGTCTTTGCTTGCCCTCAAGCAAACAAATCATAAGCAGGGAGAGAGGTTTGAAAGTGGGGTCTAAGAACCTAAAGTTTGCTAATTATCTAGTTAGAATCAAAGTCCAAGTTATTAGTTCTACAATTGATATGTCTATATTTTACATGTTTTAAGCATTCATTTCTCATCATTTCAGCACTGTTTCATCCTCTGTTCATACCATTTTTAGTCATTTATAGTCACTTTATATGTTTAGTAGGTCTTTGCATGAGTATTGCATACATACTTGCATTTGGAGTTGTTTAGGTACCAAAAGGAGCTACTTATGGGAAGAAATGAGCTGGATCGACCAAGCCACTCGAGCAACTGATCGATCTACTGTTTGTGAGCTTCCTACGTACTTTTCCGTTGGGATTCAGCTTCCGACGTCTTCATCAAAGTTGTAGGAAAGTGAGTCAGCTTTCCAATGCCGGTGGTTTCAGGTCAATCGGAGTTGTGGTTCGAAAGTTACGCCTGTTTTAATGCAGCATCGACCTGCTGCATCGAGTTGTGTGGTCGATCCTGAGGCAGAAAGGTGGGAACTTTGAAGGTGACCCCTCCATCGACCAGTTTGGTCGATCTCCTTGCTCGATCTCGTGCCAACCGCCTTTGACTTTTGTCTTTTAGTGAAATTAGGGTTTTGACTTTTCCTAAAGTAGTATAAATACAGCTGTTTAGTGCTGAGACAAATAATGCTACCTAAGCTTTAGTTTTGCTTTATCTTTTCTCTCTTTTCTCTCTTTCTCTCTAAACTTTTTAAGCTTTTGTAATCCAGATCTCTTTCAATCTATTAATCTTTTGCATTTTCTACATTCACAGTCTTTCTAATCTCATCTTTATCTTCATGATTATGCTGTTTATTTTATTTTCTGGGTTTTTGCATTTTTTGATGATTGCTGAGTAGTCTGCTTAGGGTTCTTGAGGATGGGTTAGGTTAGTGATGAATCCTTGATCTTCTAGGGTGTTTAAGCTTAGATCTGTTTAGATCCCTTCTGGGTGAGTGTTCTTAATGCTAGTTTCTCTCTGATCAATTGAAATTAGACCCTAGGTATTTCCTGCCCGAAAGGTGTTTGATGAAATGCCTGAACCAACTTTTTCCAGAGATTTACACGTCTAACCCAAGAGATTGGTTGCTTAGAGTGTTTATTGGCTTTAATAGGTTGAATCATAATGCCTGCTTTGCTATGCTTCTCTAGAGAGATCTAGGTTTGGAGGTAGTTCTGCTTGAGGATCTCTGTCACGAGAGTGGATTGATCTGTTGTTGAACCTATTGTCTAGGGATTAGCTCTGTGTGAGTTTTGTTAGACACCCATGTTTGATTAAGGAGGAATCGCTGATCCATGACGCCCATTCTCAGGAACTCTATTTTGTCATCTGATCACTTGCTGCTTGCTTCATCTGTTTTAGCTCTTGCTAGTTTTTACTTGTTCTTGCATCTGTTGTTTTTCTCTTTTTGTTCATTTAGGTTGTTAGTCACCAAACTCATATCATTGGCTTAGATTAGATAGCTTCATATAATCCTGGTGCGTTAATCTCTACTCTCCCTTGGATTGACACCTCAAGTACTACGATGGTATTGGGGAATTGATGACCCTTTGGATCTGCGAAAATCCCACTCATCAATTTGGCGCCGTTGCCGGGGAGGTTTAGCATTAGCCATTAGGATTTTGACGCTATTTGAGACTAAGTTCTGTTTTCTTGCATTCAGTTACTAACTTTCTTTCAAGTGTTTGTTCTTCTTGCAAGGTACAATCACAAGGGAGAAAGCATGGCTTCAGATATGGCTTCAATGTTGAAGGCTTTATTAGAAGCTCAAGAAAGAGAGATGACTTGGAATCCCACTAGTCATCATGGTTTTGAAAGCTCATCCACTTACCAAGATGAACTCCTCAATGGGAACTTTCCTCCAGTAGACCAGTATGGATATGGTGAGAGCTGCCAATCTTGGAACATGGCGCATCACTATGGAGCAACATACCCTTCCCCAACCCCTAGTGCAGAAGAGATTTACAACATGATGCAGTTGCTTTTGGAAGGACAAGAGGCGTCTAACAAGATGTTGAGGGACCAAACCTGGATCATGGAGCCTGATCATGGAGAAGCTCATTCTTCCCCAATCTCTCTAGAAGAGAATTACAACATGCTGCAGTTGGTTTTGGAAGAACAAGAGAAGCTTAACAAGAGCTTTTGGGAAGAATCTCAGAAGATTAACAAGAGCTTGGGTGTTATTTCTGCTAAAATGAGGGATTGGAATCAAGACTTAAAGGTTGCTGCACCAACACATGAAGAGAATGCTGAAATCAAGGATGAATTCCTTACTCAATTGAATGTGGATGACAATATCAGCAACCACGGAGTACAAGATGATGGTATGGCTGATGAAGATGACACTATCAACACTGTGGAATTCTGTACCTTTCTATTTGACACTAGTGATGACACATGGGTTTTTGAGAGTGATGTCGAAGTGAAGAACAGTGTCGAGAAAATAGATGTTGTAGCCCAGCAGGTTGATGAGAATCTTGTGCTAGGGTATCAAGATCCTTGTGATGATGGTTTGGTGGCAGAATGCTTGGATAATGAAAGGATGCACATGCAACTCATATGCCAGCAGGAAACAGAGGGTGCAAAGCCTAAGGAGAAAGTGGAGATTCGCATTGAGGAAGCCACTAACGACGTTAGACCAGAATTATCTCCAAAAGCACAACCCTTTGACAAGTATCTTGGTACACTCTTAACCCATGCAGTGAGCTTTTATGATCCATGGAAGATACCATCTGAGGAGATTCGAATGAAGGAGTTCAGGGGATGGTTCTATGATGAGTATGATCCTGGTGATCGAAATCCTTGCTACACTCCTCTCTAAAAAAAAAGTGGAAGGAGAGTCAAGCTTTGAGACTTTAAACAAGCTCACTTGGGAGGAAGTCCCATGTCTATCCTTTTAAAAGTTGTTCTTAGCTTTTGGTCTTTTTGATGTATTTCTTTAGTGTTTCAGGCGGTTTGGTGGAAGAGAAAAGAATGAGGACGCGACACAGCTGGGAATCCACGCAGTGACGCTGCATCGAGCACCAGGATCGACCAAACAGGTCGATCCAGGTCACTCAAGCCACAGGATCGACCAAACAGGTCGATCCAGGTGCCCTCACACGCCTATCACCCTTTTCTTCGCACAGCCTTGAGGTACCACTCAAACTCCTTCATTGTATATACCATTGTATTTTTATTTGCTTTTTGTTTGTATCTTGAATCTTTTCTCAAATTTTTATTACACAAGGGACTGTGTAATTTAAGTTTGGGAGAGGGTTCATGATGTATTTGACATTGTGATCTGTTTTCTTATTTTCAAATTTTGCATCCTTGAGTCCGCATGCATTTCATCTAAGGCATAGAAAATCCATAAAAATTTGAAAAATTTTGAAAATTTTCTATAAAAAGAGTGTTCATATAGTTGCATTTTAGATTTTAAGTCTTGTTTAGAGTCTGTACATATGCAGTAGATTGTGCATATGCATTTGGGGACTGTGATGAGATTAGCCTTGTAAACATGCTGATTTATTAGATAGATTCAATGCCCAAGTTATTAGTTGTTTGATGCATTTTAATTGAGCTTGAAGTTAAGACAGCACCATACATTGAATGCATAATCTGATATTCTTGTCTTAATTGAAGCATGTTGTGATCTGAAGCTTGTCCCTATCTATTTGAACCTGAACTTGACTTTTAATTATCATGCCTATACATAGAATTAGAACTCATGGATACCTATATACATACTTGGATTTTCTTTCACCTTTATACCACTCTTGCTAATCCAAGTAGCTGATTCCCACTTTTGGAACAGTTTTCCCCACCTTTAACCTGCCCTTCTTTCAAGCCTTGCATTATTTCTCTGTGTGGTAGGCCTTATTTTCAGATTGAGCTTGGAAGAAAGTGTTAGGTCTGAGCCGACAGGAATTAAGCCTTGTGTAGTTCTAGTTCGCATTTTTCGGACTAGATAGGACTAGGTGGAATCTTGTTGCTGGGGTTTGGGAATGGATTGAGGAAGAATAGAAAAGAAAAGTTTGGTGAAAAAAGGAAAAGAAAGAGTTCTTAGGAGGGGGAATGTGTTATAAGTATAAGTATCTAGTAAAGGATTTGGGGAATGAAAAGTATAGAAAAAGATGGTTCTGAGCAAAAGAAAAGAAAGAGAAAAAGAAGTGAATAGCAAAAAGCTTATGATGTCTTAAGAAATAAGAAGAAAAGAGAATCATAGTGTTTAAAAGGAAACCCCAATCCGCTAGATAAGTCAGAATGAAAAGAAACCTCTCCTAAGGCTAAAAACAAAGAGTGAATGAGTGAGCTCAAAAGGAGCTGAAGCTAAAGGGTAAACTTAGGATAATCTGGGCTTAGAAAGATAGGGATGAAAGCATCTTGGGTACCTTTGGGTAGACAAAGCTTGGTTCCTGTATGCATCTATTGGTCCTTACCTTTAGCATTCTTCTAAAGCTCAATCTTTTTCTTGAGAGATCCCTGCTCTGATTTGATAAACCAGCTAGAAAGAGATCATTTTAATCTCTTGACCTTTTCCCTGCACCAAATGGGTTCCTTGAATATGCATAGCTTGATTCATGGTTTCTTTATAATGAATGTTAAAGGGATAGGTTGATTTGAGCACTTGTGTAGGTTGAGACTGAATTCAGGGTGTGTTGTGAAGTGTATGGCTAAGGTCTTTCAAGTAGAAATCAGCTAAAATGCATTTTAGAATTGTTAACTTGGACATTGACTCTAACTACTTTATCAGCATGTTTTGGTTCTGAGACCCCACCTTCAAACCTCTCTTCCTGCTTATGATTTGTTTGCTTGAGGGCAAGCAAAGACTAAGTTTGGGGGAGTTGATATGTCTATATTTTACATGTTTTAAGCATTCATTTCTCATCATTTCAGCACTGTTTCATCCTCTGTTCATACCATTTTTAGTCATTTATAGTCACTTTATATGTTTAGTAGGTCTTTGCATGAGTATTGCATACATACTTGCATTTGGAGTTGTTTAGGTACCAAAAGGAGCTACTTATGGGAAGAAATGAGCTGGATCGACCAAGCCACTCGAGCAACTGATCGATCTACTGTTTGTGAGCTTCCTACGTACTTTTCCGTTGGGATTCAGCTTCCGACGTCTTCATCAAAGTTGTAGGAAAGTGAGTCAGCTTTCCAATGCCGGTGGTTTCAGGTCAATCGGAGTTGTGGTTCGAAAGTTACGCCTGTTTTAATGCAGCATCGACCTGCTGCATCGAGTTGTGTGGTCGATCCTGAGGCAGAAAGGTGGGAACTTTGAAGGTGACCCCTCCATCGACCAGTTTGGTCGATCTCCTTGCTCGATCTCGTGCCAACCGCCTTTGACTTTTGTCTTTTAGTGAAATTAGGGTTTTGACTTTTCCTAAAGTAGTATAAATACAGCTGTTTAGTGCTGAGACAAATAATGCTACCTAAGCTTTAATTTTGCTTTATCTTTTCTCTCTTTTCTCTCTTTCTCTCTAAACTTTTTAAGCTTTTGTAATCCTGATCTCTTTCAATCTATTAATCTTTTGCATTTTCTACATTCACAGTCTTTCTAATCTCATCTTTATCTTCATGATTATGCTGTTTATTTTATTTTCTGGATTTTTGCATTTTTTGATGATTGCTGAGTAGTCTGCTTAGGGTTCTTGAGGATGGGTTAGGTTAGTGATGAATCCTTGATCTTCTAGGGTGTTTAAGCTTAGATCTGTTTAGATCCCTTCTGGGTGAGTGTTCTTAATGCTAGTTTCTCTCTGATCAATTGAAATTAGACCCTAGGTATTTCCTGCCCGAAAGGTGTTTGATGAAATGCCTGAACCAACTTTTTCCAGAGATTTACACGTCTAACCCAAGAGATTGGTTGCTTAGAGTGTTTATTGGCTTTAATAGGTTGAATCATAATGCCTGCTTTGCTATGCTTCTCTAGAGAGATCTAGGTTTGGAGGTAGTTCTGCTTGAGGATCTCTGTCACGAGAGTGGATTGATCTGTTGTTGAACCTATTGTCTAGGGATTAGCTCTGTGTGAGTTTTGTTAGACACCCATGTTTGATTAAGGAGGAATCGCTGATCCATGACGCCCATTCTCAGGAACTCTATTTTGTCATCTGATCACTTGCTGCTTGCTTCATCTGTTTTAGCTCTTGCTAGTTTTTACTTGTTCTTGCATCTGTTGTTTTTCTCTTTTTGTTCATTTAGGTTGTTAGTCACCAAACTCATATCATTGGCTTAGATTAGATAGCTTCATATAATCCTGGTGCGTTAATCTCTACTCTCCCTTGGATTGACACCTCAAGTACTACGATGGTATTGGGGAATTGATGACCCTTTGGATCTGCGAAAATCCCACTCATCAACAATGCAGAGCAAAAGAGTTCTAATTAAAAGCTTTAGACAAACTCATCACAACAAGAACTGATTCCAATCTTTCATCTCCACATGCATTCATATCAATCAATTCCTTTAACATTCATTAAGCAGGAACATGGATCTAGTTATGCAATGCCTACAAACTCATTTGGCCAGGTAAGAAAGGCTGGAGATAAAGATGATCTCCTTTAGAGTGGGTTTAACAATCATAATCAGGGTTCTCTCAAAAAGTGGATTAAAACCTTGTATACCCAAAGGTAACCCAACGATTTTAATCCTATCTTTCTAAGCCCAGATTATCCTAGATCTACCCTTTAGCTTCAGCTCATTTTGAGCACACCCATACACTCTCTGATCTAGTCTTAGGAGGAGTTTCTTCTTTCTCATACATCTAGCGGATTGGGGTTTTCTCTTAAACACTATGGTTCTCTTTTCTTCTTATCTCTTAAGACATCAAAAGCTTTTTGCTATTCATTCCTTTTTCTCTTTTTCTTTCTTTTCTTTTGCTCAGAACCATTTTTTTTTATATACTTTTCATTCCCCAAATCCTTTACTAGAACATAAACACTTAGAAACACATTCTCCCTCCTAAAGACTCTTTCTTTTCTTTCAGCATCAATCTTTTCTTTTCCTTTTCTACCATAATAAGCACAAATCCAATACCAAACCCCAGCAATAAGATCCCACCTAGTCCTATCTAGTCCGAAAAATGCGAACTAGAACTACACAAGTTTCCATTCCTGTCGGCTCAGACCTAACACTTTCTACCAAGCTCAATCCATAAAAGGTATAACACTCAGAAAAATCACAATTGGCTTGAAAGAAGGATAGGTTAAGGGTGTGGAGAAACTGTTCCAATGATGGGAATCAGCTACTTGGATCAACAAGAGTGGTAAAAAGGATAAGATGATCCAAATATGTATATGGTATCCATGAGTTTGCATGCAATGCACAACCAGATAATTGCAAGTCAAGATTAGGTTCTTATCGATAGGAAATGATGTCAAGTCACAACATGCTTCAATTAGGACCAGAATGCAATTCAAGAATTCCAAGTTTGTTTCAGCCTTACTTTTCAAACTAAATCACAATGCATCACAGATCTAACAACGAGGGCTTTGATCCTAATCTAGCGAATTAAGCAAGCTAACAAGGTTAAATTCATCATAGTCCCCTATGTTGGATGCAACAGTCCTATATGAGACATTCTAGACTCAATCCTATATGCAGATGCAAACTACATGAACACTCTTTTTATAGAAAATTTTCGAAATTTTTCAAATTTTTATGGTTTTTCTATGCCTTAGATGAAATGCATGCAGACTCAAGTATGCAAAATTTGAAAATAAGAAAACAAAACACAATGTCAAATACATCTCAAACCCTCCCCCAAACTTAAATTACACAGTCTCTTGTGTAAGAAAAATTTGAAAAAGGATTCAAGATACAAACAGGAAACAACTAAAAATGCAATGGTATGTACAATGATGGAGTTGGAGTGGTACCTCAAGGCTGTGTGAAGAAGGAGTGTAGGCAGGTGAGGGCTCCTGACTTGAGCTGTGAAGTCTAGTCCTGTGGCTTTAGTGACCTGAATCGACCTAATTGGTCGATGGTGTTGATCGATTGACCTGGATCGACTTGGTTGGTCGATCCAGATGGTCGATCCTGCGTCACTGCGTGTTGTCCCAGCCGTGTCGTGTCCTCATTTTTGTCTCTTCCACCAAACCGCCTGAAAGACTAAAGAAATAACTCAAAAAGACCAAAAACTAAAAAGCAACAACTAAAAGGATAGACATGGGACTTCCTCCCAAGTGAGCTTGTTTAAAGTCACTGAGCTTGACTTTCAATGCCTTTTCAGGCTTCTGGAGGGTGACGGAGAGGCTTTGAGAACCTCTCTGGTGTCACTTCATCAACCACAATCTTCTTAACCTTTGGCTCATTCACTGTAAATCCTGAACCATCTCTGAAAGTAGAACCACTTGTCTGACCATGTAGCTGCTCAATTTGTTCTTTCATCCCCTTCACAAGGCATGTAAGTTCCCTCATTGAGCTTGTCAATTCTCTTATGGTCTCCTCCTGCCATTTTGATCTCTGCTTGAGAGCTTGAAGTTCTGAACAATCACCAGGTGCAGGCTCCAAATTCTTCACTGGGAGATCGAAGGAAGCAGATGAGCTTGAACTGTAAGTTAAATCAGAAGCAGCAGCAAGTTTCTCTGCAGCTAGTTGTTCACGCTTTCGAGCTCTAGACCTGGCCAAATTAGAAGTCAATATTCCATAGCAATCGTTAAAATCATCCTCAGAATGCTCATATTCATCACTCTCCTCTTCTTCCCACACTGCATCTCCATCACGGATCAGAATCGCATTGCAAGTGTGCATGGAGTGATCTTTTGCAGAAGACGGCTCTAGTGATGCTTCAGCTATATGACCAGTCTCCTCAATGCAGAAAGTCTGGCCCTCTATTGTTGGTCTCTTTACAGCATTCCTGACATCAAAGCTCATCTTGAGGCCTTTTCCCAGATTAAGCTTAATTTTCCCATTCTTCACATCGATAACCGCTCCTGCTGTGGCCAAGAATGGCCTTCCAAGAAGCAATGGGTCCTTGGGTTCCTCATCCATATCTAATACAATGAAATCTGTGGGGATATCCACATTCCCAACTTTCACAGGCAGGTCTTCAAGCAAACCATGGGGTTTCTTGACCGATCTATCAGCTAAAATCAGTGAAATGTTGGTGGGGCTGTACTCTTTGAACCCAAGTCTTTTAGCCACAGAAAGAGGCATAAGACTCACAGAGGATCCCAGGTCACAAAGACAACTGTTAAAAGTCTTTGGACCTAGAGAGCAGGGTAAAGTAAACGAGCCTGGATCGCCCAGCTTCTCTGGTGTACCTTCTTCCTTTGATATGACAGCACTGCATTCTTGACTTCCTTGCTTCACTCCCTGGGTTGCTTTAATTCTTTCCATAACCAGGTCCTTCAAAAACTCATGAGATTTAGGTATGAGATCAACAACTTCGATTAGAGGCATCTTGGACTCAATAATCTTCATCTGCTCATCGATAAGAGCTTGATGCTTCGCTATTAACTTCTTCTTGAATCGGCCTGGAAAAGGAAGTCTTGGCTTGTAAGGAGGTGGATCAAAAGATGATCTCTTTTCCATAGAGATTTCATGTTCTGTAGCAGAGAGTGCTCTGGAACTATCATCAGATCGATCCAGGTGATCGATGCAGAGCTCAAGTGTAGGTTTTTCAGCTTTTTCTTGACTTGTGGAGAAATCCTCCCCATCTTGGTTGTCACTGTCCTCAGAGACTTGAAGTGTAGCGTTCTCATCAATCTCAGCTATTTCTTCAATACTGTCCTGAATGCCCACATCATTGCCAAAAACCAATTGCTGGCTGTATCAAGCATCATCCTAAACTTGGGTAAAATACCTCTGTATAATGTGCTGAGAAGAGACTCATTGGAGAAACCATGGTGAGGGCACTTGCTGGTGTAGCTCTTGAACCGTTCCCAAGCTTCACAAAAGGTTTCACCAGTCTTCTGAGTAAAGCTGGATATCTCATTTCGAAGCTTAGCTGTTTTAGAATTGGAGAAGAACTTAGCAAGAAACACTTTCTTGCAATCGTCCCAAGAAGTAATAGAGCCTTGAGGTAGAGCTTTTTCCCACTGTCGTGCCTTATCACCAAGAGAGAACGGGAAGAGTCGCAGCTTGAGAGCGTCATCACTCACGCCATTGATCTTAGTCAGGCCACAGAGCCTATCAAACTCGTCCAGATGATCGAGTGGATCCTTGATATAGTCCATATTTTACCCTCCATCCATATGATTTAAGTGTCGTTTTTAGAGTCTTTCTAGGGTTTTTTTAGTGTTTTACTATGTAAACAGGTCAATGTACGTTTGGAGCTTGCTAGGAGCAAAAGTAACAAAAAGGATTCATTTTGGAGCTTTTTGGAGACATTTGAAGATCAATGCGGATTCTCAGCTTTCACTGTCCAGAAACACGATGTGTGTCGATCGACAGGCATTAGTTGTGTCGATCGGCAGGCGACCTGAAAGCAGAGCTGTTCGAGATTTGAAGCCCAATTCGTTTCCTACTCGGTTTTGGATTCTAAAGACCGACTTAATCAAGCCCTAGACGTCCGGAAGACTTGTATATATAGTTGTTTTAGGTTTTCAAAAGAGACATCCAGACTTTGTTAAGCTTTAGCTAGAGATATCTACTTTGTTCTAGGTTTTGAGAAGAGAGCTTTGGGGAGATCTTTCTGTTCCTGATTCTTCAAGTCCTGATTGTGAACCCCTGTTATTTCTCACTCTTAATCTTAATAATGACTTCGTTTTCTATCTCTTGTGTTATTGCTTTGATTATGTCTGAGTAATTCACTAGTTAGATTTAGGGTTTTCTCACAAAGGATTGATGGTTTGATTGAATGAATTGATTAGTTAAGGATTGTCTATCTTAATTGTTCTTAATCTGAGATTGTTCTTACTGCTTATTCTTGATTGATCACCTTGAATTTGAACTTAGCTTGTTAGTCTCTGCGGAAGTAGGATTGATAGCTTGAACCTATCTCTGATTAGCAACACTCCTATTCACAAAGGAATTTGGTTTAGGGTCTTGTGAACATATTGAACTTGATTTTCATGCAAATTTAGATTCTTAGAATTCACAAAGGGATTTGGGATTCTGTTTCTAGGTTTAGAATCTTTCACAGCGGGAGTTGGTTAGCTTTACATTCGTGTTTAAGTTCGAGAACATTGACTGATTTATCCTGACTAATCATACATTTATCATTCCTGATTTCCTGAGAATTCCCTGGATCTAACGCTTTCTCTGATCTGTTTACAACTCGTTTTAATATTCTGCAATTGTTTTCTTTCTTTTACATCTATTTGGTTTAGCATAATCTGAGACTTAAAGCCTATTGTGTAACTAAGTCCCTGTGGAAACAATCCCTAAGTACTACAGTGATCTCTTAATTTGAGAGAGTAGCTCAGGGTAAATTTGAGCATATCAATCCTCCATTGGTAATCCATGGAATTTGTTATTCTGGATCATGTTGATCATATTGCTCTTGATCTCAAAATTGTTGTTGGGAATGGTTGGAGGCACGATTCCCTGACGCTGTGCATGAGTGTTAGGTGCATCACCAGCACCAATGAGACGAGGCTGCCTTGGTGGATTGCCCTGAGGAGGTGGAGGTAAGTCCTGATAGTTCTCCATATCAACCGGATCCTGATGATCAGCCTGTAGTCTTTCGCGTTGTTCTCGCAGTTCACGTGGCAGACGGTTAATGTTGTTGATGTAGTGAATGAGATTCTGATTGCCTTTAGATCTGGTTTGCATTCAGGCTTTGAGCTGGATCGATGCACTAGATCGAGCAGAGTGGTCGATCCTGTGCCTAAGTAACTGAAATGGACAAAAACAGCAATCAAACAAGTCAGCAAACGAAATAAAGTAAATAAGAACTTGATCTTAAATCATCTGAAATCCTAAATGCAACAAAATCACTCAAATGGCAACGGCGCCAAATTGATACAGAGATTTTAGAAGTCTCAGCTGGGTATCAATTCCCTGAGCACTTAAACTGACGTTGCAGTACAGAGGGTATCAATCCATAACGAGTGAGTTATTGACCAATCAGGATGCAATCAAATTCACTTAATCCAAGCCAAACAGTAATAGTTTGATATCTAGCAACCTAAATGAACAAAAAGAGAAAAGCAGAAATAAGAACTAACAAGAACTAGCAGAAACTAAAGCAAATCAAGCAAGCAAGCGAATAACAATCAGATAAAGAGATAGAGCTCGTGAGAATGGGAATAATGGGTCAGTGAATCCTCCTAAATCAACTAAGGTGTCTAACAAAAACTCACAGAGAGCTAATCCCTAGACAACATGTTCTAAAACATATCAATCCACTCTCGTGGTAGAGACCCTCAAGCAGAACTACCTCCAAACCTAGATCTCTCTAGAGAAACATAGCAAAGCAGGCATTATGATTCAACCTATTAAAGCCAATAAACACTCTAAGCAACCAATCTCTTGGGTTAGACATGTAAATCTCTGGAAAAAGTTGGTTCAAGCATTTCATCAAACACCTTTCGGGCAGGAAATACCTAGGGTCTAATTTCAATTGATCAGAGAGAAACTAGCATAAAGAACACTCACCCAGAAGGGATCTAAACAGATATAAGCTTAAACACCCTAGAAGATCAAGGATTCATCACTAACCTAACCCATCCTCAAGAACCCTAAGGAGACTACTCACAAATCATCATAAAATGCATAAACCCAGAAATGAAAATAAATTGCATAATCATAAAGCTAAAGATGAGATTAAGAGAACTGTGTATGTAGAAAATGCAAAATCAAAATAGATTAAGAGAAATCTGGATTACAAAGTGTCTGATTTAGAGGAGTTTAGTGATATTAAGTTTTTACTAGGTCTCAATTCCCAAAGCACTTAAACCGTCGATGTAGTACAAAGGGTGTCAATCCAGTCGGGTGAGATGCTAACAATCAAGATGTGATCAGATGCTGCTAAATCAAGACAGATAGTAATGTTGATTTGTCTAACAACCTATGTAAACAAAATGCAAAAACGATCAAGATTGTAAAACAGGAATGTAAAGCTAGAAGCGAATGGATAAAGTTAAAAACTTAAACAACAAAGCAAGCAGAGATGGGTGATAAATCAATCAGATAAAGTAAAGCTCCTGAGAATGTAGTTATTGATGCAGGTGGATCCTCCTAGTATGTAAGGTGCTCAACAAGCGCAATCATGCTTTCCCTAGACAGTGAACACTGAAGCTAATCAATTCAATCTCTTGACAAAGACTATCAAGCCTAACAACATCCTAACCCAACTCTCGTTGGTGAAACCATGTCAAGCAGGCAGTATGAACAAGTTCACTCTATGTCAAAACGCTTCCTAGACAACTAATCTCTTAGGTAAGGAAAACGAATCTCTGGCACTAGTGGTTCAGACGTTTCACCAAACACCTCTCGGGTGTGAAATGCCTAAAGACTAGATCCATTTGATCAGAACAAACCTAGTGAATCAAAACTCTAGTCCAGAAGAGAAACATCAAATTTAAAGCTTGAACACCCTAAATACTAAGATTTTCCACCTGATCTATCACATCCTCAATAACCCTAGTTCACTACTCAAGAACAGAAATCATGATCTTCAAACACAAATACCCAGAAATCAAAACAAACATCATAGAAAGATAGATCAAAGCAAGATGGACAAGAATATTAAAACTAAAATTGCATAAACTTAAAAGATGGAAGAAGATCTGGAATTACAAAGAGAGAAGTTTATGGTTTCTTAAAAATTCTAAAAGAAGCAAAATACAAAAGATAAGATATCTCTTAACCCTAAACATAAGGTCTATTTATACTAAAAGGGGTAAAACCCTAGCTTAAAAAGTCAAAAAGTCAAAGCTTTAAGTTGGTTTAGGAAAAAGTCTTCAACAAGCAGTCGAGTGTACCATGCTTTCAGAACGATCGAGTGATAGAGACGCAGGCTGGCAGTATGCTCGGCTAGGGAGATCGAGTGTGACGAAAGCAGATGTCGAGAGTGATCTTTGCAAGCGGAGTGAGGCGAATGCTTCGGTTATGCGGTAGAGTGTGGCATGCTCTCAAAACGGTCGAGTGTGATAGACAAAACCAGCGTCATGCTCTTGTTTTGCGATCGAGTGTCTCATGCTCCAAATACGTGCCTCATGCTCCAAATACGTGCCTCATGCTCCAAATACGTGTCTCATGCTCCAAATACCTGAGATGACTCCAAAATGCAAATGTATGCAAAAGCATGCATGACGACTCTAAAACTCTCCTAAGTATGCAAACATACAAAAACACACTAAGAATGATGCAAAACACTAAACTAAATGATCAAAAACAATGATAAATGCAAGGTAAAAGAGAGTAAAATCCGAACACATCATTTAGAGAGAAAAGAGAGAGAGAGATTAAGGATAAAAGATAGGATAGGATATTTTTTTGTCTCAGCATAACAGCTGTATTTATACCACTTTAGGAAAAGTCAAAACCCTAATTCACTAAAAAACAAAAGTCAAAGGTGGCTAGGCTTGGCATCGATCAGTTTGATCGATCAGGTTGGTCGATGCCGTGTCTTCTTCAAAGCTGGCACCTTTTTGCCTTGGGATCGATCTCAGGTCGATGCAGCAGGTCGATGCTGTGTTAAAACAGGTGTAACTTTCGAACCACAACTCTGATTGACCTGAAACCACCGGCATTGGAAATCTAACTCAATTATCTACAACTTTGATGAAGACGTCGGAAGCTAAATCCCAGCCGAAAATCTGATAGGAAGCTCGAGAAGAGTGGATCGACTTGTTGCTCGAGTGGCTTGGTCGAGTCAGACTCCAAACTCCAAAAATAGCTCCTTTTGGTACCTAAACAACTCCAAATGCAAGGATGTATGCAATGCTCATGCAATAACCTACTAAACATGCAAAGTGACTATAAATAACTAAAAATGGTATGAACAGGGGATGAAACAATGCTAAAATGATGAGAAATCAATGCTTAAAACCTGTAAAATATAGACATATCAATGTGAGTTTATGGCACAAGAGGCTGGGTCATCCATCTTATTCAAGACTGGATGTCATATCAGAAGTTTTGGGAACTAAAGGACACAAGAATAAAGGCTCAGCATACTGTCATATATGTCATTTGGCTAAGCAAAAGAAGTTGTCCTTTCCCTCTTCAAACAATATATGTAATTCAACTTTTGAACTATCACATATTGATCTTTGGGGACCCTTTTCAGTGGAGACAGTTGATGGTTACAAACATTTTCTGACAATTGTTGATGACCATCTAGAGCAACCTGGGTTTATCTACTTAAAACAAAGTCTGAGGTTTTGACAGTATTCCCTGATTTCATCAAACAAGTTGAGAACCAATATAATGTCAGAGTAAAAGGCGTAAGATCAGATAATGCTCAAGAATTGAAGTTCACAGAATTTTACAAAGACAAAGGCATTACTTCTTACCATTCTTGTCCAGAGACACCTGAGCAAAATTCCATTGTTGAGAGGAAGCATCAGCATATTCTCAATGTTGCAAGAGCCTTAATGTTTCAGTCTCAGATTTCTTTACCTTATTGGGGAGATTGCATCTTGACTGCAGTATTTCTCATCAATATAACTCCTTCTCAGCTGCTCTCTAACAAGACTCCTTATGAAGTTCTCACTGGTAAGCAACCTGACTACAGTCAAATCAGGACTTTTGGTTGTCTCTGTTATGGCGTGACATCACCACAACAACGACATAATTTCCAACCAAGATCTCGAGCTTGTGTCTTCTTGGGGTATCCTACTGGCTATTAGGGTTACAAATTGATGGATTTAGAGACTCACAAAGTGTTTATTTCCAGACATGTTGAGTTTTGTGAAGAAGTGTTTCCAATGGCAACAGAGAAACAGTCTGAGCTACATACAGAGAAGCTCACACTAATGGATTCTTTGCCTTCAGGTACCATTTCCTCATCTATTCCATCACAAATTTCTCCACCAACACAAATTTCTTCTCATCGAGCTAAGAAACTTCCTGCTCATTTAAAAGATTATCACTGTTATACCGTAAACAGTGAAGTCTCTCATCCCATTTCTTCTTCTCTTTCATACTCCCAAATCTCACCATCTCATTTATTAAATCACATTACTCAAATTCCAATCCCTCAATCTTATTCTGAGGCAAAGAATTTCAAAGAATGGTGTGAGGCTATTGACAAAGAGATTGGTGCTATGGAGGTTACTAATACTTGGGAAATCACTAGTTTGCCTCCAGGGAAGAAACCAGTGGGTTGTAAGTGGGTTTTCACATTGAAGTTTCACGCTGATGGAAGTTTAGAAAGATACAAAGCACGATTGGTTGCAAAGGGCTATACTCAGAAAGAAGGCTTGGATTACAATGAGACTTTTTCTCTTGTTACAAAGATGGTCACAGTAAAGTTACTTTTAAAGGTTTCTGCATCTAAGAAGTGGTTTCTTTCACAGCTTGATGTCTCCAATGCTTTTCTTAATGGTGATTTGGAAGAAGATATTTACATGCGCTTACCTGAAGGTTATGCTGATAGTAAGGGGGACTCTTTGCCTCCAAATGCTGTTTGTCGACTTAAGAAATCTATCTATGGTCTCAAACAAGCATCTCGGCAATGGTTTTTGAAGTTTTCAGAATGTTTGCTTCAGATGGGTTTCACTAAAGGCCATGGAGATCACACATTGTTTGTCAAAAATATTGGTTCTGATTTTCTTGTGGTCCTTGTGTATGTGGATGATATCGCTATTGCTAGCACAACAGAAGGTGCTGCAATACAATTAACTGAAGCATTAAAACAGTGTTTTAAGCTTAGGGAACTTGGACCTCTCAAGTATTTTCTGGGTCTTGAAATTGCTAGAACTGCTGCAGGAATCTCCATTTGTCAGAGAAAGTATGCTCTGGAACTTCTTACATCCACTGGTATGTTAGGCTGTAAACCTTCTTCCATCCCCATGGTTCCTAATTCGAAGATTTCTAAAACTGATGGTGAGCTCTTAGAGGATCATGAGCTGTACAGACGACTTGTTGGAAAATTGATGTACTTGACAATCACACGTCCTGATATAACATTTGCTGTCAACAAACTTTGTCAATACTCTTCTGTGCCTCGAACCTCTCATCTCACGGCTGTTTATAGAGTCCTTCAGTATATTAAAGGTACTGTTGGCCAAGGTCTCTTTTACTCAGCGGACTCTGATCTCACACTCAAGGGTTTTGCTGATGCTGATTGGGGTTCTTGTTTAGACAGTAGACGATCCACTACTGTTTTTATAATGTTTGTTGGTTCTTCTCTCATTTCTTGGAGATCCAAGAAGCAGCCTACCGTTTCACGCTCTTCTGCAGAGGCAGAATATAGAGCTTTGGCTCTGGCATCTTGTGAGATGGCTTGGCTTGTCACATTGCTAAATGACATGCAGGTTTCTTCATCCTATGTTCCAATCCTCTTCTCTGATAGCACTGCTGCAATTTATATTGCCACCAATCCCGTATTCCATGAGCGTACAAAACACATTGCTATTGATTGTCATACGGTCAGGGAGAAGCTGGATAATGGTGATTTGAAGATGTTACATGTTAGAACAGAGGATCAGGTTGCTGACATTCTTACCAAACCCTTGTTCCCGCATTTTTTTTTACACATCTACAGTCCAAGATGAGTCTTCACAACATCTTTGAAGTCTCATATTGAGGGGGACTATTGGAGTATTGTAAATAATAGTTTGGGTTTGGTTAAGTTAATTAGTTGGTTTAGCTGGTTAGCTAATTTGGTTTACTTGTATATATTGTAAACACACCAATTGTACAGTACATTGAATGAAAATAACAAATTTTCTCATCACTCTCTCTCTGATCGCTAACAGGTTTATTGGGTTCAACCTTCTTGAGTAGAGAAATGTGGATCGACCACTAGATGGATGTGGTTGTGTTATGGCAATTTCAATTTATAAGCCACTTTCCCGATCCTTTTTATGATCTCATAGGATCCAAAATATATGGGAACCAGCTTTTCATTCATTTGCTTAGCCACACTCACTTTTATGTACGGCATGAGGTTCAAATAAACTATATCCCCCGCTTCAAACTTAATCTCTCTACGGTGCTTGTTAGATGCACTCACCATTCTCTTAAAAATCCTAATTATTTCTTACATAATACCATAACTTTTTGTGAGATTGTAATGTGTATACATATATAGGGTAACATATCGAATTGATATAGTGTTTATATTCATTGTGTTAATTAGATAAAATGTTATTATGCACCGGAGTTTAAATCTGGGTGTTAAATTGTTAATTATAGTGGTCAAAGTCCATGTGTGATACTCCCACCAAAAAAAAAAGTCCATGTGTGATACTATTCCATTTCGGTACAATTATGGAAAAAAAATTGTTTTCCTTTTGTTTGGCCACCGTAATGGAAGAAAATATATTTTTCTGATTTTCTGATATTATTAGAGGCTCCGATATCATATAGAAATGATAAATTTGACATGTACATTATGAGACAAATTACAGTAAGTTACACACAGAGGTTGGGAGAATCAGATCGTAATATTTTTTATTTAAAAACTTACCAAATAATTGCCAAGTCGAATTGGAAAAAATCAAATAGAAAATAAAAAGTCAAATTCAATCTAATTTTTTTGGTAACTCAAATTCAACCTTCTATTGTTGGTGTTGAGTAGAACGACCATACATTAGATCATGTGTAGTATAAAGTCATCGTTGTGTTTCAATCAACATCAATAGTATACTGTTATAGATAGAGTGAAAAAAATATATTTACGAAAAAACAACACCCAAAAAATGAAGAGATGTTTGGTAGCGTTTATTCTTGTGCTTGTCTTCTTCTCTGCTGGTAAATAATCTTTTTGTTTATATATGTTAAATGGACATTTTTACATGCATTAGTATATATATTTTATGTTACTTATAAATATGCAAGAAGTTATTTCATCTAGTAAGTTTGATGCATGATGGCCGGAGACAAATTGGTTTTTGGTTCAACTTATTTACTTGATAGAATTGATTTGCTTGCATATAGGATTTGATTTGAAAATCCGTATTGATTTTGAAATTGAAAACATATGGATTTTGAAATAACATGTTTTACCCATGAATTTGAATCCTTCTATTTTTCACTTTCAAATCCATGCAAATCCATTTATTTTAAACTGTGAATTTTAAAATCCAAAAACAAATCACTAAACGAATAACATAGCATTTTAACTAATATTTATAAATCATAGAATCAATAACACATTGACATGTGCCCGGTGAAAAAACGTGAATTTATTATTTATATCTAAAAAACACTCTCAGGCACAAGAATCGAGAAGCCTCATTTGATCTCTCCCTCTGGCGCCGGCAAAGCCTTCGCTTGCCGGCGTCGGGCCTCCGATCTCCTTCTAGTCCAATGCTCAAGTTCTTCTTTCGTTTTTCTTCGTTCAGCAACAATCTTTTCTCTTTTCAAACTCTCTCGAACCCTCTTGGAACACATACAACTCATCGGAGATCCACCGTGCAGCACTAAAGAACATCAAGCGAACCTGAAGGCATTCATCTCTAAATCTGTTCTCGCAAACTCCTTCAGACAAACTTTGCTAGCACCATCCTTACCAGACCCATCTAACCAAAGATCAGACCTCGACTCCGTTATCATGCCCTTCAATCGATCTGGACCCATGCTTACTTATGAAGAGAACTCACCCTGGACTTCGTTGATGGCAAGAGAAGCTTCTCTTGGACTGTCAGATGCGCCTTGTCTAGGGGAGACGTCGACGGCGCACGGCGATTCTCCTTTCTCGGTCTCGATTAACCACATCAAAACGGTTTATGTCTCTACGTCCTCCGTCCCAGCTTCAGCTCATGCTCTTAACCTTCAGGCGACAAAACTTCCTATACCGGAGCGTAATCCTTCCCGGCAAAGGCTTTTCTCATATCCGATCTCCCGCCGCCGCACTCACACAGACGCTTGGCCAACCAACGAAAAATTAGGGTTTCCCCTAGCAGGCCTCGAACTCAATTTCGGCCCATTCTCTGCCCAAAGACTCAAGCCCATCTTCAGCGACCCATGTTTAAATATCATAAAACCCAGGTCCGTTAATCTTTATTCCAGCCCATTTACTTGTTTATTTTGCTTTCACGATCTGAGAAGCCGAAGACCTTCTTCACGACTTAAAGCGATAAACTGTTTTTGGCGTTGTGAGTATTATTCACAAACCATGGTACTAATCTCCCCGCTAGCCAGTTTATATGGAACCCCAACCTTGAAATCCAGCTATGAAACCTTGTTGTCGAAGCTAACATCAATAGCGCCTATGGTTCTCTATGAGAATCAGCTTGGCTTATCCCGGTGTACCCTTACAGTCACATCAATGCCGGTTTATATCTTCTTCGACTATGCCCTGAAGGATCTTGGAATCGACTTACTCCAGCGGCCACAACCCGACGTTATGCTTTTTTCCCTGGTTTTGCCTAAACCTTCTCGAACCCTGTTTTATTGCTCTTGGAAAACCTCCAGAATCAATTTGCGAATTGCACTCTTATTTGATCTTTAAGGATCCTCGGCGTCCAAGCTTTCCCGTCATGGAGAGAACCTCGGCTCCGCCTTCCTCCTTTATGGAGAGAAACCGCTCAAATCTCTTAGTCGCTGCGGGGCTCGCACCGGCGCGTCATGAGGCTAAGAACCCCTTTCTAACGCCACAAAATCTATTGATAATGGCTATTTATGAAATTCCCGAATCTTTCGTGGAAGTGTCTTTGACACATCCTAGTCTCGCTTGTGATATGTTGCTAGTCAGCCTCTGTTTCCGAGATTCTAGGGACCTATCCTTTAAGCTTTTTGTTTGTCTTATCCATCTCTTGTATGTTTGCAAGATTATGCTTCAAAACTTTGTCTCCTATGTACCCCTCTTTGGGTTTGATTGAATGAATGAAGAAAGTCCTTGACAAAAAAAAAAAAAAAAAAAAAAAAAAAAAAAAAGAACCAATAACACATGATTTTCATAAAGATTTTAAAATCAATGATTGAATAACACATGATTGATTTTTGTATGGATTTCAAAATCCATTAAAATCCATGAACGAATAACCCCCTTACCTCTCAGATGTAGTTTATTTTATCTAAATTCGTTTGTATTTTATTTTTGATTTTAAAAATAAATTGCAGAGATGAAAACAGGAAATGGATTCGAAATACCTATAGTACCGACACCCACAGGTAAATGGTGTGGATATCCAGTGCCGATGAAACCATGCACAGACGATGCTTGCGTAAAGCGATGTATTGCGGAGAATACGCATGGCTGGCTACAGACTACTGGCATGTGCACAAGTATTCCAAGCATGAAGGATTGTTACTGTGTCCATCAGTGTCCCTAAATTTTCTCTCAGCATCAACAATGTTTTTTTGTTTCTCTTCTAAAAATAAATATCACATATGACTTACCACAAGTAATGTTTTTTTTTCTGTTATCAACACTGAGTCAAATCTCTTATCTTTGAACAACTCCGCTTTATATTTTTTTTTTCTTGATAAATGTTGTCCAAATGCATCCTCGTAGACAAAACTGCAAATTTTTGGTTGCATCACTCCTCATTTCTTTCACAAGTCACAAACTCTTGATTCATGGAATACTATGGAGTTTCATATATACTTGGATGTTACAAAAGCGAAAACCTTATGTGTTAGCATTATATACACAAGACTTAACAAATGTTGAAAGCTAGGATAGTGTAAAGTCATTGTATCTCATTACTAATGTTGAAAGCCAAAATCACCAGAAGTACTCTTACAACCATTAAATTCTAGAAAAATAATTATACTAAAGCTAAAGATGACTTATCTCATACAAACATAGAAAAGCTGAAGATGACCTTAATCTACCGTCAAGAAACACGATTTGAAATAAAGCTTCTCAAAAGAATAGGCTATGTAAAGTGTTTTCTTATATATAGGTTATGCATTATTGCAAAAACTAACGAAAATATAGCACACAACATTCTTGCTAAATGGAGAAAATCAATATATTTACTATATGTCTTACCCCAATGAAAGAAATGTCATTAAACTGAGACGCTAAAGACTATTTGCCAAATATTGTAGTAGAAGAGATATTTACCTAAAGAAAATGTTATTAGACACTATCCATAATCACTTATTACTTTATTAGTCGCCAATTTTGTGGCAAAATGGTCGCAACTTACTCCCTAAATTAAATATACGACTATTATATGACGACCAACTGTTCATGAGGTTTCGTGGTAACATAATTGTAATTTGGTGACTATTTTTATGACTATTCACTTTAGCAATTCCAACTGTTCATGAGGTTTAGTCGTAAATTCCGAACAAGTCGTGGCCAGAACTACTTTGTCAAAATTTAAATGAAATCTTATTATATAAAGTTGGGTTTTCGAAGTTATAAAATCTTATTTAAAATTTTTATTTAGTTATAAACCCGCGTATACGCGGGTCCTAATCTACAGTAAAACCTCTATAGATTAATACTCGATAAATTAATAACCTCTATAAATAAATAATTTTTTCCGGTCCCGAGTTGGGACTAGTGTAAATTTTGATACAATTCGATAAAATAATAAGATAATAATTTTTTAGAAAATCCTATGTAAATATATGATCTCATTAATACTATAAATTAATAATTTTATAAATATATCAAAATATATTTATAGATATGTTATATATGAAAATATTTAGTGAAATATGACTCTTGTGTTGTTTGTTTTTTCTGGAATTTGCATTAGTTTTTGTTAAAATTCCTTTATAGTATTTTCATTGCATCAAAAACTTTGATATTATATGTTAGATATGATAATTATTTTCTTACTTGTAATTTATTCCAGAACAATATTGATTATACCAAAAAAAAAAACTTAATTTTTAAGTATTTTTTTAAAAAAATTATGAAATAAGGTAAATCTCTCTATAAATTAATAAATTATTAATTTATGGATAAATTAATACTTCTATAAATTAATAAAATTGTATGGTCCCAACACTATTAATTTATAGAGATTTTACTGTAGTTGTATATATTGTAAAGGTGTAGCTTTCTTCGATTTTCTCGGAGTTATATTATTGTAAAGAAGTCTCTTTTGAGCTAAAATAATTTGCTTCCTTAATCGAACAAGACTTTCTTACAAAAGAATTGCCCACTTAAACGAAAGAATAAACAACTGTGGCCAAACCCAAAAGAGAGAAAAGTTAAAAAACCTTACATATTACCAACAGAGTTAATCCATGTCCTTCCTTTGTGAAACCGATCTATGTTCAATGATGTATTGTATTCTTTTGGGTCCAGACCCTTTCCTTAAGTCTTTTTTTTTTCTTTCCATGTCCTGTCTTCTACAACGTTCTCTCTACAACCACTACTTCATTCTCTTTGAGTGTCATTCAACTTGCTCTCCAATCAGATCTAGACCGACAAGTAAGAAAGATATTCCCTGAAACAAGAGGAAGTAAAAATGGATTCCTTGCGCCGATAAAAGACTTCGAGTTGCTGCGGTCAGTAACAGAAACGCTAGTGATAGCTCCTTCATGTATATTCTATTGTGTTTCTTCTTCTTCTTCTTTGTCTTTTCAGCTTTTTTCTCTGCTTCGGTTTCGGGTGCAGACACACCTCTCTGATGTTTTGCTTTGTTTCCGTCTTTTTCAACTAAACCAGCAAGATCTCCTTCTGATGATCGTCCTGATTTTTTTGTAACAACCCATTCATATGCACTTCCTAGCTGAAATAGACCCGACACCATTGCGTTGAACTTGGTCACAGACATTGTATTCTCAAAGAGAAGGTATGGGACGATAAACGGAAATGATTTTGGGGCGGGAAGGATGTTGAGGAACGACATTGTGGCAGGTATGTAGCAGACAACCCAAGCGGGAAGCTCAGCTTCGGGCACAAACATAGTCATTGGCAGGATAATACAAAAGAGGGTGAATGAGTAGAATGGCAAGATGAGCTTCCTCAGGAGAAAGAAGAGGAATATCAAATTGAATTTCTTGCCTATGCTTATCTGCAAAACACACAAATAAAAGGCATCAGAAAACTCAAAACTCTATGCATTATGTGAGCTTGAAATCGTATAATGACACATCAGACGAGACTTATCATAAACCACTAGGCTAGTTAACAAACCAAAACTCTTATATCATATAATACTAAAACATAGGTCTGTTTTTTTGTTTGTTGTCGCACCTTTGATTTAATGACAGCGGGCAAACAAAGGCGAAATAGTTGCATAGGTCCAGAATGCCATCTATGTTGTTGTTTTCTGTAAGCTTCATACGATTCAGGTAATTCACATTGGCACTGAGAGAGACACACACAAGTATGACATTAGCCTAGAATCAAACAAACAGTTGGTAACAACAACAACACAGTTACTACTACAATACCTCAACGTCGTTTAGGAAAATGAATTTCCATCCATGAAGGTGAGCACGAACAGCAATGTCCATATCCTCGACGGTAGTTCTCTCAAGCCAACCACCAGAGTCTTCCAAAGCCTTAATCCTCCACACACCGGCTGTCCCGTTAAATCCAAAGAAATTCAAAAACACACTATTCACTTGCTGTTCAACCTCAAAGTGAAAAGCCAAGTTAATGTTCTGTAATCTTGTCAACAAATTCTCTTCCTTATTCACAAACGACCATCTAGCTTGGACCAATCCTAATTCCTCATTGTCCTGTTACAAAACCAAAACACTCCTGATTTAGTATACAATCTTTATTAGGCCAAATCTTTATGATCAAATTAAGCTCCCAAATTTGGAAACTATTACCTTAAAATGAGGAATTGTCTTTTTAAGAAAATCAGGAAGAGGTTGAAAATCAGCATCAAAGATAGCAACAAATTCATAATCTTTGACATAACTACAGTTCATAGCAGACTTAAGATTCCCAGCTTTGTAACCTTCTCTATTAACACGGTGACGATACACAATTCGTGCACCTTGCTTCTGCCATTTATGAACCTCTTCTTTAATCAAACTCTGCGTCAACGGATCATCCGAATCATCAAGAATCTGAATCAAAATATTGTTTTTTGGCCAGTCTAAATTACACACAGCTGCAATTGATTGCTGATAAACCTGTAAAAATCAAAACTTTAATCAAAATCTTGCAGAGGAAACAAACCAATTCAAAGTTCTTGATTTTGTGGTTTTTACCTCTTTTTCATTACACATAGGAATCTGAACAAGAACCATAGGGAGGAAAGCACCATTATGACCAGATTCAAGATCAGAAACTGCGTCCGGTTTAGGAACCGGTTTAATCTTCTTGAAACGGATCCAGAAACAACCAAGACAAAGAATGAGTCTATCAAGACTCTGAACAAGAAACAGAACGATGCATCCATTAGCTAGAAACTGAAGTGGAGGAGCAAGATACTCAACACGAAGCAAAACCCATCTCGTGTAAACCCAATCAAAGAAGCCTTTGTTGAAAATAAACTGAAGCTGAAGCTTAGAAGTACCAAAGCTCCAACCTTTATAATAAGCAGCAATCTCAAAACCCAAAAGGATTAAAGAAAGCCATAGAAACACCTTTAAGCAAGAGTAGAAAAGTTTCGGTTTCTGATGCTTCTCCACTGATGATATCTCAGTGTCTGTACGACCTGTGGCGATACGGCGACGTACGGCAGTGCCAAGAGCGATTAATGCTGAACCAAGAGAAGTGAGACAACCTGCGGCACGATGAGCTTTAAGAAGGAGGACCCAAGTGAGTTGTCTTGCGTTCTTGTTACGAGATTTCTCACGAGTTCTTACGAGGAAATCATCATGAGAAGGTGATTCAAGTTCAACCATTGACCAGTTGTTAGGATTCTCCATTTTCACGACGACTGGTGTTCCTTTACGGTTGTTGTTGTTTCCTTTAGCCCACCATTCAAACTTTGGTGCCATTTTTTTTTTTTTTGTTTTAAGAGATCAAAAAGATGAAAGAGAGCTACAAATTGGATCTCATTGACAGCAAGAAAGATTGAAGGAGACGCGTGTTAGTGTAAGAGAAGATGTAATCATGTAATGAAGAAGAGAAAAAAAAAAAAAAAAACTCTGTTCCCGAGAAATGAGAGAAAACAAAAGTTTGTAGTGAGAAAAAAGAGAAACTTTGAAGAAATTTAAAAGACGAGAGAGAGAGGAAAAAAGAAAGTGGTAACAGCTCAACACGTTGTTGTGTTTTTTTTTTAATTAAGAAGAATTTTTGAAGAATATACAAAAAAAAAAACCCAGAAGAATAAATTGAGAGAAACAACACCCAATGGTCAAACTTTTTTATATTCTCTTTTTCAACACCCAAAACAAAAAAGGTGACGTTGAGGAATTTCTAGATTCCCAGATGAATTAGAGAGATCAAATGATTAAAAAGCTTTGTTTGGCTTTGTAGACACAAACAACAAAATAAGAAAAGTTGTCTTTACCAAATTGGTCTTGTTCTTGTTCTTCTCTCATATACACCACTTTGATCCTTGAGATTTTGTACAATGTACAATCTGAGGTTTGATTATTCCGCGTGTGATATTAACTAGGATTAGAGAATTTACCTCTCGAGTTAATGATCACACGCGAAACAGAAAAAAAAACAGTAAATCTAAAAAGAAAATATCGTAAATTTTGAAAAAATATCCGCAAAAACAAGGTAAGGAAGAAGAAATCAAAAATAGAAAAATGGATTTGAGATATGGATTTTCTGTTTTTACTGTGATTATTACATCCTCTAATGAGTGGACAAGGGAGAAAGAAAAGACCAAGTCTTTTGCCACACCGTTCATTTAGACATTTGCCTCCTAATAAGGCGCTTTTTGGTTTTTTACTGATTTTTTTTTTTTAATTAATCCTTGGTGATTTGTACACATATAACTATTCTCTTAGTCTGGTCTTTATCTTCAAATCAATAAATTCTCTCACCGATTTTTCTATCGATTTCTAAATGCAAAATATTATCTACGACTTTACAATCGTTGAGGAGAATATGATTTTGGTCCACTCTGACAAAGGTTTCGACTCATGACCACCTTAAAAAAATATGAATGAAGAGAAAACTAAATGAAATAAATAAGAAATGGATAAATAGATAAGTTTGAGAATAAAAATAGACAAGATAAAAAAGATGTAGAATAAAAATAAAATAAACTATTAGAGTCAATAGAAACTATAACTTAAATGTATTATAGTACTTTTTAGAGGAATTGTTAGAAATGTCCTCTTTGAAATATCATTTTAAAAATGCCCTCACAAAAATTTTGTCTTTAATTTTGCTTTGTTTTGACAATTTTACCCTTATTTTAAAAATATTTAAATTCATAAAATAAATAATTACATTAATTTTTGGCATCATAAATAATGATATTAATTTTTCGTCAAAAATTTTCAGGAAAATTTTGGCGGGAAAACTTTTTTTTTTGCAGAAAAGTTTTTGACGAAAAAAAATTTTTGCGAAAAAGTTTTTTGTGGTTTACGGGAAAATTTTTGGCGGAAAAAAACTATAGCTTATAAAAAAAGTTGATCAGTTAAACCACTCGTGGAATTGGTTTGATTCATCATTCAGTGTCAAAATAAAACCTAAGAGACAAAAGGGTTTTAACAAATTCGGACACTACTGTGGCTAGTCTATCTCACCATTAATGATATCGCATAATCCACTATCATATCAATGAATTATGCGGATACACGTCTAAGACACTCAAGAATTGAATCAATCTGGATTCAAAAGCGTACGACTTGAGTCGAACGATGTGCGATGATAGAGATGAAGATGAATGTTGTTTGCTCAATTCTCTCAAAGAATACACATGAAATCAGAGAGTTTGTTTCACAAAAACAATCCTAATCCTCACAATGAAAGAGACAAGTGATTCACACACTTTACTCAATTGACAAGAACAAATTCTAAGACAACTCTTTGAAGAAGAAACAATCAGTTTTATAAATTCATAGAAAGTAGGGTGATTTACAAACAAAAACAAAATGAGTTTATAAAGAACTCTTACACAATGATCTTAATGACTAGAAAACAAAAACAAATCGCACAGTTATTTAGAATAGAGCTGTTAGATTTTTAATGTGAAATCCGACCAATGAGAAGTTGAGGTGCAACTAGTATCAGGAAAACTTGGGAAGGAATTGGTGTGTCATTGGAAGTCTCTTGTTCAGATGGCGGTAACACACACACAAACAAAGAAGGAAAGAGCCTTGGAGTTTGATTGTATTTGACAAGAAAAAAGGAAAGGTTTTGCTCTTCTTTGAATCTGTATGATCAAGTTGTGGGGGTGGTGTACCGTACCATAGGACATGTCTTGAGAGTATCTTATATGTGTAGAATGGCTCTTAACTGCAACAATATTGATAAAGGAACCGTTGAGTGTGGATCACATAGGTGTGAACGCTCCCAAATAAGACAAGTGAGGACTCAACTTGTTGGTTTGCCACTTCAGCTGGTTTGGATGAATGTGGACGACTTTATGGGTTAGAGGGATACTACAAAAAACAAGGTAGAAGACGTCAGTTTATTAACGTCGTAACCTAAACCGACGTTAACCATTTAGACGGAAAGCATTATCAAGTCGTTTATAGAAACGACGTAAAACTATTAATGTGAAATAAGAGAGGATATTATTATCTTACCTTAATTTACATTACGTTTTTTTTTCTAAAAGAAGAGAGGATATTATCCCCAAAACTTACGAAGATCCCAGAACAAATCAAACAAAACTCTAAAGCTCAAATCGAAGAACAGATCGAAGAACTCCGATCAAATTCGTTCATCAGTTTGTCTCCGATTAAAGCTCAAATCGATTTTGTTTTCTTTATTTGGATCAAATTCGTTCTTCAGTTTGTTATTTGGTCAAATAGAAGAAATTTGATTTCAGTTTTCTCAAACTCTAAAGGTTCGTACGATTTGATTTCTTAAATTTGTGTTGTGCTTATGACGAAATAGCTCGATTCTAACAATCATTTTCAATTTCATTGAAGGATATAATGAATTCATGAAGAACTTGAGATAGGTTTGCAGGAGAGCCGTGAATCTCAGATTTCAGAGAAATCAAGGTATTATTCTTAAAACTTACAAATATATATCAGATTTACATTGCTTTAACTAGTATTTATGGTTCTGTTTATCCTTATGAATTCATTGCAATCATACATTTTTAGGAAGAGGAAATGGGCATAGATCCGAATAGAGTTGAACTCTTTATTGCATCACAGACTAAATCAGATGGAAGTTTAGTTTGCAACAAAGCAAGAATATATGTGGTAAGTTCTCTGTCTCTGCGATAAGTTTAGTATGCAATGCAGCAAAAATCTTTCTAGTAAGTTCTCTACCTTCATGAAACTATTTTGCAGGATAACCTTTCACAAGCAATGACTCAGAATTTACAAAATGAAGCACTAAATAATGAGTCTAGACCAAATAATGAGTCTAGAAACGGGTTTAGAACACAATTGGCCTCCATGGAAAAACATACCTCAGAGATATAAGCTTATCGGTACTACTTCTCTCGCCTTTGTTATCTGCAATATGGACAAGGTTTTTTCTATCTTAATTCAACAAATTTCAATTTAGATAGCTTACATGAGATATGAGGATCAGGATGTTGTGAAATTTGAGTTCAATTTAGGAGATAGATGATGATTGTGGACCATATCATTTGACTAAGCTATATTGTCTGGTGAGAATTTGCAGCTGAATTTGAGGTTGGCTTTCCAAGATTTTTGGTGGCAGGTTTGTCTTTTGTTTTTTAAGGCTCTTCCCAGTTTTGTTTTCAGGGTTGGTCCTGCTTTTGTCTAATGTATCCTTCATTGTTTCTAATGCAGAAAAGTGCTTGAAATTGGTGTTTTTACATGGTCGTTCGCTACTGCACTTGTTCCACTACTTGCTGGATTTATGCCTGGTTTAATCTTTTCTCGAATTTTGGTAAGCCGGTTCACATGTTTATCTCATCATATGCTTATTTATGCAATCACTCTGGTATCTTTAGAGGAATCGTTTTGTTACAAACCCCGTAGTTTTTCAAACCTGTAAAGATTCCCATGAATTGACTCTCACTGAAGCTTTTTCCTTCTCTGCCCCCCACCCTGCTCTAGCCTTACATTATGTCTTTGTCTTAACACAGAGATTTGTAACTCCAGGTGGGAATAGGAGAAGGTGTTTCTCCATCAGCTGCTACGGACCTGATTGCCAGGCATGTATTATTCTGTAGCAAATTTGAAGAGTGACTCATAGTTACTTGAATATAGAGATGTGTGTTTAACTGCTTATGCATCCTTGTCATTTCATCATTTAGTTATTGACTTTGGTTACTATGTTTTTACTTCATTTCAGATTTGTTTCTCAGTTTCTTTGAGAAGAGGGTGTGTGCACTACCACTTCTATATAGAAATTGGGTGAGAGCAAAGCAATGTTTTATTTTTATACATCAAACAATATTCATGTATTTTTTATTTGATTTTCTAAACATCAAACAAAATATTGTATTATCTAATTTTCTATGACAATTATGTCTTGCCCTTACTATATAAGATCAAATATACAGTATATTGTAGTTTTTAAATCTAGACAACGAACCCAAAAAAAAAAAAAAAAAAAAAAATCTAGACAACGTGTAAATACGTCGGTTTTGAAATTGACACAATAATATACTCCAAAAAAGTGACGCTAGTTAATGACGTTAAACATAGCGTCGTTTTTCAAAATGAAGCGAAAATACTTTACGTCGGCCAATGTTACGTCATTTAGGTAACTGACGCCGTATTATTAGAGTCAGTATATAACTGACGTTAAGCTAAATAAAACCGACTTTAAAAGCCGTTCTTCTTGTAGTGGAACACTCTGGTGCTCCTAGATGGTCTCAAACACATGGCAAGTTTCCGTATTTACACTAGGTCTGGATAAGTCCAATATGGTTTTTTGCTAGTTTGGCTCGTTGTGTATTGATTCTACCTAAACTATTAGTCTTCTTAGGATGGATTTCTAGAGAAATATTCAATCTTACGCTATTTGCTTTAGCAAGACTTTATTTGGGTGATGACACTCCTTTTGGCTCGGTAATGGGCAATCTGGTTGGTGTGTTGGGTTGGTCAGAGCAACTCCACTTTTCTAGTCTAGTACTGATGTTTCATATCATACCCTCACTCTTCAAAACTTTTTTCCACAAAACTGTTTGACATGCACCTTAGGTTTTGGGAATTTAGATAGTTAACGCGGTTTTGAATTGCTAGAGGATGTTGGGATGAGTCTGGTGGTTTCTCCTTGATCATAATGAGAAACTTGACTCCATATTCTTTACTTTAGAACATAACTTCATCGTCTTTAATGAAATCTCCTTTAACACCAGAGCTAAAGGTATGTTCTTGCCTCTATCTCAAAAAAACTCTCTAAAACCTATCGTGCTTGCTACTCACGCTCTCTCACTTTGTCATTACCTTCTACCTTTCCTTATATACACCCTCTGTACGCTCCTTTACAGCTCACGTCAAATGTAGACGTTAACAAATTAACCTTATCATCAAGTGTTTGTGCTAGGCCACGTTTGGACTTGTATGGCCGTCTTTTGGAAACCCTCACCAAACTCTCCTTTTATATTAGTATAGGGAGAACGGAATATTGATATGCCAAATCGACAATAAATAATTTCAAAGATTTATAATTTAAATGATGAAAAGGGTATATGCATTGAATCGTTTTTTTATTTTTTTGCTAAATGTATATGCATTTAATGTTAATGGACGACTTACGAACTACGTAAATGTCAACGAGTTTTAAGAAATTTCAGTGGTTAGCAAAGAGAAATATTATTAATATATTTCTGTTTGAGTTTTCTGCCAGAAAAAACAAAACTTTACAACTTAATTACCATTTTTTTAGAATTTTACTTTTTATTTCTAAAAAATGCAAGTTAATCCCGCCAAATAAAAAATAAATACATTAAGCTTAATAATTTTTTTTGTTATTAATAAGTTTGTAAAATTTTACTAAATAATATATCAAACCGATATTATTATGACGAAAAGTCCAAATATACTTTAGTTCGTTTTATATTATTATCCCTTTTTAACACACTAAATTTTGTTTTCTTTCTGTTTTGTTTTGTTTCTTCGACCAAAATAAATTTTATGTTTATGTACTTGTTAGAGATTAATAACAAACACGAGTTGAAGACTATTTTTTCTTAGACCAAAATAAATTTAGAGTTCATGACTATTGATTTTGGGCTTCCACTTGTGAGTCAAATATGTGAGTTTGAACTTGCTTCTTTGTATTGAGAATTCGCCGGCATTTCTGTTACTCATTCCTAAGCAAATAGTGTATCTAAAAAATAATTGAAGATGACGGTGCGACTGATAAACAATAAGTTACTAAAAAACGTGCAAACATTACTAGATATATTATGCTTCCCATGATATCTTTTTATCTATTTATTAATTGATTTTATTTTTTATTATTAAGGTTTATGTCAACTGAATTTAGTTTTAACAATTTTTTTTTTAAAACTGTTTGAACTAATTTCTTTTTGCTTTTTATTGTTGTGGTTGTTGATGCTAAATCCAGTTTTGTATATTGCGCTGTTATTTGTATTTGGTAAATCAGAATAGATGAATCATATGAATTGAACGAGTCGGAAAACAGCCAAAATTAATCCGATTATTGCCAGCAGATTTTTCATACATAAATTACGATATCATCCATTTTTTCAACTTGAACAAATATAAAATCAAATTTTTTATCTGAACTATAAACTGTTAGCAAAAAACGAACTTTAACATATATGTTATTAGTCAAAGATTTAATTGTGATGACTATGACGACAAAGTGACATTGACGTGTTAAGTGAGAAAAACAATGAGAAAAATGGTCAGAATCAATCTGAACATTTTGTCACAAGCGTTCTTATACCCAAATTATGATACCTATCATTTTTAACACGAATTGATACAAAATTCAAATTTTCTAAAACACCACATAGACCATGTTTTGCGAAGATTTGTAAAACACACATAGCATTATGTTTTTGTCTTTCTCTTCATAAACCTGTTTATTGTTGTCATCATATTGAAAGTCTTTTCAATTTCTCTTGCATAGTTATATCATCCAAAAACACAAGTTTGCAACCACTTTTGATTTCAGTATCTTGTTATATCCATCATTTATGTAGTTGTGCTCATCTTCAAAATGTCTTCACCATCTATTTTTTCTTCGCTCTTTCTAAGAACAATAGATCCTCCAATGACAATGACATTCATGGTTTTCGAATCAACACCAGTTTATCCGAGTTTACAATTCATTGTTCAATGACAAAAAAACAATCCATTGGTTGGCCAGTTTAACTAAATTTTTCAATTTTTTTTTGCTAGTTCTAATCTTGATTCAATTGTGTTGTTGGACATATTCAAGGATTATATATCAGAAATTTTCTACATATTTTATATGTAATTGGTAAATTTCCGGAAACATTATCTATATGGTATCGTAAGAAATTTAAATTTTGTATCGGTTCACGTTAAAAATATATGATATCATAATTTGGTTATAAAAGCGTATGTGACAAATATGTCAGGATGATTTTGGCCATTTTTTCATCGTATTGTTTTCCTTATTTACAATGTCATCGTCAATGTGTCGTCATATTCAACACAATAAAACGGCTGACTAACACCGTATATGTCAAAGTTATTTTTCGCTAACGGTTGATAATTCAAGTAGAAAATTTAAATATTATATCGATTAAAGTTGAAAAATGCATGATATTATTATTTGGATATAAAAAAGCTGCTGGCAAATTGTTTGGGTTAATTTTGGCTGTTTTTACATTGAACGATTAGTTTAATGTTTATTAGATAGTTCTCAAAATGTATACATATGTCCTTTTTTTTTGTCTAGGTGCATTAAAATCTGATTATATCAGAAGATTACGTCCATAAATAATAATTACTCATGACTAGCTGTTCGTAGAGATGAATAGACGAATTTACTATTTTCCAATTGGGTGGGATATTAAAAGATTCAAAATAAAATTTTACCTACTGAAGTGACTTTTCGGAACTGTGAATCTGCTTTTTGTGACTAAGATTTCGCGATGAGTTAGCAAGAGAAGTGGATTATGTTAAAGTGAGAAAGTTAATAGGATATAAATTATAATACATGTTATATGTAACGCCCGTGTTTCTGTTTTTGAAATGGGGTGTGTCGATCGACACGAGTAACTGGTGCGATTAGGGTTTTGTTTTAAAATCGCCTGGTTCGCTCGATTTAGGGAAAGGAAACCCTAGGGATTGTATTTAAAGCCTGGAACTCGACTTTAGGGCTTCAAAATCCTCCTTGTCGTTTTCTGAGAAGGGAAAAGCAGAGAGAGAGAGTTCTGTGAGTCCCTGAGAGCTTTTCTTGAAAGTTCCTGTGTCGTTTCTGGGAGATCTTCCTGTGGAGAAGGAGATCTGAGGCGTGTGGCGTCGTGAAGGGCTAGGACTTGGGTCGTTTTCCTTGCTGTTCTCTGTCAGAATCTTCTTGTTCGAGGTGAGTGCATGACCATGGCTTATCTGAGCGATTAGATCTCTCTTATTGTGTGTTTTATGTGGTTGTTGTGATGGATTGATTGTTTCACTTAATGTGGATTGTTTGATTGTGTTGTGAGGGCCTTGTGTGGCTTATGTGAGGTTTGTGGTTGTGTTTTGGAGCAGTCGTAGTGGAGGTTCGCGGAGGAGAGATTGCTGGAGGCGTTCTGTGCAATCGGTGTCGTTCGACACCAAGAGAGGGTGTCGCTCGACACCAGTTAGGGCTGATCGTGAAGGAGCACGATCGGTGTCGATCGACACCAGGAGGGGTGTGTCGATCGACACCAAGCCGTGTAGTGTCGATCGACACAGAGTGAGGGTGTCGATCGACATAATCTAAGCAGATTGTCTGGTTTGTTTGTTTTGTTTGTGATTTGGTTTAATCTAGCCCTGGGTTTTCGAATCGGTTTATTCAGATTGGACTGAACAAACCGACCAAATCTGAATTCGGTTCCGAGAGAGTGAAAGGGAGATAACCGATCGGAGACTCTTTAATTGAAAATTCGGTTTCGGTTTAACCGGGTTCGGAATCTGAATTCCTATCGGTTTTCGGAAACCGAGGTAAAAAGCCTATTAACACTAAACCAGTAAACCTAATTCATTTCTCTCCCGCAGCCAACTCTGAACTCTCTCTTGTGCGACTCAAAGGCGATTCTGACGCCGTGAGACCAAACTCCGACTCACCGTCTTTTCTTCATCGTTTCTTCTCGCCTTCTCTTAATCTCTTCTTCTGTTACTCTTCTTCGTCGTGTAACAAGTATATCGACCCTGGTTTTTGAGATTTGGTGAAAAGGTAACTCCTTTTCCTTTCAATCTCTGGTCTTATAATCAGTCTTATAATCGAAATGGTTTGTAATCCTTGGGTTTCTGTTAATTTGTAGTACCCTAATCACGTTAATCTCTGATTTAAAAAAAAAAACCCTAACCCTAAATTTTTGCAAATCGATTTATTTTCCAAATTTTGTTATAGTTTCTTGATTTCTTCTTCTAGGTTGTTAAACTTAACTACTATTGTTTGTAGTTTTGAAGTTTTAAGCTGAAATTACCCAGCTCCTAGTGTTTATGTTAGTCGATTGAATTGAGTATACTTTTCTTGAGTTTAAAATTGTTTAAACTTCTGTAAGTCTAAACGTCTGTTCCTCTTTGTAGATGGAGGCAGAAGATTACGACCCTAATGGTGGTAAGGATGGTGAAGAACCTGTGATCATAGAAGGAACTGCTCAGGCTGCGACTGCTAAGGCTGCGAATAAAAGATCAAAACCACCCTCTGGTTTAACACCTAAGGCGAAGAAGCAGTATCCTAAAAGGGCTTCGGTCTGGCAACACTTCATTCAAAGGAATGATGATGATCCATTCTGCTTCTGTAAGTATTGTTAGCAACAGGTTGGGTGTGATACAAAGAAATCAGGGACTAGTGCGATGAAGGGTCACATAAAAATATGCCAAAAGTATAAGGATTTTAAAGAGATGGAAACTCAGACTGTTTTAGGGGCTGATAAGAGGGGGGATATGAGGGTCATTAGGTATGATCCTGAGCTTTATAGGCAGTGTACTAATCAGCTAGTTGTGATGAATGAGTTGCCATTATCCTTTGTTGAATCTGAAGGGTGGAAGCGCTTTTGTTTAAACATGCTGCCTATGTACCATACTTTCTCGAGAAGGACCTCTTCTAAGGACATAGCTAGAATGTTTCTGCAAGAGAAAGAAGAGTTGAAACACTTGTTTGGTGTTGAGCAGCAAAGAGTTTCTCTTACCACTGACATATGGGTTTCACAAACAACCTCTGTCAACTACATGGTGGTGACTGCTCACTGGATTGATGAGAACTGGGCAATGCAGAAAAGGATACTTAGCTTTAAGGTAGTGACTGATCACAAAGGAGACACCATTGCAGGACAGCTTTTAGATTGTTTAGATGAATGGGGGATTAAGAAAGTCTTTGCAGTGACTGTTGACAATGCTAAGGGTAATGACAAGGCTCTGAGGGTTTTTAGAGATGCGTTGAGGCTGAGAGGAGTAGAAGCTTTAGTCACAGATGGTGAATTCTTGCATATGAAATGTTGTGCTCGCATCCTCAATCTGATGGTGTCAGATGGAATGAAAAAGGCAAAGCCTAGTATTGCTGCTATCCGGAATGCCATCAAGTATGTGAGGTCATCATATACAAGACTGAAGTCCTTTGAACTCAGGTGATAACTTCAAACATTAACTTCTGATTTTGATTTGTTACTTTAGCATGATTCTGATTTTGATTAACTTATGATTAATTCTCTGTTTAAACTGTTTATTGATTAGGTGTGACACAGCGAAGGTGTGTAGAGGCAGCTTGCCTCTGGATGTCATTACCAGGTGGAATTCAACCTATCTAATGCTGACTCAAGCTTTGAAGTTCAGACTAGTATTTGAGAGGATGTTAAATGAGGACAAGCTGTATGAAGAGTACTTCAATGAAATTGATGAAAAAACCAAGGAGAAACGCGATGGACCACCAATGTTTTCTGATTGGGAAGAGGTGTCAAGGTTAGTGAAGTTCCTGAAAATCTTTTACAACTGCACTTTGACGTTTTCTGCCTCTACATCAGTGACTTCAACTGATGCTTATAAGCACATAGTGAACATTGAGAGAAGTCTTATCACTAGATGCCAAAACAGTAATGAAGAGGTTAGAAAGCAGGCTAATATTATGAGGGATAAGTTTGAGAAGTATTGGGATGGGTTGATGAATATGAATCCTCTTGTTATTGTTGCTAGTGTTTTAGATCCTCGGAATAAGATGCAGTTTGCTACTCTTTGCTTTGAACAACTTTATGGTAAGAATACAATAGAGTTTAGGAAGCTTAGTAATTCAATTACATGTGTGATGAAACAACTGTTCTCGGAATACAGTTTGAGACTTAGCAAACCTATGGATGTTGATCAACCAGAAGCAGAAAATCCTTCACATATTATAGATGACTTATCTGATGATGAAGAATGTGATGGTCTTGATTCTCTATACAACAAGCTAGTTAGATCTAAGGGACCAGTAGAAGGTCGCAGTGAGTTAGATATCTACTTAACTGAGAAGGCAGAGGTTAGAGTGGAGAGTTCTTTGGGTTTCTCGTATGATGTCCTCTCATGGTGGAAGTGCAACAGCCAGAAGTTCCCTATCTTATCTGCAATGGCTAAGGATGTTCTAGCTATTCAAGTCTCCTCTGTTGCTTCAGAATCAGTTTTTAGCACAAGTGGTCGAGTCTTGGATCCATATAGGAGTTCTTTAACTCCTTTTATGGTTGAGGTTCTGCTTTTGACTCAGCAATGGCTTAGGTGCAACTTCAAAGCAGATGATGAAGTTGCAAACATAACCCAAATGATGGAGGATGCTGCATTCTTTGAATCCCTTGGTAAGTGTAACATTTCTGTTTATATACATTCATTTCTTCATACCATCTTACTTCTAACACTTGTTTGTTTTCCTTGTGTAGATTCTCGGAATGCACAGACTCAATGAATCTTCTTTTTATAAGTTGAGTATTGTTCTTGCTTGTTACTTGATTGAATATTGACTATTGGAATATATAAGATTTTATGTTCTAAGCCTTCTTTCTTTTCAATGTTTGCAGGTAATCATGGCTGCTGCTCTTTTGTCCTTTTTGATGTGGATTAGCAGCTTTAACTTAACTACTGGCGCAAATGGAAGCTCCTCTTTTGTATATCATGACTAGGATAAGGAGCCTGCGACCAAGACCATTAGACCACCAGCCAACAGCCGTATGGTATTGATCCAATACCCTCTCTCTCTCTTTTGAACAATGTGATGGTATTGTTTCAATTCTCAACTCTTCTTTAGGCTTTTTTTGGTTCATACTTTATGATGTATTTCATGGCAACTAACTAGGGTCTGTAATGGTACATTGATGAGTAAAGTCTCATATTTTTTGGCTACTTCGGTTTAGGAAAACCGAACAACATTGAATCTCGGTTTTATTCGGATAAGGATTTTATGTTGCAAACCGAACCGAACTACCCGAGAACCATTTAAACCGTTCCGAATCTTTATTCGGATTATCTCGGATCAAATTTGCAAATTCTGATTAACCCTATAAACCGAATATACCGTTCCGAACATACCAAAAATTTCGAAAACCCAGGGCTAGTTTAATCGCTTGTGTGTATAGCTTGTTACTTGGGAGGATTGCCTCACTAAGTATTTATGATAATACTTACGCATCTCATTTGTGTTGTTGATGCAGGTAAAGGCTTGTGTGGCCGTGGGATCATGGCAATGAGGAGGAGGATGATCTAGGGACTCGTGTGTTATGTTTATGGATGTTTGGGTTTCGCTAAGTTGTTAGATTCTGTATACGGAGCTGTATAGAATTGACACTTACGTTGCTGGTTGTGTATTGTTAATGTTAATGTTATGCTTCCGCTGGTTGTTGTTCGTTATTGTTGATTGCTGTTAAGTGTTTAGTGAGTATGGGATCACTAGATATTAATGTATAAAAAAAATCGGGTTGGGGTGTTCCAATTTGGTATCAGAGCAGATTACGATTCTAAGATGTGTAGGAAATTTAATTGGTGAATTAGTTTCCTGATGATTGATGTGCGATGAGCTAGGGTGTTAGCATACTGAGAATTGATTATGGAGTGTTTAATCATTTTTGTGCTGTTGGAGTCCTAGTATCATCCTCTTCGAGCCTTAAATGAGATTCCACGGTAACTTGTGTGTTTTGTTGTTTGGTTGTTCAGTTTCTTAGCTTTCTTTTTTTGGGTAGTTTAGATGGCTAGAGGAGCTGGAGTTCGTGGTCGTGGCAGGGGTCGTGGTCACGGTAGAGGAAGGGGCCTCAAGGGTTCCGACGAGAGTGTTGGCCAGAGTGGTTTGCAAGTTGATCATTTGGAGCCCAGAATTGGGGCCGGTCTTTGTGCCAATGCAGTCGCCGCGGCTGGGGTTGGTGCCTGTGTGTATGCTGGTGTTGCTGGAGGCCCAGGAGTGAGGGGTGCAGCAGCGGGAGGAGCCTAGGTTCCAGATGGTGGCTTGGCGGACTTACTGAGGCAATTGCTGGAGCGGTTACCTAGAGTGGTACCAGTACAGGCTTCTGTTGCGCCACGAGTAGCGGAGGTGCAGCCGAGGGTTGCAGTTGCTATGAAGGCTCCTACATACATCAAGATGATGGAGCAGTTGTAAAAGATTGGTACTAGCTACTTTTCTGGTGGTACTAGTTCTGAGGAGGCCGACGCCTGGCGGACGCGAGTTGAGCGAAACTTTAGTTCCACTAGGTGCCCGGAGGAGTATTGGGTGGACTTGGCGGTGCATTTCCTGGATGGGGATGCTCATTTGTGGAGGCGGAGTGTGATTGCCAGGAGGAGACAGGCGGAGATGACTTGGGCGGACTTTGTGACGGAGTTTAACGCCAAGTACTTTCCTCAGGAGGCGCTTGACCGTATGGAGGCGCGTTTTCTCAAGCTGTCGCAGGGAGAGCGGACGGTTCGAGAATATGACAAGGAGTTTAACCAACTTTTGGTGTACGTGGGTCATGGTATGGAGAATGACCAGGCCCAGGCGAGGAAGTTCTTGTTGGGACTTAAGCCTGATCTGAGAGCACGGTGTAGGGGACTGAGCTATACCACGAAGGCGGGTTTGGTAGAGATGGCTGCTGAGATTGAGGGTGATCTCGAAGGGCAGGCTGTTCCGCAGCAGGAGGTTCTGAGCGATGGCGAGGAGCCTAAGCAATGACAGAAAAGAAAGAGGGAGGATCAAGGAACTTCGAAGGAGGAAGATTCCCTTGATGAGAGTCCAGAGTGAATGAGATGGAGATAGCTTTTGCTATGATGTTGCAATTTATTTTTCATTATGTATTTTCGTTTGGAGTTTAACGATTATGACATATTTAAATGATTAATAAGAGGAGTATTTCTTGGATTTGACTGGAGTTTGTCTTATTTAAGAAATGAGTTGTGCGGGTTCCAAAATGGAAAGTTTCCTAGAAAAGAGTTGTCTATTTTTGGAAAATTTTGGAGTAGGCAACCTGAGTGTGTGGTTGTTTACGTGATGTCTTGGAGGTCTAGTCGGGAGAGATGCTCGGAAGCGTTTAGTATTGTTGCTCAAGGGACATGAGGGTTCCAACAACTCGATGGGAGTGGTGTGTACTATGGAGATTGTTAGCTCGAGGGACTTTGTGTTCCGAGAGTGAGAGGGGTATGAGGGCATTGGGTGACGATCCGAGAGCAAACTTGAAGGTGACGACCTGAGAGTAAGTCCATTACCTAAGGTACCGAGATACCGTAGCTTAAAGGCAGAGGCCTAAGAGTGAGTCGGTATGTGCTCGAAGACTGCGGTCTGAGAGTAGAGGGAGTTGTGAGCAACAATGACTAGTAAATTGTGAGTATATTGACTAGACAGAGACTTTGTTTGAGGGTCAAGGAGTGCAGGCCGTAGAGTCGGTTGCACAGGAGTTCTTGACTGTCTGGTGGTGTTGCTAGATTCGAGGACGAATCTATTTTTGGTGGGGGAGAATTGTAACACCCGTGTTTCTGTTTTTGAAATGGGGTGTCGATCGACACCCAAGGGGTGTTTCGATCGACACGAGTAACTGGTGCGATTAGGGTTTTGTTTTAAAATCGTCCGGTTCGCTCGGTTTAGGGAAAGGAAACCCTAGGGATTGTATTTAAAGCCTGGAACTCGACTTTAGGGATTCAGTAGCCTCCTTGTCATTTTCTGAGAAGGGAAAAACAGAGAGAGAGTTATGTGAGTCCCTGAGAGCTTTTCCTGCAAGTTTCTGTGCAATTTCTGGGAGATCTTCCTATGGAGAAGGAGATCTGAGGCGTGTGGCGTCGTGAAGGGCTAGGACTGGGAGGATTGCCTCACTAAGTATTTATGATAATACTTACGCATCTCATTTGTGTTGTTGATGCAGGTAAAGGCTTGTGTGACCGTGAGATCATGACAATGAGGAGGAGGATGATCTAGGGACTTGTGTGTTATGTTTATGGATGTTTGGGTTTCGCTAAGTTGTTAGATTCTGTATTCGGGGCTGTATAGAATTGACACTTAGGTTGCTGGTTGTGTATTGTTTATGTTAATGTTATGCTTCCGCTGGTTGTTGTTCGTTATTGTTGATTGCTGTTAAGTGTTTAATGAGTATGGGATCACTAGATATTAATGTATATAAAAAAAAATCAGGTTGGGGTGTTTCATTCTAGGTCTGTTTGGACATTAGACGAAAAATAATAACAGTAAAAGTGGTGTATAAACGGTGAAAGGTGGTTCAGTAAATCTCGAGGCCAAATGTTTCATTAAAGAATTAGTGGTTAAATCTGACCAATGAGGTAAGGGTCAAAAATTTCTAATCTACCTATTTAAAGGAATTATATTTGTCGTTGTCCATTTGTTTATCTATCTTAAGGTTTTTGAAAAAGTATATGTTTATAAAATTTATTTTCCAGGTAGCTAATATAGTAGATGTATATTAGTTGAAGTTGTGTTGTGGACCTTGTGGTAGTGGACATATCGACTTTTTTTGTGCTTATATTTTTTTATCATTGGTGTTTGATTACATGAAGAAGATGTTACAATTTTCGTTATTGCAAGTTGTTGGGAATGCTCTGATACGGGTATTTGAGATTTTGTTATTGCTAAGAAATATTATTTACGGAGTATATCTATGAAAATGACAATGAGTTCTTAAAAATTCATCAGCAATGTTTGTACTAAGTTTGAGCTAAATGGCATGAGTTTGAAGCCAAAACTTAGTTATTGGCTTCTAAGCAGCTTTCATTGGTTTCTGTGAACAGAAGACATCTGATCGACAAAGAGCACATATACAACGGGCGGGTGTAGACAAAACAGTTCATTGCTATGATTGGTAAAACCATAGCTCATAACTCTTTTAGTTTCTCTATGCCTTGAGGAAGAGTTGAGTGTTTATAGGAAGTGAAATCATCAGATTGAGTTTTGTCCACCATTAAAAGTAGTGCTGTTTGTGTTTTTTTATTAATATTTTTTTAATAGATTTGATCAAACATCAGTGAGTTTCATAAAACAGAGAAAGAGGAAGCTCTGATATTTTAAACAAGGTGGATAGAGGATGCCATGGGGAGGAAAAAAGTTACTAGAATTAGGGATGAAACTATATAATATGAGTAAGACAAAAAAGAGAGGAGCAATAAAGGAAAGCAAAAGAAAGAGTAATATTTTTGTGGAAGATTCTCGAGATGATGGAATATTTTTGCCATAAAACTTGGAAGTTAAGACCAACAATAGATGTTGCAAATTACCAAACAAGTTGAGATGTTTCTGAGAAGTATGTGTTGCTTCACGCATCAATGAAACTTGACTAGCCATTGGCTAGGTTAAATAAATGACGTAAGCAACATAATTAGCAAGAGAAGTTATAATACATGTTCCAAGTTTGTTTAGACATTGGACATAAAACCAAAACTGTAAAAGTTGTGTGTACTTGAAAGGTGGTTCGCTAAATCTCGATATCGACTAAATAATTAGTGATAAGGCTCATAAACTTATAATCTACCTATATGAAAGAAATATAAGTTTATAAAATATATTTTTCAGGTAGTTAATAGAGTAGATGTACATTAGTTGAAATTGTATTGTGGTAGTGAACATAGTGGCTTGTTATGTTGCTTATATTTTCTAATCATTGGTATTTGATTACAGGAGGAGGACATTGTAATTTTCGTTATTGCAGGTAGTTAGGAATACTCTAATACAAGTATTTGAGATTTTGTTATTGCTTAGAAATGTTATACTTGAGTATATCTATGAATATGACAATGAGTTATGAAGAGCTCATCGACAATTGTTGTACTAAGCTTGAGCTAAATGACATGAGTTTGAAGGCAAAATTGAGTTATTGGCTTCCATGTCATATTTCAATGGTTTCTGTGAACAAAATACCTCTAATCTTCATTACTAGTAAGATGGGTGTAAGGAACTTCTTTAATCTTAAGAGAAGAAGTAGTGGATGGTGTGGGTGTTGCTAGCGCCATCAAGATGTTTAGCATAAACTTTGTTTCATAATAGAATATTGAACGTGCAACTTTGGAAGTGATATTGGTGGACATAATGAAATAGGGAAAAACGTCTATTTAAATGATGGTGGAAGTGGGATTGCTAGGATGAGGCTCTATAGTGTAGGTGCTGGTTTCAGTTTTAGGTCATGCTCAAATACTAATGGTGAAATGTTAATGCGAGAAACCAGTCGTGGGGAAGATACACATTTGACGACACAATTACAAATATCTCCCTATGATGTACCATTTTAAGGGTCGTGTGAACTTATTTGTGAAGCATTTCTAATTTGTTTTAGCTCTTGTTTTGATAATTTATGTTTTTTATGATTAAAAATTTTCTTGTCTTGTATAGATATTGGCGTGTGAGTGCATTCCTGATTTGAAGAGTAGGTTTCAAGTTGATGTAGTAGGTGCAATCACAAAGTATCCAAGGATGTGCAATTAGAAAATAACGTTTTTGGAAGTGCAACGGTTAGAAATTTCTCGTTAACTCTAAATTGTTATAAATAATAATGTAAGGTTTATTTTAATTTTGGAAATCTCTTCATTCATAGGTAATTCATATCATTTAAGAATCTAAACTGTCGTAGATTCCTCTTATGACTAGCATTATAGAAAATGAAGAAATACAATTGAGTGTTCTACTTGATGTGAGTCGGGAGCAACGCCTATGTGTAGAAAAGAAAAAGATGTGCTAGAAAAAAACTACATGATTTAGATGTTGCTTCTCGAAGACGAAATGTGACAGAGGAGCAGCAAGATGAGGAGATTATCCCGCCATAGTTTTCTAGAACTGTGAATACTCTGAAGTCTCTTGAAAGTAAACTGATGAGGGCGATGAATGCAGGGTTAAAATAGCTCAATAAGAGGATTGAGAAGCTGTATAATCTCTAAGACAGAAGGGTGACATATATTGAACTTTTACGTGAACGATGCGTTAAATAAAAGGTAAAGGGTTGAATTTTGATGCTAGTGATGATGAGATAGGAACTGGGTTTTAGAAGGATGCATCAATGGATGGTGAGATGGGAGCTGTGTTTGAGAAGAAAGCAAATAAGACTGATGAAATGGATTATAAAGAAAATAAGCCGGCAACAGGAAAAGAGGTTGTTGAGATGGCTGATGAAACTCAGTTGAGCAGACGCAATAAAAGGAAATAAGGCTGAAGAGAGAAATGATGAGGTAGCTGGTGAAGAAGATGAAGCAGCAACATGAAAAGAGGTTGATGATATGGCTGGTGAAGCTTCAACAAGAAATGAGGCTGAAGGGATAAATGATGAGTTGGCTGGTTGAGAAGATGAAGCAACAACAGGTTAAGAGGCTGATGAGAAACTGAAATAAACGAGGGATGGACGTTGCTGAAGATAAAGACTTATGTTAAGAAGATGAAGAGAACAAGTCAACCTTCAAAATACCTTAAAAGTCCGTAAACAAAGGGGAATAAGAGAAAGATGAAAGGTGAACCTGCAAAGTAACTCGTGTGTGCAACTCATATATTTTTTTTGTGTAATGGATAAATGGTTGTACTTTTTGTGATTGACATTAGTTAGATGGATTGTATTTTGGTACTGAAATATTTTAGGTCAACTGGGAAATGTTAGGTACAACTAGGATATTTTAGGTACAACTGAGATATTTTAGGTACAACTGAGACCATTTTTTAAAATGAATTATTGAAATTGATTTAAAATGTGTATTAAAAGTCAATTTTAATGGATTAAAACGAAATTATGTAAAATAAGAAAGAAAATGGATTAAACCGAAATTAATGAATTCAAAATTGATGAATCACGTGTTTAAAATGAATCTCATTTAACACATGTTCTAAAAAAATAATAAAATTCTCATAAATTTTTCAAGTAATTGTTTTTCAAACCTATAGTTGTACAATCATAAACATAGTTATACATTAATATTTTAATATAACTACCAGTAGTATCTTACAAAAAATTTATTTATAATTACTTGGATGAATATTACAAAGTGACTATCGAAATATTATGAATATTTGCTCTTTGTAGGAAAAGATCCATAAGATGACCATAAACTTTACAAAGTGACTATAAAGACTAGTAGTATGTGTATATGTTTGTATTTAGTAAAATACAAATAGATAGATTTAGTTGAATTTTAAATTTGAGTACTCTAAATTTATATTTAGTTGTACCATAGTTGTACCACGGGTATGAGAATGGCCGAGTTTTAAATTAAACGTAATTATACCCTAGTTGTATATGTTACTGTCAGTTGTACCATAACTGAAGAAACCTGTTTTGCAATCAAAAACAGAACAATCGAGTCTTACAACTAAAAACAAAATAAAAGATGATGAGATACACTCCCTACATATAAATTAAACACGAAAAATGTCATACAAGATTTCGATAGATTTTTTTCTTCTTTCCTTGATATTTTCCTACGGAAGGAAATCTTGTTATCCGTGGTCTTCCTTTTTTCTTTTTATTGTCATCAACCGGATGAGGAAATGCAAACTTCTCTCGTACATGATTAGGTAGAACCCACTTATACATATGGGGAACTGGATATATCGTTCGGTAATATGCCAATGACCACTGCTCCATCCAATAATATTTGGAGCATAAATCTTGTATTGAATCTCATTATCTATATTCTTAGTTGCTTCCATCATAGGAACTATTGCATGAACACACGGATATTGATCAATATCAAATAGCTTGGAAGACCAAGTTTTGTTTTTCAGGTCCACCAAATAGTCAACGCCATCAACTCTAGTCACATTGTATTCCAAAAAGAAGCTATTTAGTTCATTCCAAAAAGGCATCATCATTTGCATAGTTGGTGTGTATGCATAAGTCTTTCTAAGTTTCTTAAACCACTTAGCCACTTTATCAACAATAACACCAGTCATGGCAAAATAGATGAGGTTCAATGAGAAAGAGAAAGAAATGAAGAGAGAGGGAAGAGTGACAGAAGCTGACATGACAAAATAGATGAGGTTCAATGAGAAAGAGAGATCCGCATATAAACTAGACAAAATAAGAATTAATATAGAAAATATAGAGAATATTGTTCACTTTTTTGTTAAGTGGTAGTTATTAATTTTGTTTTTTTTTTCTTATGGTTAGATTTGTAAATTTTCTTTTAATTTTTTTTTAAAAAATGAAAAATAAATAAAAAATAAATTCTTCGCTACAAGTAACTAAAGATAGTGTAGAAACAAATTTTAGACATAGGTGCACAAGAGAAGTAAATGTGAAGAAAACACTATATTAATATCAAAATAATAAAAGACCATTTGTTCTAATAGTACCAATTTGTAAAAATTTCACTATTAATTGGTACAATATTCCATATTTTATATTTTCAGCCATTCATTAAAAAAAAATACATTATAGTAAGTAGCAATATAATCAATGGACCATCTATCCAAATTCTCTCATTCATGATTTATCTCTTCTCAATATATGTAAGCGGTTGATTGGCTTTATTACATATTACAATAAAGAAGTGAAATAACCTTAATTGAGTAAAATAAGTAATGAGGATATATAGAATAAATGAATATAGTGTAGAATTTATTCTCAATAAGAAAGAGAGATGTACATACATGACCGGTCCTATTAATTTAGTGGCCTAAAGCAAATTAACATATGTATTATTGTTTTAAACTATTATATTTTAACAGTTATAGCTTGTTATAAATATAGGAAACCACATTAAAGTAGAAAAAGAAAATGGAAACAAAAAGAGGGAAAGGCCGAGAAATGTGTCAAGCTGAGAAAAAAAAAACAAAAAATAAGAAATAAGGTTGTATAGGCGGGTTGAACAAAAACAAAATACTCAACTATAAAGTATTTAACCGCTAGACTAAAGCTAACTTTCTATATATGTAGCCCTTGATTGTTTATATATTTTTGTGGCCTCAAGCATAAGGCTTTACCAGCCTTATATAAGGGTCGGCTCTGTGTACATAATGAGAATTAAAATAGAAAACATAGAAAATATTGTTCAGTTTTTTTTGTTAAGTGGTAGTTATTTAATTTTGTTTTTTCTTATGGTTAAATTTGCAAATTTTCCTTTTAAAAAACAAAAAATTGTAAAAAAACAAATATAAATCTGTTTTACAAATAAATGAAGATAGTGTACAATTACATAATAGCATACTTTTCTTGAGTTTGTATACAAAAAACATACTTTCTAAATATAACATACTTTTTTCATCTTTTCTCTCTCTAACATTTTAATCAACGATTTTGCCCTTCTAAAAATTATTAGAAACAAATAAGGAAAATGTGAATAATAGGAGCATGGTTTTAAAATAGTTTAAATACATTTGATATAAACCGTCAGATTAAATATGCCCAGTTAAGATTATATGGCTGAGATTGAAAAGTGTACTTTCAATCTTTACCATTGAATAAAATTGAATTGAATGGATGTGATTTAGTGCAGCTAAATAAAGTAGTTGTACTCTCCTCCATGTTATGTTTGCTCCTTTTTTATATCGTTCAAAACTTAAAATATTTTTGATTATATACAGAAATCACATTTATATTTTTTCTACATTTTAACATCCATTTTGACATATTTTTAAGTGTCAACTAATAAATTCAGTTAATCCACCATAAGAATCTCATTTGGATGATGAGTTGTGGATGATGTTATATGGATGAAGTTTCAACACAAGCATCGAATGTATCAACACCTTCATCATCACATGCTTATTTCTCAAACTTGTAGGTCCGTGAAAGTAAATTGGTGTATGTAGTTGGGCCCTGTTCGTTTCCTTATCCAGACGCAGTATCTGGATGCAGATGAGCATTGTTGTTCGTTTAGTGTTTATTTAGCACATAAACCGGATGTTGCGTCTGGTTATAGTTTCAAAATTCATTCACAAAAACTAAAATATCTGGATGAGTCAAATCGGTGCGTTCAACTATAGTAAACTCATCTCATAATGATAAAAGTCTAAAATACCCCTCTATTTTTTGAATAATTACAAAACAATTTGCCCAATTCTAAACCTAATTCTCCACGTCTCGAGCTCACTTCGACGAGCTCACTCTTGCGCAGCCATGTCTCCCCAATCCTTCACCTTCACCTTGTTCTTCAGCAAGCTGTAATTCGTCGAACAGAGGTCTTCAACCATCGCCAGTTCCCACAGGAAACCCATGTAATCTTCTCTCGCTCGATTTCGAAGTTGGGTCAAGCTTGCTTAGTTTCGAAATTCTAACCTAATTCTCTACATTGCTGACAGATCTTCTTCTTAACACAGAACTCATCGGCGTAGCTGTCTTCTTCTTCTTTCTCCGGTAAGTTTCTTCTTCTTCTTCTTCTTCTTCTTCTTGTTCTTCTTCTTTCTCCGGTAGGTTCTTCAATCAGACTTCTGCTTATGTTCTGATGTTAGTTGCTGAAACCCTTTTAATCCTTTATTTCTCTCGATTTCATTTTGAGCAGATGGGTTAGCTTTGATTTTCGATATCACTATATCTTAGAATGGTATCTGTTGTTATTTTGGTCGAGCTGCGCTTAATGTTTTCTGGGTCGAGTTCAAAATCTTTTGTTGGACTTGTTTGAACTGGCGATTAATAGGTTGATGACGCAGTCAGATGCACTAAGACAACAAACGTTGGTCTTAGAATTGAAGATTCAAGTTCGCGGGTGTCAAACTTGAAGAAAAACTCTGGAATCCACCAGAAAAGGTAAGCTCGAAATCTCGAAAGCTTTGATTGATAATAAGAATAAAAGTCGTCCCTAAAACATACAACCTAGCTCTCTATTTATAGAGAAAGCCTAATGCATAAAAAGGAAAATTACTAGAAACGTAATTAGAAAAAGGAAAACACTTAAAAGGAAAATAACTAGAAAGACTTGTAAGCAGACTTCTAAAATATTAAGCAGACATGTAAGCAGACTTCTAAAATATTAAGCAGACTTGTAAGCAGACTTCTAAAATATTAAGCAGACTTGTAAGCTAATCGTCTCCTGCATCAGTCTCCTCCACCTCCAAAGAACTCGTCCTCGAGTTCTCATTTGGATAAAGAACACTATCCGCATGATACTCATGAATGTCCGCCACATTGAACGTTCGAGAGATGTTCATGTCGTCCGGAAGATCCACCACATAAGCATTGTCACTTATCTTCTGCAAAATCTTGAATGGTCCATACTTTCGAGGCTGAAGCTTGCGATATGTACCCACTGGAAACCGTTCTTTTCTGAGAAATACCATCACTTCATCCCCTTCGTTGAAAACTTTGTGCCTTCGACGCTTATCGGCTGCTTGTTTGTTCTTTTGCCCAGTTCCCTCCAATCTAGTTCGTACTGCTTCTTTAGTCGCAAAAATGTCTTTAGCCATGGCTTCAGCTGAAACACTAACTCCGGGAGCTTTAGGTAATGGAACCAAGTCAACAACATGCTTCGGAACAGAAGTGTATACCAAAGAAAATGGTGACTTCCCTGTAGCTGAATGCACGACACTATTGTAGGCGAACTCAACCTGTGGTAACGCCAAATCCCACTGCTTCGGTTTGTCTCCACAAACACTTCTGATCATATTCCCCAATGTCCTGTTTGTTACTTCCGTTTGTCCATCACTTTGTGGATGAGCCGTAGAGCTTCATTTCAAACTTGTCCCAAATATCCTCCACAATGTAATCCAAAAGTGACTAAGAAATTTGGTATCCCTGTCCGAAACAATTGATTTAGGGACACCATGAAGTCGCACAATCTCACGAAAGAACAACTTGGCAATGTTAGATGCGTCTGCAGTCTTCCGACAGGCAATGAAATGCGTCATTTTGGAAAACCTGTCAACAACAACAAACACGGAATCCATGCCCCGCTGTGTTCTCGGCAACCCCAACACAAGATCCATAGACAGGTCTTGCCAGATATCTTCAGGAATAGGTAAAGGCATATAAAGTCCAGTGTTTTGAGATTGCCCTTTAGAAACCTGACAGATGTAACACCTTCGAACGATAGCAGTAGCGTCTCTCCTTAGATGCGGCCAAAAATACCTCTCCTCTAAGCTAGCAATGGTCTTGTCTCTTCCCAAATGGCCACTTAGACCACCACTGTGCAATTCTCGGATCAACTTCTCCCGTAACGACGAGCAAGGAATGCACAGTCTGTCGCCTTTAAAAAGATAGCCATCTCGAATATGGAAGTCTGCAGAAGGATGCTTACCATTGCACTTGTCCCATAATTCCTTGAATTCAGCATCACCTTCATATAACTCTTTCAAAAATTCGAAACCCACAATCTCATGTGCTAAGGTAGTTAGCAAAGAAGCTCTTCTACTCAAAGCATCAGCTACCTTGTTAAGAGCTCCGGACTTATGCTGAATAATGAAAGGAAATATTTGCAGAAAGCTTACCCACCGAGCATGCATTTTATTTATCACTTTCTGATTGTGAAGAAACTTCAGAGCTTGGTGGTCAGTAAACAGAATAAACTCTCACTGAACCAAGTAATGTTCCCATTGCCGAAGAGCTCGAACCACCGCATAGAACTCTTGGTCATAAGTACTCCACTTCTGTCGTGCTTCGCTTAGCTTTTCACTAAAGAAAGCTATTGGTCTTTTCTCCTGTGATAAAACAGCACCAATTCCTACACCACTAGCATCGCATTCCACTTGGAATACCTTATCAAAATCTGGCAGTGCTAACACGAGAGCAGTACAAAGCTTCTCCTTAATCAATTCAAAACTCTCGTCTTGTTCCGGACCCCATTGAAACTTCCCTTTCTTCAAGCATTCAGTAATAGGTGCAGTAATGGTACTGAAGTTTCTTACAAACCTCCTGTAGAACGTCGCTAAACCATGGAAGCTGCGTACTTCGGTTGCGGTTTTGGGAACGGGCCAGTCTCTTATTGCACGTACTTTAGCTTCATCTACTTGAATCCCATCCTCTCCAACGATAAACCCCAAAAACAGCAGCTTGTTTGTGCAGAAATTGCATTTCTTTAAATTCACGAACAACTGGTTTTCTTGGAGGACTTGCAACACCTGCCTTACATGCTCCAAATGGTCGTCCTTGTTTTTACTATAGATCAAAATATCATCGAAATAAACTACCACAAAGGACCCGATGAAAGGACGGAGAACCTGGTTCATCAATCTCATGAAAGTACTAGGTGCGCTGACAAGCCGAAAGGCATGACTAACCACTCGTACAATCCGTCTTTAATCTTAAAAGCAGTCTTCCATTCATCTCCAGGCCTGATTCGAATCTGATGGTACCCACTTCGAAGATCTATTTTCGAAAACACCTTTGACCCATTAAATTCATCAAGCATATCTTCCAACCGAGGGATAGGAAACCTGTATTTGATTGTTATCTTGTTGATGGCTCTGTAATCAACACACATTCGCCATTGATTACCCTTCTTTGGAACGAGAAGAACCGGTACAGCACAAGGGCTCATACTCTCGCGGATTAACCCTTTCTTCAACAAGTCTTCAATCTGTTCTCTTATAATTTCATTCTCTTTAGGGCTCATTCGGTAGTGTGGAAGGTTAGGTAGACTAACACCTGGAATCAAGTCAATGTGATGCTGTATATCATGCATAGGAGGCAGGTTGTCAGGCAGTTCTTCCGCGACCAACTCTTTAAAGTCTTCCAAAATTTCTAAAACTTCACGTGGAGTTGTCACCTCTTCCGTCACGGCACTCAACACCCCTTTGACTACAATCGGATAAAAACAACTTGATTCCTTAACAGCTTTGTCAAGTTCTTTGTCATCATGTGTTAAGACTAGGAAGCTTGACTTTTTTTCCTTTGCAGCGCTACTGAAATCCGTCACAGGAGCCATCGCAATCCTATGGGTTCCCCATGTAAATAGTATCACGTTGTCTCGCCCACGGTAAGTGATGTCGTTATCATATTGCCAAGGCCTCCCAAGAAGTATATGACACACATCCATATCGAGAACATCACAAACTATCTCCTCCTTGTAATGCTTCCCTATAGATATAGGAATTTTGCAAGTCTCTTTAACTCTTACTTGTGACCCCTTCTTCACCCATCCAAGGCCATAAGGCTTTTCATGCTGAGTCGTAGGTAACTTCAGATGTTCCACCAGCTTTTGAGAAATTAAATTCTCAGAACTCCCGTTATCGACGATTACGTTACACACTTTGTTTTGAATAGAACAGTGGGTTCTAAACAAATTCTTTCGTTGACCCTCCTCTTTAGGAGATAGCAAGATTCGTTGAAGCACAATATTAATCCTTTCTTCAGAATCCTCTTCAGCAAATTCGACTCCCTCATACTCGCCATCCTCAGCGAAATCGTCTTCCTCGCCTTCTAATAAAGCAACCGTTTTTCTAGAGGGACAAACATTCGACCTGTGACCAGTTCCTTGACACCGAAAGCACTTGTCGAGGGTTGGCCTAGCATAAGAATTGGCTTGTTTTGAAGCTGGGGCTTTGTCCTTTTGAACACCACTACCGGAACTACTTGCTCCTTTGTTGCTAGCGTTGGAATCTTTGTTAACCACGCCTTTGTCTTTCTCTCCGGCTGGTTCGAAGTTGTTCTGAACCGAGGGTCTCCTGAAGTTTGTGAATCCTCGAGATGACTTCTCTGCCAATTCTGCTTTCAAAGCTAGACTTGAGGCTTCTTGCAATGTCCATACAGTCTGTAACCCTATCCTTCCTTGAAGAGAACTCTTTAAACCACTGATGTACCTAGCCACTATCTGATTCTCTGTTTCATTCAAATCATTACGTTCCGAGAAACGTAAGAACTCGGCCGTATACTCCGTCACGGTTCTGCTTCCTTGTACACAATCAATGTACATCTTGTAGAGAATCTGCTCGTAGTCTTCTGGCAAGAAACGGTCCATCATCAGTTGTTTCATTCGACGCCACGTTCTAACGGGACCCTTCCTCTGTCTTTGCCTTTGAAGAGCCAATTTATCCCACCAAACAGCAGCAATCTTCTTTAATTTGATTGCCACCATCTTAACTTGCTTATTCTCAGGAACCTCCATGACTTCGAAAAATCTATCAACATCGATCTGCCAATCCAAGAACTCCTCAACCGCCATAGTCCCGTTGAATACTGGAATATCAGCCTTGACTCGATAGTCATGATTGTGTCGTTGATTCCTTTGTTCTTCAACTTCCTCTTCAGGATCCTCCTCCGAGCTTGAATTGTTATCAATGACACGGTTGTGCCTGCCTTGCTGTCAATTGTTCCCAACAGGCAATCGGTTGTTTCCACCTTGTTGGACCTGAATTGGTTGTACAAAACCTTGATTGTTTCTGCCTTGCTGATTCTGAAGAGGTCCTCTCTCTCCATCTCTTTCGCCGGCGTTATGAACCTGATTGGGAAAAGCCGCAACCTGATTGTTTATTGCCGTCGCCAGATTAGCCATCTGAGTGGTTAAGGCGGCGAAGTCCGCTCTCAAACCCTCAAAATCTGCCTTAGTCACCGGTTGATCACCCATAGCTGTGTAAGTTTCGAAAAGAGAAGGAGAAAGCCTGCTCTGATACCACTTGACGCAGTCGGATGCACTAAGACAACAAACGTTGGTCTTAGAATTGAAGATTCAAGTTCGCGGGTGTCAAACTTAAAGAAAAACTCTGGAATCCACCAGAAAAGGTAAGCTCGAAATCTCGAAAGCTTTGATTGATAATAAGAATAAAAGTCGTCCCTAAAACATACAACCTAGCTCTCTATTTATAGAGAAAGCCTAATGCATAAAAAGGAAAATTACTAGAAACGTAATTAGAAAAAGGAAAACACTTAAAAGGAAAATAACTAGAAAGACTTGTAAGCAGACTTCTAAAATATTAAGCAGACTTGTAAGCAGACTTCTAAAATATTAAGCAGACTTGTAAGCAGACTTCTAAAATATTAAGCAGACTTGTAAGCAGACTTCTAAAATATTAAGCAGACTTGTAAGCTAATCGTCTCCTGCATCAGTTGAGCTTAAGGGGAATTGTTAGGTTGAAAGTATGAACATATCACAGCTGATCTCTTTTTGGTTTTACTTTGCAGTCTAGAGTGGTTTTGATAAAGAGAGTTGTTTTACTTTGCAGTCTAGAGTGGATATTTGTCTTTGCTGATCTCTTTTTGGTTTTACTTTGCAGTCTAGAGTGGATATTTGTCTTTGCTGATCTCTTTTTGGTTTTACTTTGCAGTCTAGAGTGGATATTTGTCTTTGCTGATCTCTTTTTGGTTTTACTTTGCAGTCTAGAAGTGGAAGAATCAAAAACTAGACATGACATCCGTACCTGGCAGTGATGTAAGTATTTCTCTAATCTCTAGTCTTTTGAAATGTGTTGTTTTTCTGTGAATGCTATGTGTTAGAATTCTCTGTCCATGTTAGTATTTAATGAAATATTATTGTTCATAGACTCTACTATGGAGTGATGAACAAACAAGATTTTATCTTCAACTAAGAGTTGAAGAAACGCTGAAAGGTAATGTGAGAAAGCAGATTGTGAATGAAGCTGCGAGAAACATGATTATAGATAAGTTTTATGATGCATTTGGGGAGAGGCATGCATGGACAAAGTTTAGGAACAAGTTTAACACTTGCAAGAAGCAATACAACACTATGAAGAGGTTGATTCACAGAACTGGACTTGGATATCATCCAAATGGGTCAATAAAAATGACTGATGATTGGTGGGATGGGATTTGTAAAGGTACACTTTAGAATCCATTACCTTTGTTTGTGTGTGTAACGAGTGATCGTCTAGCTCCATATTTTTTGTTCTTTGATTATAGGAATGGCCTGGAGCTAGGAAGATCAAAGATAAACCAGTGCCTAATTCAGATTTAATGGAACAAGTTTTTGGGGCTGTTCATGTAAGTGGAGCTGAAGGATGGAGTGCTCAGCAGGGTGAAAACGAGTTAGACAACATTGATCTAGATGATGACGATGATGTTGCATCTGAAGCAAGGCAATCCAATTCTACAAATCGTGAAACATATGTTCCCTCAGCCTCTAATGCTCCACGGGCCTCCAATGCTCCCTCAGCCTCTAATGCTCCACGGGCCTCCAATGCTCCCTCAGCCTCTAATGCTCCACGGGCCTCCAATGCTCCCTCAGCCTCCAATGTCTCAAAGTCTAAACGAAAGAGGCGTGAAAAAGTAGCTGTAGCAGAAGTTCTTTCTCAGAAGAACAGCCTAATAGAAAGCCATCCAGATTTGTGTTGCTCACAGCTTAAGGCTATGAGAGTGTTACATTCTTTGTCTAGCATAAGAATGTGGTCTCCATTGTACAAAGCTGCTTATAAACATTAGATGCATTCGCATTGCTAACGGGACAGAATCACTAGATGCATTCGCATTGCTAACTGAGGATGATGATGTTGATTTGTTATTAGAAGAATTTTATGGAGTTACTAATCATTCTCTTCCTCGAGAAATACAGAGAACAAACCGAGGTGGAGGTTGGCGTCGTGTTCAACGCCTCATGTTTGAGAGTGAGAAGCAATGTTTCGACATCTTAAGGATGAATCAAGGGACTTTTATAAATCTATGCTCTAGGCTTGAAGAATACTACAAACTTGAAGAATCATGTCACGTCTATCATGAAGAAAGTGTGGCAATGTTTGTTGAAATGGTTGCACAAGATGTAACAGTCCGAGTCTTGGCTGAGAGATATCAACGTTCTTTGGATACTGTCAAAAAAAAAACTTGATGATGTTCTAAATGTTCTACTGAAGCTTGCAGCAGACATCGTTAAGCCATCAAGAGGAGAGTTTACTTCTCCTAGTCCTGTTCTAGTAAACGATGATAGGTACCTTTTCTTTTTTTTTTTTTTCTATAAATGGCTTACTTCTCCTAGTCCTGTTCAAGTAACAATATGATTCAAAATATATCAGATTCAAAATTTCGGTTCTAAACTCTGTTTTTGCTTGTAGATAGTGTTTCCAAACGACATGGTTTGGTTTGGTCTGCTAATTTGTTTGAGACTTATAAAGTGCTTTGTCGTTTGTTGTGCTTTGGTTATGGTATTGTTCTCAGGATGACATAGAAATATACTGCCGATTATAGGTATTGGCAACTAATGGTTTTCTTTCATGTGCTGCTTATTTCAATGATTATAGGTATTGGCCGTTTTTCGAAGATTGCATTGGTGCTTTAGACGGAACTCACATATCTGTCCGTCTGCCATCTGACAATGCATAACCATTCAGAGACAGGAAAGGAGAACCAACAATAAATGTTCTCGCAATATGCAACTTGAATATGCGATTCATTTACACATATGTTGGAGTTCCGGGGAGAGCACATGACACTAAGGTACTTACACATTGTGCTACACGTGAACCTTTCTTCCCTCACCCACCAGATGGTAAATACTATCTAGTTGACTCGGGTTATCCAACAAGAACCGGTTATCTTGGCCCGCATCGTAAAACTAGGTATCATCTGGATCAGTTTTCTAGGGGAGGACCGCCAACTAGCACTAGAGAACTATTTAACCGTAAGCATGCTGGTCTACGTTCTATGATAGAGAGAACATTTGGGGTTTGGAAAGCGAAGTGGAGGATTTTAGACAGAAAACATCCAAAGTATGAGCTTAAGAAGTGGGTGAAGATTGTGACAGCTACTATAATACTTCACAACTTTATTCGAGATTCAGAGTATGAAGACCGTGATTTCACTCATTGGGAAACAGTAGATGTGTATGAACATCATGGTGACCAAGCAGAAGAAGAGGTTGAGCATACTCTATACTTTCCAGCTGGTGATAGAGCAATGGAGATAGCAAGAGGACGTCAACTTCCGTATTAGCAAAATAAGCCGTCTGTGTGCCTTCTTCTGACATGGATATCAGAAAGTTGCGTAGATTTGTTCTTGATGGTTGCTTCTAAATTATAACAGTGTACTTCCCTATTCGTTTCTTGATGTGTTTTTAAAGTGGTGTTTAGACAATTTTAAGCTGTAGGTGAATCTTCACTCTACACATTTATACGAGGTGTTGTGGTTTGAATTAAAGAAATTTTTCATGTTTAGACCAAAAAAAATTTGAATTTGAGTTTAATGGTTTTAGAATTTTGTAATCCATGAAAAATGGATTTTGATGTTTATTTTTGTTTATGTTTATTTTATTTGAAGCTAAATATAATTTTTGACAAGTTAATTTCATTTTAGACATCATTATATTCATGTTTAGACCAAAAGGAGAAATAAGGACTTTTTGGTCATTTTACACAAAATGCATTCAGATACAACTACAAAAATAACAAACGAACATAACTGCATCAAGATACAATTTCTGGACGCATGTATCAAAATCGCAAACGAACACATCTGATTACTGCGTCCAATAACTGTCTCCAGATACTGCGTCTAGAAATCTCATCAAGTTTAGGAAACGAACAGGGCCTTACTAGTCTCTGTATGATCTTTCACATTAACTTCTGATAAAAAGTATTTCTTGAAGTTATTGTTAGTCACTTTGGTCACATACTTAACATAGTTTTTTTGTCTGGATATGATACTTAACAGAGTTTTCTTGATCTTTCAGAAATATTGATTTAAACTGATATTTTATGAGTATTTCACATATTTTTACAAAATATTATTTGATCATTTTTCCTCTAAGTTAAGTATTCCTAGTGAAAGAAATAGATTAACAAACTAAGCTTTTAACATGTGTCTGTGACGATAACATTTTTTAGATAGTGGGCATTGGGCATTATGAAAATAACTTACCGTTCTTGATCGCAAATCCAAAACTATAAGGCACGGTTCCTTAGTAGCACTATTCACTGTTCTTCAAATTAAACCCCACTACTCGTGAACTTTATCTGTTCTATGCTTGCTCATAATTATTAACTTCTCTAACTTACTTTTGCAGATGGACTCAAGTTTATTTCCAGAACGAAAAGGTGACGAAGATGATAACAACATGGCTCAGAGTCCGGAAAGTATCCAAAAATCCAAAGGCAAACAAAATGAGAAAGATGGTAGAAGTGAATCAAAAACCAAGCTACCAAAGTCGCAGCGGAGAACCACAGTAACACCAATGGATACAAGGTCTTGAGTGTGGGATCACTCCACTTGAATTTAAGGAAACATAAACACGTGCAATTGTAACCATTGTGCAAAGAGTATGAGTTGTCTTACAAAATTTCAGGGACTTCAAATTTTAGTACACATATGTTGACTTGCAAAAAATACAAGGCATGGAATGAAAGAGAAAAGCAATCGAATTTAGATCAAGATGGTCGTGATTATAATATGAAAATGATGAAGGTTTCTAAAGAGGTGGTTAGGGAGGCCACAAACGAGATGTTGGTATTGGCTGAATTACCTTTTGCTTTTGTTGAATTTGTTGCTTGGAGATACTTTTGTAAAAATTGCAAACTGTACGAACCTCATTCTCGTAGAACAACTACAAGGGATATTGTGGAGTTTTTGGTAAAAAAGAAAGAAGAAAGAAGATTTGAAGAAGATGTTCAAATTTACTAAGTAGAGAGTGTCTCTTACAATAAACATTTGGGTTGCTTCAACCACTGGGGCAAGTTATATGGTCATTACTTTGTATTTTGTTAATGCAAATTGGAATCTGAGGAAGTTTTTCATCGATTTCGAAAATGTTTCTGATCACAAATGATCTATTGTATCAGCTATCCTTCTCGAGTGTTTGGCGGACTTGGGCATATAGAGGCTCTTCACTATCACGATTGAGAATGCCACAACCAATACTTCAGCACTTAAGAAGTTTCAAGATACATTTAGGTTAGTGGGAGATGACTCGTTGGTGTTAGGTGGAAAGTGTTTGCACATGCGGTGTGCTTGTCACATTCTGAATTTGGTAGTTAAAAAAAGGTTAAAAGAGGTGGAGTCTTCTGTAACTACTATTTGCAATGGGATCACGTATGTGAGGTCTAAGACTCAGAGATTGAATTTATTTGACCTGCGTGTTGATAACTCTAAGCTGACTAGAGGAAGCTTGCCTTTAGACAAAAAGACTAGGTGGAATTCAACATATCTAATGCTAACCAAAGCTATCAAGTATAGGTTAGCATTTGATAAGATGGAGGCTGAGGATATACCTTTAAATGATTACTTTCTAAAGTATGAAAGAGATGGGGAAAAAATGTGTGGACCACCTAATTCAGAAGATTGGGACAACATTGATAGACTAGTAAGCTTTCTCGATATTTTTTACAGTTCTACTCTTGAATTTTCTACATCTACCAAAACTTGTTCTCAAAAATGCTATGATGAGATTGTATCAATTGAGATGAATCTCTCTGACTTGTTCTTGAGTAGTGATGAGGTAGTTATGAAAGCTTATGAAATGAGAGAGAAGTTTGACAAGTATTGGGATGGTTTGAAGACTATTAATAAGCTTTTGATTGTTGTTAGTGTATTCGATCCTAGAAACAAAATGCAGTTTACAAATCTTTGTTTTGAATAGCTTTATGGGAAAGATAGTAAAGAAACTAAGCAACTTACAGCTTCTGTAAATGTTTTTTTGTGTCAGCTGTGCGGTGAATACAATAGTAATTTAAGCAAACATCAAGAAGAAAGCCATGTAGCTCAGTCTCATTCTCAAACTCAATCTCCATCTTAGTCTGTGTCATCTTTTCAGTTTGGTCAAGAAGATCAATGTACAATGGACGCTACTACAACTGATACTCATCATGGCCGTCCAAATAAGAAGAGAATGAGAATGGTTTTCAAGGAATTGGTTATAAGGAAGGGAACCAAGGATGCAAGCAATGAGTTACAGTCATATTTGAGTGAAGAAGTTGCAAACCCAAGTATTCCACTGGGGACAAAATATGATGTGTTGGGTTGGTGGAAAGCAAACAGTGGAAGATTCCCAATCTTATCAGAGATAGCTAAAGATGTGTTGGCTATGCAAATCTCATATGTTGCATCCGAGAGTGCTTTTAGCACTAGTGCCCGTGTAGCTAACCTGTATAGAAGTTATTTGAGTCACTATATGATAGAAGTCTTGATGTGCACAGAAAAATGGTTGAAGGATGATATTCACTTAACTGAAAAAGAATTAGAGACCATTGAACAACTATTTGCTGAAGTTCGCATGATACTCTTGAAAAAGGTAATAGTTCTTCTTTTTAAAATTATGTATGTTCTTATCTATTTTTTGAAATGTGAATGCCAACTTTTCTATTCAAATTATATAGAGTTTGGAGTTTTCACATATTGAATTTGAAGTTGTTAGTTACTTGGTTTCTTTGGAGGACACAATAGGACTCGGCAGTCTCCGCTTCATGGGAATGGCAAAGTAAATCATGATACTCTTCACACTCGTTTTTCCTTGATCAGGTCAAAGGTTTGCGTGGATACTTCACTACTTCTCCTCTCCGCTTTTAGACCAGGTTTCACTCTTTTTTTCTCGATTAAAACATGATCGGAGATTACCAAATTTCTGCATCTGTTTCTTGAGAAGTCCCACCATTATCGTCTTGTGGCTGTGGGGAAGGGGAAGTAGGAGCAACATAACCCAGATCTCATGGCTGTGAGGAAGGAAAAGCAGGATCAACATAACCCGAGTCTTTTTGAAGAGCCTACACTCAAAATACAAAGTTATACTAATATATACTAGTATTACTATTATACAAAGATATACTAGTTATACGAGTTTACCTTTTGCAACTTGAGACCAGGTTTCACCTTTTTTTTTTCGATTAAAACATTAATCGGAGATTGCAAAATTTCTGCATCTGTTTCTTAAGAAGTCCCAACATTGTCGTCTCGTGGCTGTGGAGAAGGGGAAGTAGGAGCAACATAACCCGGGTCTCGTGGCTGTGAAGAAGGGGAAGCAGGATAAACATAACCCGGGTCTCTTTGAAAAGCATACACTCAAAATACAAAGTTATACTAATATATAATAGTATTACCATTATACAAAGTTATAATAATATTTAATAGTATTACCATTATACAAAGTTATACTAGTTATACGAGTATTACCTCTTTCTCCTTGACAAACGCATCTAATGGTGTGATCCTTTTGTCCAAACCAACAAACATTTCTTTAATTGTAGTCAACATTTCATTCATTTCAGCTCTCATATTCTTTACTAGATCCATCAATTCACGCATGTTTCCTATCTCGTCGGCCTCGTTTCCCGCATTCTCATTTGTCTTTCCTAACCGGGAAGCCACATCTTGCTCGTACATCTCGTGGAACGAAACAGTTTTTCCTCTACCAAGACGTCCCATCCAACTGTTGACAACGACATCATTAACAACTACCAAGACGTCCTCATCTCTAACTCAGATGATACTATCAATCTCATATGAATATAAAACATGAATAAATTAATAAGTTTAACACCCCAAACAAAATTCATAATCAATGTATAACTAACCTCAGTTGTACCCAGTTTTTCATAGATTTTTTCAAGAGGAAACCCTTTCAACTCGGTTTTCTTGAATCTTAATTTGTACATCTTAGGACAATCGATGTCCGCATCTGTAAGATCTTCTCCAATGTACTCCTTAACACGGTAATTCCCTCAAAAGCTAAAAGCTATACAACACGCACACATTTATAGAGTTAGCTTCAATTATTATAAATACTTGACAATTCGGGGGATGGTGATCGCGAATGGCACCAAGTTTTTCCTATGGTTGTCACTAGCACAATCAAAGATTTCAATTGTTCTTAGAATGAAGTTAACGCACAACAAAATCCAGTGATTATCATTGACGAATAGCGGGAAGTAAATACGGTCAAAATCTGATCTTCATTTTTTTTGTCTTCCCATGAAAAGGTAACTCACCGATGGCGTAAGTTTGAATCATATTACTCCATGTGTGGTAATATAATTCATGAAACCAACACAAGCTAACTTCAATTGGCCTAACGATGCTCTCTTCCAAAATAAATTCGCATCCACATCCTGAAAAAAATATTAAATCGTTAGATACCACAAAATATTTCTAACATAAAGTAATAAAAAATAATGAAAATTATTAAAATGCACCTCGTTGCCAAGCCATTCGCTTGCTATCAAGATTCGACTGAGTAAAACTTTACTAATAACACTCGAGCCGAAATTTAAGTCCCTAAAAATGTCAAACAATGAAATTTGAAATGCATTCAAAAATTCAAATATTTGTTGATAAATATATTTAAAAGACTTACTGGTGCTTCATTTGCCACTCCATAAAAGCATCCCATTTAGCATCAGAAACAAACACCAAATCAGCGTCTTTGTCATTTGGACCCATGTCGGAAATAAATTTACCTTCGCACTCAAGTTTGATCGGTCGCAAGTGAACTTTTTTACCAAGCGAATTCCGTCTTGAGATGGTTGAGATAAGTGTCCCACATATTTTTGTAAGAACTCTTGCGTTTCCATACCAAAACCTAAACAGTCATCATCTAAAGATAGTTCGTCCTGTCACCGAAAAATGTAAACGGAACATTAAATAAAGTTATATAGTCATAGTAGTGATACACAATTGTTAAACATAATATTACGAATATCTTCCGATTTATGTCCGATTAAATTGAGAGGAAGTTTTATAATCATAATACAACAGGAGCAAAAAATATGTTACACTAAACAAAGTAGATCGAGAATGTAAACATCTATCTTTTACGTACCGAAGATTTACTTGGTTGATCTGTTGGAATGGACGGTCGGACAGTTGTGGATGTCCTTGTGATTCTTGTACTTTTGAGACATTGAAGCAAAATTTTTTACCACTGATAAATCCTCCTCAAATTTTTTCAATCGCGATTCAATCTTCTACTCAAGACTAGAGAAAGAAGCATCAAACAATTCTTTTATAAAAGACTTCATTTCTTCATCTAAAGCTCCATGTGTTGCTGCTGCTGCTCGCTGACATAGCAATTTCGTTTTGCGTGTCTCAGCACCGTGATCACGTTGTTTCTTCTTAAATTTCTTCAAGCTGGAGATATAGTTCTCTTCACCACTCTGATTAGGGACAACATTCCCATCTTCAGTTACATCATCCTCACATTCATCATCATTCACTTGTACATCCTCTAAATTGTAGTCTTCTACGTCATCATCTTTGATACTTCCCCAAACATGGTCTCTAAAATCTTTCGAAGATGTGATCATATCAATCATATTATCCAATTCACCATCTTGGATTTCATATATAATATACATCACCTTCAATGTTTACGATGAATTCCTCCCGTAAAAATCAACAGTTACAAAAAAATAAAAGGTTGAATCTATCACGCCAATCCTAAGTTTATTGTTCACAAAACCAAATTAAAAGAAACTAAAAAATAAACATTCATGGCCATGAACTAAAACCATTTCAAGACATTATTTAACGTCTATTAAACTTAACATAGAGAATAGTAAACTCACATTTGATTTAAATGTGCTCTCGAGAATGATGATGTCCTCATATGATACCTTTACAGCGCATTTCCAATTTGAACATCGATGAGTTTCAATTAATTCACTGTTAATCTTTTCTCCCAACAACGAGCCAATGTCTGGAATTGCTTCCATCACCCATATTTGAAGTGCATATGATAATCCATCAAGAACATAGCTTCTGGTTTTCTGATGAGTCTCAAATTTACCGTTTTCTATATAGGATTTAGGTTTGTTATTTGAGTCAACTAACTTATATTAGATAGATATTAGGACTATTTGCTTTACTTAGTGTATTTCAGGTCTGAGAAGCAAATATTGGAAAAGAAAGAGTTTTGGATCATTTTGGATGCAATTATACATATGAAGATGCAGAGTCCAGCAGACCCGTCAGAAGTATGGCCTCAGGCGAAGACCTTTCCACCGTTGGATCATTCTGATATTTTGATACAAGATAGCCACGGATGTTAGCTTTCATCTCCAAGTGGTTTCATGGGAATCTAATGGTGCAATCAAGAGTTATGGCCAATTTACTGAAGACATGTCCTTTTCTATGTCTGAGTTTTAGTTTTATTTTAGGAAATAAAAATGTTTTCATTATTGAATTCCTTGTTTCCTTTTCTATGTCTGAGTAGTTTCCTTATTAGGTTTAGGGTTTCGGAAAGGATGTGAGTAATTCGTTAGGTTGTTAGATTTGGGAATTTATTTTATAGTTCTTCTTTTTTGTTGCTCTTAATGCTAGAATTAGACTGATCACCTCGTTCTTGGACTTAGGGGATTAATCGAGGCACGGGAGTGTTGTTTAATCTCCGGAATTAGCATAGTCGAGCAAGGTGATTCTTGGCCAACGGGAGTTGTAGTCGTGGCACTTTGTGAACTTATCAATCTTGTTATCAATGCTAGTCTTACTGTGTTAGGATCACGCGGAAGCCATTTTCTAGTATAGTATTGCTAAGTTAGGTATTTACGCGGGAGCGATTTGCCTTTATTATTGTGAATTGAGTTCATGAACATATCTTAAATATTTCCATTCAACCGATTTAATTATTTTGTCACATCCTGGAAGAATACCCTAGACCTAATGCTTGTCCCATTATTTGAATTATCTGTTTGAATTAATCGTTTGCTTAAAACAAATCTTTTAAATTGCTCCTAGCTATATTTAGTCTAATTGTCTTATAGTGCAACTTTGGTCTCTGTGGATTCGACCCTTAGATACTACAACTGATTGCCGTCTTTGATCCGGTAGTTGTTTTATTCTAGGTTTTATTTGACGCAAGATCAAATTGGCGCCGTTGCCGGGGACCAATAGATTGCCTCTAGGATTTTTAGAATTGAATTAAGTCTAGGTTTTTATTTTTCATTTTACTAATCTATTTTATTTATATTATTTAGGTGAACAATGGAAGAAGCTAACCAGAGAACACGAGCCATGAACCAAGGCGTCCTTGATCTTGCCGTCCCACCCGCCAGACCGATCGATCCTACTGGAGGACCGACCGATCCGCTTCATACACTGCCAAGACGCATTACTATGAGGGAGCATAACGCATTGGATTAGTTCTACGAGACCTGGTCAGCCATCTGCCCACCTATCCCTCAGGTGGAAGACTATCAGATCAAGCACAGCTTGATCTCTCTAGTACAGAACCGTATCTTCAACGGTACTGCATCGGAGAATCCTCTTGACCACATCGAGACCTTCGAAAGTTTATGCAACACTGCAAAGCAGAATGGAGTGCCCTATGATTATCTAAGGCTTACTCTCTTCAAGTTCTCTTTGGGAGAAAAAGCTTTGAGATGGCTGATGAAACACCCCAACCCATTTTTTTTTTAAATTAATTAACTCATATCTAGTGATCCCATACTCACTAAATACCTCAGCACAATCAACGGGAAAGAGCATTTAAGTCTTAAAATAAATCCAATAAATAATAAATAATAATCCAACAAAATAATCTCATAACTCAAGAATCATAACAACAGCAACCTAGGTGAAAGTTCTAACTCCTGAACTAACAACCTAGCAGAAATAGAAACAACAACAGATGATCACACAACGAGCAACTAGATCATCCCCTCTTCCTCGCCATGATTCCACGATCACACTTTGCCTTTTCCTGCATCAACAACACAAATGAGATGCGTAAGTATTATCATAAATACTTAGTGAGGCAATCCTCCCAAGCAACAGGCTATACATGAAGGAATTTCTAACAGGTTTTTTACCAGATTAATCTCTATTAATCAACCTAAGACAATTCCTGAAGCCTAGGATCTAAGGTTTGTAAACTTGAATCTAATAGATCTCGATGATACCTGGAGATTGCAGCGGATTGATATCAGGAATCAGAGATCTGGAAGCGCCTCACGTGCTGCGCCTCTACTGGAGTCCACACTCACATAAACAGGAATCTGCAGGGATGCTAGTGCCTGGAATCAGATCTTGCAGAGGAACCTGTGTTAACTGGAGAGGATAGACAAAACTTAGGTCAAAATCTCGTGCCTCATATCCTTTATATAGGCACGGGATAAGACCCAATTGTTCACGGGCCGAGCCGGAACAATTTTAAGTCATTGGGCCGAAATCTCTATTTCGGTCTGCACTTAGTGTCGATCGATACCACCTTATTGGTGTCGATCGACACCTTTCCTCATTACACATTCCTTGCTTAAGTGCATCCTGTTTGCTTAGGTGTGTGACCCTGTAGGATCAAATGATACTAGTAAGTCATGAGAAGCTTCTAGCAAAGCGTCATGATTACCTAGTATCAGATGATAGTATGATCTCGACAAACAACTACATCTAGAGTAAGTACTGAGATGATTTCGGGACATTCCCAACAATCTCCAACTTGTACTGGAATCATCTATTCCCATAATCCCTTCGTCTATATATCTCGATAAGGCATAAGGCAAGAACCGTGTCATCCTTATTAAGCCAATATCATGTTCATCGAACTGTGATTTATACTGACAAGACAAACAACTGACATTCAGTTCGTTCGAGTGCGGCCACACATTTCTCAGTATCAAATCTCTGATGGGCCCTGAGATACTTATCTCCTATTTTACAGGAGGGACAAATTCCATCTTGTTCCATCCTTGTTCCTTCACACACTTCATGATACATCCAATCAATGCCTTTATAGTCACCTGTTACGGCTGACGTTTGACAAAGTCATAGTGGACCAATTCATATGTAAGAAATCATGATGAACTCAGGTCTAAGGACTATACTCTATAGTCGTAATGAGAATCTCTCATGACACTTTATTATCCTGTAGAGTTCTCATTAGCGGGTCATGTCCGATCATATGTTCTCTAACATATATCTATGTGATTGACTTTAATACTCTTATTAATGACTCCATGAAACTTAGTCATTAGTCAACTCACAATTTAGTCTCACGCGGTTGTCAGTGTCCCACTTTGACAACCTTGACTAGGGACAAAATTAATCTATGTTATTTATTTCTCATAGGGTCTCATGATCAAGTCCTCAACTTGATGACCTATTGAATAACATAAATTACTATGGGACTTTTATTTAAAGACAAATTCGAATAATGCTGAAATCAAATTTCATTAATCAAAATCAAAATACGTCTACATGAACACCATAAAATAACTAAAATAAGACAGCTCCCACTAAAATCAAGATCTCATCTTAATATCCCTAATGCCTATAGCAGCCGTATGACTCTCATGCTTAGGCCTCGGGAGTGGCTTGGTTAGAGGATCAGCGACATTCTCATCCGTTGGAACTCTGCTGATCTTCACGTCTCCTCTATCAATGATATCGCGGATCAAGTGATACCGCCTCTCAATGTGTTTGGACTTCTGGTGTGATCTGGGTTCCTTTGCCTGAGCAATGGCTCCATTGTTGTCGCACAACAATGCCACTGGCTCCGAGATGCTAGGAATCACACCAAGTTCAGTCATGAACTTTTTGATCCAAACAGCTTCCTTCACTGCTTCAGAAGCAGCAATGTATTCAGCCTCTGTAGTGGAATCCGCTACGGTGCTTTGCTTGGAACTCTTCCAACTAACTGCACCGCCATTCAGACAAAAGACATAACCGGACTGAGACCGGAAATCGTCTTTATCCGTCTGAAAACTCGCGTCAGTGAATCCACTCACAACCAGCTCATCACTTCCTCCATAGATCAAGAATTTATCCTTAGTATTTCTCAAATACCTGAGGATATTCTTGACAGCTGTCCAGTGACTCTCACCTGGATCAGATTGGTATCTACTCGTCATGCTTAAAGCACAAGCAACATCTGGACGAGTACAGAGCATGGCATACATGATAGATCCCACATCCAAAGCATAAGGAATCCTATCCATCCGCTCCCGCTCAGCTTGTGTCGAAGGACATTGCTTCTTGCTGAGAGTAACGCCATGCAACATTGGCGTGAAGCCTTTCTTGGAATCATGCATATTGAATATGTGCAAGACCTTATCGATATAAGTATCTTGACACAATCCAATTAGCCTGTTCACTCTATCTCTATAGATTCTTATTCCAAGAATGTACGCGGCTTCACCCATGTCTTTCATGGAAAAACAACTTCCGAGCCAAGCCTTGACAGACTGAAGCAACGGAATGTCGTTTCCGAGAATGAGTATGTCATCTACATACCGTACGAGAAAAGCAATTCCGCTCCCACTAGTCTTCTTGTATACACATGGTTCCTCTTCGTTTTTGATGAAGTCAAACTTTTTGACCGCTTCATCAAAACGAATGTTCCAACTCCGTGATGCTTGCTTCAATCCATAAATGGATCGATGAAGCTTGCACACTTTCCCAGCATTTTTAGGATCTGTGAAACCCTCAGGCTGTGTCATATACACATCCTCCTCCAGAATTCCGTTAAGGAAAGCTGTTTTCACATCCATCTGCCAAATCTCATAATCGTAATAAGCGGCAGTTGCTAGGAGAATCCGAATGGATTTAAGCATAGCGACTGGGGAATAGGTCTCATCATAGTCAATACCATGAATTTGTTTGAAACCTTTAGCCACCAACCTAGCTTTGAATATCTGTATATTCCCATCCACGTCAATCTTCTTCTTGAAGATCCATTTGCACTCTATGGCTTTTACACCATCAGGCAAATCTACCAAGGACCATACTTGGTTTTCTGACATGGATCCCATTTCAGATTCAGCGGCATTAAGCCACTTTTCGGAGTCTGGGCCCAACATTGCTTCCTTGAAAGTCGCAAGCTCGTCACTGTCAATGATCAACAAGTCATGACAATCGGTTATGAGAAATCCTTGATATCTCTCGATCTCGTGACGGATCCTTCCGGATCTGCGAACTTGAGGCTCCACAGGTGTGGGTTCTACAACTCTTTGTATTTCCACTGGCTGCTCTTCCCTTACAGGTTGAGTAGCCTCCTGTGGTTCTCGAATTTCTTCGAGTTGTACTTTACTCCCACTACTCTTCTTGGAAAGAAACTCTCTCTCCAGGAAAGTACAATCCCGAGCAACAAACACTTTGTTCTCAGAACGGTTGTAGAAGTAGTACGCCTTGGTTTCCTTAGGATAACCAATGAAGAAGCACTTGTCGGATTTGGGTGCGAGCTTATCGGACATCAACCGTTTTACATAAGCTTCACAACCCCAAATTTTCAGGAAAGACAAACTTGGAACATTTCCAGTCCACATCTCATGTGGTGTCTTTTCAGCTGATTTTGTAGGAACTCTGTTTAGAGTAAACATAGACGTTTCTAGAGCGTATCTCCAAAAGGATAATGGAAGGTCTGTGTGACTCATCATTGATCGAACCATATCCAATAGGGTCCGATTCCTCCTCTCGGAAACTCCATTCCACTGGGGTGTTCCAGGAGGAGTGAGCTGTGAAACAATTCCACACTCTCTCAGATGATCACTGAACTCTTGGCTTAAGTATTCTCCTCCGCGATCTGATCGAAGAGCCTTAATACTTTTGCCAAGTTGGTTTTGTACTTCTTTTTGGAATTCCTTGAACTTTTCAAAGGATTCTGACTTGTGTCTCATTAAATAGACATAGCCGTACCTACTGAAGTCATCAGTAAAGGTAATGAAGTACTGATAATTTCCTCTAGCACTTGTGCTCATCGGGTCGCACACATCTGTATGTATTAGGCCCAATAAGTCACTGGCCCTTTCATTTGGTTTGTTGAAAGGGGCCCTAGTCATTTTGCCCATTAAACAAGATTCACATTTCTCACATGATTCATAATCAAATGAGCCCAAAAACCCATCTTTATGGAGCTTCTGTATGCGTCTCTCGTTTATGTGACCCAAACGACAATGCCAGAGAAAAGTCGGGTTTTCGTCATTTGACTTAAACCGTTTAGTATTTATGTTGTTAACGGGTATAGATTGGTTTAAGACATAAAGCCCATTCTCTAATGGAGCGCTACCATAAAACATATGATTAAGATTAAAAGAACAACACTTGTTTTTAATCATAAAATCAAAACCATCTAAATCCAAACAGGAAACTGAAATGATGTTTCTGCTTATAACAGGTACATAGTAGCAATTATGTAAATTCAAAACCAAGCCCGAAGGCAGTGACAATTTGTAGACGCCTACAGCCAATGCAGCAACTCTTGCTCCATTCCCAACTCGCAGCTCTACTTGTCCCTTTTACAGCGTTCTACTCTCACTTAGCGCCTGCATATTAGTACAAATATGAGCACCACAGCCAGTATCCAATACCCATGAGTTAGAACCTGATGAAGTAACATTTACTTCAATAACATAAATACCTGGAGAAGCCGTCTCGTATGACTTCTTCAATTTTTCGTAACCTTCCAGGAATTTCTTGCAGTTTCTCTTCCAATGCCCGGGCTCCTTACAGAGTTGGCACTTATCAGCTTCAGAAGGACCAGCCTTTGGCTTAGGAGCGAGCGCCGGCTTGTCCTTGTTCTCAACCTGGACAGCTTTGCCTTTGCCTTTTCCTTTGCCCTTGCTAGGTTTCTTTTGCTTTTTACCCTTTTGCACCATAAGTACACTCGGGGTGGCCTTCTTAAGGTTAGGCTCAGCAGTCTTAAGCATCCCATGCAACTCAGCCAACGTCTTCGTCAAGTTGTTCATATTGTAGTTCATGATGAACTGATCAAAGCTTGACGGCAGTGACTGCAGTATGATGTCAGTAGCCAACTCTTGGCTAATGGGACAGTCCAGTCTCCCCAGATTATCAATATAACCCATCATCTTAATGACGTGAGGACTGACTGGAGCATCCTGTGGCAGCTTGCACCCAACTAGAGACTTCACCAACTGGTGTCTCTCAGTTCGTGCTTGCTCCTGAAACAACGCTTTCAGGCTAGTGATCATCTCGATGGGCGACGCCACGTTCTCATATTGCTTCTGCAATTCCGAGTTCATGGTAGCCAACATCAGACAAGTCACATCGACCACATCATTAGAATGCTTATCCCAAGCATTCTTTTCAGACTGCGGGGCATTGGCACGGCACTTCTCAGGGAGAGCTTTCTCAAGGACATAGTCCTTCTTCTCCTGCTTGAGAACGATTCTCAAGTTCCGATACCAATCGAGAAAGTTAGATCCATTAATTTGTCCTTCTCAAGGACGGATCTCAAGGAGAAAGTGTTTGAATTTGAGCTTGACATGGCTGAAAAAACAAACAAAATAGAGGTTTAGTTAAGGTGTTCAAGAAAAGAGAAATCTTAACAGTTAAGAAAACTCACATTATATTCAACACAAATGTTTCCTCAATGAATATAACGTTCCAAAATCCATATTTCATAAAATTTAAGTGAGCCACTGGCTATCACCTAAATCTTAATTATTTAGGTAAGCAACTCTTTGCTAATCATATCCAATATGACTTTTGGTTGTGGACAAAACATCTTATGTTTCATCCACCTGATGTCCATGGGCCCAGAACTTCTGATGGCCCACTCAAGTTAACCAAATCTATCAATCATGTAATAGTTGATGTCATGCACTGCAAGCCCATCAGCCCTATTACTAACTGCCTTACTCATGTAACTACAGATACCTTGCACTGCAAGCCTATCACGCAGTGAAACGAGTCTTGACAGCTGACTAGATTCGGGAAGACATCAAGAAAACTTGATATTTAGTTTGAGGAACTGAACTTTTAATCTTGATGTATATCTCATATGCAATCAAGAAGGCTTAGATTTCATTTAAAACAATCAGTTTAATCTAGGTTTTAATTAATCTAAGAAGTGGGTGAAATTTTGTTCGGTTGTGACTTCTGCAGTGCACCGATGCTTGCATCGATCGACACTCGTCAGTGTAACCAAAATAATTTCGATGACTGGTTGGTGTCGATCGACACTACCTCGTTAGTGTCGATCGATACTCAATCAATCAAACCGATTTGCGATAACCAGTCAATCCAATTGATCTGGATCGATAATCGGTCAATCAAATTGAACCGTACCGATTTCCAGTTGGTATCGATCGATACAACCCTTGTATCGATCGACACCAACATGATCGCACTAAACCGCAATCAGCTGGTTTAAATCGATTTCCTCCAAGCATGATAACCGATTCAATCCAATTGAACCGACTAACCATTCGCAAGGCAGTATTGATCGACACAACCTTTGTGTCGGTCGATACCATTAGGTTTCAAAAACTTCGATCTTCTGATCGAACCCTAATATTTTATTAAGGTGTCGATCGATACCAATATCATGGTGTCGATCGACACTAAGAAACCTAGTTCGACAAGATTTTAGCAAAAACGATTTTCACAGAAAACTTATCAAATCAAACAGTTTATACATCATATGTATCCGAATTCAAAGTTAAACCTTAGGGCTCTGATACCACTGAAGGAATTTCTAACAGGTTTTTTACCAGATTAATCTCTATTAATCAACCTAAGACAATTCCTGAAGCCTAGGATCTAAGGTTTGTAAACTTGAATCTAATAGATCTCGATGATACCTGGAGATTGCAGCGGATTGATATCAGGAATCAGAGATCTGGAAGCGCCTCACGTGCTGCGCCTCTACTGGAGTCCACACTCACACAAACAGGAATTTGCAGGGATGCTAGTGCTTGGAATCAGATCTTGCAGAGGAACCTGTGTTAACTGGAGAGGATAGACAAAACTTAGGTCAAAATCTCGTGCCTCATATCCTTTATATAGGCACGGGATAAGACCCAATTGTTCACGGGCCGAGCGGGAACAATTTTAAGTCATTGGGCCGAAATCTCTATTTCGGTCCGCACTTAGTGTCGATCGATACCACCTTATTGGTGTCGATCGACACCTTTCCTCATTACACATTCCTTGCTTAAGTGCATCCTGTTTGCTTAGGTGTGTGACCCTGTAGGATCAAATGATACTAGTAAGTCATGAGAAGCTTCTAGCAAAGCGTCATGATTACCTAGTATCAGATGATAGTATGATCTCGACAAACAACTACATCTAGAGTAAGTACTGAGATGATTTCGGGACATTCCCAACAATACACACAAGCAATAGAAACAATTCACAAATCAATAATCAACAACAAACCAGACAAAACAGACAGTCTGACGAACGGGTGTCGATCGACACCCGACCAACCGTGTCGATCGACACTGCTCGCGACTGGTGTCGATCGACACACTTCCACTCGTGTCGATCGACACTTGCCCGACTGGTGTCGAGTGATATACCTCATATTTTACCCATTCCACCTGTGTTTTAGGATTCATTTTTAGAGACTTTCTAGTGTTTTTGTAATGTTTTAGTGTGTTTACAGGTTAATTGACGTTTGGAGCTTACTTGGAGCAAAAGGATCAAAAAGGGATCAATTTGGAGCTTTTATGAAGAAATGAAGATCAATGCAGATTTGCAGCCTTCTCTGTCTAGAAATACAAAGAGTGTCGATCGACAGGAGTAAGTGGTGTCGATCGACACTCTTCGTATTTCTGGACAGAGAAGGCTGCAAATCTGCATTGATCTTCATTTCTACATAAAAGCTCCAATGCGACCTGGAAGCAGAGCTGTTCGAGATTTGAAGCCCAATTCGTTTCCTACTCAAGTTTGGACTCCTAAGACCGACCTAAAGAAGCCCTAGACGTCTAGAGACTTGTATATATAGTTTTTTTCGTCCTTGTGTTTAGGATCCAAGTTTTTCTTACCCTAAGTTTACTTGAGACTTTTAGAGAAAAAGATATTGAGAGCTTGTGTTTTAGGTTTTGAGAAGAGAGCTCTGGGGAGATCTTTCAACATGATTGTGAACCCCTGTTATTTCTATCCCTTAATCTTAATTATGATTTCTCCTATCTTTTGTGCTTTTACTTTGATCATGTCTGAGTAATTCACTTGTTAGATTTAGGGTTTCTCATTAGGGTTTAATGGTTTGATTGAATGAAATTGATTAGTTAAGGATTGTCTATCTTATATTGTTCTTCATCATTAGATTGTTCTTAATGCTTATTCTAGATTCGCGACCTGGAATTTGAACTTAGGTTGTTAGTCACCACGACAGTGGGATTGATTGCTTGACCCTATCTTTGATGAGCAACACTCCTGATTCTCAACGACAGTTGGTTTTAGGGTCTTGTGAACATATTGAACCTGAACTTTAATGCTGATTTAGATTCTAGGATTTCACAACGACAGTTGGTTATCTGTTTCTAGGTTTAGGAGTATTCACAACGTTAGTTGGTTTACTTATATTGTTCTAACGCTTTTTCTATTTGTTTACAACTCGATTTACTTTTCTGCTAATTGCTTTCTTGCTTTCTTTTACTTTTACATCTTTCTGGGTTAGCATAATCTGACAATTGAATACCTATTGTGTAACTAAGTCCCTGTGGAAACGATCCCTAAGTACTACAGTAATCTCTTAATTTGAGAGAGTAGCTCAGGGTAAATTTGAGCATATCATCGAGCGACACCCTTCCTTCGGTGTCGATCGACACCGATCGCGCAGGCACTTCCTCTACGATCTCCACATCGCGAATCCCCTTCTCCAGTGCCCTAGAACGAACCGGCGATCCTCACAGAGACCAGACAAGTCCCCAAACACGCAAACACAACCACAGAAACACACAACCAGTCATTCCATCGATCAAAACAATCAAAACAACAAAGAAAACATGAATCTATCGCTTAGATAAGCCCTCAGTCATGCACTCACCTCTTTCTGACGAATCTGAACGGGAGAATAGAGAGAGAATCGACCCCCACACCCTTCTCAACGCACCACCGGACTTAGATCTCTCTTCTCAACAAGAGATCTCACAGGAACAGGCTCAAGAAACCACAGAAAAGCTCACAGAAACTTTCTCTTGATTTTTCTCTCAGGAAAACGACAAAGGAGGCTTATGAAGCCCTAGGTCGCGTCCTCTCTGGTTATAAACGAGCCCATTAGGGTTTCTCTCCTTAAACCAAACGAAATCGCGCAATCAAAAGCCCAAAAGCCCAATTGCCGAGAACGTTAGTGTCGATCGACACACCCTTAGTGGTGTCGATCGACACGCCTTAACCAAATCCGGTTCACGGGCGTTACAATTCTCCCCCACTAACATAGATTCGTCCTCGAATCTAGCTTAACACCTCCAATCCGCAAACTCTGAACAACTGAACGTCGGTTTCGCACTTTCTCCGCACGATAAACTCACGATTTCTGCTAGTCATTGTTGCTCACCCCTCTCACTCCACTCTCAGACCACAGTCTTCGAACATAAACCGCTACTCTCAGGCCTCGGCCTACGGTATCTCAGGTATCAAACGTACTATTCTCTCCACTCCCAAGTCAAAACTCGGGGTTGTGTCCGCTCACTATCAGCCACAAAGTCATCAAGTTACGACACTTGGAGAAAATAATACTACAAACTCGCCGTCGGGTCGTCACCCTAAAGCGTGCTCTCGGATCGTCACCCGAAGCCACCGTACCCGTCGCACTCTAAAGACACCAAGTCCCTCGAGTTACCGGTACCTCAGGAGCATACCCAGCCCCTCTCGAGTCATCAGGACACTTATGTCCCTGGAGCAACAATACTAACCGCTTTCGAGTACTCTCTCGAACTTTCCACAATTAGAAATTTCCTTTTTAGGAAACTTTCCCTTTTTAGCAATCGCGCAACACATTCTTAAATAAGACAACTCCAGTCAAATCCAAGAAAATACTCATCTTATTAATCCTCAAATGTCATAATCGTTACAACTCCAAACGAAAATACATAAGGAAAATAAGGACAACAACTCAAAACTCAAAAACTCAAAAACTCTAAGACTTTGAAACTGGAAACCAAGGATAGGCAACTCAAGCAGCCGCTTGCTTCTCGAACCACTTCCCGAACTTTGCCTTCATCCTCGCCTCTGGCTCCCAAGTCTCCTCTAACACTCCATCGCAGTCTCACTGGACTCTGATCAAAGGAATCTTCTTCCGCCGAAGTTCCTTAATCCTCCTCTCGAGAACCTTCACAGGTCTCATCCCCAAGGTCATGTTAGGCTGAAGATCCTCAGGAATCCTAGCCAACACCTTATCATCCTTGTGAAGACACTTCCTCAGCATCGACACATGAAACACCTTGTGGAACGCGCGCATAACCTCTGGCAGCTCCATCCTGTATGCCACTTGTAATGACCCATGCATGGAAGAAAAATAGTCGGGATACTTGGGACAAAAAGAAATCTGAAAGGAAAGAAGGAAAACAATGTATCAGTCCAGAGGGAAGTACAGAAGCAATCAAGTCACAAAAAGAACGAAGGAGATTCACTGATTCGAGGAACCTTGGGTCAAAAGCCGGTACGTGAGATCATCGGGACGGACCGTACGGTGCAAATGTTGACCGTACTTCTCCTCTTATTCGAGTAGAGAAGATGTTTGAGGATGTCCGGTCTAAACTCCCAGGTGTCAGGGGATATTCAGTCACATTTGGTATTAAGAAAATCTGTGGGGACATCTGAGGAAGGAGAAAAGGATCACAATGGTCAGAAAGGGAACATCGGGTCAATGCATGTAACCTTAAGACACGGGTAGCGACTGTATATGACTGACGGACAGTCAAAGGAACGAAGTTGGTTAAGAAGAGGAGCAAGGGGTCAGTACCGGATGTGGTATTCGACAGACGGGCAGTCGGATGAACGGACCACGCTGGGACGATGACCAAGGGACTTAGAAAATTCTCGAAAAGAAAAGAAGTAAAGTAAAGGGAGAAGAATGTCTTATATAACAAGAACGATCGGTTGCATGAAAGAGGATGGCCACCTGCGAATACACTTGTCACCGAAGTTTCGTTAGTGGGACACGTGTCGCCACCGCACACACCAACGGAACACTTGGCCACCTTGTCGGACGAACATGGAATCGTGCATGGCGTGTTGACGACAACTAAGGAGAGTTCGTGGCTACTTGCATGGCAGCTGCTTCCCACTTGTCACAGGCCGCTCATGTACGTTGACACCTCGCACGACACTTAAAACGGAACCAGTGACCCGAGACCTCTATAAATTGAGCCCTTCGTCCTCAGTTCCTCACTTTTGACCCTTAGAAAGAAATCGAGAGATTTAGAGAGAGCTAAAGAGAGCGAAGTCAGCGGTGAGGCAAGGAACTTGGCGATAAAGAGCGAAATCGGGTGAAGTCGCGGCTAAGGGACGGCGGGTGTTTTCGGATGGGACTAGCAGGCGGATTCGAGTCATTTCCCTCTGTTACCTCTGTGAGTAGTGAAGCTGGTGAAGTAGCACCAGATGGGTTAATTCTGGCCGTTGTTTGTTTTTCTTGCTTGTTTGAATGCTGGATTGTTGTCATAGGCCGTTTAGCTCATGCATGCACCTTTGATTCGAATCTGGACCTAATTTTACTTGACCTTAAGAATTGGATGCATATAGAAATGGCACGGTTATTAACTATTGCCGCTAAATCAAAGCCGGACTAGGTTGCATGTGATTGTGGAGCATTTGTTTCGGTATTGGATATATGTGGGAAGGTATGGTTGTGAATCGCGGAATGTGGTGCTTTGGCAGAAGTTGGTTAGTTGTATCGATTGTGTGTGGGTGATGGTGGTTATTAAGTGGCTTGAGCTATTGAATGTCTTTAGTGTCAAGCATATAGTGGTTGGAGATGGTACAGGTTCCGTAACATGGTGTTCGGACTTGGTAAATCCATGGTGGTGTGACTGTCTTCCGGTTATCATACAGTGCCGAGCGTATGTGCCGTGAAGGCATGCGTTTTCGAAGGGCATGGTGGGCTGGCTACCTTACCGTGTGGAGATGTACCCGACGGGGTATGGTGGGTTCGTTGCTGCAACCTTTGTGGTCGGGCACGAACGAGAACGGACCTTAGCGGTTCGGGTCATTGGTTACGGCTCCGGCAGTACCATGACGATATACAGAGGGAAGACAGTACACCAGGGGCCCGTAGGTTGCATTGTGTCGCATGTTTAGCTTCCGCTTGCGTTATTGAATGATTGGCTGATTGTTGGAGTGTTTGTTCATTATGTGATTGCTTGTTGTGCGAATGTTGTTTGTTTTGGGGATGGGCGCAAACCGTAGACTTTCTATGTGTCTTTAGTGGGCGTTCCACGCTCACTGAGTAACCCTCGGGTTATTCATGATGCTACCTTTTGTTGCAGGAAGCCGTAGGTCGAGCTTAGACCAAGACGAACACTAGGACCCGGAAGCTAGGGTATTTTATTTTGTTGTTTTTGCAAAGGTTATGTTTACATGATGGTTTTGCAATCGGTACCAAGAAAATGGATTTCAATCGAGATTTCTAATCCTATTATGTATCTGTGTATTTTCAGATAATCCGTTTGGGTGATCACGGTGCCATGAAATCCTTGTCCGGGACCAGCTCAACGCGGGATCATTGAGAGGGTTGAAAAGCCTAAGTAGTGGTCTTCGTGGGAGACTCCGTGGACAGACTTGCTAAGGTTTCGGATGAGTTCCTTAACCTCGGCGGGTTGGTTCATGGCTGTCTCATGTAACGTGTCTGACTTGCCCGTGACTTGTCCGGTCTCTAGGGCGGGTCAGGGGCGTTACACCACTGGTCCCACCCTCTCAACAATCTCAAATGGACCCATGTACCTCGGACTCAACTTGTTCTCAGAGATAGACCTGTTTTGACCTCGCAACATGGCCATCTTGAGGTACACTCTGTCCCCAACTGCAAACTCATGCTCTCTCCTCCTCTGATCAGCATAACTCCGCTGGCGATCCTGAGCTTCCTTCATGTTCAGCTTGAGAACCCGAATCCTCTCTGAGGTCTCCTGAACAAAATCTGCACCATATATGCTCCTCTCCCCCACTTGGGTCCAGCATAACGGTGTCTTGCATGGCCTCCCATACAACGCCTCATAAGGAGCCATCCCAATACTCGCCTGGTAACTGTTGTTATAAGCAAACTCTACCAGACTCAAGTGATCCGCCCAATGACCACCCTAATCCAGGACACACATCCGCAACATATCCTCCAGTGTCTGGATAGTCCTCTCAGATTGCCCATCTGTCTGAGGATGATACGCCGTACTCATATGCACCTTAGTGCCCATCTCTGCCTGAAAGGCATCCCAAAAAGCTGAAGTAAACCTGGGGTCCCTGTCGGAAACAATACTCACAGGTACTCCATGCAACTTCACGATCTCGCTCACATACTTCTTAGCCAAAACCGCCACTCCATCGGTCTTTCTGATGGCCAGAAAATGTTCTGACTTAGTCAGACAATCCACAATCACCCAGATAGCATCCTTGGTCCGCGACACAGGCAAACCAACCACGAAATCCATAGTGATCATATCCCACTTCCACTCCGGAATGGGCAAACTCCGCAACAAACCACCAGGAACCTGATGCTCAGCCTTCACCAACTGGCAAACGTCGCACTTAGCGACCTAGTCAGCTACATCTCTCTTCATCCCGACCCAATGATAATACCGCTTAAGATCTCGGTACATCTTGGTCACTCCCGGATGAATGGAAAACATGCTCGCATGAGCCACCCTCAAGATCTCTCCTGTCGCAACTCCTCATCCTTAGGCACGCAAACCCGCCCATGCAAAAGGATAGTCCCGTTAGCTGCGAACTGGTACTCAGAGCCCTCTGCCTTAGAAGCCGCAATCAAACCCTCATCCTTCTCCTGAGCCACCTGAACTCTACTCAGAAGTTCTGCATGATCCACAGCCTCCAATCCCAATGGCTCTCGCGAAACAGCACACAACCGTAAAGCACCGATCTCACTCACCAAGGCCTCCACACTCTGCCCCGGAGCAGCACCCACACGCTTACGCTTAGTGCATCAGCAACCACATTAGCTTTACCAGGATGGTAAGCTATCTCCAGATCATAATCAGCCACCAGCTCCATCCACCGCCTCTGCCTCAGGTTCAGCTCTGGCTGAGTGAAGATATATTTCAAACACTTATGATCCGTCGGCACCTGCACCTGTCCACCATAAAGGTAAGACCTCCAGATCTTCAGAGCAAAGACTACTGCTGCCATCTCCAAATCATGAGTAGGGTAGTTGCCCTCATGCTTCCGCAGCTGCCGCGAAGCATAGGCAATAACCTTCCCACGCTGCATCAGAACACAACCCAAACCAACTCTCGAGGCATCCGTGTATACTGTGTAAGGCTCTCCATGCTCCGGCAGTGCCAACACTGGTGTACTCGTCAACAACTCCTTCAGGCTTGCGAAGCCCTGCTCACACTCCGGTGACCACACAAACGGAACATCCTTCCCTGTAAGCTTAGTCATCGGTTGCGCCATACTCGCAAACCCCCTGACGAACCTCCTGTAGTAACCTGCCAACCCAAGAAAACTCTTGATCTCAGTGGCATTCGTCGGTCTAGGCCAGTCTCTGATGGCCTCAATTTTCTCTGGATCCACAGAAACTCCCTCTGCTGAAACAATGTGGCCCAGAAAGCCCATCTCTCGCTGCCAGAAACTGCACTTACTCAACTTCGCGAACAGCTTCTGATCCCGCAGCTTCTCCATCACTCTCCTCGGATGCAGCTCATGCTCCTCAGCACTCTTAGAATACACCAGGATATCATCAATAAAGATAATCACGAACTCATCCAAAAACTCCTGGAACACGCTGTTCATCAGCCTCATGAACGCCGCTGGTGCATTAGTCAACCCGAAAGGCATAATCACAAACTCAAAATGCCCATATCTCGTCCTGAAAGCAGTCTTGCGCACATCTGCCTCCACTATCGGGATCTGATGATAACCCGACGCCAAATCAATCTTCGAAAACCAAGTAGCGCCCCTAAGCTGATCCAACAACTCATCAATCCTCGACAAAGGGTACTTGTTCTTCACTGTGACCCGGTTCAACCCCCGGTAGTCAATGCATAAGCGGAAACTCCCGTCCTTCTTCTTCACGAACAACACCGGCGCTCCCCAAGGTGAAGTACTAGGACGAATGAATCCCTTACCCAACAAATCCTCCAGCTGCTTCTTCAGCTCTGCCATCTCTGCTGGAGCCATCCTGTAGGGTGCCTTAGACAACGGCGATGTTGCTGGTTCCAACTCAATCGTGAAAGGATCAGACCGCGAAGGTGGTAATCCCTGCAATGGCTGGAACACATCCTCGAACTCCCGAATAACCCGAATGTCGCTCACTGACGCCTGCCCCACAGACTCCGGCATAGATATTGTCACTAGGTATGCCTCATAGCCCTTCTCGACCATCCGCGCTGCCTGCACTGCTGAGATGACGAGACTCGCGGAGGTAATTCTCACTCCCTGATACACCAACCTCCCCTCTGGCCGCTTGAATGAAACTCTCCCTTGGTGACAGTCCAGATGTACTCTGTAATGGCCCAACCAATCCATTCCCAGAATAACATCATGCAGCTCCACAGGGCAGATAATCAGATCTGCTGACATCGACTCCCTTGCAATCTGAATATCCACACCCTTAGCTCTCCCAAAAGCCTCTAAGAGCCCTCCTCCTGCGACCTTAACAGGCCCAACTTGCTCACCAGGGCTCCCTCGGATGTCGCCACGCAAGGCACACTCCGGTGTAATGCAGCAATGAGATGCTCCAGAGTCAAACAACACATGGGCCTCTACACCGCCCACCAATAAGGTCCCTACACAAACCTTATGTGCTAAGAACCCTAACATTCAACACGCAACAGAGATTTATCTAAAACTACAAAAATTCACATAGTCTGAGTTCTAGAATTATTACCAGTGATCGCTGCTCAAGTGCTGGGCTCGCCCCTCTCGAACGAGGTGTAACCCTGTGGTGGTGCTGCTACATGCGCCAACTGCAACCCGCCCTACGGCTGCGCGCCCTGCCGCACTCCATGCTCCACCGCTGTCACCGCCATCCGCTGCAGGTTAGGACAATTCGGCTTGAGATGTCCCTTCTCCTTGCAGTGATAGCACTCCCTGGTCTCCACTCGCCGAGGACAATCTGCTACCTTGTGATCCAGACTCCCACAAGAAAAGCAACCAGCACGACCACCCTGACCACTCTGACCACCCTGACCAGCTCTCGAAGGATGATTCCACTTCCTCTTCTGCCCCTGCGCAGGCTTGCCGCCCCTGCCAGGTGCCACCTGCTGCTGAGTCTTCTTCGGCTGGGCCGCCGGACTCACCGCCTCCTCCCCACCCTGGAGATCCCCCTCAATCTCAGCAGCCACCTCCACTAAACCTGCCTTCGTAGTGCAGTTCAAACCCCTACACCGCGCTCTCAGGTCAGGTCGAAGCCCCATCAGAAACTTCCTCATCTGGGTCTTATCCTCCTCCATACCATGCCCAGCATACACCAGAAGCTTGTTAAACTCCTGATCATACTCTCGGACCATCCGCTCTCCCTGCGATAGTCTGAGAAAGCGAGCCTCCATGCGATCAAGCGCCTCCTGCGGAAAATACTTGGCGTTAAACTCCTTCACGAAGTCCGCCCAAGTCATCTCCGCCTGACTCCTCCTGGCGATCACACTACGCCACCACAGATGTGCATCCTTCTCCAGGAAATGCACCGCCAAATCCACATGATACTCCTCCGGGCATCTAGTGGAACGAAAGTTCCTCTCAACTCGATCCCGCCATGAATCAGCCTCCTCAGAACTGGGACCACCCGCAAAGTACCCAGTACCAATCTTCTGCAGCTGCTCCATCATCTTAATGTATAACGGAACACCTCCAGCAACTACAGCTCTAGGCTGCACCTCTGCCGCCACTTGCGGCGCAACTGGAGCCTGCACTGGCACCACTCCTGGCAACCGCTGCGGCACCCAACACTCCTGGGCCCTCAGCACCAACGTCCTGCCCACCGGCACCGACACCAGCCAAACCAGCCCCCACTCCGGCTCCACCGGCTGCGTCGCCACCTGGACCGCCAATCGCCCCGGCCTCCTCAAACTCAGGCTGCAGACCCACAAGCTGCTCCATCGCGGTTTCGCCTCTACCGCGACCACGACCTCTACCAGAAACTCCAGCTCCTCTAGCCATCTGCGCTACCCACGAACAGAAAGCTAAGAAACTAGAACAAACAAAATACTACACACAACTTACCGTGGAATCTCGTTAAAGGCTCGGAGAGGATGATACTAGAACTCCAAAAGCACGCAATCGATTAAATACTCTATAATCAATTCACAGCATGCTAACACCCTAGCTCATCACTCAACAATCATCAGGAAAATAATTCACAAATTAAATTCCTACACATCCTAGAACCGAACTCCGCTCTGATACCAAATTGAAACACCCCAACCCATTTTTTTAAATTAATTAACTCATATCTAGAGATCTCATACTCACTAAATACCTCAGCACAATCAACGGGAAAGAGCATTTAAGTCTTAAAATAAATCCAATAAATAATAAATAATAATCCAACAAAATAATCTCATAACTCAAGAATCATAACAACAGCAACCTAAGTGAAAGTTCTAAATCCTGAACTAACAACTTAGCAGAAATAGAAACAACAACAGATGATCACACAACGTGCAACTAGATCATCCCCTCTTCCTCGCCACGATTCCACGATCACACTTTGCCTTTACCTGCATGAACAACACAAATGAGATGCGTAAGTATTATCATAAATACTTAGTGAGGCAATCCTCCCAAGCAACAGGCTATACACACAAGCAATAGAAACAATTCACAAATCAACAATCAACAACAAACCAGACAAAACAGACAGTCTGACGAACGGGTGTCGATCGACACCCGACCAACCATGTCGATCGACACTGCTCGCGACTGGTGTCGATCGACACACTTCCACTCGTGTCGATCGACACTTGCCCGACTGGTGTCGAGCGACACCCTTCCTTCGGTGTCGATCGACACCGATCGCGCAGGCACTTCCTCTGCGATCTCTACATCGCGAATCCCCTTCTCCAGTGCCCTAGAACGAACCGGCGATCCTCACAGAGACCAGACAAGTCCCCAAACACGCAAACACAACCACAGAAACACACAACCAGTCATTCCATCGATCAAAACAATCAAAACAACAGAGAAAACTGGAATCTATCGCTTAGATAAGCCCTCAGTCATGCACTCACCTCTTTCTGACGAATCTAAACGGGAGAACATAGAGAGAATCGACCCCCATACCCTTCTCAACACACCACCGGACTTAGATCTCTTCTCAACAAGAGATCTCACAGGAACAGGCTCATGAAATCACAGAAAAGCTCACATAAACTTTCTCTTGATTTTTCTCTCAGGAAAACGACAAAGGAGGCTTATGAAGCCCTAGGTCGCGTCCTCTCTGCTTATAAACGAGCCCATTAGGGTTTCTCTCCTTAAACCGAACGAAATCGCGCAATCAAAAGCCCAAAAGCCCAATTACCGAGAACGTTAGTGTCGATCGACACACCCTTACTGGTGTCGATCGACACGCCTTAACCAAATCCGGTTCACGGGCGTTACAGCTGAAGTTACTTGAACCGGGATCCATTACAACTTGGGAGCAATGTAGAGGAAAGTTCTTAAACTATTTCTACACCAAGACTCGGTCCGCGAAGATGAGGAACAAGATTGTTACGTTCTCACAAGAGGAAGGTGAACCATTCTGCGAAGCACCGTGCGATTTAAGGAGTACCTGAGAGACTGCCCACACCACGGGTACACAAGGGAGAATCTCATGAACATTTTCTATTGCGGAGTAGATTTCGATTATCAAATGGCGTTAGATACCGGAAGCCGCGACGATTTCTCCACCAATACGGCTGACGAAGCCACTCATTCCACTTAGTATAGCGCAAAAACTCGGTCTCTTCACCTTTAAACCAACCAGGGTGACCCTTGTGTTGGTTGACTGATCAACGCGGCGTCCAGAAGGGGTTATCGAGAATCTACCTGTTAAAATAGGAAACAGTTGTATCATAACTGATTTCATTGTCTTGAAGTTCGACAAAGAACCGCGAAATCCCATCATTCTTGGAAGGCCATTCCTCGCCGCCGCTGGAGCCTTGATTAACGTGAAGGAAGGAAAGATCGAACTCCGAATGGACAATCTGATAATGGAGTTTAACCTGGAGCAGCTTGCCAAGAATCCCACCATTGATGGTCAAGCTTTTCAGATTGACGTGGTGGAAAAATTAGCCGAAGAAGTATGCGAAGAGGTGTGCTCGACTGATTATGTTCAGACAGCTCTAACTAAGTCCACTTTCGAACTAAGCTTTCGCTGTTCGGAAATCACGGAGTTGTTACACCAACTTGACGATGCACCAGCAGCAGAGAAGAAAGCATCTCACCCACCATTAGAGGGCGGATCGACCGATCCTCTAAAGGGATCGACCGATCCTGTCTGTTTTGTCGACAAAGAAGCCGAGGAAGACGGAGCGATCGATCTGGACCTCGGACCGATCGGTCCTACCCTTAAAAACCCTTCGAAACCAGAAAATGATTGGAGCGAATCATCCGCACCAAAGCTCGAACTCAAACCACTTCCGGCAGGACTCAAGTATGCGTACCTGGGGCCGAACTCCACTTATCCGCTGATCATCAACGCCAATCATAACAACGTGGAGACAGCACTTCTACTCAACAAGTTACGAAAGTACCGGAAAGCTTTAGGATACTCTCTTGATGATATCACCGGTATCTCACCTGAGCTTTGTACGCATCGCATTTGTCTCGAGGACCCTTCTAAGTCCTCCATCAAGAATCAGAGACGTTTGAACCCTAATCTACGAGAAGTCATGAAAAAGGAGATTCTTAAGCTTCTAGCCGCCGGTGTAATCTATCCAATCTCTGATAGCACCTGGGTGAGTCCAGTTCACGTGGTTCCCAAGAAAGGTGGTGTAATCGTCGTCGCTAATGAGAAGAACGAGGTAATCCCGACTCGTACCGTTACAGGCCATCGGATGTGTATCGACTACAGGAAGCTCAACACCGCCACAAGGAAGGATCATTTCCCGCTCCTATTCATTGACCAGATGCTTGAGCGCTTGGCGAATCATCCGTACTACTGTTTTCTCGATGGATATTCGGGTTTCTTCCAAATCCCAATCCACCCTGATGACCAAGAGAAAACTACGTTCACATGTCCGTATGGAACGTTTGCCTATCGAAGAATGCCTTTCGGATTGTGCAATGCACATGCCACTTTCCAGCGATGTATGATGTCTATCTTCACCGATCTTATTAAAGATATCATGGAGGTATTCATGGATGACTTCTCTGTTTACGGCTCATCCTTCTCTGCATGTTTATCCAATCTCTGCATAGTTTTACAACGATGCGTGGATAAACACTTGGTTCTCAACTGGGAGAAATGTCACTTCATGGTCACTGACGGAATCGTTCTAGACCACCGAATATGGGAGAAGGGGATCGAAGTTGACAAGGCAAAGATCGAAGTCATGATGAGCTTGCAACCACCAAAGACAGTGAAGGAAATACGCGGTTTTCTAGGACACGCGGGTTTTTACCAGCGATTCATCAAAAATTTCTCTAAGATAGCTAGGCCCCTAACCCAGCTACTGTGCAAAGACGTCCCATTCGTTTTTGATGACAAATGTCAGGAAGCGTTTCTCGTCCTGAAGCAGGCACTTGTGTCCGCACCCGTAGTACAACCGCCTGATTGGACTTTACCTTTTGAAGTCATGTGCGACGCAAGTGATTTCGCCGTTGGTGCCGTCCTCGGACAACGCAAGGATGGTAAACTCCATGTCAAACTATGCCACCACGGAGAAGGAACTTCTCGCAATCGTTTTCGCTTTCGAGAAGTTCAGATCTTACTTAGTGGGTTCGAAGGTTATCGTCCATTCTGATCACGCTGCTCTCCGCTATCTCTTATCCAAGAAAGACACAAAGCAAAGATTGCTGCGCTGGATTCTCCTCTTACAAGAATTCGATCTCGAAATCCGCGACAAAAAGGGGATAGAAAATAAAGTTGCCGATCACTTATCTCGCATGAAGGTTGACGCCGAAATTCCTATTGATGACCGGTTCCCAGTGAAAAACGTCTACGTAGTCTCCCTCCTCAAAGAGTATCACAAACCTACCGTCGATGTTAAGACTATATCTCAGATCGTTAATGACATTCCCTGGTACGCTGATTACGCTAACTATTTATGCGCCGGAGATTAGCCCCCGAACTTCACGGGATATGCAAAGAAGAAATTCTTAAGCGACGTCCGACACTATTTCTGGGATGAACCATACCTCTATAAACGTTGCGCCAATGGGCTTTACAGGAGATGTGTAGCTGAGTCTGAGATGAATGGTGTTCTTTACCATTGCCATGGATCTGCATATGCCGGCCATTTCGTTACATTAAAGACTGCTACGAAGGTCTTGCAAGCCGGATTGTGGTGGCCTACCCTGTTTCGTGATGCGCACGCTTACATCTCTAAGTGTGACAAATGCCAACGCGGAGCGAATATAAGCAAGCGTAACGAGATGCCCCAGAACTACATCCTAGAGATCAAAGTTTTCGACTGTTGGGGAATTGATTTCATGGGACCATTCCCTCCTTCTTATGGGAATGAGTATATACTTGTCGCTGTCGACTACGTCTCCAAATGGGTCGAAGCTATTGCCAGCCCGACGAACGATCATAGAGTGGTCCTCCAACTTTTCAAGCACGTGATCTTCCCACGTTTTGGAATCCCTCGAATCGTGATAAGCGATGGTGGTTCACACTTCATTAATTGTATATTTGCTAGTCTCCTTCGGAAGCATGGTGTCACCCACAAGGTCGCTACACCCTATCATCCTCAGACAAGCGGACAAGTCGAGGTCTCTAACCGGCAAATCAAAGCAATCTTGGAACGTACGGTGAATAGTTCGCGCAAAGATTGGTCCCTGAGGCTTGATGACGCACTATGGGCCTATCGCACTGCTTACAAGACACCAATCGGTACTACACCGTTTACAATGGTTTACGGGAAGGCATGTCACCTACCAGTCGAGTTTGCATACAATTCTTTTTGGGCCACAAAGCAGATGAATTTCAACACCAAGACTGCCGCGGAACGACGCCTGATCCAGCTTAATGAGCTTGATGAGATTCGCATGAATGCTTATGAGAATAACAGGATCTACAAGGAGCGAATTAAGGCTTGGCATGAAAAGAAGATTGTTCCTAAGCACTTTGAAGTTAATGATCGCGTCTTACTCTTCAATTCTCGCTTGTGACTTTTTCCTGGAAAGCTCCAATCTCGCTGGTCAGGCCCATTCCTTGTCACAGAAGTTCGTCCTTATGGTGTCGTGGTCCTTGCACGTGAAGACGGTGGAGAATTTGTTGTCAACGGGCAACACCTTAAGAGATACCTCGCTGATGAAGTAATAGAACGGCCTCGGTCACTTCCCTTGGCCGATCCTACAGCTGCCTAGAACCTCATCCGGTCGGGCTTATGACCTTAAAACAAGCGCTGAATGGGAGGCAACCCATTACGAACCGGCTCTACACGCAGAATATGCGAATCTTTCAGGTTCAACTTATCTATGTTGCATTTTTGTCTTGGATTTTTCTTCCACACCGGGACGGTGTGAAGTAAGTCTGGGGGAGGAATGTAACCATTCGTACTGACATTTTTATCTTATATTTTTGCTTTTATTTGAGTCGTTTTATTGAGTCAAAATAGTTGGAACTTGGAACTTCTTTTGTAAATCGTGTGTTCGTACTAACGTCTTCTGCTATCCGTCATGATTATTCTTTTGAAGAGCCGAAGATTGGAACGCCATAGCCAAACAACTCACCAGAAGTCCCTATCTCTTGGAAATCCGATTGATACGGCGTTGACTCTACCCAAGACAAGACGCTAATTTGGACTTAATCTTCTCAACTTGGAGCTTGGTATGCATCGAACGCGACCTATGACTCAAGCTTTCCAAGACGCGCATAACTTCAAAAAAGTATGGATTCCCCTCTCTTCTCCTGAAAAAGAAAAAAGAAGAAAAAGAGAAAAAGAAAAGAAAAGGGATGTGGTAAACAAAGAAGTGGGCCGAGGGATGTGTGGTTACCCCCTTGCATACTTCGAACTCATGAAAACCAATCCCGGGCTAAAGAGAAAAGGAGATCGGTAGAAAAAATAAAATGATACCCTAGAAAAGTAGGGAGAAATCGATCTCAAAAGAGTAAAAGGGAAGAGGAGGAAAGGAACCATAAGAAGAATGTCTTGGAAGCTAGAAGAAGGTAAGCGTCTACGCGATCTTTGATCGATACTCCCTCGTTGAGACAACATGCTTGCAAAGAAATGAATGTAGGGAGTTAACAAAGGAGATTTTGGAGCTTCCTTGAGATCTCGGGACATCAGTACGGAGAGTTTCTAAGCCGATGGTTAATACATGTTGTAAGCTCAATCCTTTGAGTGATGGATTTGCGGAAAAAGTACGGAGATTCTCGAGAAGTTATAAGTTCCTGTTTTCAAACCTTTCCCTTTAAGATATCGGATTGTTCTTGCTTGAGGACAAGCAAAGATTCAAGTCTGGGGGAATTGATGAGTCTCAAATTTACCGTTTTCTATATAGGATTTAGGTTTGTTATTTGAGTCAACTAACTTATATTAGATAGATATTAGTACTATTTGCTTTACTTAGTGTATTTCAGGTCTGAGAAGCAAATATTGGAAAAGAAAGAGTTTTGGATCATTTTGGATGCAATTATACATATGAAGATGCAGAGTCCAGCAGACCCGTCAGCAGTATGGCTTCAGGCGAAGACCTTACCACCGTTGGATCATTCTGATATTTTGATACAAGATCGCCACGGATGTTAGCTTTCATCTCCAAGTGGTTTCATGGGAATCTAACGGTGCAATCAAGAGTTATGGCCGATTTACTGAAGACATGTCAACCTGCTGACGAAGCCGACGCAGACAAGAGTTGGGATCGACCGATCCACAATTGGATCGATCGATCCTATGAAAACTTTCGGTCCAAGCCCATGAAGACATGGACCGATCGATCCGGGCCATGGATCGACCGGTCCACCGCCTCTTTTGCCTCTTTTCCAAGACTTTCCATTTCTTTTCTTTCCTTTTGTTGCTCTCTCCTTTTACTATATAAAGGGGGCTCGACCCCTTGTATTTTACACACACCAGAATTCATTCTAAACATTTTATTAGTTTGTGGGCAAGAGACATAAAAGCTCTCTAGCTCCTTTTAGTTTTATTTTAGGAAATAAAGATGTTAATTTCATTTATTGAATTCCTTGTTTCTTTTTCTATGTCTGAGTAGTTTCCTTATTAGGTTTAGGGTTTCGGAAAGGATGTGAGTAATTCGTTAGGTTGTTAGATTTGAGAATTTATTTTATAGTTCTTCTTCTATGTTGCTCTTAATGCTAGAATTACACTGATCACCTCGTTCTAGGACTTAGGGGATTAATCGAGGCACGGGAGTGTTGTTTAATCTCCGGAATTAGCATAGTCGAGCAAGGTGATCCTTGGCCAACGGGAGTTGTAGTCGTGGCACTTTGTGAACTTATCAATCTTGTTATCAATGCTAGTCTTACTCTGTTAGGATCACGCGGAAGCCGTTTTCTAGTATAGTATTGCTAAGTTAGGTATTTACGCGGGAGCGATTTGCCTTTATTATTGTGAATTGAGTTCATGAACATATCTTAAATATTTCCATTCAATCGATTTAATTATTTTTTCACATCCTGAAAGAATACCCTAGACCTAATGCTTGTCCCATTATTTGAATTATCTGTTTGAATTAATCGTTTGCTTAAAACAAATCTTTTAAATTGCTCCTAGCTATATTTAGTCTAATTGTCTTATAGTGCAACTTTGGTCTCTGTGGATTTGACCCTTAAATACTACAACTGATTTCCGTCTTTGATCCGGTAGTTGTTTTATTATAGGTTTTATTTGACGCAAGATCATTTTCTTCAAATCATATCTTGTTTTGGCAACATAATTTAGAAGATCATCATAAGCTTTAAGACCCCAAGGATAGCTCCGAACATTACGAAGATCCATCACCATTTTGATGTATAAATGATCAATGTTTTTAGTCTCACCTCTAGCCATGACCAGCCCAAGTATCAAACAAATATAAATCAAGCGGATTCTGTCTTTTTCACCCCACCCTTTAACATCTTTCATGTTATCCATCAACTTTTTTATGCATATCTTTCCATTCCTTTTCAGCAATTTACTGCAGAATCCTCTATCATCTTTCCATTTCTCATAATCACATCTCCCATCTTCAGTGTATTTAAATCCAGAAACTGCATAAAATTCATGCAGTGAAAATCTAAGTGGTTTTCCTCCGAAAACAAACCACAGCTCATGCTTTTTCTTTGTAACCAATGGCCTGCACATGATGCTATGAACCAATCGCGCTGAATAACCAAGATTTTTTTCGTGTATTGCAAAGACATCTTCAAACACTGGATCTTTCTTCACTTCATTATACTTCCATGGTAATGCTTCCTTTAGTTTTGTCAGAAGAGGCATTCGACAACTATTATTTATCTTAACCACTTGTGGCCAATTAACATCTCTGAAAGATGCTTTGGATACTCATTTTGATAATCAACCATACTTTTAATCGTTTGAAGCAATACCCAACCTAAAAAAGTATATATCAACCATACTTTTAATAGTTTGATAATCTGGCATAAAGGTCTCACGGAAGTTCCCAAGAAAACACCTTATTTCCACTACTACACAATTATCATTAAATAACTCAAACTAATTATGTATCATATTTGTGATCCACCACTAAAACAATTAACCACTATGGTTACCAACATTTGAAGTAGCATTTTTACGAACTAGTTTATTAAATTGTTTCCCCTATATAACGATTCACACCATCACAATTTACCAATTAAAACCATCAAGGTACACTAGGAAAATAATTCTAACTACTTAGCTTGCACATACACGTATATGAGTTTGAAGAAGAAGAAGATTCGGAGAATAGAAGAAGATCATGAAAAGCGAATAAAGATTTGATAACCATCGATTTCTCCTTTCTCCTTTTTACTTTTTAATTTTACATATAATTATTAATAAAGAGCTAATTTAGGAAAATAAATTATTATACAAATCAGATTATTTAAGGAAAATTAAAAAGTTTTGAAAATTTTTAATAGAATTAAGGATACGATGGAGTTTAAATTTTGAGAAAGCATATATTAACAATGTAAATTTTAGAATGCATACATTGACAAATCATCATATATTCCTTCTTTATTTTCAATTCTCCCTACTAACAATAACCAATACACTTACCTCCATAGGAATACAAAATACGGGAATGGACCATAGAACACCTTCCTTCACAACACCTCCAAAATGAGTCATTGTGTGGCAGATCTCTCCATTATTACAATATGTGAGATCTTCCACCGCTTGTAGTAATAATGGCTCCACGGATGTAACATCTTTTCCACACTTTGTCTGCCCTTTAATAATGTTTGCTAAGAAGTAGAGAACCGCCATCCTCAATCTATCATGATTACTTTTACTTGGCACCATTTCCAAAAGCTTTTTCTTCACATCTTGAAGTCTAATAGTGGATCGGGTTATATGTTTCTTCACGAATTTCAAAGTGTCCTTATCCTTATAGCCGAGTGGATAGTTGCTTCAGTTCAATCCCGAGATCAAGGCATGTTCCTTTATGTCGTAGCAGATGTGAAGACCATTCACGACGAACCAAACTTCTTTTCTTTTCTCGATGCATGCCGTTCGTAAAAGGAGCATCCACATGCCCATAACCTTTTGGTTTTTGTCCACTGGCATGTGGAATATGTGTTTGAATTGAGGATGCTCTTCAAACCATTTTCTCTCATAACTGGTAAGCAAATGATTCAGATTCTTTAAGGTCTTCGAGGCTTCGTTGATGAAACACCGTGTCGATATCTTAATTTTCTTTTTATACTCAGTTGGCGGAAAGTACATATTCAGAGGTTGTAATGCTACAATCTTCTCTCATCATCCTAAAACAATTGTGGTTACCAAGTATTACATTACGAGAAAAACAACTTAATAAAAGAAATAATATAGTTTTACCCAGTATTACTACTACTACTACGAAAAGAAATTAGTTTTACCTAGTTTCATCTAGTTTTACCAAAACAAATAAAAAAAACTAACCACCTAATTGTCTCAAGCGATACAAATCCAAATACAAACCAACAACCAAATTGTCTCAAGCAATAACAATCGAAATACTGAAAACCCACAAATTATTTTTCTTAATTCTACTCGATATTCCAATTCAATCCATGTTAGGATAATTACTTAACGATGAGTCAATTGAGTCACTCAATGTACGACTCGTACTCTAGCTACTACCTTCTTCATTCTCTTCTTTCTCATTTTCTTCCTCGTCGTTCTGTTCTTCGTCATTCTCTTCTTCTTCATTCTCTTCTTCTTCTTTCTCTTCTTCTTCACTCTCAACCCTATACAGGTTCTGTGTTTCTTGAACGACATCCTCGTTACTCTCCACTTAAGGTTATGGAGGTGGTTTTTGGATCCCGATCCAAAATCACATCGACATCCTCGTTATTCTCCACTTGAGGTTGTGGACGTGGAACCGGATCCCGATCCTACATCACATCTTGGTTTTGCTCGCGATTTCTGCGTAACTTCGCATTTCTTGTTTTTACCATCTTCGTTTGCAACGATTTCAATTTTACCATAAAATTTCGATGGGGTTTTCACCTAGTTCTACATAGTTTCACGCGAATGAGAAGGTTGGATGGAGAGAAAAGTAACGGTTGTCGATTTGTGCTTTGTGGGAGAAGTTGGTTTGAATTTTTTTTGTCGATTTAGGGATTTGATTCCTTTTAATTAGGATAGATCCGAGTAAGATCCAATTGGTTTATGGGTGGATGGATAAAACCCTGGTAAAAGTTGTAATTTCTTTAATTTCCTTAGAGTAACATTGTAATATACTACTGTTTAGTAATAAAAATAAGGGTTAAATTCGTGGATGACCAAATATAACAGGTTTATTAGCAAAGTAACCATGGGTCAGAGAAAGTTGGAAAATAACCTTTTCTGCAATGTGTGTGATTGAAATTACCCTCCTGGAAGTAGCTCCTCCTTTTCTCTGTAGAATCCGTGTATGCGATATAGGGAACATGTTGTGAGTAGGCAAAAGGTGTAGAGACGTCGTTATATTTTTTAAGAAGATTGAAATATATGTAAACCACATGTAACTTATAGAATTGGGGGTAAAATTAGGCTATTTGAATTCAAAAATAATGGTAAAACTAGGATCTAACCCGCGGTCCACCGCAGAGCAATATTTTTTGTAAAAATTTGATGATTTTTTATAGGTTTAATTTGTTATTATTGAATTAGAGTGGTATGAAAAGAAATTAAAGGTGCATGATTGGAAGTGATTTGAAATTGTGGGGATTTTTTGTGTGTAAATTATAATGTATTAGAAAATAAATTTTAGCCAAAAAAAAAAAGAAAATAAATTAAACACTTTGTATATTTTAATTAAAGGTATATAATGTAAACTGTATTCAAATTGAAATAGTAAAAATTTAATACAATGATTAATGTATTTTGCACAGCGACACAATAGTGTAAGTGACAAACTATGTTTTATAATGTATTGCTTGAATTAACAAATTAGTAGGGTGTATTTAGAGTTTCAAAACCCAAACAAATATAGATTGATAAGGCTTGCGTATGGGCCTGGCCTCTTACGGTACCCCAAACTGTAATTAAAAAACGAAATAATTTTTTTTTGTTTTTTGGGAAGGTGAAAGTACACTGAGTATTGTCTTCCTTGATTTGATACCGATCCGAAAATTTTTTCCCCCAAAATTATGAATTTCGATATGAAATTCAGTTTCGATATCATGTTGAACCATCACAATATGGATCGATTCATTCTTTGATTATTGGTTTTTTTCGATTTCAAGCAATAGGTAATCTAGCACTTTTGATCAGAACTCAATTTCTCTTTCAAATTGCTTTGAGTAGTAGCGTCAATTGAAATTTTTGGGTTTAAGTTTCAAATTTGTTTGTCTGATTACGCATGAACTGTTTTTTAGCTTCTTCTTTTGCGAATTCATATCTTACAATTATAGTTAATAACACGAAGACTGTAAAGTCATTGTTGTTATCGCAAGTTCTATATGTCGGGTCTGTGTAATTCAACTATTTTTTATGATTAAACAGGAATTGGTTAAAGAATAGATCATATCCCTATACTTATGAAGAAGAATCGAAGATATTTGGAGCAAAACAAAAGAAAAAACAAAGATAAGTGAATTTTGTTCTTTAGAGATGAAGGTGCTTGTTTTTCATTTGAATACAATGAGTGCACCTGAATGGATATTTGATTATATCATCATGTTTAATCTGAAATGTTCTTTTACTTTTATAGGAAAGAAGATGAGGAAGATGAATGACATTTCGTGTTCTTAGTATAAACAACAGGAAAAACGAAGTTAAGTGAAATTTCTTATTTAGATTCAAAGTTGCTTGTTTATATAATTAAGTACAATGATTTCAGGACCTTGTATTATATCCTCATGGTGAATTGGGAATGTTTTTAATATTTTTCAGGACTGTAAAGAGGAAGATGAATTACATAATTATAACAGAAGAAGATTCGAAGATAAGTGGATTTTGCTTTTTGTAGTTAAAGTGTGTTGTTGTTTACATATTTGAATACACTGAGTTCATACATGATTAACTACTCATGGTGTTTGTGGAATTGTTAATTTAGTTTTGCAGGAAAGGAGAAGATGGAGATCAAATACCAAATTTCAATATGGAGCAATCCTGACCTTTTAATACATGCCATAGAGGTTAGTTACTTTCATGTTTAAAGAGTTGTTATTTTATAGTATAGTTGTAGTATATAAACAACGAAAAGCATATATGTTACTTGTAATTGTAGACTAAAATTTTTAGTGAAAACACCATTTATTGAATTCATGAAACGCAAACAAACCAAAGCAAAACAAAATGGAAACACAAAAACATATTATAAGAGGTTGTCTTCACCTCTAAATCAATCATCTAAAAGCTCACGTGCCAAACAAACTTCTCTGTATGTTTTGTAGACCATACCTGTCCCCAAATCCACAAAGTAATTATCTGGTTAGTTTCCTTCTATCTACGAATATTACAATATGATTACGGAATGTTTTGTAGACCACACCTGTCCCCAAATCCACAGAGTTTCCTCCAACATATGCAAGTCTTCTCTTAACATTTAGGTTTCAACATAAGGTTATTTATATTTTACCTTATATCTTCGGCATTTTGTCACTCGAGATTTTTAATCTAAAACATCTCTTAAAAGAGATCTTAAAACACAAACATTGTTAATGTAAGGTATGAACTTAAATGGATATAAACATAGGAATATCAACCAATAGTCATAAAACTTGAGAGAATATAACTTCTATTAACGAATACAAACCTCATGGATTTTTGAAGAAAGTAATGCATTGTGTAGTTTATAGATTATGAATAATATCCTTGCAAACATCATTGTCGTAGATGACAAAATCAAATTCCATAGTGAATTTGATATTATCTTCATGTTAATTCAAGTATAAAATTAGATATAAAAAATGATTGTGTGATAGAGATCTGGAACAAATTAATTCAAACACCTTTTAATGAAAAAATGATTTGTTCTAAATTAATAGATATAATACATGAACCAATTATTAAGTTAATATAGTACCTTATCATATGTTCGTAATAACTTGATTGATTCATTCTGAAGTCCCTTTTGATGATCTCTGTGAATCTGTGAATAAAGATCTAAAACATTAAAGTGAGAAGAAACAACAAAGAGGGTAACTTTTTCACATTAAAACACTGATTTTGCAGATAGACTTACAGATACATCTGCCAAATATGTTTACTAAAACAAAGTAGTGAAATTAACTAACCATATGAAAGAATCTAACATAAGTCTAAAGCATATGTTGTTGAACATGACAATGATCAATGGTTTCTTTGTGTTCTTTAGGACGACCTGCAAAACCCATTAAATGTTTAGCATACTCACAAAGCATAAAAACATGAAAGTTTATATAAGAAAAAAAATACAAAACGATAGATAGCATTGAAGAAAAATGATAGATAACTCAGAAACGTGTTATGATGAATGAAATGTATGCTCTTGACATTTCTTATATAGAGATCATATTAGTTAGGGCTTCTAGCTAGCTAAATCAATGCTTTTTTTTAATACAAAATATATTCAAATCTGTTCAGTTGCTATATTATGTAACCACAAAATCGGAATTTATTATACGCTAAATTATAAGATGGTAGAATTTAGAATGTTTGAATAATTTTTAGTTGCTAGTAATTAGTTTCTAAGATTTTTCGAAACTGAATTATAAGGCCATTAATTTCTATTTATCATTTATTAAATGTATCTTTTGGTTTGATTGCGTAGATAATAGTGACTAAGATTACGAAGATTGATTGTGTTATGAATATTTAGTTAGGATTAGATTTTAATTGGATTAATTAAATTTTATATATACTGCCTCTGTAAATTCGTAATGAATATAGGCTATAATTAGGGAAATGTTATAATTGAGAATAATTATGTTTGGATCTTGATATCAATCGGTTTGAGTTAAATTAGGAATGGTAGATACTATGTCATTAACTGATTGATTTCTCGCAGGAAATAAGCATTGAGAGTGGCTGCAACCTGATTTCCTTGGAGTATCCATTGTATCCATACCCAATTAGATGAATTTCGGGTAATTTCTCCAATTGACCCGACCCGTTTCTCTTACGAAATAATGCTCTGACATTTTTACCCTTAATGAAGTTTCCTTTTAATAGCTTTGGTCGATGGCATAGCTCGTAATTATTGTGAAAAACCCTGCCTTATTTCTTAAACGTACTTCTCTTTTAATAGTATAAAGATCATGTTATATTAAAAAAGTCAAAAAAAGGATTGTAGATAAGGTATACCAGATAAATTGCTGAAAAATACAGTTACACGTCATTACCTTATCAAGGGGAATGATAATTAGACCTCAACAAACCTAAAACTGCAAATGTAATTAACAATAATGGGATTTAATTCTTATATTCTACACTTGGTTACGGATGACATGAGAAGCGTGAGAACTAGAGGTACGGGTATTAAAATAGTTAATTGAAATATAGTTAGGGATTTAAAAACATATGATAAACCATTTCATCATTAATTATATGACTAAATAATATACTAAACATTTGATTACGATATACATGGGCTTGCGATCTTGATTTATTTTGGAGTAATCAGAATGCGGGCTCAAAAATTTGTACATAAAACTGCCTTACACCTGGCAAAGTAGATATTCTTAGTTTAAGTTTGCAACTAACTGGCGAGTTAGGAGGAAGTGAATCAATTTTCCGGAGTAAGCTGCATCGGCTGGGACGTCTAGGAGTTTCCCAAACTGAGATTTAGAGAGGATTTGTAGTTCATCCTCAGGTAGCGAGGCTCTTATGTCTTCTATGATAGATAAATCAGCATACTCGTGTACGTACCCGCTCCCCATTTGGCTCAGCGCCTTCTTTGAATAGCCTCTGTGGCAATCCTACATCTGGTAAAGGAAAAAATGGTTAGGCATGGGTTCGCCCTGTAAATAAACTAGAGTAATGTAATTTTACAGAAACCCCCGGGTTTTAAAACATGTTATGAACAGGTACTATGTAAAACACACTACTAACGAGAAACATAGAAAAATACATGTGATTTTACTTTAATCCATGTGTTTTAAAAACATGTACAATGTAAACCAAATACTCTGTAAACGCCATACAAAAGAACTTGTGATTTTACTTTACTCCATGGGTCTTAACAACATTTCATGGAAATCAAAAAACCGTGTGCTTTTGCTTTAATCCATGTGTTTTAGAAACATGACGTGAACATCTACTATGTAAATCCAGAACTATGTACACGCCTCATAAAAAACATACGATTTTACTTTATTATTTGGGTCTTAACAACAAATCATGGAAAGCACCTTCGTAAAACCCATACTGTATAAGCGAAGAAAAAAAAAACATGTGCTTATACAATATCCCCTGTCTTCTTTAAACATGAAGTTGGCTTTCTCCAACATACAACAGCTTTAACACGAGGTTCATGTTTTATAGAATTATCACATTCGTTGTTATTCATGTTCTTGTTTACGTTTGAAATCATGGGTTTTTAGCCAATGTTCTGTGACAACAGATATCAGATCTAAACCCACGGTTTTCTTACAAATGGCGAGTAATTAATTAAAAGAACTTAAAGGTTTTCAAATTGAAACTCGTTACAAATTGAAAACGACAAATAATGGATATAGCGGAAAGAACTAAATAAAACCCAGGAACATGCATATTCCTACAGATATAGTTGCATAGTAGTGAGAGAAGATTGAAAAATCTATTACTAATATGGTAAATCAGATCCATGTCGTGACGGAGAACGAACCTTGTTCGATTAGACGGAGCGGAGGAGCGAGACTTCGGGTAATCAGGAAAGCGGTGGTTGAAATAAGAATCGCCGGTTTGAAACAAGCGTCGCAAGGTTTGCCTAAGTAACCAAAAATTTAAAACGGAAAAGAGAGAAGAAATGTAAGGCGAAGGGTTGGGTGGGGGAAATTATTAACACGAAATAAGTAGACGGAAGGCAAAGCGGTGCATCGGGAAATTAGGGTTACAGAGGTGAACTGTTACTTTTCCCCAAAACCAATTTATTTACAGTGAAGATATCTAATTTATGAAGTAATTATATTTCGGAACTGATAAATAAAATTTGAAACTATCTACTGTAAAACATCGCCCCTATAGTATCAGTAGCATTCCTAGGCTTCAGGTTTCAACTTCCAAAACTAGATATAGCTATCTATTTCTGAAATGTCTGACATTGGTCGCATGTATTTATGAGGGTGAGAAAGTAAATTCACCGTAGTTGCAGACAGGTACTTTTTACGCGATAGTCATTTTGTATAATATTATCGATTCTTAGGTCATTTACTACATATACCATAAAAATAAATCAATTTCGATTTTTTATTATTGAGGGTATTTGTGGCTTTCTGTTTTAGTATTAAGGGCATATGAGATAAAATCCTTTTCAAAAATGTGCTAGAATGCACACAATCTTAGAAGAAAAAAAGTATCCCATAGTGCAATTGTACTAAATAATTTTTAGACATATGTGCACAAGAGAAATAAATCCGAAAAAACATTATATTAATACCAAAATAAAATGTGGAAACCCCCTTGGCCCAGTGGTTGACCAAGGGTTCATTAATGCTTCTACACCAGGAGGTCTGGGGTTCGAGTCCCAGAAATTGCGATTTATTAACAATTATGCAGATTAATGGAGGCAAGTCTACAGGAGATCTCCAGTGATGCGCAATTAGAGCCGTTCGCCGTGATTCTACGTACAGAAGGAAGCGTCAGTATGGAAAAGGAGAATGAAGTGTGGTCTGTCGTGAATCTGAAAGGGTCGGAAGGAATTGCCCATGGTAGAATCGTCTATGTAACAGTTCTCATAATTTGTGATAGTTAATAAATCCAGATGACAAAAAAAAATACCAAAATAATAAAAGACGATTGTTCTAATAGTACCAATTTGTAAAAATTCCACTATTAATTGGTACAATATCTCGTATTTTACATTTCAGCCATTCATTTAAAAATATAGTAAGTAGCAAAATAATCAATAGATCATCTGTTCAAATTCTCTCATTTATGGTTTATCTCTTCTCAATATATGTAACCTATTGATTGGCTTTATTACAGATTACAACAAAGAACGTTAATTGAGTAAAATAAGCAAACCACAAGACTATTAAATTAACCTATAATGGGAAGACACCCAAAGGAAAAAAACCTGTTTTGGTCATTGCCATACGTTGACAGTATTCTCTAATTCCTTTAGAGCTCACAAAAATTCACTTCTCTTTTCTTTCCTCTTTTATAGCTTCGTATGAAAGTAACACCTCTTTGAATTTTGCTTCAGCTACAACTGCATCAATCAATGTGACACCGTCAAATCTCACCAGGTAAGATAAGAGAATGGTGAAGATGGTGAGGCGGAATCCGCATGAAGCCTAGAATAACGTACCTTTGTTATCCTGATTCTGGTCCGGATGGAATTCCATAGCCTTTTCCCGGAACGCTTTCTGAATGTACAACAAATCCGAATCAAAACATACGACTAGAAAGGCATTATTGCATCAGAAAATTATTGCTATGTTTACCTTAATCTCAGCTTCTGTATATGGAGTTGCTCGGGACCTGTAACACAATAACACAACAAACCGGCATTTAGTTCCCTTGACCTGTCACCCGTTACTTATAGAGACGGAATCAAAAGATACTTATAATCCTGACTCCGATTGGCTGTTATAATTTACATTAACAATAACCTTAGCAGGAGCATTGCGAACCATCAACCCAATCAACCATGTTCAATTTAGATCTTTATATGGGAACAAAAGCTGACCCTTTGCTATAGATTGACCCAGTTAATTATGTTGATTCATCTATATTTCACAAAAGATAAAAACTCAACAAACCTTCTCATAGGTTCAGACTCTGAATTTTGTAACTTAACTGACCTAGAATCGGCGATTACAACAGAAAGGAATGACCTAAACTAAGAAGACACAGAGCCAGAACCAAGAACAATCCAAGGGCATTTTCAACTCTCCCAAAGCCATAAGGTCCCAAACAACCCAATCATCCAAAGATCCTAATCTATTCTCCCTCCCACTTACTTATACTATTCTAGTGCATTTCACAACATATAGTGTGAAGCTGGAGCCATGGATAATTAACATTGTGTATGAGCTGTGTCTGCATTACGTTTCAATATAAAGGTTTATAAGTACCTGCTGAGCCCTAAAACCGAGTAATGGTGAGATAATGGATAGACTCTTCTCTGGTTTGGAGGTTCCTGGTGATTGGTCCTTTGGTTTCTATGCGATGACTCAGTTTTCCAGTACCAATCATGTCGCTGAAACTGCTGATGGTATTGCTGGGCACCAGGATCATTTTCTTTCCAGTTCTCGAAGCCCCTCCTAAACTTATTCCTCTCTCTGTTGAAAACGCTCTGCATACGCCTAATACGTTCCTGTAAGAGACCATCAACAGATCTGAACGCATGTTCAAGTGATTTCTACACTCCAATAATAGGTTTCTACAAAATCATGGATTAAATGGAGGATATGTATCTTAAAAGTAATTTAAATGCATTCTCATTGGTGTCACAATCTTAATATTAACGAGGAAATATGTCACTGCGATTCAAATCTAGATAAAACGGTTTACTAACTGCAGAAGTTAGTTAGATTAAACGAGCATGTGAAATGCCTACACACTCTACGTGTTAAACACCCACAATCAATTGTTTTCCATAGGAAAAGGTCAATTAGACTTACCACTCTCTCCATCTCATCCTCGTACTCCTCTTGCATCCGTTTGTTGTACCTTCTCCATGCTTCCTCCTGATAAGCTGTTCGGAAAGAACCACCTTTGGTTCCTTTCCGCGCTGACTGTGATCTAGCTACCTTTAATGACCAAATTACAAAAGGTAAGAGTTTGGCAAATCTGAAATATGTGAATCTCTAACATAAATTATAAAGGAATAAAAAAAATAGACTAATGGAAACTATGGCCAATGCGAAACCAAAAGGACTAATGTAGGAAAATAGTAACATTCTGATGATTTTTATAGATACTAATGCTCACATAATTTTGGAATGTACAAATGAAGATATCACGATTTCTTGAATATCTATTTGATAATCTTAACTACGAACTAAAGAACTAGCTCTAAGAAGAGATATTATCTCAGAGAAATGGTTAGTTTTATTCACCTGAGTATAGACCCAATCAAAAGTTCTTCGCAGCTGATGAACCTACCAAACAATAGAAGCATCAGACACTACAATCCAACAAAGAATTAACCAAAACAAACAGACGACAAAATTAACCCGCAGAGAACAGAATATTACAATGATTCCGTGATTCCACAAACTATATTACCAGTCAAACTTTTCGACGATACCGCGTATTAGATCAATTCATGACAAATAACAAAGGAACTAGTTTTTAAAGTGAAGTTAGAATTCTCTTGCTTAATCATTCTGCAACTCTGTCCCACTGATTATTTTTGATTTTCAACCGATCCACCATTTCCTAATAAACACCAATCAAAGCCTAAAACCTTCCAGCGAAAACTACTGAAAAAGTCACTTTATCAAGCAAAATGAATCAACTAGAACCTTATCAAACTCTGTAGCTTATCCTTTTCTCAACCATCAATAGTCGACTATGAGCACAAACGAACATAAAACCGGAAACAAAAGCTATTTTCACACCAAGCAGCTACTTCTCAATTCATAATTCGATAATTTGAGGAAACTAAAACCAATCATCAACCCTCACACGAAAAAACATTAAAGTCAATCTCACTTAAAGTAACAAGCTTATGAAATTACACACTTTATATTACCAATCAGAGCCTAAAAGATTCCACTAGAACCTTACCAAACTCTAACAAAGTCATCTCTCAACCATCAATCATTTCACAATAACTATTTTTCACACCATAATTCGATAATTCGACAAAACTAAAACCGTAAACAAAGCCGATTGATCAAATTCAATCTTATAAACAATAATTGATGAAAAATGTAGAAATTTAAACTCACGGCGAAAGTGGTGGCGGTTGCGCCGATTACAGTAAACGCGAGGATTCCCCAAAGCTTTAAATCCGCCTTCTCCGGCGGAGGAGGATTCCATTTCTTATCTTTATCATCTTCGTCTCCCATTTTCTGTGATTTTCAATTTGCTTCGTCTCTACGAATTACGACGGAATCTTTGGGCTTGTGGTGATGATTCGAAGAACCCTAACACCATCCTCAGGGGAATTTCAATTGGTTCTCCTTTCTTTACTTCTTCGATGATCAAATTTGGAAAATTTGGGGATTTTGATTTTTCTTTGTTGTATGTAATTTTTCTTCTTCTCAGTTTCCACCGCCTCTTGTTTTTTTCTTTAATCAACTCTTACGTTGAAAGACGCTGAATAAATTTGCTAGGCCTCGACAAAATATTTGTATCCGAAAATCCGATCCGAACCCAATCCGAACCGAATCCGATAACCAAATGAGTACCCGAAATACCTAAAATATAATTACATATACAAATTATTAGTTATTTTTATATTTGATATAACCTAATTATCTAATATTATAATTAAAAATAGAAAATATCAACTAAATTTAGATCTAAATAACCAGGGCCGGTCCTTGGATTTTGGTGGCATAAAGCGCACTTAAAATATAATTTTATATAAAAAAACTAATGTTAAAAAATTATTATTAAAATACTAAAATGTATTTAAAAAAATATTAAAACAACATTATAGTTTATCCAGTAACAGTAGTGATCTGAGTTCTTAATTTAGGATTCCTAACCTTAAATTTTGTTTTAAAAAATTAAGAATATCGTAATATTTAATAGCCAAATAAAATCAAAAGATTTAAAGAATTTATTGTTAAGTAAAAAAGAATTAAACTAAAGAGAACAAAAAAGAAAAGTATTTTAAAGTGAAAAGGGAAAAAAAAAAAGAAAAAAGGAAGGCGTGAAAGTGGAGAAGGAAAAAGGGAAACACGAATGTTATATGCATGGGTCGAACTTAAAACCTAGGATTATTTAGAAAAACATCTCACCAATAGACTAAAGCAAACTTTCAATACATGTGGCCCACGAATTATATATATATATATTTAGTGGCCTAAAGCATTGTGTTTTAGTTGCCTTATGGACGGGCCGGGCCTGTAAATAACTAAAATATCCAACTAACCCAGTTACTCGTAAATTTTTTATGGCGATTTTAAATACGATTGTGAAGACAGTTTCTTTTTCTCTCTCTATTGGCAGTTTCCGGAAGTTGCGTCGGAGGTGAGGAGCGGTTTTCGCCATTCACCCACTTCCCGGCGGTTTTCTCCACGATGAAACTCACGATTCATCGTAATGGAGTCTTGATTTCAGACTTGGGTGATGGTCTATTTAAGGATTTTGGTTCTTCCTCTCCTCCGACAAACATCTTTTCTTCATCTTCTACTCTAATTACTTACTTTCCTCTTCGCTATTACCTTACTCTTGTCAAAATGGCTGATAACATGAGACGCGTTGTCCAAAACTTGAATCTGGGTTTCGATGATGCTCTGATTCCTCTCCCAATTGATGTGGTGGCTCAAACGACGGCAGAAAATCGATTTGTCCTCATTGGTCGTCCGACGATGCCCAGCCGCCAAAACCTGCGATTCATTGTTGCTTCATTGCCTCGTAATTTGGGCCTTGCCGGTCTGGTTCATGGCCAGCTCGTGGAGGGCCAGAATTTTCAATTTATCTTTCAGATAGAGGAAGCACTTGAATCAGTTCTCCGCCGTGGTCCCTGGGCGTTTAATGACAGAATGTTAATTCTCCAAAGATGGACTCCTCTGATGAATCCTCCTCTGACGAACTTGATTCCTTTTTGGATCCAAGTGAGAGGTATTCTGCTTCAATTCATGACTCGTGATGTTGTTGCTCATATTGGTCGTGCGATGGGCGAATACATGTAGATGGATTATGATGATGGGGCAGTTGCTCGCGTGGAGTTTGTTCGTGTGAGGATTAATTGGGATGTGGCTGCTCCGTTGAGATTTCAAAGGCACTTTCAGTTTCTTGCTGGAGTTAATACGTTGCTGAGGTTTCGCTATAAACGCCTTAGAGGTTTCTGTGAGGTTTGCGGTCTCCTCACTCATGACTCAGGAGCATGTTTGATTCAAAATGGTGGAGAAGCACATGATGATGATGATGATGAAGGTGCTAATGGAGATTATCATGTTCCGGCTCACCGCAACCCAGGAGTTCAAATCCGGGAAATTCATGATGATGAGGACCTTGATGATGATCTTCAATTGGGTCTTCCGGATCAAAATGGTGTTCATGCAGGGCACATTCAACTAATGGTTGATGATCTTGATGGCTTTGCTTATGCGCATCCTGAGGTGGTGGTGCCGCCAGAGGTGATTGATCAGGAAGTCTTGGAGGGTGAAGATGATGATGATGATGATGATGAAGCGCAGCCTGTAGCCGATGTCTTGGAGGACATTGATCCTTCTCATAACATTCTAGAGGGATATAGTTCCCTTTCAAGTGATGTTGATGGTTCTGACATGCTCATTCATCCGTCTTTTGTGTTTGATCCGATTGGAGCTGCTTCTTCACAGGTTGCAACTTCTTCTTTGAGATAAGGTGGAACTCATAATGGGAAGCGTAACAGAGAGGCACAAGATTTGGATCAAGCTGGTACTCAAAAAGTTCAAGCTTGTGAGGAGATTGAGGCAAGTGGTTCTGGCTCTAATGGAACCAAACAGTGAGAGGCGCGGTGGGCCCTGAACCACCACTTTCTCCATGAGGACAGATACTTGGAACTGTAGAGGATTAGGCAATGACCTCGCAGTTCGACGTCTAGAGTAGATTAAGAAGACTTACTCTCCAGACATCATTTGCCTTATGGAAACAAAACAACAAGATGATTTGATTAGGGATGTTGCTGCAGATTTGGGTTATGATAGGGTTGTCACTGTTCTTCCTATTGGCCTTAGTGGTGGAGTAGCTTTGTTTTGGAAAAGTTGTATTTCAGTTGATGTTCAACTTAATGGATTTGGTTTCTACTTCACTTGTGTTTATGGACATCCAAATCCTTCTTTGCATCACTTGGTTTGGGAAAGATTAGAACGTACTGCGACTACTCGCACTGGGCCTTGGATGGCTATTGGTGATTTTAATGAAATAAAAGGGAATCATGAGAAGAAAGGTGGAAATCTTAGACCTGAGAGCTCTTTTGTGGATTTTAGAAGAATGCTTCAGGTTTGTGATTTCAGAGACTTAAAAGCTACGGGTGATCCTTTTTCTTGGGTTGGTAAACGGCATCGACATGATGTGGCTTGCTGTCTAGATCGTACTTTGGTGAATAATGAGTGGCTATCTCAATTTCCAGCTTCTCATTCTGCTTTTTTAGAGCTGATTGAATCTGATCATCGTCCTGTGGTTACTACAATTTCAAGTGATTTTGATCAGAGAGTTGGTCAATTTAGATTTGATGGGCGCATGATTTTGAAGGAGGGTTTTAATGAAGCTGTTAAAAGGGTTGAAATTGTTCTCAATTAGCTCAGATTAGTGGTTTGCAATCTCGGCTTGTGAGTTGTCGAAAAGAAATTTCCAGATGGAAAAAGAGGAATCGTTGTAATGCTCGAGAGGATATCATTATGCTTAAACAACAGATTGATAGTGCTCATACAAATGGTTCAACAATTCAACAAATTCATGATTTAAGAGCTTTATTGTGCAGAGCGTATGATGAGGAAGAGGAATTTTGGAGGTTAAAGAGCCGCAAAACTTGGGTTCATAGTGGTGATAGAAATACAAGGTTTTTCTTTGCTTCAGCAAAGAATCGCACAGCTTGGAATAGGATGTACTCGATTAAGGATGATTCTGGGAATGAACATTTTGGTGACTCTCAGATTGGTACAGTTGCGCAGAGCTTTTTCACTAATCTCTATCGTAGTGAGCTAACTCCTCAGAATAACCATTACCACGTTTTTAATGGTTTTCAAACGAGGGTTAGTGATGAGATTAATGCTGATCTTATTTGACCAGTTTCAGAAGCTGAAACTAAGCAAACTGTTTTTGATATTGATGGTACGAGAGCGCCGGGTCCTGATGGTTTTACAGGAGATTTCTACCAGAAGTATTGGGATGATGTTCAAGAGAATGGGGTGATGGAAGTGCAAAATTTCTTTGAGCATGGTATTTTTGACAAAGAAATTAATCATACAAATTTTTGTTTGATTCCGAAGATTGATTCTCCTCGCCATTTGAGTGAGTTTCGTCCAATAGCTCTGTGTAATGTTAGTTATAAGATTATCTCCAAGATCCTGGTGGCGCGTTTGAAAACTCATCTTTCTAGTCTTATATCTGAGGAACAAGCGGCCTTTATACCAGTCAGATAATGTTGTAATTGCTCATGAAGTTATGCATGCTCTGAAAGTTAAAAGGCGCTGCTCAAATTCCTTTATGGCAATCAAGACAGACATTACCAAAGCTTATGATAGGTTGGAATGGGACTTCTTGCATGAAACAATGTTGCAGTTTGGTTTTGCTCCTAAATGGGTTGATTGGATAATGACCTGTGTTCGTACAATTACTTTCTCGGTTAATATTAATGGCTCACCCAAAGGATTTATACTACATGAATGAGGCATTCGACAAGGTGACCCTTTATCCCCATACCTCTTTATTTTGTGTACTGAGGTTCTTAGTCACCTGATGCGACGAGCTGAGGCACAAGGTCTGATTAAAGGAATCAAGATCAGTAATGCTAGCCATGCAGTCACCCATTTGTTGTTTGCTGATGACTCCCTCTTCTTCTGTCAAGCGAATGTGCAATCGTATAGGGCTATTAAAGATATTTTATTTCAGTTTGAGAAAGCTTCTGGTCAGATGGTTAACAATAGGAAATCGACTTTGACTTTTGGCAAACGGGTTTTAGACCCTATGAAGACTCAGATTAGGCGTCTGCTTCAAATTCACAGCACTGGTGGGTGTGGAAAATATTTAGGATTGCCGGAGCAGTTTGGCCGTAAGAAAGTTGAACTATTTCAATATATTGTGGAGAAAGTTCGAGAACGTACAACAGGATGGAACCTCAAATTTCTTTCTCAAGGTGGTAAAGAAGTCTTATTGAAGTCCATTGCAGTTGCAATGCCAGTCTATACCATGAATTGTTTTAAACTGCCAAAAACAATTTGTGAAGGTATTGAACGTATTCTTGCGAATTATTGATGGAATTCTCCGTCTTTTGGGCGTTCGAGTCATTGGATTGCTTGGGATCGCTTAAAATATCTTAAGAAGGAGGGTCGCTTGGGTTTTCGGGATATTGAAAAATTCAATGATGCCCTTCTTGCTAAACAGGCTTGGAGAATTCTTCACAATCCAGACTGTTTAATGTCTCGTATTCTTAGGGGGCGCTACGGGTGCTACGGGTGGAACTTCTCCTTCTTTTGGTTGGCAATTTATTCTGCAGGGTCGTGATATGTTAAAATGAGGTATGAGATTCATTGTTGGTGATGGTTCTTTGATCCAAGCGTGGAGAGATCCTTGGCTCCCTCTGCACACGCCAAGACCCCCTAGGCAGCTAGATATGGATAATTTTGAGTGTCCTTTGGTTAGTGATTTATTACTTCCTCATAGACGTGGTTGGAACGAAACTCTTCTTCGAGAAAAGGTTCATCTGGTTGATATTCCGCATATTATGTCTTTAAAAACCAGTTTGTATCAGAATTATGATTATTTGGGATGGCATTACACAGAGAATGGTATTTATTCTGTAAAGTCAGGGTATTTGCTGGCTACTCATTTGCCGGATATTGTTCATGTGGTGCCACCTCCAGATGGGGATTTGCGGGTAAAGAGTCATATTTGGAAGCTTCAGATTGCGCCAAAACTAAAACATTTTTTGTGGAGAATGTTATCTCGGGCATTAGCTACAGGGGATGAAATGCTGAGAAGGCATATAGTTTCTGATGGCTTTTGTCGTCGGTGTGTAACAGTGAATGAGACATCGGATCACATTTTCTTCTCATGTCCTCATGCAGTACAGGTTTGGAAGGCGTCAAATATTCCTCTTCCTTGTTTGATTAACCCTTTGTTTCCTTTTGAAGTAAAATTGCAGGTGTTATTTGACTGGCTTGGTGCTCATAAGGACCGTTTATTGGATTCTCATTGACCTATTTGGATTCTATGGCGACTTTGGAAAAGTAGAAATATTTTAGTCTTCCAACGTAAACAGACCCATTGGAGGAAAGATTTTGCTGAGGTTGTTCGTGATACTAAGGAATGGATTGACTTAGGACTATCTAGGCACTCTTTGGGATCTGTTGGACAAACTGTTGGAGCCACTGCTAGAAGACAAAATTTTCAGTGGCAGAGACCAAGATTGAATTGGATAAAGTGCAATTATGATGGTAGTTTCTTAAATGGAGATTTAAGAGCAACTGCAGCGTGGGTTATAAGAGATAATGATGGTGGTTTCAAAGGGGCGGGGCAAGCAAAAGGAATGTTTGTACGTTCAGCTCTTGAAGCGGAATGTCAAAGCCTTTTGATGGCTATGCAAAATCTTTGGATCAGAGGGTATCAACAGGTAATTTTTGAAGGCGATTGTCAGATTCTATTGAAGCTTCTTCATGGTCAATTCCGGTATTTTGATTGTATCAATTGGATAGTTGAAATTAAGGCAGGGGCTCGAAAGTTTGAAGAAATAGAGTTTGTCTGGTCACCAAGAAAAATCAATAAGTCTGCAGATTTGTTGGCTAAAGCTCATCGTGATGGATATTTTTGAGTAATTCGAGTATTTTTAGGTACGTCTAGGGTAAAGAACTAATACTTTAGTTTTTACGGATATTTTCAGTATTTTCAGGTATATTTGGATGAAAAGTAACCAACGTTTTAGTTTTTTTCTCCATATATTTCGGGTATTTTTGAGAAATTTGGATATGTATGGGTAAAAATATTTTGGATATTTTCTAGTTCTCAACACAAATACCATAATTGTTCCGAACCCGATAAAACTCAAACTGAATCCGAACAAAATTCTAGAAATATTCGAATGGATCTCCCCCCCCCCCCTTATACCGAATTATTCAATACATGAATGGAACTGACCCGAATCTGAATAGGTACCCAAAATTCTGATTGCCCATGGCTAATCCAAATTGTTAAAAATAGGCTAACAGCAAATTAGTCCGCATGAAAAACGGGATAGACCAATTGGTCACTATACAGTCCAAATGTAATTAATCTCTATGGTTTCTTAATTTGGAGAAAAATATAATTCCATAATTTTACGATTTTGGTGGGAAACAGATTTTCATAATTTCCGCTAAAATTAAGAGTTTAAACTAATCTAGTATCCAAATGTCAAACTTGCCACATGAAAATTACCAATCGGCATTTAAATATTTTAATTGAAAGTTCTTCACACATTAAATACATATAAAAATAATTTTAATGGAAAATGATTTCCTATATAGAAAAAGATCGAATAGACTTATAGAGTCATTTTAAGTAAATTGTGAAGTGATTTTGGTCTAGTGGCAATTGATAAGTCCACAGAAGACAGACACCATCACACCAGGGATCGAGTCCCCGACTCTACAATTTAATTGTAGAAATTAGGCTAATGGGCCGGCCAGTTGTGGCCCAAATGTTGACAAAAAAAAAAGTCATTTTAAGTAAATTTTAATCAAATGTAATTTGTATTTAATACTCCCTCCGTTTCTTTTTATTTATTGTTTTGGAAAGTATTTTTTGTTTCAAAATATTTGTTGTTTTGATTAACTTTAATTTTATTGAAATATGTGTGACCAATTGTATTTTATACTTCTTATATTTCTACACTTCTTATTTGTAATTGGTTGAATTATTTTTAATTAATACTTTTTAGAAAAAGTAATTTGTCTAAATTATTGTGTACAAGCCTAAAACAACAAATAAAAAAAACGGAGGGAGTATCATATTGCAAATAGTTAGTATCTAAGATATTAAAAATCAAACCAAACTATACCGAAACTATTACAAGTCTCCAAACAAGCAAACTAGCCTTTCATTTCTTTAATTATCACTTGTTTTTTTAATCAAGCAAACTAAGAAAATAATAATCTTAAAACAACTCATCCAAATAAAACATCAAAATACGCACCCTTAATATGAAATAAAGGAAACTCGAAATGATCACTAAATGAGTACATCTCACTAAACTCGGAAAAATGCTTTAATCAAGCATTGTGTAGAGTAATTCGTAAATGCCTCGAAGCTCTCTTGAAATTCTGGTGAACCTCCTCCAGTCCAGCCATTACCCACCTCTTTTGATTATGGTTCAGTCCCTTTGCCTCATATAGGTGAAGTCGTTCCATCACACGCCCTGTACGCATCAGGTACTGAAGCATATGTAACTCGTTCGAATTGGCACGAAAGTTCATTATCTTCACAATCTTAAGTGTTTTTTCCAAACACTCATAAGTTATCCTTGTAAGCCAATACGTTTCCGGATTTATCACTAGTGGCGATGGACCTCTCTGTAAAATCCAATTAAAATTCAAGTGTTTATCAAATAAAAAAAAACTAATAATTTTAAGAAAATAACGAGACCTAGATATATGTATATGTGATAATGTCTGTTGATTTGAGATTACAGATAAAAAATACTCCCTTCGTTTCAAAATAAGTGTCGTTGTAGAGAAAAAATTTTGTTACAAAATAAATGTCGTTTTCGACTTTCAATGCAAAATTTATTAATTTTATAGTGTAATTTATTATTCTATTGGTTAAAATATGGTTAGGTGTATAGGTAATTGTGTTTTTATATATAAAATATGTAAAATTAATTGTTTTTTTAATCTGTGTACACAAAGCTAAAGTGACACTTATTTTGAAACAGAAGGAAACTTACAACGAAACGACTAGTAGTAACCATATGGAAGGTGAGAGATTCCAATTCCGGACAGCAATTGAGAAATATATTAATTCCCACCAAGTCATTTGCGTGCATATTTGTTTTCATCACCAAATGTCGAGTTTTCATCGGATCGTGCAAAGTCATAGGGTCATCACAATCTTGGAGCATCTTCTTCCAAGAAAAAAGATGTTAATTACACACACACACACACACAAAAAACCATTTGCATATATAGAAATTTTTTATAACAGTAAGGAAATGAATGTAGTCTCTTAAAAGAATATACTCTTCAAAATGCAAAGACAATTTATAATGAATTGTCTAGTGAACTTGAGTTCAATTTCATGACATAGAGTGTGAAATTTTATGACTAAAAGAGTAAAAAAAAAATTTACCTGAAGGAGAAAAGAGCAAACTGTTAAACTCCTAACATTTAAAAGATTGAAAAATAGATTAGAAACATCTAATTCGCTCTTTTTAAGATATATGCATATGGGTGTTCGATCTCTTTGACCCTGCTGGGATAGAGTTAAGTTTCTATGGATAGATTCTGAGAAATCAAGAACTAGATTCTTGACATGCCGAGAGGTGGCGAATTCGGTGAGAGACATGATATCTTCCTCGAAACCCATCGGCTGGGAGAGATAAAGTTCAAAATTTTCGATGACTTTACCCGTAAACTTTGAGATCCATTCACGCATAACACGAACGAAAAAAAATCTATCAAACCTTGTGGGTTCAACGATTTTTCTATCGAAAATAGATAAGGTCATCATGAACTCAGATTCTTTGAAAACGAGGCTTGTCGTCTCACAACAAAGATACGTCCATCGTTTAGAAAGAACACTCGTTCGTACCGATTCTTTGAAAGGTAACATGGAGATGATCAGAACCAAAAGAGAATCATGTAAATTCGAAAAAAAGTCTGACTTTTTGGCTGATTTCATAGTGAAATGTGGTGATATTCAAAACGTAAGATACAGAGAGAAGACGTTGTTTATGAATAGACCAGTGGTTTTAACTCTTAGAGTTATCTATTTATATGCTTTTGATTTTGACTAAAATTAAATGAATTCTTACACATTGCGCGCGCTTTTTCAAAAAGTTTTCCGTTAATGATATACGCGCGCTTTTTTAAACTACGTTTTAAAATATAGTTTTAATTTGTTTACTTTAAATATAGTTATCTTTTATATAGTTAACAAATCTAAATTTGAATATCGTTATCTTTTATATAGTAAGAAATCTAACTAATGTTTTATTTTTAAAGAAAGTAAATGATGTTTTGCTTTTTTATTAAAAAATTAATTAATATATCTAAACAAATTTATTTTAAAATGGAAATTTGGTTAGTTAAACTTAAGAAAAAATATTTCTATAATATAATAACATAAATTGGTGAAAAATAGTATATACTATGAAAGGAGTAAATTTATTTATCTAGGCTGGATTTTTCCCTTGAAAGATGCTTTTAATTTTTTTTTTCTTTTATACAAGCTTTACATGAAATGCCAAATTTTAATTCCTATTTTAAAAACCAATCCAAATACTACCTTGTGGTTAAGTGTATTGAGTTGAGTTATTACTCGAGCAATCATGGACAATGAACGGTTGGATTATTGATATTTAGGGGATTGTTAAATCGGGCTTATCATGGGCTCCCAACTCCAAACCAATTGGCAATGAGTGGATTGGTTGATAACATCGTATTTTCGCCCATTTTAGCTGTGGTTTTCAAAGTGTTTTAGGATGGATTTGATACATTTCTGATGTATTAAAGCCTATAACTTAGTATTTGCAAGATCAAAGAGTTTTTACAGGTTTTAGGGAAAAATGACCAAAATGGAGCAAAAAGGACTCGCAGGACAGTTTCAGACCATCAGAAGTTTGACATTCGTTGGAGACCTTCCCCTGCACCAAATTTGGAGCTATTGGTGTCATTGGAAAGCTAGGAGAGTCAAGATTCATCTCCAAGTGGAATCCTCCAAATCCGAGTTACCATTCAGAAGTTATGATCGCTTAAAGACCGACCTGTCCAGTCGTCCGACCAAGCCACGACCGTGCGGCCAAGACCTTCATCACCGCACGATGGGAGCCCGACCATGCGGCCAAAACATACGTTTTAGTCTTATTTAAGGCCCAGGAGTGCGACATAAGAAGCCCACATCATTTGGCCCAAGACACCGAGTTTTTACCTGGAGGAAACCCTAACCCTAGTAGCCGTCACCACAGAACTCTATAAATACATGTCAAAGCCTCAGGGTTTCGATATGCCCCTTCTTGTGACGAGTTATGGAGCAGCCGCCGCTAGGAGAAGAAGACGTGAAGACTTAAGGAGCCTCCTTGGACGTCCCTTCAAGCCCCTTCACCGTTTACTTCTCTGTTATCTCTTTTGTTTCTTTGCTCTGCTTTGTTACTACTTCGTTTCTAGGGATAGATCTACATCTCTCAACTCGTTTGGAGAAGTGTTTTCTAAACCCTAATCGTTTCTTTAACGCTTTGATGGTTGATTTCAATATGTGCGAGTAGTTTACTTAGTTGGGTTTATGGGGTGATTCAAAGGGGATTAGTGGTTCGATCATATTTAGGTTGCTAGATCTATATTCGTTTATTTCATGTTTCTCTCTTCTAGGTTTATTATAACACGTAATGCTGAGAGACTGTACACCTTGATGCATATGGTATTTTAGATGACGATTGAATCGGACCTAGCCTAGAAGCCGAACGACCTTATACTCCTGTGTGCTTGAGATAGGGGTAGACTTCGTGTACTTAGCAACTTGTTCTTAATGCTGACTTCATGCCTTTACCAAAAGAGTGACCAGGACACCGTCGGGTCTATGGAATTTAGGACTTAATCAAACGAACATGGGTTACTTCATATCCGTGTTTGTAGTTGGAGATTCATTAACGATCGTATCTTAGCTTTCTTTATGCTGTGACAGCCGTGAAACCCTGAGAACCCCCAGACTGCCCAACGCTTGTTATCTTATTGAATTCGCTTATCTATTTCGTTGCTTTGCTTTTAGGTTTAGTTTGCTTTCTTTTCGTTTCGTCTGCTTAGTTTAGTTTAGCCTAGTTTGCTTGCTTTTAGTTAGGTTTAGTTTCTTTGCTTTTTATTTGCCTTCTTTGCTTTTAGGTTATTCAGTGACAAATAACCAAAAATCCAAACCAACACTCTATTTTGTCCTTAGCCCTATTCGAGTTCTGTTTGATTCGCTTTGGTACACCTTTTCCGTGGACGATACCTTAAGTACTACAATTGATAGGTTGTGCACTTGCGACCATATTAGTTGTTTTCACCGAGGTTAAACTCCTAAGATTTATTTTTAGGTGAAACAAGAGAAGCGTCTAATCCACGCCCATCAAGTTTTTGACGCCGTTGCCGTCGGAAAAGGCTTAAAGTACCACCGAATCTAAGGACTAGGATCTTGTCTAGGACACTTGCTACTGATTTTTCGCTTTGGTTTTACTTGTTTCAGGGAGCTTCGGGATGAATTTCGACGTCTTACCTGGAATATTTCAAAACCCCCTTGTTACCAAAATGATTGCTAAGTGTGAAGAGCTGGGACAAGACTTTCTTGTTCCGACAGCTCTCTCGTTGTTCGGTTCGTGCATAGGCCCATCTCAGACCACTGATGCACCCAACAACCGGCGACACTATCGCCGACCTGCCTGCAACACAAATCTTGAAGTCACTCCACCGACTTCACCACAAGGAATGGATCGTTTCTGCTTTGCTATCGAAGACGTCTCCCGTGTCAATGAAACCCCTTCACTGATCACTCGTGTGAGAGATGAGCCAAAAAGTCCATGTCCTAATGAAGAAATCGAAAGTCCTTTGGAAGAACTTGTCGATAAGCTAGACGAGTTGAGGATCGCTTCTAACGCTAATTTCGATGCAAGTTTTGAACACGTATCGCTATTGGAAGAAGAAATCATCGATATTAAGTTCGAGCTTCGACACCAAAGTGAAGCTATTCGAGATCAAGATCTGAAGATTGACAGCCTGGAGTTTGTTTCTAGTGTAGCAGACGACATTCTTAGGCGGATAACTGAGACCCTGCAAAATAGTCTTATTGATCCTGAGGTCTACAAACAAATGAAGGAGGATCCTGCCTATGTCCCCTTCAGAGAAAACAAAAGGTTAGTGAAACCTACTACTCATTTCCATAATAAAGATTTAGTGGAAAAATTTTTAGGAAAAGAAAAAGAGGATGTGGAAACCAAGATCCTTTATTGCAATATGATCTCTCGGGAAGATCATACGCATGGACCGAGGCCACACGACCTAACCAAAATGGAGAATCGATCGGGCGCACCGCCGCATGACCGAGGCCTCGACCCGCGGTCGGACCCATGTCCGCCGCATGGTCGGGTCGGCAGCGTGCGGCCGTCCCTGTCGGGATCTTACCGTTATGTGCCGAAAGTAAACGCGCCTTCGCCACACGGAGGAGAGGCGATGACGTACCAAACCGGACAACATGACCATGTCTACGACCCACGAGCGAAGCCACCGTTACCCTACGGCCAGTTTCTCGACCCACGGTCAAATGACATCCACACCAACGATCGTACCGGATCAACGCATCGGAGTTTTCCAATCATCATCCAGCCACATGGAGAAACCCCGAATGTGCAGACATGGCCCTACCCGCTGCACGGCCGAGAGAAGGACCCCCGACCGTTGACTTGCACCTACTGCCAGCCCGTGACCGAGACAGGACCGGCCAGCAACGCACCGGAGCCGCATGGCGAGGCCCCGAGCGTGCGGTCGACCCCCTGTCCGCCGCATGACCATGGACCGGTCATGCGATCGACGCCGTTGACGCCTATTGGCCAGACCATCGATTCGCGACCTGGAGAATTGTGTGTGTTTAGAAATGGACATTACTTCAAAGTCATTTCTGTAGACGATAAAGCTTCATCAACATCTAAGGAGTCGCTTCAACAGGAGAACTACGGGAAAGTTCCACCTCACGAGGAATTCAAGAGAAGAAGCCCCACCGCCCGACTTGCCTTCAGTAAAGACATGAAAAAAGAGTCAACTCCAACACCGATTGTTGTTTCCACCTGTAAGGAGAGTCAAACTAAGGAAGAGGAGAGATTTGAAGTTCATGAGAGAATAAGAGAAGACGGAGGATGTCAAGAAATGAAGACTAGGAAGGAGCAGCCTATCAACAAGGCGGTGTGCTACAAGAGGATCGGAGTTATGGATCTCAAGATCGAACAAATCTTTCAAAGAATCGAAGTCGGTGAAGCCGTTGTGCAAAAACTAAGCCAAGATATAGCTGATAATTCAGTTAGGAAGGATATGATCAAGAGATTCAAATACCTGAGCAAATATTGTGACTATTGTCATAAGCAGACCACGGAAGGCGAAATAAAAATAGCTGCCCGGATGGACAAGCTAGACAGTAAACTTAATAGACTCGCCACCCTAGTAGGAAGTCCCCTGGTCCAAAGTGAAGAGGAAGATGAGGACGAGGAAGAAAAGGAAATTTCAGATGAAGAAGGAAATTTTATGCAAACCCTTGATGAAACGGGAAATCTTCCAGAAAACCCTAAAGAAATAGGAAATCTTGTGCCTATAAAAGGATGTATGGCTGTCTCATACTTCTCTAAAAATTTCGGCCAAGAGGAAAACTTCAGAGACAAGAAAGCTCTTCTAAGCTTCTCTGAAGAAATCGAGAACCCTAACCCTAGGTCTATCGAAACTTCCAACAAGATGAACTATTCTGATGGAGAAGGATCTAAATCCATGGAGATAAGTGACGCAACTTCGCCTTACAACAACATGCCGATGAGGGAGAGAAGAGAGATAGGAACCTCGGACAATGATGAAAGTGAGGATGAATGGGCCGACCAGCTTGAAGGATCCGAAAAAGAAGAAGAGAACGACGCTGATGGGAGATCGCGTGGACGATCAAAGGAGGACAATGACCCCGAGGATGACTTCATCGACGAGCTCTATGGACAGCCCATAGTTGCAAGCGAGGAAGAAGAAGACTCGTCAGAACCCTCTTACCGTAGCTCAAGTTCTTTTTCCAGAGATAGCTCGACTGACATGGAGATAGTTTCATGTAAGAAGTGGAATTCAGTAAAGCGAAAACGACTAGGATTCAAAGACGCGGTCAGTGTTATACCACGGACCATGCCATTCGAAGAAGCCTGGGAGGAATACAATTTGGAATTCTACTTGATCGACGGAGACACAAAGAAGGACATCCAAGACGATTTCATCGACATACGCCTAGACCTATATCCACTGGAAAGTTCTGAGACAATCCGGAATTGGGTCCGAGAGTACAAGAGAAGAGAGAGTCGAAGATGCCTCTACAAAGTTGAGAGCCCTGGACGATTTCTTATCACGCTTGTGATTAATGGAGTCGAGTTCAAAGACGTTTTATGTGATACCGGTTCTTGTATCAGCATAATGTCAGGGACGTCTACCAGCAAATCGGCGGAAGAGAACTTAAGCCATCCAAGATCCACGTTGGAATGGCCAATGCTTCTTGTGCTGTGCCAGACGGAGTTCTCAAGAACGTTAGAGTTGAGATTGGAGAGTGTGATGTCCCTACGGACTTCCAAGTAATCGATGTTTCGAGGAAGCAGGCCTCGCAAATCATACTAGGAACTCCCTTCCTAAACACCACTGGAGCTGTCATGGATTGGCCGAGAAGAAGGATGTTTTTCGCCAACATTGACAAGAAAGTCTTTTACGGCTTAACTCCGGGTTCGGGAATGGAGAGTCACATTGAGCTAAGAGGAGATCGAGACGAGGAGGATGATGAAGAAGTCTCGAGTCAGCCTATGAGGAGACGCGCGAAGAAGGCTTGTCCCGAGACAGATTCTTCACTGCACTGAGCCAAGAGGAGGCAGCAAAGTCGAGCTACACGACTATAAACAAAAGCGCTGAATGGGAGGCAACCCATTTCTTTAGGACTTAATTTTCCCTTTTCGTTTTGTTTTTGATTTTTGTTTTTGCTTTTTGCTTTTGCTTCTTGTTTTTGCTTCAAGTTATTTCAGGTTTTTAATAAAATAGAAAAGAAAAGAAAAAGGAGAGAAGGATTTACCGCTTAGAATTGGAGATGAACCGAGGAAGACCACAGACCACGGCCGCACAGCCGAGGCCCGAGCCTGCGGCCCAAGGGGGCACCGCTGCACACACGGGCAGGCACCGTGCGGCAGCAAGGGACGATCGGCCATCTGGCCATATCGACCCGGGTCGATCCCGCGACCCAACCAACTGCCATACGACCCAACCGACCAACCTATGATCGCGAGACTGACCGTCGCACTTCCGAGACTCCAAACCGGAGCGACCAGCCTGACCGACCATGACTCGCGACAGCCCACCAAACCGCACCACTCCACCGACTCAAACCATTCTCCATTTCTTCAAGCACTATCTATTTATTTTAGGATATGTTATTTTGGTTTTGGTTTTCTAATTCTTTATCGATGGTTTTAGGTTTTGTAACAAGAAAATGCAAGAGGAGGTTATACAAAGTAATGAGAGGAGAAGAAGAAGTTCGATTAAACCATGTATCCACCCACCACCACCACCAACAGAGGAGAATTGGCAACAATTCAAGTCTGGGAGAGATACCCAACACATCCATCATTCCATCTATATAATACAAGGTGACATTGTTCTGAAACTTTAATTTTCCATTTCCATTCCTATCATCTTTCCTCACCGAGGACGGTTCGATTTAAGTCTGGGGAGAAGATGTTCCATCTTTTACTGACGTGCTACTTTCTTCTTGTCGTTGACTTGCGAAATTTTCCATTTTTTACATCAATACTGAATTTCTTTTTATCGAGTCGTTTTATTGAGTCAAAATTAGTAGGGAATTACTATCTTATTCTAACGGTTTATCTGATTTGATTAACACTCCACTCTTGATCACGCTTGACCACGGAGCCAAGTTTGGATAGGCCGTGAGCAGATTCGACAATCCCCAAAGACCCATGTTCGATGGACATCCAGATGATCTAACGTTGTCTCTAACCTTTATAGGACTTAAACCGGACTTAATTATCGAGCCTTGGGATCTGAGATATAGTTGAGTAGAGTTCTACTCCGAGCCTCACGAGACATTGCACTTCTTCACCAGTATGGTCCCCTCACTCTTCCCTTCAATACTCTAAAAAAAAAAAAAAAAAAAAAAGGAGAGAGAGAAAAAAGAAGACGGCGGAAGTGAACCAAGGGATGTGCGGCTACACCCGGGCATACTTTGGACCTCATGGAAGTCTATTCTATAAAAAAAAAAAAGAGGATATAGGTCAAAAAGAAGTGAACCAAGGGATGTGCGGTTACATCCGGGCATACTTCGGACCTCATGGAAGCCTGTCCCAAATAAAGAGCAAGGGGTCGATTTCGATCCCTTGGAAGTGAGAAAAGAGAAAGAGGAGGAACTTACGAAGAAAGTCTCGGCTTGGAAAAGACCTACATGCCTCCAATCGATTTTCCCTTGGTAAGGCCTCACCATTTTATTTATGCTCAATTTATGTAAAGAGGCGACAATGGAGAGTTTGGAGATGCCGGAGAACCGTGGGATTGATTAAGGAGAAATCGATGAATCTCATGGAAACTAACGGATGGAAGTTCCGAACATCAGGCAGTGAGGAGTGCAGAGAGGATAACCCAGAAGGTAAGTAGTTCCCGCGATTTTCAAACCTCTTTTCCATGACTTTACTTTCTTGTTTGCTTGAGGATAAGCAAAGTTTAAGTCTGGGGGAGTTGATAACATCGTATTTTCACCCATTTTAGCTATGGTTTTCAAAGTGTTTTAGGATGGATTTGATACATTTCTGATGTATTAAATCCTATAACATAGTATTTGCAAGATCAAAGAGTTTTTACAGGTTTTAGGGAAAAATGACCAAAATGGAGCAAAAAGGACTCGCAGGACAGTTTCGGACCATCAGAAGTTTGGCATTCGTTGGAGACCTTCCCCTGCACCAAATTTGGAGCTATTGGTGTCATTGGAAAGCTAGGAGAGTCAAGATTCATCTCCAAGTAGAATCATCCAAATCCGAGTTACCATTCAGAAGTTATGATCGCTTAAAGACCGACATGTCCAGTCGTCCGGCCAAGCCACGACCGTGCGGCCAAGACCTTCATCACCGCACGATGGGAGCCCGACCATGCGGCCAAGACATACGTTTTAGTCTTATTTAAGGCCCAGGAGTGCGACATAAGAAGCCCACATCATTTGGCCCAAGACACCGAGTTTTTACCTGGAGGAAACCCTAACCCTAGTAGCCGTCACCACAAAACTCTATAAATACATGTCAAAGCCTCAGGGTTTCGATATGCCCCTTCTTGTGACGAGTTAAGGAGCAGCCGCCGCTAGGAGAAGAAGACGTGAAGACTTAAGGAGCCTCCTTGGACGTCCCTTCAAGCCCCTTCACCGTTTACTTCTCTGTTATCTCTTTTGTTTCTTTGCTCTGCTTTGTTACTACTTCGTTTCTAGGGATACATCTACATCTCTCAACTCGTTTGGAGAAGTGTTTTCTAAACCCTAATCGTTTCTTAATCTATTCCAGTTTTATGCTTTTGATTTCTTTCTTTAACGCTTTGATGGTTGATTTCAATATGTGCGAGTAGTTTACTTAGTTGGGTTCGTTTATGGGGTGATTCAAAGGGGATTAGTGGTTCGATCATATTTAGGTTGCTAGATCTATATTCGTTTATTTCATGCTTCTCTCTTCTAGGTTTATTATAACACGTAATGCTGAGAGACTGTACACCTTGATGCATATGGTATTTTAGATGACGATTGAATCGGACCTAGCCTAGAAGCCGAACGACCTTATACTCCTGTGTGCTTGAGATATGGGTAGACTTCGTGTACTTAGCAACTTGTTCTTAATGCTGACTTCATGCCTTTACCAAAAGAGTGACCAGGACACCGTCGGGTCTATGGAGTTTAGGACTTAATCAAACGAACGTGGGTTACTTCATATCCGTGTTTGTAGTTGGAGATTCATTAACGATCGTATCTTAGCTTTCTTTATGCTGTGACAGCCGTGAAACCCTGAGAACCCCCAGACTGCCCAACGCTTGTTATCTTATTGAATTCGCTTATCTATTTCGTTGCTTTGCTTTTAGGTTTAGTTTGCTTTCTTTTCGTTTCGTCTGCTTAGTTTAGTTTAGCCTAGTTTGCTTGCTTTTAGTTAGGTTTAGTTTCTTTGCTTTTTATTTGCCTTCTTTGCTTTTAGGTTATTCAGTGACAAATAACTAAAAATCCAAACCAACGCTCTATTTTGTCCTTAGCCCTATTCGAGTTCTGTTTGATTCGCTTTGGTACATGATAATATCGTATTTTGACCCATTTTGACTATGGTTTTATCTATGTTTTTATAAGGATTTTAGACCTGAGAGATACTTTCGAGGTTGTTCTCTAGTATTTTGAGTTTCAGGTAGCTTTTACGCAAATTAGGATAAATGGGCCTAAAAGGAGCTTAATGGACTTTCCGGACGGTTTTGGACCATCAAATGTATCGCACCCGTTGGAGACCTTCCCCTTAGCCAAATGTGGACTTCTTGGTGCCATTGGAAAGCTTAAAGAGTCAAGACTCACCTCGAAGTGAAATCAACCAATTTGGAGTTGCCGTTCAGAAGATATGACCAAACGAAGAGAGCCCTATCCAGCCATGCAAGCAGGCCGTGGGCCTGTGGCCGAGAGCCTCTTCACCGCACGACGAAAACCCGGCCATGCGGCCAGGAGCCCCTGCACCGCACGCCGAGAGCCCGACCATGCGGCCAGCCCAATCCGAGAGTCACTTAACCAAAACGCCGAGTTTTGACGGAGGAAGCCCTAACCCTAATTTGAGCCGCCTTAATACCCTATAAATACAACATCCACGCCTCCTTTCAAAAGGAGGCCAGAGAGGAAGCAAAAAAAGGAGAGAGCCAAACCCTAGCCGTCTTTCACGAGATCTAGAGCCGCCGCCCTCTTCCCTTTGAAGATCTTCTCTTGTTTCATCCTTCTTTTATCTTTTCCAGTACTTCTAGCTTGTTGGGGAGACGTGTTAGCTTCTGTATTCATTAGAGAAGTTTTCTCTGAACCCCTTTTGATATTTCGATTTGCTTTTATTAGATCTACTTATTATTGCTTTGATGATTTCGTTTACTATGTGTGAGTAGTTCGTTTGTTGGGTTTGATGGGGTGATTCGAAGGGGTTTCTCATGTTTTCGTTGTTTGCTTAGGTTATTAGATCTGGATCTCTAGATCCAAAAAGAGTTTATTCCGCGACTCTATCTTCTAGTTTATTATCACCGCGCATAGAAAGAGATTGATCGCCTTGAGTACAAGCGATATCTTAGGTAGCTTCTATTAGACAAAACCTTTGGGAGTTACTGGACCCCACTAAGAAGACTGAACGAGCTAGTCTCTGTGTGTACTAAGGCACAGGGGTTAGTGTAGACTTCTAGGACATATCGAACTTGATTTTTAAGCTGACTTCATGCCTTTACCAAAAGAGTGACCAGGACACCGTCGGGTCTATGGAGTTTAGGAACCTGTAAGCGAACATAGGAGGGTTCAATTTAGTGTTCGAGTTAGTGAGTCAAATAAACCAAATCAGAAGATCAATACCTAGCAAACCCTGAGAGTGTGAGACCCTGGAGATGTTCCCCTGACCGCCCAACGCCTCTTAATATTGATAGTAACCCGTTTAGTAATAGCGATTAGTTCTTTAGCGTTCTTTAGTTTCCTTAGTTTAGTTATAGCTTCCCTAGTTAGTAGTTTTAGGTTTTAGTCAGTTTTCCTTTTAGTTAGTTTAGCTAGTCTAGTTTTAGGTTTAGATTAGAATTAGGACAATCCTAAGAGTGACACTTAGGAACCAAAACCCCCTTTTAATACTTAGTCTCTGCCGGATCTTTAGTTTAGAGTTTGAACCAGTCACAACTTCCTCGGGTGGATCGATACCCTAAGTACTACAATAGATTGGTTGTGCACTTGCGACCTTTTTATTTGTTTTGCTGAAGGTTAAAAGCCTAAGTTCGTTTAGGTGAAACCCAGTGAGTGGTGGAGTCAAATCCACCCCCATCAGTACACCGTTTCCGTGGACGATACCTTAAGTACTACAATTGATAGGTTGTGCACTTGCGACCATATTAGTTGTTTTCACCGAGGTTAAACTCCTAAGATTTATTTTTACTTGACACAAGAGAAGCGTCTAATCCACGCCCATCATTGGTCCTAACCCTTTATATATTACTCAGTCCCTTCACATCTTTCCAACGTGGGATCTTTTCTCCACACGCCCCTCGAGATAATAGCTCTTCTAGCCATTAATCTCGACAGAATCCATCACGCCCCCTAGAGATAATACTCTTCTAGCTATCTCGACGATATTGAGCATTTCTTTGGGCCATCAATTATGGGGGATGATCGGGCTTTCCGGGTCGGATTAACGAGCTAGCGTGTATAGGCTCTGATACCATGTTAAATTTGGAGGAAACTATATAAACAATATAATAGTTTCTCTCAGTTTTATTCATTAGCCTTTAGGCTTATTTATATAAAATATCTAACTTGTTCACCAAGTTCTTTACATATATGATAATGGTAAATCTACCTATTCAGCAGTATATCAATATACACCAATATATACTTTCCATATTTAACACTATCTCTCTGAAATCTCCTTTCTCTTTAATAGGGATCGATATAGGAGAAACATTTACTCAAAAGAGAGTTTGAGAGTTTTATCATGCCTCAAAGTTGTTTTCCTAAAAAGGTGAGATTGAGCTCTTCGAGATCTGAATCCCATACCACCTTCTATCAATTAAGTACAAAGTTTCTTCCAAGCTATCCAATAGATCTCCTTACTTTCTTTGTTTGTTTCCCACCATATGATGAAGATGATAGTCAATTTTGATAAGATGGCCTTGAGAATTAAGAAGCACAACAGTAAATATGTCGAAAGAGCTTGCGCAATAGACTTCGTTAAGACTTTTTTTTTTCTTACCTTGGAAAGAAATTTCAGAGAACATGTATATATTAATATACGACGTTGGAACCTATTCCTAACAATGACAAAACCCACGTAAGACCCAGTCCCACCTTCTTTTGAAATTCCCAATGTAGTTATGGTGATGTTTCAGGTAGAAATATCTACGTTATTTACAAAAAATACCGATGATTTTGATGAGTGGAGTTGTTGTCATGATGCCTCGCTATAAGAGAGGATAATGTCTTAAAAAACATTCCTTGTTAAACATGAGCCTTGTAGATGAACATGTTTTCATCTGCGAAGAGAAGATGGGAAGTTGACGCAGTAGCATTAGAAATTTGGAGATCCTAGATTCGTCCAATTCACTCTGCATCTCATAGCTGAGTTACGAGGTGTAATTGTGTGAATCTCCGTGAGAGGAGAGATATGTATTGAGCGTGTATATATAACATTACAAGAGATAGGATCAAATCTATCCTAGGATCTTAGATATATACAAATATAAGATTCCTATATATCTACGCTAACACCCTCCCGCAGTCGGAGCTGGAGGTTTCCGAACACTCAGGCTGGACCGAAAATCTTGAAATAGAGTAGTAGGAAGTCCTTTGGTGAATATGTCCGCATACTGGAGAGAAGAAGGGACATGGACGACCCGAATATAGCCTAGTGCAACACGCTCTCGTACGAAATGTATGTCAATCTCCACATGCTTTGTGCGTTGATGCTGAACCGGATTGGTGGAAAGATATACAGCACTCACATTGTCACAAAACACAACCGAAGTCTTGGGAATAGGAATTCGCATCTCGACGAAAAGATTCCGAAGCCAAGTACGCTCAGCCACGGCATTTGCTACACCTCTATACTCAGCCTCTGCGCTTGACCGTGAGACAGTGTGTTGCCGCTTCGATGACCAAGAAATGAGATTATTACCAAGGAACACACAATAGCCGGAGGTGGACCGCCGCGTCGATGGAAAACCGGCCTAATCAGCATCCGAATATGCAACCATAGCCGTAGGTGATGAGCGATAGAGCTGAAGATCATGTGAAATGGTTCCCTTGACGTATCGGAGAATTCGTTTCAAGGCATTGAAGTGGTCTTCTCGTGGATCGTGCATGAAGAGGCACACTTGTGGAACGGCGTATGAGATGTCCGGTCTAGTGAAGGTGAGATACTGAAGGGCGCCGGCGAGACTTCGGTAGAGAGTGGGATCCTTAACCGGCGGGCTCGTGGAAGTGGTCTCGGCAAGCTTGGGGGAGAAGTGTGCGAATCATGTTTTTGAGTGTTCGCAGCATACGTTCGGCCTTGCCATTTTGTTGAGAGGTGTATGGGCAAGAGAAGCGAAAACTGGTTCCGGTGGCAGCAAAGTGATCGCGGAAGTGGTGGTTGTCGTATTCTCGGCCATTGTCACATTGGAGAAAGGAGATTCCGCGATGAAACTGGGACTGAACCATCGCCGAGAAGTGTAGATATCTGCTAAAAACATCACTCTTGCGTTTGATAGGATATACCCAAACAAAATGAGTATAATCATCAAGAAATATGAGATAGTATTTGATGCCACTAACACTTGGAACAGGAGAGGTCCATAAGTCAGAATGAATTAACTCAAAGAGTTGTGAAACAAATGTTGATGAACTAAAAAATGGAAGACGAACATGTTTTCCTAATTGACACGCATGACACAAAGTTGTCCAGTCGGTCTTAGTTGTGGAAATAACACCTGAAGAAGCAAGAGATTGTAAAACAGTAGAGCCGGGATGACCAAGACGACGATGCCACACATTGGTCGTTGGCGCGTGGACGTAAAAGACCTGCGCTGACGAGACTTGTTGCGTGATGGTGTATAGTGGACCATCACTTTTGCACCAGAGCAGTTTCGTCTGAGTCTGAAGATCCTTAACACAAAACCTAAACGGATCAAATTCCACAGAGCATTTGTTATCAGTAACAAAACCTCGAACCGAGATAAGATTTTTAACAATCGATGGGCTCACAAGAACATTTTGTAAATGAAGTGGGCGTGGGGTTGTGGTTAAGGAGGTGGAGCCAGTATGTGTAACAGGGGCAAAAGATCCATTACCAACCATGATTGAAGGAACAAGACTTTTATTAAAAAGGGAACGTAGCGTACCTGGCTGAGTCGCAACGTGATTGGTGGCACCGGTATCCATCATCCAAGAATTTCCAGATGGATCTTGCAAGGTCATGGTACTGAAGGCCTGTGGCAGAGTCGCAAGTGGTGGTATGTTGCTCATCGGATACACTACAAGAATACGGGGTTTTAATAGAACTATACAATAGCGTTTGTAGTCATTCTGCTATCGTTAGAGGACCGCTGAACTTTAAATAGCGTTTCTACCTTGTTCAAACGCTATGGAAAGTGTCTCACAATTTTTTACAATATGACGCGGAAGATTTAATAGCATTACCATATTAAAACGTTATGAAAGGGGTTGGGCGCTAAAAAATAGTTCCCATTCCCGCTTACTACACTTAGAAATATTTTTGCGGTCGTTTCTTTTTCCTCTTAGCTCATCTTCTTTCTCGACTTTACTCTTCAATTTTTAGGGTTTCCTCTTTCTCTCCTCTTTGCTCTCTCCGACAGACACAAATCCGAAACAAAATTTCAGAAAAATTTCAACCTAATCTCGCATCTTCCTTGTATGCTCGATCTGTTTGGGAATCCCACTAAATCGAAGGTAAATCCCACTTAATCACAAATTTGTTCTTGATTTGTAGAGATATTTGAGAGAGAGAGCTGCGAGATGACGATTTGGGTTTGGGTTTGGTCGATTTAGGGATTTGAGGATTTAGAATTTGGGGATTTAGGGATTTGAGGATTTAGGTAGAATCGCTTACACATTTGAGACTGTATCTACATTTTCTTTGAACTGCGTTGAGATGCTTATAGCTGTTGTTAACTGAGTTATGTTTGAACGAGTCCTAACAATTTGAAACTAGATCTGGTCTGACATTTACTTCAATGTACAGGTCGTAGTCGAACCATTATCCAAACACATCACTTGTCCAGATTGAAGGAGTCAACACCCAAGAGAAAGTAAACTGGTACAAGCAGAGCCAAATCAAAGACTAATCATGAAATTGATTTCTTTTAATTTTTGTTTGGATTTATAGATTTATTAATTTGAGTTTAATTGATTTCTATTTTTGCTTTTTCTGTTGTAGTTCGAGTTAATCAGAAGAGAACAAACTCTATCAGGTATATGATTCTTCAATCAGATTACTTGTATTGTTGTTTTTGCTTTGAAAGTTACTGCCTCTGAAAATTACTTGTATGCACATTTGGTCGGAGCTCTTGTGAAATGGATAAAGCTTGGGTTTGGTTGCCAAGGTATTAACTTGTTCTTACATATATGCATTGATTTCATTTTATGATTGACTGTTCTCAGTTTGTAATGGGTACTATTTGTTAACTTGTAGGAATAGCCTTGAGTATGAAGCAGGAGCAACTAAGTTTGTGGTTGAATCAGCAAGTAATTTGGGTAATCCATCATAAATGTTCTGTCCTTGTCTTCTGTGCCGCAATGTTTGTCGTCAGTCAATGGATATGGTGGTGGAACATCTAGTCATCAAAGGGATGGATGAGAGGTACAAGAGAAGTAAATGTTGGAGTTTACACGGGAATATAATGAATGAGAAGACACCTAATGTCGTTTCATCTGAAAATGAGGCTTACGAGTTGTTTAGAACAGCTTTCATGGCGACTGAAGGCACTCAACCATCTCAGCAGCAGAATGTAGATGAAGTTGAGGATATAGACAGCCAAGAAGACTTTGAGTTTGGAAAGAAGTTAGAGGATGCAGAAACTCCATTGTATTCGACATGTCAGAACTACACCAAGGTGGCTGCAATCATGGGACTTTACCGGATAAAAGTCAAGAGTGGGATGTCAGAGAACTACTTTGACCAGCTTTTGATGCTTATTCATGACATGCTACCTGGAGACAATGTCATGCCTAAGTCTACAGATGATATTAAGAAATTTTTGAAGCTTTTTGGTTTTGGTTATGATGTGATTCACGCCTGCAAAAATGATTGTATCCTTTATCGGAATCAATATGAGAAGTTGGTGAACTGCCCAAGATGTAGTGAGTCAAGATGGGAAAAAGATAAGCACACTGGTGAGGAGAAGAAAGGGATTCCAGCAAAGGTGCTTCGGTATTTTCCGATAAAAGACAGATTTAGGAGGATGTTTAGATCAAAACGGTTGGCTGAGGGTTTGCGTTGGCACTTCACCAATGCTAGTGATGATGGTTCTATGCGGCATCCAGTGGATTCATTGATGATATATCATGATTTTTACTGATTTTAACCATGATATAAGTCTCTATTCTTTTATGTTTTAGGTGTTTTTGTAGTGTTTTCTAGTGTTTTCAGGTATATGTGCGTTATGGGGGTTATCTGGAGATAATGGGACGTTTTGGTGCAAAAACAGAGCAGAATACCAGTTTTGGAGGTGTGTCGATCGACACTGTTAAGTGGTGTCGGTCGACACCATTATCGCACGAGTTTTGCACGGAAACTGCACAGAATTTGCACGGGCTCAGTTTCGCCCCGAAAGGCCCAGAAGTCTACTATGAAGCCCTAGACGTGTTTTTAGACATATAAATAGGTTTTTGAGGTCATTGTTTAGACCTAAGTCCTTTTCTAAGGCAAAGCTTTATTTTATTCTTCTTTGTTGTTCTTGAGAGATTTTTGGAGAGAAGAATCAGATCTCTTTGCAGAGAGAAGATTCTGAACTCATTTACTTCTTTTGATTCTTATATGATATCTATTCTTATTATGATTTCTGTTTCATTAATCATGTCTGAGTAGATCTCTTGTTAGGTTTAGGGTTTTCAAAGGAATTCATGAATTGTTAGGTTGCTAGATTATTTGGATTGAATCAATAGATTTCTTCATCTGGATTGTGTTTAATGCTTATTCTAGCTTAGCCACCTGGAATCTGATATTAGGTTGATTAGTTGACACGACAGTGTAATTGATTGCCTGAACTATCTTAGATGAGCAATTTCTCCTATTCGCAAAGACATTTGGTTTAGGGATTTTGTGAACTTATCAAACCTGATCATTAATGCTTGTTTAGATTCTTAGGATTCGCAAAGACATTTGGTTTCCTTGTTTCTTTACTTAGATAATTCTCGCAACGACAGTTGGTTAATTTTACAATTGTGATTTGAGTTCTAGAATGGTTCTTAATCAATCCTGATAATTGTTTTATCCTGCAATTCTGAATTACCTGAGAATTCCCTGAGCTTAACATTTTCCTCTTATTGATTTCACTTCTTTTATTTATTTGCTTTCTTATTGTTTCTTTTAATTCAATATTTTTGGTTTAGCTTTATTCGACACTGACAATCTATTGTGTGAATTGGAGTCCCTGTGGATTCGATCCCTAAGTACTACAATTGACCTCTTAATTTGAGAGAGTAGCTCTAGGGTTAATTTGAAGGGGAAACAAGCGTGTAATGTTTGTGGGAAGGATACACCTCATAGGTGGCTAAAGTTTAGTCGGAAACATGTATACATGGGTAATAGGAAGCGTCTCAGACCTGGTCATCCCTATAGAAGAAAAAAACATTGGTTTGACAACACTGTGGAGTCTGGTACTGTAAACAGAATTAAGAGTGGAGCTGAAATATTTGAGAGTCTTAAAGACTTCAGAAATGATTTTGGAAGACCTTTAGATAAGAGAGGTAAGAGGAGAAAGAGAGATGTGGATGATGAAGATGTTATTTCAGCTAAAGAATATGAAGAAGACAATGTTCTTTGGCGGTGGAAAAAACGGTCAATCTTATTTGACTTACCTTACTGGAAGGTTAGTAGTTTGTACATTCAGTTTTTTGTATGTGTTTTAGTTTAAAGTATTAAAATGTGTTTCTGACAACTCTTGTACTTTATGTGGCAGTATATGCTTGTAAGGCATAATATTGATGTAATGCATGCTGACGAAGGCGACGCGGACGAGAGTCGGGATCGATCGGTCCACACTTGGGATCGATCGGTCCAATGAAGAATCGAGGCCCAAGCCCATGAAAACATGGACCGATCGATCCGGCCCATGGATCGACCGGTCCACCTTCTCTTTTGCCTCTTCTCCAAGACTTTCCATTTCTTTTCTTTCCTTTTGTTGCTCTCCCCTTTACCCATATAAAGGAGGCTCGCCCCTTGTATTTTACACACACCGAACACGAGAATTCATTCTACCTTTTTATTTAGTTTGTGGGCAAGAGACCTCAAAAGTCTCTAGCTTCTTTTTAGTCTTTTTATTTTTGGAAATAAAGATGTTTTCATTTATTGAATTCTTTGTTTCCTTTTCTATGTCTGAGTAGTTTCATTATTAGGTTTAGGGTTTCGGAAAAGATGTGATTGATTTGCTAGGTTGTTAGTCTAGGAATTTATAATTAAAGTTCTTTATCTATAGCTGTCCTTAATGCTAGAATTAGACTGATCACCTCGTTCTAGATTTTAGGTGATTATTCGAGACACGGGAGTGCGGTTTAGTCTCCGGAATTAGCATGGGTAACAAGGTGATCCATGGCCAACGAAAGTTCAAACCATGGCGTCTTGTGAACATACCAATCTTGTTGTTAATGCTAGTTTTACTTTGTTAAGATCACGCGGGAGCGGTTCTATAATTTAGTATTACTAAGTAGGTATTTGCGCGAGAGCGACTTACCATTATAATCGTGAATTGAGTTCAAGAACAATTCTTTAATATTCCTTATTTCGACTTGCTTGTTGTTTCACATCCTGGAAGAATACTCTAGAGCTAATACTTGTTTAATTATCTGAATTACTTGCTTGAATTAATCGTCTGTCTAAATCAAATTTTTTTAATTGCTCCTAGCTATATTTAGTCTAATTGTCTTATAGTGCAACTTTGGTCTCTGTGGATTCGACCCTTAAATACTACAACTGATTGCCGTCTTTGATCCGGTAGTTGTTTTATTCTAGGTTTTTATTTGACCAAAGATCAGACTTTCGGGTCTTCACCTAGTGATGGTGAAGACTAACCGGATAACCTCAGGTTCGGCTAGCGGGTCGTGTCCGGCTACGTTGTATGACCGTGGGTTGTACAACGTCATGAACTGGTTCGCGAAGTTATTGCATCGGGTCTGGGCCTTGCGGGCAGCTGTCTTGGACCTGGTGGTAGCTCCTGGTTCGATCCTATCTCCTGTCTTGGACCTGGTGGTAGCTCTTGTCTTGTGACTCGCGAGTCAGTCGGCCGTGTCCATCGTACCGTCCGTCGTCCCTCGTCCCGTCTGTCGTCCGTGTGCGGTCCGGTAGGTTGGGATCCATCAGAGTGGATGGTCAACAACAACAACAACAACAACGTGATGCTTTTGGAGGTGGAGACAACCGCAACTTGCCTCTACCTCAGCCTGTAAATGTCGTCAACCAGCAGCAGCCTCGCTATGCCGGTGGACAACAACCTTATGTTCCGCCACTCAGACGTGGCTGTACTATCGTCGATTTCGATGCACCAACTCGTTATGCACCGGACCGAGCAGCTATCTGACTTCAGCAACCGCAAAGGAGACACTTTGAGATTAAACCTCAGACTATTTCCCTAGTGAACTAGAATCACTTCCATGGATTATCTACGGAGCATCCTATGGACCATATTGATACTTTTGAAGAGATATGCAATATGCAGTACGACACAAGCTAATGGAATTACCGATGATTTCTTGAAGCTTAAACTTTTTCCGTTTTCTCTAGCCGACAAGGCTAATAAATGGCTTAAGTCTATGCCTCATGGATTGATCACTACGTGGGAAGGATGTAAAGAAGCTTTCTTGACAAAATTCTATATGAAGACTCGATTAAATCAGGTAAGGAACAAGATGCAGAGTTTCCAACAAGGACCGGTCGAATCATTCTTTGTCCTCACCATGGCTTCCCGGAAGGTAACCTTCTTACTACCTTCTATAGAGGATTACATCCGAAGAACTAGCTTTCACTCGACACGGCCAGCAATGGAGATTTCACAACCAAGACCGTCGAAGAAGGATGCGCTTTGATAGAGAACCTTGCCATTTCTAATGACCATAGTTCTACTGATTTTGATAGGACCACACGTCCTAATAATAATTCTAAGTCCAAGAAAATCGCCGAGCTTAGGAGAATGATGGATAATCTTCTCCGCAACCAGCAACGTGATGTTCACGCTTGTGACACTACACAAGGAAACAATGAGGCTTTCGAAGATTATGAATAGTCAAACGGTCAAGAAGAGGAAGTTAACTATATTGATAACCAAGGTTTTTACCAGAACCGCGGGTACAATAGTGGCTTCAACAATAATTTTATAAATGCTTATAACCTTTCATATAGGAACCCTAATGTGGAGAATCCTCAAGATCAGTTCTATCCTTAGAACAACAAGCCATTTCAGAACCGAGGTTTTCAAAATGCCAACTTCGGTGGCAATAACTTCAAGTCGAGACCCTAGTTCAACAACACGAGACCACCTTTCCCAGTCGGACCAGCCATAATGCCGGCACCTCAAGAAAGTAAGATCAAAATGATGTTGCAACAACTAATGAACTCGCAGGATAAACTCGCCCAGGATATCAACTCAAAAGTTGATTTCGGACACCGAGATCTAAACGTGAAGATAGAAGGCATAGCCAGTCACGTGAAGAAGCTCGAGGTCCAAGTCGCCCAAACCGCAGAAGCGGTTAGGAGACAACAAGGCGTTTTACCAGGAAGAGCCGAAGATAATCCGAAAGGATACTGCAACGCTATTACAGCAAACAACCTTGACGTGAAGAGCAAACCAGCGGACATCGTTCCCTTGTTTGACTCTCATGAAGACATGGTTCGCAGAACTCGTGATGTCGAGGAAGGTTAGCCCAGTCGTCCTCTTTTAAGAAAACTTCCAAAAGCTGAAGACCCCGGCCGTTTTGTGTTCTCCTGCTCAATAACAGGCATCGAATTCCCTGACTCTCTTTCTTATTCTGGTGCCAATGTTAATGTTATGTCTAGAGGCGTTGCAGAAAACCTTGGATTGAGAAACCTTTCTGATCGTAGGTCAAATAATAAACCTAAATATGCAAACTACCAGATCAAAGCGGCAGTCAATTGTAGCACTTTAGGGTCGAATCCACAAGGACCGATAAGTTACACTACGAATCTATGGGATTAAAGTTAAGCTAAGAAAGAAATAGATATTGGTTTTTCTAGGTTAAACAAGAAATAAAAGATAAATAAATAATAAGATAAAAACATTAGGCATAGGGTATTCTTCCAGGATGCGACAAAGCAGTTAAATGGGAATATTTAAGAACCGTTCTTGAACTCAATTCACTAAGGTATAGGTGAATCACTGTCGTGCAGATACCTAACTAAACAGTACGATACTAGAAAACAGCTGTCGCGTGATCCTAATAAAGTAAAGCAAGCATTAACAAACAAGATTGATATGTTCACAAGGTGCCACGACTACAACTGTCGTTGGCCATGGATCACCTTGCTCACCTATGTATGTCAGGCGACTAACCGCACTGTCGTGTCTTAATTAATCAACCTAAAATCTAGAACGAGGTGATCAGTCTAATTCTAGCATTAAGAACAACTATAGATGAAAAACCCTAAAGATAAATTCCCAAACTAACAACCTAACGAATTACTCACATCCTTTCCGAAACCCTAAACCTAATAAGCTAACTAATCGAGCATAGAAACAAGAACAAAGACGAACACAAAAGGAAACATCTTTATTAAAGAATCTAAACCTAAAAAGAAAGCTATAAAATAAATATAAAAGGAAACTAAAATAAAAACTAGGAGAGAGCTACAGCTCTCAAAAGAGAGAGCCACTGCTCTAAAAAGATGTGTTTGATACAATGGTCGAGCCCTCCTTATATAGGAAAAGGGGAGAGCAACAAAAGGAAACAAAAGAAATGGAAAGCCTTGGAGAGGAGGCAAAATAGGCTTGGGCCGCAATTCTTCATGGGATCGATCGATCCCAAGTGTGGATCGGTCGATCCCGACTCCCGTCCACGTCAGCTTCGTCAGCAGGTTGACATGTCTTCAGTAAATCGGCCATAACTCTTGATTGCACCGTTGGATTTCCTTCAAACCACTTGGAGATGAAAGCTAACTCCCTTAGCTATCTTGTGTCAAAATCGTAGCAAGATCCAACGGTGGGAAGATCTTCGTCTGAGGCTATACTTCTGACGGGTCTTCTGGACTCTCCATCTTTCAATGTATATTTGCCTCCAAAATGATCCAAAACTCTTTCTTTTCCAATATTTGCTTCTCAGACCTGAAATACACTAAGTAAAGCATATAGTCCTATATTCTATCTAATATAAGTTAGTTGACTCAATATACAAACCTAAATCCTATATAGAAAACGGTAATTTTGGGACTCATCACTTTCTCATTCCAACATGTTTCTAGTCTTTGGAGATTCGTCTCACAAATTTCTCGATGGAATGGTCCACAACTTACAACTCGTTGTGGGGGACTGCATTGTTCCTACGGATTTTTATGTCTTGAAAATGGATGAAAGGGCTGAGAGACCTTTAATTCTAAGAAGACCTTTTCTTGCTACCGTTGGTGCCGTGCTTGACCATGCGGACAAAAGAGTAACTTTCAAGCACATTGACAAGAAGACTCATTACTCGCAGAAGCTTAAGGAGAAGCAAATGCAGAAGAATCAATTCTCGAACCGAGAAGTTGATAAAGGGAAAGCGATAGCTAACCCAAACGAAGACAAGAAGTCTAAGGCTCAGCCACAGCATCCAAAATATAGATTTTGGAAGGGCAAGATCGTTGTTCCTCCTGACCTTGAAGGGAAAGCGAAGCAGGTCAAAGAAATGGTGAATCATACAAGACAAGTCCTTCTCCACACCAAGCTACTTGGAGACAACAAGGAAAGGAAGTTAGTATTAGAGAAACCAAAGGTGCTGCAAGCCAAGGAAGCTACGGGAAGTCCACGTCCCGCAGCAACTTCTTCTAAAGATTAAACAAAAGGGACCTAAGTCGAGCTAACCGACTTAAAACGAAAGCGCTTAGTGGGAGGCAACCCACTTGGTAGGTTTTTATTTTTCGTTTTCAGTTTCTTTTTTCTATTAACATTTTTCTTTTCTTAAGTTTTAGAAAAACACAAAAAATTAAAAAAAAAAAAAAGAGAAAAACCAAATCAAGGACTTGAACCGCGACCAAGGACCAAGGGCACGACCAGCGCGAGCCCTGGCCGCATGCCCACGACCCGCGTGTGCGGCAGACGACCCGTCAGCCGCAGGGCCGTGAGCTCGTGATGCGGCGGGCTGACCTGTGTTCCTCTAGACCGCAAAACTCCGTCATCGTCCGTCACCTTCGACCTCCGAACCTACTGTTGCAAGCAACCGACATTCCACCGTCAGTAGCTCAAGACAAAGGCTCAAGATTGTAGATTCACAAGAAACTTGATCATTAAGAAGGGAATGACCAAGAAGAAATGTGAAGACCGACGATATGACTAACCGATACCGACATCGTACCGTTTAAAGCCATACCTGGACAACGAAGTCGAAAGCTCAAAAACAACTCGAGATTGAATATTCACCATACAAGTGCATGTTCTAAGACTTTTGATCGGAATAGAAACACTCACTGACGGAGTAGTTTTGAAGATGTCCGATGGTGCCTAAAGAAGAGTCCGTTGACGAGACAAGGAGATAAAGAACAAGGAATAACTTCTATAACGAAGATTCACTGGTAATGTATCTATCCTGGACGTAGACATGGAGAGAAACAACCTTACCGACGGACAAATCGAAAGATGTCCGTACGAACCTTAGGAGGAGTCATGTCCGAGCCGTTTGATTCTATACTTGGAGAATCATTGGAGAACTCAAAACACAAGTAGAAGTGCTTATTACAAGCCAATCAGAAGAGAAAAACCACGAAGATATGCAAGAGAAGAAGAAAAGACTGAAGAAAAGAAGACGCAGCCGAGAAGAGCATGGCCGCACAGACCATGGCCCGCGTGTACGCCGGACACACCATCGACCGCACAGGCGAGTCCAGGGTGTATGGCGGTCCACACTCTCGACCGCACGGTCGAGGGCTCAGCGTGCGGCAGCAGCCATCCGTTTGTCCCGACCCGTATTTCGTTTCCCACCCGTCAATTCCGAATCCGTTAGTCAATTCCGTCCATGGACCGGACCTAAATGACCTAAACCGTCAAATTTCGTGACATCCAAGGTAAGTTTTCAAAAATCATTTCTGATTCAAATTTTGGACTTTACAGAAACCCGCTGGGCCCAGAAACAAATATAAAAAGGTAAAAGTAAGATTTTTGGATCAAAACCCTACTATTCCTGTTCTTCAACCTTTTGAAGAGAGATTGGGACCAAAATCTCCATCACCTTTAATATTAGGGTTTTCAAGGTTTCTTTTACCAATCCTCACTCAAATTTCAAGGAGAATCCAATTCCATAATCCTTTCCTATCAATTTCAAAGGTATGCGCTTCTAACTCTTATATCTCTTTGTGAATCAAATTATGTAATTCTAATTCCCTTTGATTCTAGTACCAAAATTGTTAGAACTTGTTAGAGAACTCATTATTATGTCTTTAGGATGCTTATCCATTGATTAACTTACACATAGGTTTGAGAATTTGCAATTGGCATATGTTGAAATTTTAGGTTTTTCATAGAACTTGAAATTGAAGATGCAAACTTGAAATTTAAGATGCAAACTTGCTAAAATTGAGTCCTTTTTTTTTTTTTTTTGGACAAAAAAATTGAGTCCTTTAAACCGAATTTATCATGGTTAATGAGCATAGAGTGATTTCTTGAAGGATGAGAGCTTAAAATTCAAGTTTTAGAACTTGAAAAATCTTGAATTATGGTAAATCCGAAATTGAGTTTGTAAAATTGAATTGTCGAAGCTTCTGTCCTAATTGATTGCTTATTCTTCATCTAATACTAACCATTGTGTTTCCTATTGGTTTATGCAACTCCTTAACTTTTAGATTAGAGATTCTTTTTGGATTTAGGTACCATGAAGTCTCGAAAATCGAAGAAGTCATCAAGCTCAAGGGCAAAGGAGAAACCGATTGTGGTACATGAAGTTGATGATGACTCTCCCAATGAGTGGAGAACTAAGAAGGCAAACGATAGACGCGCACGAGAGCTTAAAGGGAAAGGCAAAGCAATTCAACACGACCACACAACCTTGTGGCTTCGAGACAACGAACCATTCTGCGTAGCCATTGAGTCCATCCGCAACAACACCCTCACGCTAATCGTAGAGGAGCCGCGAGGTCTTGAGCGGATGTATGTGGGTCAAAAGATAGACCCGAATCAAGACTACAAAGCTTTGGAGATGATATCTGTTGGTACCTTGAAGCTTTGCGCTTACGTACATTCGTCGAGATTGATTTTCCCGCCTATGTGGAAGAGACTCGCCAGTTTCTCAATACTGTTACACTCTCATTCCCGCGATGCAAGCATCCACTAGCACATGATGGAGTCTTAGAGTTCATCATTGACGAGAGGAGCTATTCGTTGAGCATTCCCGAGATGAATGAGTGTTTGGGACTTGATTCTTTTGATTTGGTTGATTATGGTTCCTTTCGAGGAACAAGCTTTTGGCCTAGGTGATGAGTCTTATTTTTATCGTTTTTAATATACGTTTTAGGATTATTATTTGAGTCAACTAACCTATATTAGATAGATATTAGGAGTATATGTTTCACTTAGTGTATTTCAGGTCTGAGAAGCAAATATTGGAAAAGAAAGAGTTTTGAATCATTTTGGATGCAATTATTCATATGAAGATGCAGAGTCCAGCAGACCCGTCAGAAGTATGGCCTCAGACGAAGACCTTCTCACCGTTGGATCGTTCTGATATTTTGATACAAGATAGCCACGGATGTTAGCTTTCATCTCCAAGTGGTTTCATGGAAATCCAACGGTGCAATCAAGAGTTATGGCCGATTTACTGAAGACATGTCAACCTGCTGACGAAGCCGACGCGGACGAGAGTCGGGATCGACCGATCCACAATTGGATCGATCGATCCTAAGAAGAATTTCGGCCCAAGCCCATGAAGACATGGACCGATCGATCCGGTCCATGGATCGACCAGTCCACCGCCTCTTTTGCCTCTTCTCCAAGACTTTCCATTTCTTTCTTTCCTTTTGTTGCTCTCCCTTTTACTATATAAAGGGGGGCTCGTGTAATGACCGTGTTCGGAAAATTCTAAGGAAAGAGGTCGAGAAAGGCTAAGGGAATCCGAATGTGAAGTACTTAGGTGGTTTTGGGAGGAATCACCGAGCTAAATCAGCTCAAAACGTCGAGTCCGGATTTTTCGGACCAAGGTCGACGGTTATTCGGACAGACTGCGCTTTTCGGACAAGGCCGGTCGGTGTTCGGACAAGGCAGTTGGGACTGTCGGGGACTTACTGCGGATCCGTGTGTCTTCACACGTGAGAGTGTGCGAGACGGTTACTTCCGCGCAAGCAAAAACGCGGAGTTTCATTTAGACGGTTATTGGGGACACATGTAGACGCGGAAACTTGTCCATGGACGGTTACTGGACGGTTATTGTGGAGAAACCGCATTTTCTCGACACTTAGAAGGATTTGCGTGTTCTTTCTCCATTATTCTGCGAGAGAAAGTTTAAGAACTCTGAAAGAGAAAGAAAAGAAAGAGTTTCGTCGAGACAAAACGGTTAAGGGTCGAGAATCTGAGTTTGATCGACGGCGAGTGTTGACAGACTGTACCGGCGACTATGTCTGCGTGATCCAAGAGTCGTTCTGGTGTGTTCTGGGTGATCTTTGCGAAGGATCATCGTACTGTTTGTTGAGTTTCCCGGGTAAGTGTCGGTTTACTTAGTGTTTATCGACATTCACCATGTTAGACTGTTAGACGGTCGTTGATCTATCGGTTTGGTGCAGAGATACGTCGTCTGCGGTAGCCGATCAAGCGGTTATCGTGACTGTTTGCGACAAGAGGTGTCAGAAAGTGAATCACCGTACTGAATCCGACCTTTTAAGGTGAGTGCGTGACCGTAGTCGCATGTCTAGAGTCGTTTTCTTGTAAGGTTTACTGAGTCTAAGTAGATCCGACTGATTGCTTGTCTTGACTGATGATTACTGATGGCTCTGTCACGGTGGTCGACTCCTTGTACCGGGGGTGACTATGCGTGACGAGTCTACTGGCCGGACTGGCAATGCTTGACTGTTTGAACTGTTACTGTGATTATTGACTGTTTGACTGTGACTTGGTGAGACGGGACGACCGCTCTCACTAAGCAATTCGTTTGCTTATGCCTCCTTTGTGGATGTAGGTAAAGGTAATGAAAGTGGCTGAACCAGTTCGTGGGACTAAGGCAGGAAGGAAGATGGTGGTGTAAATGGGTAGTAATGTATGTTGGTCTAGTATAACGATGTAATAGCTTATAAGCAAACTTACCGTTGTATTAGAACCTCAGTTTAATGAATTCAAGTTATTCTGCTTATACACTAAGTCTTGTCTAATTGACCAGAACGCCTAGAAATGCTTAAATTGCTAAGTAAAATGGAAGTAAACCTGACTAAGTGTAAACTGGACTGTCAGGTTGGTGACAACCTCTGGGCCGGGTTAAGGAAAACTGGGTCAGGGTGTTTCAATTTGGTATCAGAGCATGGTTGGTTCTAGGACAAGATAGTGTGTATGGGTTAGTGGGCAATACCATCCTTCCAAACCTGAAGTCTCACGGTAAGTCTGGTTGTTTTTCTATGGGTGTGAAACTAAGTTAGTGTGGGGACTAACTTAGTGAACTGAACTGGTCATTGCAGATGGCTAAGAGTCGTAACACGAGAAGGAATTTGCAAGACAATGATGAGACTTCTGGGAATCATCCGCCAAGGAATGTTGGTGGTAACAATGATGAAGTGGGGAATGAGGGAAATGCGGCTAATGCTGCGAATGCTGCTGCTGGTGCTGCTGCTGCGGCTGCTCCAGTGGAACTGGGAAAAGTGCTTACTGTGTTAGCACAGATCTTGGCAAGATTGCCGGCTGTTGCGCCTGAGCCAATGGCACCACCTCCACCTGTTGTGAATGTACCTCCAGTGGTGCAGGTGGAAGAAGAGGTGGAAGTGAGGATTCCATCTTACCTTAAGGTGATGTATCATATGAAGAAAATGGGCACCAAGTACTTCTCTGGTGGCTGTGACCCGATTGAGGCAGATGAGTGGAGAAGTCGAATGGAAAGGAACTTTGGTTCAGTGCGTTGTCCGGATGAGTACAAGAAGGACATAGCGGTGCATTACCTTGAGAGTGATGCATATACATGGTGGGAAGGAGTGGCTGGGAGGATGGAGAACCCAGGCTGCTCATGGGAAGATTTCTATACTGAATTTAACACTAAGTACTTCCCACCAGAAGTTGCGGATCGGCTTAATGGAGCCTTTCTGGACTTGCGTCAAGGTACAATGACCGTGAGGGCTTACGAGAAAGAGTTTAACAAACTTAAGAAGTATGGTGGACGTGAGCTCGAAGAGGAAAGGGTTCAAATTAGCTGTTTCATGCGTGGTCTGCGTGTTGAGCTCCGGAACGGTTGCTTGATTCGGGACTACAATATTGTTGCCGAGCTGGTTGAAAAAGCAGCATTGCTTGAGTCTGGAATGAATGAGGAAGCTGAGCTGCACGGTGCAGCAGTGCGGAACCAGGCTGCTCAGTATGGGAAATCCGGGAGTGGTGCTGGGCAAAAGAAAAATGACTCAAAGAAAGATACCGGAAGCAAGTCAACTGCTGGTCGCAGTGCGTGTCCGACTTGTGGGAAGATGCACCTTGGAGCTTGTAGGAAGGCTTCGGGAGCTTGTCTGCGATGTGGTAGCATGGACCACAAGGTGCGTGACTGTCCAGAGATGGACTCGAGAGTTCAAGCTCAGGGAAAGGAATCTGGAGCTAAGTTGTGCTACAATTGCAATGAACCGGGGCACTTCAAGATGCAGTGTCCGAAGCTGGTGCAACAGACTGGGAAACGGGCAAGTGATGGGCTGGTACTGCCACCACCGCCGAAGAGGCAAGCGATAATGCCGCGAGTGTATGCGATGTCCGAGGAGTCAATGGACCCAAGCACTTCTCGCCCGATCACTGGTAAGTCCTATCACTTACCTTAAAGAAATTTCTGTGTGAAATTGCTTGTTGCGTGTTGCACTAGGGTCTTAGCATTCTAGGTGAATGTGTAGGGACCTTGACCATGGGTGGTGTGGAAACCCATGTACTGTTTGATTCCGGGGCAACACATTGTTTTGTTAGCCCGGATATGATTGGGAATGGAGGGTTTCAGAAGGAACCCGGGCAGAACTTTGGAATGGTGCAAGCAGTTGGTGGCCAAGTCATGTTCACTTATGGAATTGTCCGTAACATCTCTGTGATGATCGGACATGTGAACATGCCAGCTGACTTGGTGATCTGTCCTGTGAAGTCTTATGATGTAATCTTGGGCATGGACTGGCTCGGGAAGTACAAGGCACACTTGGACTGTCACCGCGGACGAGTGAAGTTCGAGACAGATGATGGGAAACCGTTGGTGTATCAGGGAATCAGACCAACGTCCGGCAGCTTGGTCGTGTCGGCGATTCAAGCAGAACGGATGATACATAAGGGATGCGAAGCATACCTGGCCACGATCACGACTGCGGAAGTTGGGCCGGATGCTAAGATTGAGAACATCCCGGTGGTAAAGGACTTTGAGGACGTGTTCAAGTCATTGACTGGACTGCCGCCTTCACGTTCTGATCCGTTTACCATTGAGCTGGAACCGGGAACGAATCCAATATCTAAGGCACCTTACCGCATGGCGCCGGCAGAGATGGCCGAGCTAAAGAAGCAGTTGATTGAGCTGATGGAAAAGGGTTTTGTAAGGCCGAGCAGTTCACCGTGGGGTGCACCGATGCTGTTCGTGAAAAAGAAAGATGGAAGTTTCAGACTTTGCATCGACTACCGTGGGCTGAACAGAGTAACAGTGAAGAACAAGTATCCTCTTCCAAGGATAGACGAGCTGTTGGACCAGCTCAGAGGTGCTACTTGGTTCTCAAAGATCGATTTGGCTTCGGGATACCATCAGATTCCGATAGCAGAGTCAGACATCCGGAAGACGGCCTTTCGGACAAGGTACGGGCACTACGAATTCGTTGTCATGCCATTTGGGCTGACCAATGCACCGGCTGCATTCATGAAACTGATGAACAACGTGTTCAGGGAACACTTGGATGAATTCGTGATCATCTTCATTGATGATATCTTGGTTTACTCTAAGACCCCGGAAGAACACAAGGTTCACTTGGTGAAGGTCATGAATAAGCTAAGGGAGCACAAACTGTTCGCCAAACTCAGTAAGTGCAGCTTTTGGCAAAGGGAAATCGGATTTTTGGGTCATGTGGTCTCGGATAAGGGAGTGTCCGTGGACCCCGAGAAGATAAAGGCCATAGCAGAATGGCCAAGACCACATAATGCGTCGGAGATAAGAAGTTTTCTCGGATTGGCTGGGTACTATCGACGGTTAGTTAAGGGTTTTGCGAGCATGGCGCAACCAATGACCAAGTTGACTGGGAAAGATGTGCAGTTTGTGTGGACAGCAGACTGCGAGAACAGCTTCAGCAAGCTGAAGAAGATGCTTACAAGTACACCGGTGTTGGCTTTACCGGAACCGAATGAACCATACGTGGTCTACACTGATGCATCGCGGATGGGACTGGGCTGTGTACTGATGCAGCAGGGTAAGGTGATCGCCTACGCATCTAGACAGTTAAGGAAACATGAAGGGAACTACCCAACGCATGACCTTGAGATGGCTGCGGTGGTGTTTGCACTTAAGATATGGAGATCTTACCTTTATGGTGGAAAAGTGCAAGTGTTTACGGACCACAAGAGCTTGAAGTACATCTTCACGCAGCCGGAACTGAATCTAAGGCAGCGGCGATGGATGGAATTGGTCGCGGATTATGACCTTGAGATTGCCTATCATCCGGGTAAAGCAAATCTTGTGACAGATGCCTTAAGCCGTAAGAGAGTGGCAACGGCTACAGAGAAAGACATGGAGGGTTTGGTCAGTATGGTTGGAACCTTAAGACTTGCCGCGATAACTGATAGACTGGAACCGTTGGGACTTGGTGCAGCAGACTAAGCAGACTTGTTGACCCGCGTCAGGTTGGCGCAGCAGGACGATGAGAATCTGGTCAAAGTGTCGAAGAATGACAAGACTGAGTACCAGACTTCGAACAATGGGACTATCTTGGTGAATGGACGCGTGTGTGTTCCAAAGGTCAAGGAACTGCGGGAAGAAATCCTTAAGGAAGCACATCAGTCTAAGTTTTCCATTCACCCTGGGGCGACCAAAATGTACAGAGACTTAAAGCGGTACTACCATTGGGTTGGTATGAAGCACGACGTTGCTAAGTGGGTCGCAGGATGCGAGACTTGTCAGATGGTTAAGGCGGAACATCAAGTTCCGAGTGGACTGTTACAAAGCTTACCTATTCCTGAGTGGAAATGGGACTTGATCACAATGGACTTTGTGACCGGATTGCCCATGTGTGACAAGAAAGATGCGATCTGGGTGATCGTGGATAGACTGACCAAGTCTGCACACTTTGTGGCAATAAACCGTAAGGATGGTTCAGAAAAGCTTGCAGAGATTTATGTGAAGGAAATTGTAAAGTATCACGGCGTACCGGCAAGCATTATATCAGACCGTGACTCTAAGTTTGCTTCGGCATTCTGGATTGCCTTGCAGAAAAAGTTTGGGACCAAGGTCCATATGAGTACTGCCTACCACCCGCAGACTGATGGGCAGTCGGAGCGGACCATCCAGACGTTGGAAGACTTGCTGCGTGCGAGTATACTGGACTGGGGTGGGCAGTGGGTTGAGTACTTGCACTTGGCCGAGTTCGCGTACAACAATAGCTATCAAGCTAGCATTGGGATGTCACCGTACGAAGCGTTGTATGGTAGACCTTGCAGAACACCGCTGTGTTGGACCCAAGTGGGGGAGCGTCGGTTGTTTGGTCGAGACTTTGTGGAGGAAACCACGGAAAAGATAAGGCTGTTAAAGGTCAAGATGAAGGAAGCTCAGAACAGACAGAAAAGTTATGCGGACAAGCGTCGCAAGGAGCTTGAGTTCGCGGTGGGTGACCTTGTTTATCTTAGGATGGTCACATACAAGGGTAAGGAAAGATCGACCCAAACAGCAAAACTGAGTCCAAGGTACATGGGACCGTACAAGATTCTGGAAAGGATCGGACCAGTGGCTTACCGGTTAGAACTGCCACCGGCACTAAGTGCTTTTCACAAGGTGTTCCACGTCTCTATGCTAAGGAAGTGCATACGGGACCAAGACAATGTCATAGTGGAACCACCGGCAGACTTAAGAGAAAATCTGACCGTAGAAGGTCAACTTGTTCGGATCATTGACCGACGGGTCAAGGCGGACAGAAGGAAAAAGACCAAGATGATCCAAGTAGTCTGGGATTGCGATGGTGAAGAAGAGATAATATGGGAACCGGAAGCCAGGATGAAAGCTCGGTATCCTAAGTGGTTTGAGAAGACTACAATGGTTAAGTCTTAGATTCGAGGACGAGTCTCATCTAAGTGGGGGAGAATTGTAATGACCGTGTTCGGAAAATTCTAAGGAAAGAGGTCGAGAAAGGCTAAGGGAATCCGAATGTGAAGTACTTAGGTGGTTTTGGGAGGAATCACCGAGCTAAATCAGCTCAAAACGTCGAGTCCGGATTTTTCGGACCAAGGTCGACGGTTATTCGGACAGACTGCGCTTTTCGGACAAGGCCGGTCGGTGTTCGGACAAGGCAGTTGGGACTGTTGGGGACTGTCTGCGGATCCGCGTGTCTTCACACGTGAGAGTGTGCAAGACGGTTACTTCTGCGCAAGCAAAAACGCGGAGTTTCATTTAGACGGTTATTCGGGACACGTGTAGACGCGGAAGCGTGTCCATGGACGGTTACTGGACGGTTATTGTGGAGAAACCGCATTTTCTCGACACTTAGAAGGATTTGCGTGTTCTTTCTCCATTATTCTGCGAGAGAAAGTTTAAGAACTCTGAAAGAGAAAGAAAAGAAAGAGTTTCGTCGAGAGAAAACGGTTAAGGGTCGAGAATCTGAGTTTGATCGACGGCGAGTGTTGACAGACTGTACCGGCGACCGTGTCTGCGTGATCCAAGAGTCGTTCTGGTGTGTTCTGGGTGATCTTTGCGAAGGATCATCGTACTGTTTGTTGAGTTTCCCGGGTAAGTGTCGGTTTACTTAGTGTTTATCGACATTCACTATGTTAGACTGTTAGACGGTCGTTGATCTGTCGGTTTGGTGCAGAGATACGTCGTCTGCGGTAGCCGATCAAGCGGTTATCGTGACTGTTTGCGACAAGAGGTGTCAGAAAGTGAATCACCGTACTGAATCCGACCTTTTAAGGTGAGTGCGTGACCGTAGTCGCATGTCTAGAGTCGTTTTCTTGTAAGGTTCACTGAGTCTAAGTAGATCCGACTGATTGCTTGTCATGACTGATGATTACTGATGGCTCTGTCACGGTGGTCGACTCCTTGTACTGGGGTGACTATGCGTGACGAGTCTACTGGCCGGACTGGCAATGCTTGACGGTTTGAACTGTTACTGTGATTATTGACCGTTTGACTGTGACTTGGTGAGACGGGACGACCGCTCTCACTAAGCAATTCGTTTGCTTATGCCTCCTTTGTGGATGCAGGTAAAGGTAATGAAAGTGGCTGAACCAGTTCGTGGGACTAAGGCAGGAAGGAAGATGGTGGTGTAAATGGGTAGTAATGTATGTTGGTCTAGTATAACGATGTAGTAGCTTATAAGCAAACTTACCGTTGTATTAGAACCTCAATTTAATGAATTCAAGTTATTCTACTTATACACTAAGTCTTGTCTAATTGACCAGAACGCCTAGAAATGCTTAAATTGCTAAGTAAAATGGAAGTAAACCTGACTAAGTGTAAACTGGACTGTCGGGTTGGTGACAACCTCTGGGCCGGGTTAAGGAAAACTGGGTCAGGGTGTTTCAGCTCGCCCCTTTATTACACAGACCGAAAATCATAATTCACTTTATTACTTTTCTTTAGTTTGTGGGCAAGAGACCTAAAAGCTCTCTAGCTCCTTTTTAGTTTTATTTTAGGAAATAAAGATGTTTTCATTTATTGAATGCTTTGTTTCCTTTTCCATGTCTGAGTAGTTTCCTTATTAGGTTTAGGGTTTCGGAAGGGATGTGATAAATTCGCTAGGTTGTTAGTCCGGGAATTTAGATTATTAGTTTTTCATCTATTGTTGTTCTTAATGCTAGAATTAGACTGATCACCTAGTTCTAAGATCTTAGGCGATTAAACTAGGCACGAGAGTTGTGTTTAGTCGCTAGAATTAACATTAGGCGAGCAAGATTTCTTAGCTTGGCAAGCGTAAAGCTCTCGTTTTGATATCTTGTGAACATATCAATCTTGTTATTAATGCTAGTTTTAATTAGGGAAGCCTAGCGTAAAGCGTTCTCTAAATATTGCTAAGTAGGTATTGGCGTGAGAATCGATGTACCTTACCATTGTGAATTGAGTTCTAGAACAATTCTCTAATATTCCTTTACTTCGATTGCTTGTTGTTTCACATCCTGGAAGAATACCCTAGACCTAATGTTGTCTCATTATTGAATTGTCTTTTGAATTAATCGTTTGCTTGAAACAAATCTCTTAATTTGCTCTTATCTATATTTAGTCTAATTATCTTATAGTGCAACTTTGGTCTCTGTGGATTCGACCGTTAAATACTACAACTGATTGCCGTCTTTGATCCGGTAGTTGTTTTATTCTAGGTTTTTATTTGATCATCGATCAAATTGGCGCCGTTGCTGTGGACCAATAAATTGCCTCTAGGATTTTTAGAGTTGAATTAAGTCTAGGTTTTTCGTTTTACTAATCTATTTTATTTATATTTAGGTGAACAATGGAAGAAGCTAACCAGAGAACACGAGCCATGAACCAAGGCGTCCTCGATCCTGCCATCCCGCCTGCCAGACCGATCGATCCCTCTGGAGGATCGACCGATCCGTTTCATACGCCGCCAAGACGCACCACTCTAAGGGAGCATAACGCACCGGAGCACTTCTATGAGACCCGGTCAGCCATCTCCCCACCTACTCCTGAGGTGGAAGACTACCAGATCAAGCACAGCCTGATCTCTCTAGTTCAGAACCGTATCTTCAACGGTTCGGCGTCAGAGAATCCTCTTGACCACATCGAGACCTTCGAAAGTTTATGCAACACTGCAAAGCAGAATGGAGTGCCCTATGACTACCTAAGGCTTACCCTCTTCAAGTTCTCTTTGGGAGAAAAAGCTTTGAGGTGGCTCAAACTACTTGAACCGGGATCTCTTACGACTTAGGAGCAATGTAGAGGAAAGTTTCTCAACTATTTCTACACCAAGTCTCGGTCCGCGAAGATGAGGAACAAGATCGTTACATTCTCGCAAGAGGAAGGTGAACCGTTCTGCGAAGCATGGTTGCGATTTAAGGAGTATCTGAGAGACTGCCCACATCACGGGTACACAAGAGAGAATCTCATGAACATCTTCTATTGCGGAGTGGATTTCGATTATCAAATGGCGTTAGATACCGGAAGTCGCGGTGATTTCTCTACCAATACAGCTGACGAGGCCAATCTTCTGATCGACAATCTAGCAGCGAGTAGCATCAACAAAGTCCCTGAGATGCCTAAAGAGGACAACAATGCCTTCAAGGATCTCAGCTCTAAGGTAGACACTCTCCTGCAAAGAAATCGACGCATCATACGTCGAAAGAATACCAGTGATCCTGACCCTGACGAGACTGAAGAGCTTCACTACTTGGAAAGGCAAGCGAACTTCCAAGGCTATGGAGGGTACCCCTCTCACGTTTACCATCCTCCGCAAGGTTTTCAACCTTACCTAGTGCGTATCAGGAATCAAATCCACAAGAAAGTCGACTCGAAGCCATGATGCGTACTCTTATGGATAGTCATCATCAAAGCTCCAGCAACATCAACGTCAAGATTGACAGCATGTACAATGATCTTAACGGGAAAATTGAGACGTTGAGCACTCATATGCGCATACTCGAAAACCAGGTGGCACAATCCACGTCCTATGTCCGAGCACCGCCAGGAGTACTCCCAGGCAAGCCAGAAGATAACCCCAAGGAGTTCATGCATGCAATAACGCTGAGAGGCGGAAAAAAGTATGATGCACCCAAATGGCCAGAAGGTACTGGTCCGTCCGCCGGACGGACCGATCGATCTGCAGCACAGACCGGTCGGTCTGCACAAGGAAGCATTCCCAGACAGGAATTGGAGACCGATCGATCTCCTACACAGATCGACCGGTCTACCACCAATAATGCCCCTGCTTCCACATGAGTCAATCCATTCGAAGTGGAAGATTTCGACGAGATACTGAGGGATCCTGAGAACGAGGAACCACCTGTTCCAGTTCCTAAACCTGCGACAGCACCACTACCAGCAGCTCCACGCAAGGCACCTTTTCCAGTTCGCAGAAGGAATGCGATGCGCGAGAAGGAATACGACAAGATGAAATCAGTAGTAGGGGATCTCCAAGTAAAGCTTCCATTCGTCGAAGCCGTTCAAATGGTTCCATGCCTTAAGAAGCTCATGAAGGACATTCTGACAAACAAGGCTAGCTTAGAGCAAGGATCAGCAACCCGAAAAGCATAAAGACCCTGGTCCATTCACTCTGCCATGCTCGATAGGAGATTTAGAGTTCAAGAAATGTCTTTGTGACTTGGGAGCAAGCGTGAGTCTCATGCCACTTAGTATAGCGCAAAAACTCGGTCTTTTCACCTTTAAACCAACCAGGGTGACTCTTGTGTTGGCCGACCGATCAACGCGTCGTCCGGAGGGAGTTATCGAGAATCTACCGGTTAAAATAGGAAACAGTTGCATCTTAACTGATTTCATTATCTTGAAGTTCGACAAAGAACCGCGAAATCCAATCATCCTTGGAAGGCCATTCCTCGCTGCCGCCGGAGCCTTGATTAACGTGAAAGAAGGAAAGATTGAACTCCGAATGGATAATCTTATAATGGAGTTCAACCTGGAGAGGCTCGCCAAGAATCCTACCATTGACGGTCAAACTTTTCAAATCGATGCAGTGGACGAGTTAGCCGAAGAAGTATGCGACGAGGTGTACTCAACCGATTACGTTCAGACAGCTTTGACCAAACCCACTTCCGAACTGACCTTTCGCTGTTCGGAAATTACGGAGCTGATACGCCAACTTGACGATGCACCGGTCACGGAGCAGAAGGCATCTCGCCCACCATTAGAGGGCGGATCGACCGATCCTCTGAAGGGATCGACCGATCCTGTCTGTTCCATCGACAAAGAAGCCGAAGAGGACGGACCGATCGATCTGGACCTTAGACCGATCGGTCCCACTCTTAAAAACCCTCCGAAGCCAGAAGACGATTGCAGCGAATCCTCTGCACCAAAGCTCGAGCTCAAACCACTTCCTGCAGGACTCAAGTATGCGTATATGGGACCAAACTCCACCTATCCAGTAATTATCAACGCCAATCTTAACAACGTGGAGACGGCACTTCTACTCAACAAGTTACGAAAGTACCGGAACGCTTTAGGATACTCTCTTGACGATATCACCGGTATCTCTCCTGAGCTCTGTACGCATCGCATTCATCTCGAGGATCCTTCTAAGTCCTCCATCGAGAACCAAAGACGGTTAAATCCTAATCTACGAGAAGTCGTGAAGAAGGAGATTCTCAAGCTTTTAGGCGCAGGTGTGATCTATCCTATTTCTGATAGTACTTGGGTGAGTCCAGTTCACGTGGTGCCAAAGAAAGGAGGTGTAACCGTCGTCGCCAATTAGAAGGACGAGTTAATACCAACTCGTACAGTTACATCCCATCGGATGTGTATCGACTATCGAAAGCTCAATGCCGCCACAAGGAAGGATCACTTCCCACTCCCGTTCATTGACCAAATGCTTGAGCGCTTGGCGAATCATCCGTACTATTGTTTCCTTGACGGATACTCCAGGTTTTTCCAAATCCCAATCCACCCTGATGACCAAGAGAAGACAACATTCACTTGTCCATATGGAACGTTTGCCTATCGGAGAATGCCTTTCAGATTGTGCAATGCACCTGCCACTTTTCAGCGGTGTATGATGTCTATTTTCACCGATCTCATTGAAGATATCATGGAGGTATTCATGGATGACTTCTCTGTTTATGGCTCATCCTTCTCGGCATGTCTATCCAACCTTTGCAAAGTTTTACAACGATGCGTGGATAAGCACTTGGTTCTCAATTGGGAGAAATGTCACTTCATGGTCACCGACGGAATCGTTCTAGGCCATCGGATATCGGAGAAGGGGATCGAAGTAGACAAGGCAAAGATCGAAGTCATGATGAGTTTGCAACCACCAAAGACGGTAAGAGAGATACGCGGTTTCTTAGGACACGCAGGTTTCTACCGGCGATTCATCAAAGACTTCTCTAAGATAGCTCGGCCTCTAACCCAGCTACTATGCAAGGACGTCCCATTCGTTTTTGATGACAAATGTTAGGAAGCGTTTCTCGTTCTGAAGCAGGCGCTTGTATCCGCCCCCGTAGTACAACCGCCTGATTGGAATCTACCTTTTGAAGTCATGTGCGACGCAAGTGATTTCGCCGTTGGTGCAGTGCTAGAACAACGAAAGGATGGTAAACTCCATGTCATCTACTACGCTAGTCGAACGCTAGACGGGGCGCAGACGAACTACGCAACCACGGAAAAGGAACTCCTCGCGATCGTGTTTGCTTTCGAGAAGTTTCGATCTTACTTAGTAGGTTCGAAGGTCATAGTCCATTCTGATCACGCTGCACTCTGCTATCTGCTTTCTAAGAAAGACGCCAAGCCCAGACTCCTGCGCTGGATTCTCCTCTTACAAGAATTCGATCTCGAAATCCGTGACAAAAAGGGGATAGAAAATGGAGTTGCCGATCACCTTTCTCGCCTGAAGATTGAAGCGGACGTTCCTATCGATGACCGAATTCCGGTGGAAAACGTATATGTGATATCCTTCCTAAACGAGCGTTACAAACCCATCGCAGATGCTAAGGCAATTTCTCAAGCCGTTAACGACATTCCCTGGTACGCTGACTACGCCAACTATCTATGTGCCGGAGATGAACCCCCGAACTTCACCGGGTATGCGAAGAAGAAGTTCTTACGGGATGTACGACATTACTTCTGGGACGAGCCATACCTCTACAAGCGTTGTGTAGACAGGCTCTATAGGAGATGTGTCGCCGAATCTGAAATGAATGGTATTCTCTACCATTGCCATGGATCCGCATACGCTGGTCATTTCGCTACATTCAAGACCGCTACGAAGGTCTTACAAGCCGGATTATGGTGGCCTACCCTGTTTCGTGATGCACATACTTACGTCTCCAAGTGTGACACATGCCAACGACGTGGGAATATGAGTAAGCGAGACGAGATGCCTCAGAATTACATTTTAGAGATCGAAGTCTTTGACTGTTGGGGAATCGATTTCATGGGACCCTTCCCTAGTTCTTATGGGAATGAGTATATCCTAGTTGCAGTCGATTACGTTTCTAAGTGGGTGGAAGCTATAGCCAGCCCGACCAACGATCATAGGGTTGTTCTCCATCTTTTCAAACACGTGATTTTTCCACGTTTTGGCATCTCTAGAATTGTTATCAGTGATGGCGGGTCACACTTTATTAATAAGACATTCGCCGGCCTCCTTCGGAAGTATGGTGTCACCCACAAGGTCGCTACACCGTACCACCCTCAGACCAGTGGACAAGTGGAGGTCTCTAATCGGCAAATCAAAGCCATTTTGGAACGCACAGTGAATAGTACACGCAAAGATTGGTCATTGAGACTTGATGACGCGTTATGGGCTTATCGAACGGCGTACAAAACACCAATTGGTACTACGCCATTTACAATGGTCTACGGGAAGGCTTGTCACTTGCCAGTTGAATTTGAGTACAACTCATTTTGGGCCACAAAGCAAATGAACTTCAACACGAAGACTGCCGCAGAGAGACGCATGATCCAGCTTAATGAGCTCGACGAGATTCGAATGAATGCTTATGAGAGTACTCGGATCTACAAGGAACGCACCAAGGCTTGGCATGACAAGAAGATTGTTCCTAAGTACTTTGCAGTTAATGATCGAGTTTTGCTCTTTAATTCTCGATTGCGACTTTTTCCTGGGAAATTGAAATCTCGCTGGACTGGCCCATATCTAGTCACCGACGTTCGTCCCTATGGTGTTGTGGTCCTTGCGCATAAAGATGGGAGTGAATTTATTGTCAACGGGCAACGTTTGAAGCGATATCTTGCCGACGAAGTGATAGAACAGCCCCAGTCACGTCATTTGGTTGACGCCCCACCTGCCTAGGCACATCATACGGTCGAGCTTACGACCTAAACCAAGCGCTGAATGGGAGGCAACCCATTGTGAACCAGCTCTACACGCAGAATATGCGCATTCTCCAGGTTCATCTGTGTTACATTTCTGTCTTGGATTTTTCTTACACACTGGGATGGTGTGAAGTAAGTCTGGGGGAGGAATGTAACCATTCGTACTAACACTTTTATCTTATGTCTTTTTGTTTGAGTCGTTTTATTGAGTCAAAATAGTTGGAACTTCTTTTGTGAATCGTGTGTTCGTACTAACATCTTCTGCTATTGCGTCATGATTATTCTTTTGAAGAGCCGAAGATTGGAACGCCATTAGCCGAACAACTCACCAGAAGTCCCTATCTCTTGGAAATCCGATTGACTTGGCGTTGACTCCACCCATGACAAGACGCTAATTTGGACTTAATCTTCTCAACTTGGGGCTTGGTATGCATCGAACGCGACCTCTGACTCAAGCTTTCCAAGACGCGCATAATTTCGAAAAAGTATGGATTCCCCTCTCTTCTCCTGAAAAAGAAAAAGAAGAAAAAGAGAAAAAGAAAAGAAAAGGGATGTGGTAAACAAAGAAGTGGGCCGAGGGATGTGTGGTTACCCTCTTGCATACTTCGGACTCATGAAAACCAACCCCGGGCTAAAAAGAAAAGGGGATCGATAGAAAAAATAAAATGATACCCTAGAAAAGTAGGGAGAAATCGATCTCAAAAGAGCAAAAGAGAAGAGGAGGAAAGGAACCATAAGAAGAATGTCTTGGAAGCTAGAAGAAGGTAAGCGTCTACGCGATCTTTGATCGATACTCCCTCGTTGAGACCACATGCTTGTAAAGAAATGAATGTAGGGAGTCAGCAAAGAAGATTTTGGAGCTTCCTTGAGATCTCGGGACATCAGTACGGAGAGTTGCTAAGCCAACGGTTAGTACATGTTGTAAGCTCAAACCTTTGAGTGATGGACTCACGGAAGATGTACAGAGATTCTCGAGAAGTTGTAAGTTCCCGTTTTCAAACCTTTCCCTTTAAGATTTCGGATTGTTCTTGCTTGAGGACAAGCAAAGATTCAAGTCTGGGGGAATTGATGAGTCTTATTTTTATCGTTTTTAATCTACGTTTTAGGATTATTATTTGAGTCAACTAACCTATATTAGATAGATATTAGGACTATATGTTTCACTTAGTGCATTTCAGGTCTGAGAAGCAAATATTAGAAAAGAAAGAGTTTTGGATCATTTTGGATGCAATTATTCATATGAAGATGCAGAGTCCAGCAGACCCGTCAGAAGTATGGCCTCAGACGAAGACCTTCCCACCGTTGGACCGTTCTGATATTTTGATACAAGATAGCCACGGATGTTAGCTTTCATATCCAAGTGGTTTCATGGAAATCCAACGGTGCAATCAAGAGTTATGGCCGATTTACTGAAGACATGTCAACCTGCTGACGAAGCCGACGCGGACGAGAGTCGGGATCGACCGATCTACAATTGGATCGATCGATCCTAAGAAGAATTTCGGCCCAAGCCCATGAAGACATGGACCGATCGATCCGGTCCATGGATCGACCGGTCCACCGCCTCTTTTGCCTCTTCTCCAAGACTTTCCATTTCTTTCTTTCCTTTTGTTGCTCTCCCTTTTACTATATAAAGGGGGGCTCGCCCCTTGTATTACACAGACCGAAAATCATAATTCACTTTATTACTTTTCTTTAGTTTGTGGGCAAGAGACCTAAAAGCTCTCTAGCTCCTTTTTAGTTTTATTTTAGGAAATAAAGATGTTTTCATTTATTGAATGCTTTGTTTCCTTTTCCATGTATGAGTAGTTTCCTTATTAGGTTTAGGGTTTCGGAAGGGATGTGATAAATTCGCTAGGTTGTTAGTCCGGGAATTTAGATTATTAGTTCTTCATCTATTGTTGTTCTTAATGCTAGAATTAGACTGATCACCTAGTTCTAAGATCTTAGGCGATTAAACTAGGCACGAGAGTGGTGTTTATTCGCTAGAATTAACATTAGGCGAGCAAGATTTCTTAGCTTGGCAAGCGTAAAGCTCTCGTTTTGATATCTTGTGAACATATCAATCTTGTTATTAATGCTAGTTTTAATTAGGGAAGCCTAGCGTAAAGCGTTCTCTAAATATTGCTAAGTAGGTATTGGCGTGAGAATCGATGTACCTTACCATTGTGAATTAAGTTCTAGAACAATTCTCTAATATTCCTTTACTTCGATTGCTTGTTGTTTCACATCTTGGAAGAATACCCTAGACCTAATGTTGTCTCATTATTGAATTGTCTTTTGAATTAATCGTTTGCTTGAAACAAATCTCTTAATTTGCTCCTAGCTATATTTAGTCTAATTATCTTATAGTGCAACTTTGGTCTCTGTGGATTCGACCCTTAAATACTACAACTGATTGCCGTCTTTGATCTGGTAGTTGTTTTATTCTAGGTTTTTATTTGACCATCAATCACTAGGATAGCCAATGGAGCCTATGACGCGAAATGTTCTAAGTCGTCCATGATTACACACCCGGCGATTCGCATTGTGCATCGGATCCTCGCGAGTACTATGTTCTCCAGGAACAACGAGACCGGCGTTCTTACAGATGAGCTCACTACACTTCAAATGCCATTTGTGGAGTCGCCGATTTGGGTTAGCTTTGCTTGCTTACTAGCCTCGTGGTTAGTTAAGTTTAAGCACAAGGCCGTCCATGCCACTCACCATTAGTGTGTTTGTTCACAGGAAGGCACAGGTCTACCAAGGTTCTCAGCGACGTGTACCACTGCCGACTACTATAGCCTTAGAGGAGGAGAGAGCCCGCAGACTAGCACTTGAGCAGTAGACCGCCACTCAGGCACTAGAGCTCGCTAGGATGAGGAGACTTCTTCGCAGATCGGGACTAGACGAGTCACACGTCTATTTCGACGATTCTACCTCGGTTTAGTTATGTACTTCACACGATAAAAGTACGAGGTTTAGTAGTTTCTTCTACCTTACCACCTATTTATTTCACCCATATCTATCGAGTCTATTCCATCCTTTCACCACTATTTCACACTTGGGACAGTGTGATTTAAGTCTGGGGGAGGATGCTTATCCGTTACTGACGTCATTTTCTTTCTTTTGATTGTGATATCTTTTTTATATTTTTATTTCGATTTTTATTGAGTCAGTCAAAACGTGTAGGGAATGTTGACTCTATTTAAATGATGATTAGTCATTTTCTTTGGAAATTGATTACGACCATTACAGTGTTCTAAATCATTCTCTGAGTGACAATTTTTGCAGGATTCACTTAGAGCGGATAATACCCAGAAAATCACAGCCGCATCGCTCCCCGAAAATTCCATCTTACGGAGATTCAGATGGAACCGATGTTAACTCTGTTTTATTTGGACTTTAACCTGACTTTAATTCTCTCTTATTCAAGGTGTTAGATCAGGGAAACGAGCGGATACATTCAGGACGTCACATCACTTTTTACCAATCTTTTTCGATGAACCTGAATGGCCACTCATTTTTAGTGGTTCCCACCCTTAACCTTAACCTCATTTCAGACCTCATGCATTCTCTTTTCTTTCCCTGTTCTAGCAGTTATGTGCAAAAACACCGAAGAGAGAGGAACGACGCGGTTTTCAATCAAGAAGAAAAAGAATAATAAGAAATCCGGAGTCGGTGCATAGAGCTGAGAAAAGAGGAAATGAAGTGATAACATCGGTTTTCCGCCCATTTTAGCTATGGTTTTCAAAGGGTTTTATAAAGGTTTTTATGAATTTCAAATATAAATAAGCCAATAATCAAGTATTAGCAAGAACAAAGAGTTTTTACAGGTTTTAAGGAAAAGGAGCTGAAAAAGGATAAAAAGGACTTGCAGGACAGTTTTGGACCATCAGAAGTTTGGCATTCGTTGAAGATGTTCCCGTGAACCAAATTGGGAGATTTTGGTGTCATTGGAAATCTTAAAGAGTCAAGATTCGCCTCCAAGTTGAATCGACCAAATCCGAGTTGTCAATCAGAAGTTATGACCGTTTGAAGACCGACCTATCCAGCTGCGCGACCACGCGATGACCATGCGGCCAGACCTCCATCAACGCACAAAGGGAGCCCTACCATGCGGCCAAGACCCACGATTCTAGCCGCCTCAAAGCCCTAGATGTGCAACATAAGAAGCCCATTTCGTTTGGCCCAAGACACCGTGTTTTGACCGACGAAAACCCTAACCCTAATTCGACGATGCCGTGAAGCCTATAAATACAAGTCTTAACCCTAGGGTTTCGACATGCTATTCTTGAGCCTCCTTAGAGATCACGACAGCAGCCCTAGAGAAGAAGATCTGAAGTCTTGAGGAGCCTCCTTGGATGTCTCTTCAAGCATCGTTTCCTATTCTCTTTGTCTTTAGTTTCTTTCGCTTTTACTTCGTTGTTTAGGAGAAGATCTAGTTTCTTTACACTTGTTGTTTTGAGATCAGATCTGAACCTTCTTTGTCTTTGTCTTTTCGTTATTAGTTTTATAGATCTGCTTAATATCTTTATTGCTTTGATGTTTCGACTCGCCATGAGCGAGTAGTCACCCTGTTGGGTTTGATGGGGTGATTCGAAAGGGTTTTCATAGGATCGTTGATTGCTTAGGTTATTAGATCTAGATCTTTAGATCTGTAGGGTTTATTCCGCGACTCTATCTTCTAGTTTATATTAATTGCGTATTGAAGCGGATAGGCCATCCGTGGACAAGCGACTATTTTAGATAGCTTTTATTTGACAAAACCTTTAGGAGTTGTTGGACCCAGCTACGAAGACTGACCGAGCTAGTCTCTGTATGTACTAAGGTACAGGGGTTAGTGTTAACGTCTAGGACATATCGAACTTATTCTTTAAGCTCACTTCATGCCTCCCAAAAGAGGGTGACTAGGACACTAGGACACTGTCGGGTCTATGGAGTTTAGGAGCCTGTAAGCGAACGTAGGAGGGCTCAATTTAGTGTTCGAGTTAGTGAGTCAAATAAACCAAGTAATAGATCAATACCTAGCAATCCCTGATTTTGTGAAACCCTGGAGATGTTCCCCTAAGAGCCCAACGTCTTTAATATTGATAGTTAAACCCGTTTAGAAATAGCATCTAGTTCATTGAAGTTCTTTAGTTTCCTTAGTTTAGTTATAGCTTCCTTAGTTAGTAGTCTTTAGTTTTAGTTAGCTTTTCCTTCTAGTTTAGTTTAGTTAGTTTAGTTTTAGCTTAGCTTAGAATTAGGACAACCCTAAGAGTGACACTTAGGAAACCACAAAAATCCCCTCTTTATTTAGTCTTAGCCTATCCTTTGTCCTTAGGAATTCGTTGCGCATTCTTAGTCTCTGTGGGATCGACCCTTAAATACTACACGCGATTAGCTGTGCACTTGCAGCTCAGTGGTGTGTTTTATTGAGGTTTAAAAGCTTAGGTTCTCTTAGGTGAAACCTGATTGATCGTTTACTCCGACACCCATCAAGTTTTTGGCGTCGTTGCCGGGGACTATTTGAATTGCCCACGAGTTTTGGACTAGGATAAAGTCTAAGGCATTGTGCTACTGATTTTTCTTTTTGATTTCACTTGTTTCAGGTACCCTTGGGATGAATCCCGACGAGCCACTTGGATGGTGGAACAAGCATCTCTTCAATGGTTCTAACGCGGGAGTGAAGCCGCGGCCATCACCTGTCATCCGTGACTGCATGCACGGACCAAACTTCTCGACTAATGGCACTTTCACTGGTCACCGCGGACCAGCCAGGACGTCAACAACTAGGCGAGCCACTCGCCCATCACCTCGGATATGTGATGACCAAATTGTGGGAGCTGCGTGCCCACGAGACATAGAAGGCAGAGTTGTGAGAGCTGCAAACTCACTTCGCCTAACAAACCTTCGGGATTCTTTCACGCTTCTAATGAAGAGGACATTGAATGTGAGATGATGCGAATCGAATCACACGACAACTACTCTTGCGATACTTATGAGGCCACCAAACCTAAAAGTGTTGAAAAAGAATCGAAGATTGAAAGTCTCCTAGAGAAATTACTCGACTCACATGAGAAGATTTGCGGAAGATTCGAGAACAAGCTCGACAACATCAAGAAGGAGCTTGTAGCTAAGATCGAAGGAGTCTCTGTACGTGTTTCGAAAGTAGAGGAAGGACCGCGCTGCGCTCGATTTGACTTACAAATCGCCAAAGAGGATATTCAATGTCAGCACCAGAAGAGCCTTTCCATGGAAAGAAACCTCGAAAGCTTAGAAGGAAGATATGACTGGGATATAGAGGTTTTACAAAAGAAACTTACTAATCCTAACCCAAGTGTGGATTGGGAAGAAGACCCTCTATGCGATGACCTTAAGAAGGAGGAAGAAGAAGTCTCAACTAATTCAACCTGTTCGACTCAAGGAAATGTCAAGAGCAAAGTAGCTTTCTTTGACGTGATGACTACGGAGAAGCTGTCGAAATCTCCACCGCGTGACCAAACCCTCAGTCCACGGTGTGAGTCTCTTCGACCGCATGGACGTGCGCCGGGCATGCGGCCAGACAGTCCTCGACCGCACAGTCGGGACGGCGGCATGTGGCCTGGTCCATCTCCACATCCAACCTCAGCCAACCCTTCACCGCATGACGAAGCTTCCAGTGTGCGCCCACGACCCGCGGGACTCCAGCATGCGGCCATCGACCTGTTCGACACCAAGTTCTGATTCAGAGCCCTTAAGCCTAACCGAAGGCCCACGACCAATGTCTCCAGCCCAAGTGACCCCTCATCACTTTGAAGACGGCGAGAATGACCGAGAAGAATCCAGAAGCTTGGTAAACAAGTCACAAACCCTAATTCAAAAGGAAAGAGGAGGAGAAACGGACAGGAATATCGTGTTTTAATAGCACTATACAATAGCGTTTGTGGTCATTTTGCTATTGTTTGTGTACCTCCGAACTTTACATAGCGTTTCTACCTTGTTGAAACGCTATAATAGTGTTTCACAAAATGGACGCGTCTCGTTTATTAGGTAAAATGGTATATTTAATAGCATATACATCACTTAAACGCTATGGTAATGTTAGGCGGTATAATTTTTTTCCATTCCCGCTGCTAAACTTGAGAAATTCTTTTTAGGATTTTCCCCTTAGCTCCTCTTTCTCGACTTCATTCTTTAGAAAGTTTTTGGGTTTTTCACGAGCGCTCCTCTTTCCCTCCTCTTTGCTCTCTCCGACGCAAATCTCAGAATAAATTTCAACCCAGATCTCTAATCTCACTCCTCGCCTCGTCTCTTCCTTGTATGCTCCGCCTCTGTTTGCGACCCAATCGAGCTCATAGTCTGTGACCTAATCGAGCTCAGTCTTCCCCTTTCTGAACGATAACCCTAATTCGTACTGATTCCTGCAGAAATTCGTACTGAATCTCACTAATCGAAGGTGAACCCTAAATTTTTAATCACAAATCGTTTTTATTTCTAGATTTTAAACCCTAAATTTATGTCTCCTTCACTTCTCTTCGTCACCGTGAGCCAGAGGCGTAGAGAGAGACTCTGAGACTGGACCCTCTGTTTCTAAGGACTTGCTTAGTGATTTTGGTCGGGTTGAAAACTCTTCTGAGGTTAGTACATATGAAATTGATTTCTTTAAATTTTTGAGCCAAGGTTTGGTTTTGGTAAACAGCTTAGACCTTGCGGAATCTGTTGTAGACACAACTATTGTTCTTTGTCTATCGAAATTATCTTCTCTTTGTTTGTTGTCTTTACCCATGTGTATTTTTCAGGGTTTGTGCTGTTTCAGGAAGATTGATTACTCTTTTTATTTGCAGGAAGATTTCATTTTAGCTGTTTCTTTTAACTGATTCCGTGAAAGGTACATATGAAATCGATTTCTTATAATTGTTTTGATTTGGTGAAATGGATTTATTGATTTGAGTTTTATCGATTTCTATTTTTGCTTTTCTTTTGTAGTTCGATTCAAGCAAAAGAGAACAAACTATTTTTGCTTGTGTATGATGCGACTGATGAATCATCTTTCAACAGTAATTACTTTCTTTACTTTTAACTTGCAGCTCAATAGTTCTACTAGAGGCCTTATGCAACCAACAATCTTTTGCAACAGTTCTAAAGTTTGTAATTTTCCATTTGTTAGCTTTATTTCTTCTGAATGTCTCTGCAAATTACTTGTATGCACATTTGGTCGAAGCTCTTGTGAAATGGATAAAGCTTGGGTTTGGTTGCCAAGTTATTAACTTGTTCTTACATATATGCATTGATTTCATTTCATGATTGACTGTTCTCAGTTTGTAATTTGTACTATTTGTTAACTTGTAGGAATAGCCTCGAGTATGAAGCAGGAGCAACTAAGTTTGTGCTTGAATCAGCAAGGAGTTTGGGTTTTCTTCTATCCTTTGTAGGACAGAGGTGATAGATTCTCCTGGTCTGAAACGAGGTTTAACATCCATATGTGAGAGATTACATATCCATGGATTACAAAGACTTATTGATAAATATGCACATTCACTGAAGCTGACCCTTTCAAGTAATAATGCTTTCAAGAGTATAAGAAGTTTGCTTCCACATGTATAAAATCCAGTATATGTGTCAATCTCAATCTTGAATTTGGCTAGAATCCAAGTTTTCTTTTTGCTGATTATAGGACAAGATTCTTGATGTAAGAACATATGGTAGCTCATCTGAAGTCGTCCACTTGGAGTTCTCTGCTAAACAAGGTTGAGTTTGTCTTTGTTTTTGTTATATTCCTGTGTTTTGCAAATTCTAAAAACTTATCTTTTATCTACTATGGCTTTGCAGAGTTTTTCATGTACCGTATTGTGTTTTTAATGATGGGGATAGTGTTGCTGAGTGTGACTTTTCGACTTAGCAAATCAGTAGCATTTTACTACAGTGGTGCCATGTCTATTGGAATTATCATTCTTGTAACTCTAATTATTAGTCAGGTAAAAGTTTTCAAAGATATTCAAAATTATTTGCTTATGTTTTCATGGTTTCTCTCTGGTTGATGCGATAAATGATTGTGAATAGGGGATAAAGCGTCTCCCAAGTAGAGGGAAGAGTCGGTTTGAGCTATTTCTATATTCGTCTATGGTGAGAACTGTCTTCTCTTTGGCTTCTTTTGTTTTAATTGAACATTTTACTAAACAAAAAGTGTTTGTGTATCTTCTCAGATTGGTGTGGGAGGTTACTTTCTTCAATACATACGCGGTTTAATTCAAGATCTACTAATGCAGATAGGAATCAGTGAAGATTTGTACATCCCTGTATGTGTCGACAAAACATTGTTCTTTTAGTTGTTGTATCGAATCATGGTGTAGTACTACTCTTTGTATGATCTTTAAAATGACAAGTTTTAAATTCAGTTTTAATTTTAAGTTTAATTTAACGTCTTTTTGTCAAAGCAATAATTATAAAATATTTATATAATTATAATATTATATATAATATTAAAAAATAACAAATATCAATTTTTCTAAATGCTTAACTTATTAATAACACACAAAAAACGCTATTATATAATTTATAATTGCAGACAAGAAAACGCTATGTTATATAAACATATTATAGCATTACAAAAAATCGCTATCTAAAGTCATTGACCTATTATAGCGGGCGTATATGCAGCGCTTTCTAAAACGCTATTATATCTTTAGACAGCGTTTTTCCGATGCTATTAATACCCGATATTCCTGTTTACGAAAAAGGAAAACTTCTTCAAAACCCTAATGAAAAAGGTAAGTCTCTCTCTATAAGTACTTGTATTGTTCCTTCACAAATTTTACAGGAAACAAAAGAGAAGGAGACTTTAGAAAAGAGAGACGACGTCATGGGAGAATCAAAGGAACTCGCCAAGTCTAACCTCAAGACCAATCGTGTCGCACCGATGGAATGAGAAGAACCAAAACCGATCGGACCAACCCTAGCAATCGATCTCTTGAGCGCCAGGAACCCCACACTACAAACCACAGAAGGAGAAGGAAGTGAAACCCCAATACCTTGCAGCCAAAACGTTTCTCCCTTGCAGGAGGATCAAGAAGGCGAAGCCGTTGTAGTTGAAGAAGGAACCATGTTGGATTTGAAGAGAACCGAAGAACTAAACCCTATGCTTTTAGAAACCACGAGTGATCAAAGTTTTGAAGAAGCAAAGGGAGAAGACGAGCTCATCTCTACGCCACAAACGGACCGGACCATGACCCTACGGTCGCCTGACCCGACGGACGACCCGCAATCGGACCACTATCGGCCCGACGTTCGCGTGGTTAACCCACGGTCGGCACTCTATCGACCGTATGGCCGGGACGAGACCATGAGACTGGCCAGTAATTGCAGCACCGGCCCACGATTACACACCTTTCACCCGGACGACCAACACGGACAACACAAGCCGCATGGCCAAGCCCCGTGCGCGCGGCCCGACACCCATCAGATAATCCATCGACCGCACGGCCGTCCCGTGAACCTGCGGCAGTCGTCCAGCTGACCGCACGACCACGACACGACCGACAGCCACCCGACCAGTCCCACGACCCGGAGACTGACCAGCACCAGCCTACCAACCTTCAACCGCTGGACCGTACCACCAGCCCCAAGACCGACCCGCCTACACGGATCGATCCTCCACTGGCTATTAAATGGGAAACAAATTGGGAAGAAGCTGTATGGATAAGTATTACGGGAAGATGCAAAACAATAAGACTCCCCGAGCCACGTGGCATGGAGAAGGGAGATGGAGAATATAGTTACTATTAGGTATGTACCATTTCAACAACTTTTAACGACTCCTTTTCTCAGGAAAGCGAGAAGGAAAGAACCAGGAGGACTCCTGACGGTTGTAAAGAATGGTCAGAGGAAGAAATCGATGCTTACTATGCAGAGCAAGCTATCGAAATGCATCTTGGCGACTACTCTCGGGAAGACGCTGCTTATGATGATTTCTATACCGATGAGGATGACGATAGGGAACCTAGAGAGGCATACTCTTACATGGCCACTCAAATCCCCTTGGATAACTCCGCTGAAGACGACAATGTGCAGCGATTTCAAAAAGAAGCAGAAGCTATTGAACCATGCAGCTTTAGGCCTAGGCGTCCACACACGCCCAGCCAAGAACCTTGCCTAGGTGAAAGGCCTGTTCGAAGAGCACAATCAAGATACTCACTGCCACCCTATGGAGAATATCGACCGTACCACCCGTACGCGGCTAACCCTAGAGCCCGCGACAATGACCGAAGCAATTCTCGAAGGTACCAAGAGGCTAACCGGATGCCACACGAGATCTTCCAAGAAAGGGGAATGTGTGTCTCGCGACCTAAGGAACGTGAAGACCGCCTAGAGATTCTTATGAGCGGATATTCTGATTACCAGAAGCTACTAGAGAAGACTGTCCATGATAAGATAGACAAGATCAACGTGACTCTTAGTGCGAGAGTCAACGAGATCTGGTCTCATATTCGACAATATGAAGGGCAAGGGATGGGAGACTTCGAAGCGACTGAAAAAAAATTATAATGGGTTGAAGAAACCCTCAGCAAGCACCTTAAGGACATACTTGAAGGCGGTAGGGAAAACGCCGAAGCAAGTAAGCTGATTGGGAAATTATTCAACCGTTGCGATTCCATCTCTAAGAGAACCCAGGATATAGACAACGAGATGGCGGCTAAGATCGAGAAACTTGAGCGCCAAATCAAACGCGAGGTAACCTTGAGGGAAGTTAATGAAATGCGCATAAATGATTTGGAAGAGATCTTGTCGGACGAGCTTGCGAGATGTATTAGGAGGCAAGATTTGCTTAAGGAGATCGACTCCACTCTCAAAGAAAAGTACCGCGAAATCGATAAGAAGCTTACCAAGTTCACATGTCGCATTGCTGGACGCGATAATGATGCAGAAGAAGAAGAGACTGAACCAAGTGATGAAGTGGAAGAAGATAAGCCTGATCTTCGCACAATCAACAACATCATGAAGGCTCGTCACAAGTCTAGTCATTTGCATGAGCTTGAGAACGGAGGAGCTAGTGAAGAGAAAGGAGATCAACCATTTGAGGGAAAGGAAGAGAACCTGATGAGAGACGATAGAGGAATGCTAAAGGAGATAGACCCGGAGACATGTTCTCCATCTGCCTGATCTCTAAGGCACCAACATCGAGCTAAACGACGTTAAACAAAAGCGCTGGATGGGAGGCAACCCATCATTAGGTTATGTTTTTGATTTTTGGTTTTTGGATTTGATTACGCTTTGATGTGTTTCCTATCTATGTTAAAAAGGAAGTGAGCAGGAAGATGAACTCGCCACACGGAAGAGTTTCTAAAACTTGGCGACCGAGCCCCTACCGCATAGACATGTCACCAGCCCGCAGCAGCAAGGCCATCGACCGCACGGTTGGGGGCCGAGCATGCGGCCTGCGCCATGACGGGCGGGTCAGTCCGGACGCGACCGACGATCGTATCACCAACCCGCGACAGCCCAACCATCCGTCCCGGCCATGTTCTTCGTCCCTTACGATCTTAACCACGAACACATCGAATGGATCTACAACCACAACCACGCCATTGACATAACTCTATCTATCTATCTATTTATTTATTTTAGGATTTTATTTTTGGTTTTTATTTTTCTAATTCGTTATTGATGGTTTTAGGTTTTGTAACAAGGATACACAAGCAAGGAAAGGAAATCTAGCATTGGAGAAAGAACTATAGAAAGTCGCCATCCACCATCCGCCTCACCATCACTCCACCATCGACCAACGGACAAGGATTGACAACTATTTATGTCTGGGGGAAGATGATCCATCTAAATACCAAGGTGACATCGTTCTTAAACTTTATCTTTCTTTTTATGATTTTCATCCTCTTCTCTTTCTGTTTCACACCGAGGACGGTGTGATTTAAGTCTGGGGGGAAGGATGTTCATCCTCTACTAACGATGCTACCTTTTGCTCTTGTTGACTTGCGAAATTTTCCATTTTTTTACATCAATATTGAATTTTTATCGAGTCGTTTTATTGAGTCAAAATTAGTAGGGAATTACTATCTTATCCTAACGGTTTATCTGATTTGATTAACACTCTACTCTTGATCACGCTTAACTACGGAGCCAAGTTTGGATAGGCCGTGAGCTGATTCGACAATCCCCAAATACCCATGTTCGATGGATATTCAGATGATTCAGAGTTGTCTCTAACCTTTACAGGACCTAAACCGGACTTAATTGTCGAGCCTTGGGATCTGAGATATAGTGGATTGGATTTCAACTTCGAGCCTTACGAGACATTGCACTTCGTCATCAGTATGGTCCCCTCACTCTTCCCTTCAATACTCTAAAAAAAAAAAAAAAAAAAAAGAAAAAGAAAAGAGGAGACGACGGAAGGGATGATGTGGCTACCACCATGCATACTTTGGACCTCACGGAAGTCTATTCTATTAAAAAAAAAGAAAAAGAGGATATAGGTCAAAAAGAAGTGAACCGAGGGATGATGTGGCAACCACCATGCATACTTCGGACCTCATGGAAGCCTGTCCCAAATAAAGAGCAAGGGGTCGATAAAAAAAATAAAATGATACCCTAGAAAAGTAGGGAGAAATCGATCCCTTGGAAGTGAGAAAAGAGGAAGAGGGTCGAACATACGAAGAAAGTCTCGGCTTGGGGGAGAGTCTACATGCCTCCAATCGATTTTTCCTTGGTAAGATCTCACCATTTTATTTATGCTTAATTTATGTAAAGAGACGACGATGGAGAGTCTGGAGACGCCGGAAAACTGTGGGATTGATTAAGGAGAGTTGGTGACTCTCATGGAAACTAACGGACGGAAGTTCTGGACGTCAAGGCAGTGAGGAGTGCAGAGAGGATGACCCGGAAGGTAAGTTAGTTCCCGCGTTTTCAAACCTCTTTTCCATGACTTTACTTTCTTGTTTGCTTGAGGACAAGCAAAGTCTAAGTCTGGGGGAGTTGATAACATCGGTTTTTCGCCCATTTTAGCTATGGTTTTCAAAGCGTTTTATAAAGGTTTTTATGAATTTCAAATATAAACAAGCCAATAATCAAGTATTAGCAAGAACAAAGAGTTTTTACAGGTTTTAGGGAAAAGGAGCTGAAAAAGGATAAAAAGGACTTGCAGGACAGTTTTGGACCATCAGAAATTTGGCATTCGTTGAAGATGTTCCCTTGAACCAAATTGGGAGATTTTGGTGTCATTGGAAAGCTTAAAGAGTCAAGATTCGCCTCCAAGTTGAATCGACCAAATCCGAGTTGTCAATCAGAAGTTATGACCGTTTGAAGACCGACCTGTCCAGCTGCGCGGCCACGCGATGACGATGCGGCCAAGACCTCCATCAACGCACGAAGGGAGCCCGACCATGCGGCCAAGACCCACGATTCTAGCCGCCTCAAATTCCTAGAAGTGCAACATAAGAAGCCCATTTCGTTTGGCCCAAGACACCGTGTTTTGACCGACGAAAACCCTAACCCTAATTCGCCGATGCCGTGAAGCCTATAAATACAAGTCTTAACCCTAGGGTTTCGACATGCTATTCTTAAGCCTCGTTAGAGATCACGACAGCAGCCCTAGAGAAGAAGATCTGAAGTCTTGAGGAGCCTCCTTCGACGTCTCTTCAAGCATCGTTTCCTATTCTCTTTGTCTTTAGTTTCTTTCGCTTTTACTTCGTTGTTTAGGAGAAGATCTAGTTTCTTTACACTTGTTGTTTTGAGATCAGATCTGAACCTTCTTTGTCTTTGTCTTTTCATTATTAGTTTTATAGATCTGCTAAATATCTTTATTGCTTTGATGTTTCGACTCGCCATGAGCGAGTAGTCACCCTGTTGGGTTTGATGGGGTGATTCGAAAGGGTTTTCATAGGATCGTCGATTGCTTAGGTTATTAGATCTAGATCTTTAGTTCTGTAGGGTTTATTCCGCGACTCTATCTTCTAGTTTATATTAATTGCGTATTGAAGCGGATAGGCCATCTATGGACAAGCGACTATTTTAGATAGCTTTTATTTGACAAAACCTTTAGGAGTTGTTGGACCCAGCTAGGAAGACTGACCGAGCTAGTCTCTGTATGTACTAAGGTACAGGGGTTAGTGTTAACGTCTAGGACATATCGAACATATTCTTTAAGCTGACTTCATGCCTCCCAAAAGAGGGTGACCAGGACACTGTCGGGTCTATGGAGTTTAGGAGCCTGTAAGCGAACGTAGGAGGGCTCAATTTAGTGTTCGAGTTAGTGAGTCAAATAAACCAAGTAATAGATCAATACCTAGCAATCCCTGATTTTGTGAAACCCTGGAGATGTTCCCCTAAGAGCCCAACGTCTTTAATATTGATAGTTAAACCCGTTTAGAAATAGCGTCTAGTTCTTTGAAGTTCTTTAGTTTCCTTAGTTTAGTTATAGCTTCCTTAGTTAGTAGTCTTTAGTTTTAGTTAGCTTTTCCTTCTAGTTTAGTTTAGTTAGTTTAGTTTTAGCTTAGCTTAGAATTAGGACAACCCTAAGAGTGACACTTAGGAAACCACAAAAATCCCCTCTTTATTTAGTCTTTGCATATCCTTTGTCCTTAGGAATTCGTTGCGCATTCTTAGTCTCTGTGGGATCGACCCTTAAATACTACACGCGATTAGTTGTGCACTTGCAGCTCAGTGGTGTGTTTTATTGAGGTTTAAAAGCCTAGGTTCTCTTAGGTGAAACCTGATTGATCGTCTACTCCGACACCCATCATGAAGCAACCTATTGGATCCACGAACTTAAGGTACAACACCTGAACTCTTGAGACTAGTAGACCTTTTCCCCTTTCGAAAAAAAAAGAGAGAGAAAAAGAATAGAAACGGCGGAAGTGAGCCAAGGGGTGTCGCGTGATCGATGGTCAAATAAAAACCTAGAATAAAACAACTACCGGATCAAAGACGGCAATCAGTTGTAGTATTTGAGGGTCGAATCCACAGAGACCAAAGTTGCACTATAAGATAATTAGACTAAATATAGCTAGGAGCAAATTAAGAGATTTGTTTCAAGCAAACGATTAATTCAAAAGACAATTCAATAATGAGACAACATTAGGTCTAGGGTATTCTTTCAGGATGTGAAACAACAAGCAATCGAAGTAAAGGAATATTAGAGAATTGTTCTAGAACTCAATTCACAATGGTAAGGTACATCGATTCTCACGCCAATACCTACTTAGCAATATTTAGAGAACGCTTTACGCTAGGCTTCCCTAATTAAAACTAGCATTAATAACAAGATTGATATGTTCACAAGATATCAAAACGAGAGCTTTACGCTTGCTAAGCTAAGAAATCTTGCTCGCCTAATGTTAATTCTAGCGACTAAACACCACTCTCGTGCCTAGTTTAATCGCCTAAGATCTTAGAACTAGGTGATCAGTCTAATTCTAGCATTAAGAACAACAATAGATGAAGAACTAATAATCTAAATTCCCGGACTAACAACCTAGCGAATTCATCACATCCCTTCCGAAACCCTAAACCTAATAAGGAAACTACTCAGACATGGAAAAAGAAACAAAGCATTCAATAAATGAAAACATCTTTATTTCCTAAAATAAAACTAAAAAGGAGCTAGAGAGCTTTTAGATCTCTTGCTCACAAACTAAAGAAAAGTAATAAAGTGAATTATGATTTTCGGTCTGTGTAATACAAGGGGCGAGCCCCCCTTTATATAGTAAAAGGGAGAGCAACAAAAGGAAAGAAAGAAATGGAAAGTCTTGGAGAAGAGGCAAAAGCGGCGGTGGACCGGTCGATCCATGGACCGGATCGATCGGTCCATGTCTTCATGGGCTTGGGCCGAAATTCTTCTTAGGATCGATCGATCCAATTGTGGATCGGTCGATCCCGACTCTCGTCCGCGTCGGCTTCGTCAGTAGGTTGACATGTCTTCAGTAAATCGGCCATAACTCTTGATTGCACCGTTGGATTTCCATGAAACCACTTGGAGATGAAATCTAACATCCGTGGCTATCTTGTATCAAAATATCAGAACGATCCAACGGTGGGAAGGTCTTCGTCTGAGGCCATACTTCTGACGGGTCTGCTGGACTCTACATCTTCATATGAATAATTGCATCCAAAATGATCCAAAACTCTTTCTTTTCCAATATTTGCTTCTCAGACCTGAAATACACTAAGTGAAACATATAGTCCTAATATCTATCTAATATAGGTTAGTTGACTCAAATAATAATCCTAAAACGTAGATTAAAAACGATAAAGATAAGACTCATCAATTCCCCCAGACTTGAATCTTTGCTTGTCCTCAAGCAAGAACAATCCGAAATCTTAAAGGGAAAGGTTTGAAAACGGGAACTTACAACTTCTCGAGAATCTCCGTACATCTTCCGTGAGTCCATCACTCAAAGGTTTGAGCTTACAACATGTACTAACCGTTGGCTTAGCAACTCTCCGTACTGATGTCCCGAGATCTCAAGGAAGCTCCAAAATCTTCTTTGCTGACTCCCTACATTCATTTCTTTACAAGCATGTGGTCTCAACGAGGGAGTATCGATCAAAGATCGCGTAGACGCTTACCTTCTTCTAGCTTCCAAGACATTCTTCTTATGGTTCCTTTCCTCCTCTTCTCTTTTGCTCTTTTGAGATCGATTCCTCCCTACTTTTCTAGGGTATCATTTTATTTTTTCTATCGATCTCCTTTTCTTTTTAGCCCGGGGTTGGTTTTCATGAGTCCGAAGTATGCAAGGGGGTAACCACACATCCCTCGGCCCACTTCTTTGTTTACGACATCCCTTTTCTTTTCTTTTTCTCTTTTTCTTCTTTTTCTTTTTCAGGAGAAGAGAGGGGAATCCATACTTTTTCGAAGTTATGCGCATCTTGGGAAGCTTGAGTCAGAGGTCGCGTTCGATGCATACCAAGCCCCAAGTTGAGAAGATTAAGTCCAAATTAGCGTCTTGTCATGGGTGGAGTCAACGCCAAGTCAATCGGATTTCCAAGAGATAGGGACTTCTGGTGAGTTGTTCGGCTAATGGCGTTCCAATCTTCGGCTCTTCAAAAGAATAATCATGACGGAATAGCAGAAGATGTTAGTACGAACACACGATTCACAAAAGAAGTTCCAACTATTTTGACTCAATAAAACGACTCAAACAAAAAGACATAAGATAAAAGTGTTAGTACGAATGGTTACATTCCTCCCCCAGACTTACTTCACACCGTCCCGGTGTGTAAGAAAAATCCAAGACAGAAATGTAACACAGATGAACCTGGAGAATGCGCATATTCTGCGTGTAGAGCTGGTTCACAATGGGTTGCCTTCCATTCAGCGCTTGGTTTAGGTCGTAAGCTCGACCCTATGATGTGCCTAGGCAGGTGGGGCGTCAACCAAATGAAGTGACTGGGGCTGTTCTATCACTTCGTCGGCAAGATATCGCTTCAAACGTTGCCCGTTGACAATAAATTCACTCCCATCTTTACGCGCAAGGACCACAGCACCATAGGGACGAACGTCGGTGACTAGATATGGGCCAGTCCAGCGAGATTTCAATTTCCCAGGAAAAAGTCGCAATCGAGAATTAAAGAGCAAAACTCGATCATTAACTGCAAAGTACTTAGGAACAATCTTCTTGTCATGCCAAGCCTTGGTGCGTTCCTTGTAGATCCGAGTACTCTCATAAGCATTCATTCGAATCTCGTCGAGCTCATTAAGCTGGATCATTCGTGTCTCTGCGGCAGTCTTCGTGTTGAAGTTCATTTGCTTTGTGGCCCAAAATGAGTTGTACTCAAATTCAACTGGCAAGTGACAAGCCTTCCCGTAGACCATTGTAAATGGCGTAGTACCAATTGGTGTTTTGTACGCCGTTCGATAAGCCCATAACGCGTCATCAAGTCTCAGTGACCAATCTTTGCGTGTACTATTCACTGTGCGTTCCAAAATGGCTTTGATTTGCCGATTAGAGACCTCCACTTGTCCACTGGTCTAAGGGTGGTACGGTGTAGCGACCTTGTGGGTGACACCATACTTCCGAAGGAGGCCGGCGAAACAGGGTAGGCCACCATAATCCGGCTTGTAAGACCTTCGTAGCGGTCTTGAATGTAGCGAAATGACCAGCGTATGCGGATCCATGGCAATGGTAGAGAATACCATTCATTTCAGATTCGGCGACACATCTCCTATAGAGCCCGTCTACACAACGCTTGTAGAGGTATGGCTCGTCCCAGAAGTAATGTCGTACATCCCGTAAGAACTTCTTCTTCGCATACCCGGTGAAGTTCGGGGGTTCATCTCCGGCACATAGATAGTTGGTGTAGTCAGCGTACCAGGGAATGTCGTTAACGGCTCGAGAAATTGCCTTAGCATCTACGATGGGTTTGTAACGCTCGTTTAGGAAGGAGATCACATATACGTTTTCCACCGGAATTCGGTCATCGATAGGAACGTCCGCTTCAATCTTCAGGCGAGAAAGGTGATCGGCAACTCCATTTTCTATCCCCTTTTTGTCGCGGATTTCGAGATCGAATTCTTGTAAGAGGAGAATCCAGCGCAGGAGTCTGGGCTTGGCGTCTTTCTTAGAAAGCAGATGGACTATGACCTTCGAACCTACTAAGTAAGATCGAAAGTTCTCGAAAGCAAACACGATCGCGAGGAGTTCCTTTTCCGTGGTTGCGTAGTTCGTCTGCGCCCCGTCTAGCGTTCGACTAGCGTAGTAGATGACATGGAGTTTACCATCCTTTCGTTGTCCTAGCACTGCACCAACGGCGAAATCACTTGCGTCGCACATGACTTCAAAAGGTAGATTCCAATCAGGCGGTTGTACTACGGGGGCGGATACAAGCGCCTGCTTCAGGACGAGAAACGCTTCCTGACATTTGTCATCAAAAACGAATGGGACGTCCTTGCATAGTAGCTGGGTTAGAGGCCGAGCTATCTTAGAGAAGTCTTTGATGAATCGCCGGTAGAAACCTGTGGGTTCTAAGAAACCGCGTATCTCTCTTACCGTCTTTGGTGGTTGCAAACTCATCATGACTTCGATCTTTGCCTTGTCTACTTCGATCCCCTTCTCCGATATCCGATGGCCTAGAACGATTCCGTCGGTGACCATGAAGTGACATTTCTCCCAATTGAGAACCAAGTGCTTATCCACGCATCGTTGTAAAACTTTGCAAAGGTTGGATAGACATGCCGAGAAGGATGAGCCGTAAACAGAGAAGTCATCCATGAATACCTCCATGATGTCTTCAATGAAATCGGTGAAAATAGACATCATACACCGCTGAAAAGTGGCAGGTGCATTGCACAATCCGAAAGGCATTCTCCGATAGGCAAACGTTCCATATGGACAAGTGAATGTTGTCTTCTCTTGGTCATCAGGGTGGATTGGGATTTGGAAAAACCCGGAGTATCCGTCAAGGAAACAATAGTACAGATGATTCGCCAAGCGCTCAAGCATTTGGTCAATGAACGGGAGTGGGAAGTGATCCTTCCTTGTGGCGGCATTGAGCTTTCGATAGTCGATACACATCCGATGGCCCGTAACTGTACGAGTTGGTATTAACTCGTCCTTCTCATTGGCGACGACGGTTACACCTCCTTTCTTTGGCACCACGTGAACTGGACTCACCCAAGTACTATCAGAAATAGGATAGATCACACCTGCGCCTAGAAGCTTGAGAATCTCCTTCTTCACGACTTCTCGTAGATTAGGATTTAACCGTCTTTGGTTCTCGATGGAGGACTTAGAAGGATCCTCGAGATGAATGCGATGCGTATAGAGCTCAGGAGAGATACCGGTGATATCGTCAAGAGAGTATCCTAAAGCCTTCCGGTACTTTCGTAACTTGTTGAGTAGAAGTGCCGTCTCCACGTTGTTAAGATTGGCGTTGATGATTACTGGATAGGTGGAGTTTGGTCCCAGATACGCATACTTGAGTCCTGCAGGAAGTGGTTTGAGCTCGAGCTTTGGTGCAGAGGATTCACTCCAATCGTCTTCTGGCTTTGAAGGTTTTTAAGAGTGGGACCGATCGGTCCAAGGTCCAGATCGATCGGTCCGTCCTCTTCGGCTTCTTTGTCGATGGAACAGACAGGATCGGTCGATCCCTTCAGAGGATCGGTCGATCCGCCCTCTAATGGTGGGCGAGATGCCTTCTGCTCCGTGACCGGTGCATCGTCAAGTTGGCGTATCAGCTCCGTAATTTCCGAACAGCGAAAGGTCAGTTCGGAAGTGGGTTTGGTCAAAGCTGTCTGAACGTAATCGGTTGAGTACACCTCGTCGCATACTTCTTCGGCTAACTCGTCCACTGCATCGATTTGAAAAGTTTGACCGTCAATGGTAGGATTCTTGGCGAGCCTCTCCAGGTTGAACTCCATTATAAGATTATCCATTCGGAGTTCGATCTTTCCTTCTTTCACGTTAATCAAGGCTCCGGCGGCAGCGAGGAATGGCCTTCCAAGGATGATTGGATTTCGCGGTTCTTTGTCGAACTTCAAGATAATGAAATCAGTTAAGATGCAACTGTTTCCTATTTTAACCGGTAGATTCTCAATAACTCCCTCCGGACGACGCGTTGATCGGTCGGCCAACACAAGAGTCACCCTGGTTGGTTTAAAGGTGAAAAGACCGAGTTTTTGCGCTATACTAAGTGGCATGAGACTCACGCTTGCTCCCAAGTCACAAAGACATTTTTTGAACTCTAAATCTCCTATCGAGCATGGCAGAGTGAATGGACCAGGGTCTTTATGCTTTCGTGCGTGAGATGCATAGCTCATTGCTCTAAGCTAGCCTTGTTTGTCAGAATGTCCTTCATGAGCTTCTTAAGGCATGGAACCATTTGAACGGCTTCGACGAATGGAAGCTTTACTTGGAGATCCCCTACTACTGATTTCATCTTGTCGTATTCCTTCTCGCGCATCGCATTCCTTCTGCGAACTGGAAAAGGTGCCTTGCGAGGAGCTGCTGGTAGTGGTGCTGTCGCAGGTTTAGGATTTGGAACAGGTGGTTCCTCGTTCTCAGGATCCCTCAGTATCTCGTCGAAATCTTCCACTTCGAATGGATTGACTCGTGTGGAAGCAGGGGCATTATTGGTGGTAGACCGGTCGATCTGTGTAGGAGATCGATCGGTCTCCAATTCCTGTCTGGGGATGCTTCCTTGTGCAGACCGATCGGTCTGTGCTGCAGATCGATCGGTCCGTCCGGCGGATGGACCGGTACCTTCTGGCCATTTGGGTGCATCGTACTTTTTTCCGCCTCTCAGCGTTATTGCATGCATGAACTCCTTGGGGTTGTCTTCTGGCTTGCCTGGGAGTACTCCTGGCGGTGCTCGGACATAGGACGCGGATTGTGCCACCTGGTTTTCGAGTATGCGCATATGAGTGCTCAATGTTTCGATTTTCCCGTTAAGATCATTGTACATGCTGTCAATCTTGACGTTGATGTTGCTGGAGCTTTGATGATGACTATCCATAAGAGTACGCATCATGGCTTCGAGTCGACTTTCTTGTGGATTTGGCTCCTGATACGCACTGGGGTAAGGTTGAAAACCTTGCGGAGGATGGTAAACGTGAGAGGGGTACCCTCCATAGCCTTGGAAGTTCGCTTGCCTTCCCAAGTAGTTAAGCTCTTCAGTCTCGTCAGGGTCAGGATCACTGGTATTCTTTCGACGTATGATGCGTCGATTTCTTTGCAGGAGAGTGTCTACCTTAGAGCTGAGATCCTTGAAGGCATTGTTGTCCTCTTTAGGCGTCTCAGGGACTTTGTTGCTGCTACTCGCTGCTAGATTGTCGATCAGAAGAGTGGCCTCGTCAGCTGTATTGGTAGAGAAATCACCGCGGCTTCCGGTATCTAACGCCATTTGATAATCGAAATCCACTCCGCAATAGAAGATGTTCATGAGATTCTCTCTTGTGTACCCGTGATGTGGGTAGTCTCTCAGATACTCCTTAAATCGCAACCATGCTTCGCAGAACGGTTCACCTTCCTCTTGCGAGAATGTAACGATCTTGTTCCTCATCTTCGCGGACCGAGACTTGGTGTAGAAATAGTTGAGAAACTTTCCTCTACATTGCTCCCAAGTCGTAAGAGATCCCGGTTCAAGTAGTTTGAGCCACCTCAAAGCTTTTTCTCCCAAAGAGAACTTGAAGAGGGTAAGCCTTAGGTAGTCGTAGGGCACTCCATTCTGCTTTGCAGTGTTGCATAAACTTTCGAAGGTCTCGATGTGGTCAAGAGGATTCTCTGACGCCGAACCGTTGAAGATACGGTTCTGAACTAGAGAGATCAGGCTGTGCTTGATCTGGTAGTCTTCCACCTCAGGAGTAGGTGGGCAGATGGCTGACTGGGTCTCATAGAAGTGCTCTGGTGCGTTATGCTCCCTTAGAGTGGTGCGTCTTGGCGGCGTATGAAACGGATCGGTCGATCCTCCAGAGGGATCGATCGGTCTGGCAGGCGGGGTGGCAGGATCGAGGACGCCTTGGTTCATGGCTCGTGTTCTCTGGTTAGCTTCTTCCATTGTTCACCTAAATATAAATAAAATAGATTAGTAAAACGAAAAACCTAGACTTAATTCAACTTTAAAAATCCTAGAGGCAATTTATTGGTCCCCGGCAACGGCGCCAATTTGATCGATGATCAAATAAAAACCTAGAATAAAACAACTACCGGATCAAAGACGGCAATCAGTTGTAATATTTAAGGGTCGAATCCACAGAGACCAAAGTTGCACTATAAGATAATTAGACTAAATATAGCTAGGAGCAAATTAAGAGATTTGTTTCAAGCAAACGATTAATTCAAAAGATAATTCAATAATGAGACAACATTAGGTCTAGGGTATTCTTCCAGGATGTGAAACAACAAGCAATCGAAGTAAAGGAATATTAGAGAATTGTTCTAGAACTCAATTCACAATGGTAAGGTACATCGATTCTCACGCCAATACCTACTTAGCAATATTTAGAGAACGCTTTACGCTAGGCTTCCCTAATTAAAACTAGCATTAATAACAAGATTGATATGTTCACAAGATATCAAAACGAGAGCTTTACGCTTGCCAAGCTAAGAAATCTTGCTCGCCTAATGTTAATTCTAGCGACTAAACACCACTCTCGTGCCTAGTTTAATCGCCTAAGATCTTAGAACTAGGTGATCAGTCTAATTCTAGCATTAAGAACAACAATAGATGAAGAACTAATAATCTAAATTCCCGGACTAACAACCTAGCGAATTCATCACATCCCTTCCGAAACCCTAAACCTAATAAGGAAACTACTCAGACATGGAAAAAGAAACAAAGCATTCAATAAATGAAAACATCTTTATTTCCTAAAATAAAACTAAAAAGGAGCTAGAGAGCTTTTAGGTCTCTTGCCCACAAACTAAAGAAAAGTAATAAAGTGAATTATGATTTTCGGTCTGTGTAATACAAGGGGCGAGCCCCCCTTTATATAGTAAAAGGGAGAGCAACAAAAGGAAAGAAAGAAATGGAAAGTCTTGGAGAAGAGGCAAAAGAGGCGGTGGACCGGTCGATCCATGGACCGGATCGATCGGTCCATATCTTCATGGGCTTGGGCCGAAATTCTTCTTAGGATCGATCGATCCAATTGTGGATCGGTCGATCCCGACTCTCGTCCGCGTCGGCTTTGTTAGCAGGTTGACATGTTTTCAGTAAAGCGGCCATAACTCTTGATTGCACCGTTGGATTTCCATGAAACCACTTGGAGATGAAAGCTAACATCCGTGGCTATCTTGTATCAAAATATCAGAACGATCCAACGGTGGGAAGGTCTTCGTCTGAGGCCATACTTCTGACGGGTCTGCTGGACTCTGCATCTTCATATGAATAATTGCATCCAAAATGATCCAAAACTCTTTCTTTTCCAATATTTGCTTCTCAGACCTGAAATACACTAAGTGAAACATATAGTCCTAATATCTATCTAATATAGGTTAGTTGACTCAAATAATAATCCTAAAACGTAGATTAAAAACGATAAAAATAAGACTCATCATCGCGGCTACAACCGTGCACACTTTGGACTTTATGGAAGCCGCGGAAGTGAGCCGAGGGATGTCGCGGCTATAACCGTGCATACTTTGGAATTCATGGAAGCCTATGCTTTAAAAAAAAAATGAAAGGAAAGGAAACGGGTACTAGTAAGTCTCAGGAACACGGAGTAAAGAAAGGACCAATAGGAGTGCAAAGGAACCATTCAAAAGAAAAGACAGCGGTAGAGACCCACAGAAAAATCTAAGTCCGGGGGAGTCTCAGAAAGAGGAAGAAGAGTCGAGTGAAGAAGGGTTGAAAACCGTGGACATCAACTGGTCCATTCTCTCTTGCGGTTTTGCATAATATCCTGCATTTTCGCAATAATCTGGTAACCCTAAACACTAAATACCTCATAATACCAAGTGCCGTCTACCATGAATGATATCCTTTGAGTAAGAGAGCCACGCCAACTTTAATGAATGTAGAGAGTTAATTGACGTGAAGTCTTAGTTCTTTTGTAGGTATGGAGTCGACGGATCAGAGTCGAGAAAGTTATGAGACTATGGTGAGAATGTTCTAATCTGAATTTCTGTTATTAGGAATCCTCCTGGCATCGTTTTGCCCACGGTTTCTGATGCTAGAAGAGTTCCCGCGATTTTGAGAATTCCTATAAGGGCTTAGCTTTCTTGTTTGCTTTAGGACAAGCAAAGTTTAAGTATGGGGGAGTTGATAACATCGTATTTTGACCCGTTTTGACTATGGTTTTATCAATGTTTTTATAAAGATTTCAAGCCTGAGAAGTATTTTCGAGGTTGTTTTCAAGTATTTGGAGTTTCAGGTCGCTTTTACGCATTTTAGGGAAAATGGACCTAAAAGGAGAAAAATGGACTTTCTGGACAGCTTTGGACCGTTAGAAGTATTGCACCCGTTGGAGATCTTTCCCTTAGCCAAATTTGGACTTCTTGGTGCCATTGGAAAGCTAAAAGAGTCAAGACTTACCTGGAAGTGGAATCAACCGATTTGGAGTTTTCAATCAAAAGTTATGATCGATGAAGAGGACCTGTCCAGCCATGCAACCAGGCCATGGGCCTGTCGCCAAGAGCCTCTTCACCGCACAGACAGACCCCGACCATGCGGCCATCAAGCATGACCGCCGCACACTGGGAGCCCGATCATGCGGCCAGTATATTCCGAAGTCATTTGTCCAAAACGCCGAGTTTTGTCGGAGGAAGCCCTAACCCTAATTTGAGACGCACCAAAACCCTATAAATACTCATGCCTCGCCTCCTTTCTCAAGAGAGGCCAGAGAGGAAGAAAAATAAGGAGAGAGCAAACCCTAGACATCTCGAAAGAGATCTAGTGCCGCCGGTCTCTTCTCCTTTTCTTGTTTCATCCTTTTCTTGTTGGGGAGACGTGATTCCTTCTGTATTCATTAGAGAAGTTTTATCTGAACCCCCTTTGATATTTCGATTCTCTTTAATAGATCTATTTATGCTTGCTTTGATGATTTCGTTTAACATGTGTGAGTAGTTCGTTTGATGTGTTTGATGGGGTGATTCGAAGGGGTTCTCATGGTTTCATCGTTTGTTTAGGTTATTAGATCAGTAGGGTTTGTTTTGTGATTCTATCTTCCAGTTTATTATCACCGCACATAGAACAGGATTGATCACCCTTAGTACAAGCGATATCTTAGATAACAACTATTTAACAAAAACCTTTAGGAGTTATTGGATCTAGCTGAGGAGACGGACCGAGCTTATCTTTGTATGTACTAAGGTACAAAGGTATTGTGAAGACGTCTAGGACATATCGAACTTAATCATAACGCAAACTCCATGCCTTCAAAAGAGAGTGACTAGGACAATGTCGAGTCTATGGATGTTTAGGAGCCAGTAAGCGAACGTGGATGACTTAATTTAGTGTTCGAGTTAGTGAGTCAAATAAACCAAGTTTTTAGATTAATACCTAGCAAACCCTGAGAAGGTGAGACCCTCGAGATGTTCCCTTGACTGCCCAATGCTTTTTGGTATTGATAGTAAAGCCTTAGTCATCAGCGTAGCATCTTTAGCATTCTTTAGTGATAACATGGGATATTCGCCCATGTTAGCTATGTTTTTATAAGGTCTTTAAGATGGTTTTGATGCATTTCTAATGCAAATAAGCCAATAACTAAGTTATAGCAAGAACAAAGAGTTTTTACAGGTTTTAGGAAAAAAGGACCAAAATGGGAGAAAAAGGGGCTTGCAGGACAGTTTCGGACCATCAGAAGTTTGGCATTCGTTGGTGACCTTCCCCTGCACCAAATTTGGAGTTCTTGGTGTCATTGGAAAGCTTAAAGAGTCAAGGTTCAGATCCAAGTTGAATCAACCCAATCCGAGCTGCCAATCAAAAGTTGTGATCGTTTGAAGACCGACCTGTCACCCCAGCGACCACGCGATGGTCATGCGGCCAAGTACCACTACGAACGCACCACAGGGACCCGATCATGCGGCCTGGACACTTGTCTTAGCCACTTTTGAGCTCTGAGAATGCAACTTGAGAAGCCCAAGACTTTTGGCCCAAGACACGAAGTTTCGACGAAGTAAACCCTAAACCTAACGTTGCCGACTCCAAAACCCTATAAATACACCTCTAAACGTTTTAGGGTTTCGGGGTGTGCTCATCTTTGACAATAGCAGCCGCAGGAGAAGAAGACTTGAAGCCTTTGAGAGCCTCCTCGGACGTCTCTCTCAGACCCTTCATCGTTTGATCCTCTTTGTTTCTTATGTTTTCTTGTTTCTTTGCTTTTAATAGTTTGTTTGGGAGAAGAATCTCTGAACCCTAATCTTTTATCTATCAAATCGTTGATGGTTATGCTTTCTATTAAAATTGTTTTGATGTTTTGCTTCACCATGAGCGAGTAGTTCACTTGTTGGGTTTGATGGGGTGATTCAAAGGGGTATATTATGGTTTCTATGATTGTTTAGGTTGCTAGATACATTGGTTGCTGCATGATTCATCTTCTAACTTATAATAACTGCGCTTCGAGAAGGATTAGCTACCCTTAGTATAGGCGATATCTTAGATTACATTGACTTGACAAAATCTCGTGGTGTAATTGGAACTAGTTTAGGAGAGCAACTAATTGAAGTTCGATAGATGCAAAAGGATGTTGTGAACAATATTAGATCTGTTCGATAATGCGGACTACGTGACACGAAAGCCTTACTGGTCTAGGTCTAGATACACGTTTAGTTCAGGTCCTTATTAATGGAAGTTGGTAGTTCTACAATACTGTCTAAGTTCATGAATCATAAATCAAACTGTCTTTAAATTGCTACCTGACAATCTATAAAAACATGATTACCCTGGCGATGTTCCCCTGAGTGCCTGACGCTTTCTCTTATTGATTCTCTTATCGTTTTAAATTGCCTTCTTTATTTATTTGCTTAGTTATTATTCATTGCTTTTTCTCATAGTTTACGTGACAACAAAACGACTTTCTTATTTCGTTCTAGCCATACTTTGTTCTTATAAGCTTGTCGCGCACTCATAACCCCGTAGATCGACCCTTAAGTACTACGAGCGATAGGTTGTGCACTTGCAACCAAATCAATTGTATTTACCTGAGGTTAAAAGCCTAATTAAGTTCGCTTGGGTGAAACCTGAGAAGGCTTTTCTGAGCCCATCATTTAGTAACTTTAGTTTAGTTATAGCATCCTTAGTTAGCATTCTTTAGTTAGTAGTCTTTAGTTAGTTTTCATTTAGTTTAGAATTAGCTTAATCCTAGGAGTGACACTTAAGAAACCAAAACCCCCTTTCATACCTAGTCTCTGCCAGATCTTTAGTTTAGAGTTTAAACCAGTCACAACTTCCTCGGGTGGATCGATATCCTAAGTACTAGGTTGTGCACTTGCGACCTCTTTATTCTCCTCAAAATCTTGTGCTTCCTGTCTCTACAAATTCGGAGCTCCCCGTTGTGCTTGAAAGATAGCACAAACCGCTGTTTCAACAAAGACGCGCATCATATCTCTAAGGGTTTGCTGAAATTCGGTCATCATCCCTCGAAACGCATCATTCTGTTCTTCTAGTTGTTGTTGCAGGTTATTCTTCGGCAGCATGGTGAAGATCGTTTGTCTCTGATACCAACTGATGGAGTTGATTATACGAAAAGAGTCTAGAGAGATCAATGGATTCCCAAGGAATCTTTCGTAGCTCGGAGTTCTTTGGTTTGTGTATCAATGGATCACAAGAACAGAGAATTCAAAGACTTCGTTTGAGAAAATAGCTTCTCTTTTATTAATAAAAAACAACCAAAGATCTTGAATACAAGAAGTAGAGTACTTATAATAAAGTGTCAAAACCCTAACGAAGGCTTTGTGCTAAAGCAATCAATAACCGACTTAACCAAACCAAAGGAAGGGCAAAACTAATTAAAGCTAAAAGCAAAATCGAAAGCCCATTAAGAAGAGAAGTAGTAGATGTCGTTACATCAAATAGTGTATTGTCAACTGGGGATTGAACAAACCCATCAGTGAGTTACTTGGATAAGCGCTTGTACCACTGTCTTGATGCTTGTTTTAAGCTATAACTGGACTTATGTAAACGGCACACAACATTTGGAGGAAAATGACTAGAAGCTGGTGTATACCCTTGAGGTAAGCTCATATAGATCTCCTCTTCTAAATCACTATGCAGAAATGCATTAGTGACATCTATTGGCGTTAAACTCCATCCTTTATTTGCAGCAAGACCAAGAATGAGCTTCACACTAGCTAGTTTAGCAACAGGAAAAAATGTTTCAAAATAATCAACCCCTTCTTGTTGAGTAAAGCCCTGAGCGACCACTCTAGCTTTGTATCTGATGTGTCCCATTTTTATCGTTTTTAGTCTTTGTTTTAGGATTGTATATCGAGTCAACTAACTTATATTAGATAAGTTTTAGTACTTTCTATTATACTTCATGGTTTTACTGGTCTGAGAGTGCTTAATGCGAAAGAAGAGATTTTGGATCATCCTAGAATTGAAATGAGTCAAGAATGAAGAAATGGAGCCATGACCGATCGATCCCCTCAAAAGATCGGTCGATCTCCTTAGAAACCCGAGAGTCTGACTTCTCAGGAAGTGTTTCAGGACCGATCGGTCTATCCCATGGATCGATTGGTCCCAAAGAAGACTGAGGCTCAGGAATATCGTAGAAGATTCTAGGACCAATCGGTCCTCACCTGAGACCGATCGTGATGCGATCCCGGACAGCAATAAAGAAATAGAGCCTGAACCAGAGCTTGAACCTGATGTAGCTAAGCTTGTAGCTGAGAAGGAGCTTGTAGCCGAGGATTTTCTTGTCGCACCAACTGGTCCTATGACTCGTTCCAGAGCCAAAATGTTCAATCAAGCCATTGGACGTCTGCTCAACAACATTCAGAAGTAATCAGACCACTTTGAAGAATTTGGAGAAAGAGCTAATCAAATCACCCTGATTTTGATTCAAGCTGAATTCAACAATGGGTGAGTGATTTGATTGTACTCTTTTTCCCTTGTCAAGTTTTGTCCCACTGGGTTTTCTTGGCAAGGTTTTTAATGAGACAATTGAATCACTCCGTGATTGCCCATTGGTTGAATTCCGGATTTATAAGGTTTTATAAGGCTTTATTTTTATAAGGTTTTATAAGGCTCTTATGAGGGTTTTATAAGGAGGCTTATAAATTTTATAAGGGTTTTACAAGGAGACGAAGCCAGCCCTTTTATTCTCAGATTTTCATTAATTTGGAAGGGGAAGGGTCTAGTTTTCAAATTTCAAACATTTCATTTAATTTTATGTCGTTTCCGAGAAGGCCTTGTGTTTTGTGCCTTTCTCTTCTCTCTTTTCTTTATAAACTCTATTGTGCTCTCTTTGAGAACTCATCTATCTTTTTATTAAAAACTCTTTTAAGAATAGATCATCTTGTTGGTGTGCATATCCAGCAAAACCCTTGATCTCTTTTGGTGCGTATATCCAAAGGAATCAAGTCAACTTATCAAAAGGCCATTCCGCATCCTTTTGTGGCGTCATTCGATCCATCATTCGATATCGTGAAGCACGCTTCTACGATATCTATCATTCAACCATCATCCATCTCAACTTTAGAGTGTCGATCTAGGGAGGATCATATCAGATCGGTCCCTCTTTACCGACTAAAGAATTTCCATTTCTCCTGTGGTTTCCTTTTTTCGGTTTTTCCTTCTTGTAACCCTAGACACGATTTAGACAGCAGCTTTTTCTTAGTTTCGTAAGCCTAGAGATCTCACATCTCAAAAACTCTTTTGTAGCTTTCTTCTTAGTTTGATTCTTGAATAAAGATGCTTTCATCTATGATGTTCTTTGTTCTTGTTTCTATGTCTGAGTAGTCCGCTTATTAGGTGTAGGATTTCTGAAGGGATGTGACTGATTCGTTAGGTTGTTAGTATTGGGAATTTATCTTGTTGGTTCTTCATCTATTGTTGTTCTTAATGCTAGGATTTGATTAGCTACCTTTTTCTAGATTCTAGGTTGATTTATCGTGGCATCAGACGTGCTGTTATTCGCCTGAAATAACATAGGTGAGCAAGGTGATCCTCAGCCAACGATGGTTGAAGTTGGGGCACTTTGTGAACATATCAATCTTGTTTGCTAATGCTTGCTTTACTTTATTAGAGTCAAACGATGTTTTAGGTTCTGATTTAGTATTGTTTAGTTAAATAATTACGCGATAGCGATTTGCTTATACTTTCGTGAATTGAGTTCAAGAACCGTTCTAAAATATTCTCACTAATTAATTGAATTGTCATCTCACATCCTAGAAGACTATCCTATACCTAATGCTTGTTTAATTATTTGAATTGTTTGCTTGATAAATCCGCTTGTTAGGATGATTAGAAAACCAAATAAAAACTCTTGATTTATTTTGTCTTAGCTTTATTTATTATAGTTATCTTAAAGTACATCCTTGGTATATGTGGATTCGACCCTTTAATGCTACGACTGACATACCGACTTGATCCGATAGAGTGCATTATAGGTTTTTAATTGACCTAAGATCAACTTGGCGCCGTTGCCGGGACCAAACGATTGCCTTTAGGATTTTTAGAATTGAATTTAGTCTAAAATTTTAATTTTTCGTAATTCACTAATTATTTTTATTTTTTCTATCTTATTTATATAAGCATGCAAATAAGGAGCTACAAGGCAACTGATTTGATTGCACTTTCTAACGAAGAAGGAGACCAAGCAACACCAAGCCAGCTAAAATGGAGAACATCGACAACCACGAGCATCCAGAGGGTCTTAACCGTGATGGCAATAACCAACTGCCTCCTCCTTTGCTGGTCGCCCAAAACGGCAACCATCTTCCCATTGCCCCACCTCCAATTGCAGGACCGATCGGTCCAGCTGAAAGACCGATCGGTCTGCCTCATGCACCACCTACTTGTCTCCCCTTTCTCGGCGAGCAGGACACTCCGAATCGCTTTTATGCGAACCGATCTGCTATCCATCCTCCGGCTCCACAACGCCAGGACTATGAGATCAAGTATAGCTTGATCAATTTGGTGCAAAATCATGTCTTTAACGGTTTAGCTTCGGAGAACCCTATGATCACATCGAAGCTTTTGAGGCGTTGTGCAACACCACGCGGTCCAATGGTGTACCTTACGATTACTTGAGGCTTATGCTTTTCAGGTTTTCTCTTAGAGATAAGGCGTTGAGGTGGCTAAAGATGCTCGAGCCTGGTTCATTGACTACATGGGAGATGTATCGTGCTAAGTTCCTGAACCATTTCTACACTAAGTCTCGTTCTGCGCGAATGAGAAACCAGATTATGGCTTTTACGCAAAGAGGGATAAAGACTTTCTGTGAGGCTTGGAGAGATTCGAGGAGTACTTGAAAGATTGTCCTCACCACGGTTACACCAAGGAAAACCTGATGAATACTTTATATGGTGGGATCGATACCAAGTACCAAATGGCGCTGGATACTGCTAGCCGTGGGGATTTCTCCACTAATACTGTTGAGGAGGCTACTCTTTTGATCGAAAACTTGGCTGCAAGTAATAGCAACCATGCACCGGAATATGATCGTTTGGTGAAAGTGAAAGCGGTGGAGACCGATGCTATTAAAGACCTCACGACTAAGGTGAATCTTTTGCTTAAGCGTGAGCAATAAATGGTGAATGCATGTGAAGGGAAGGTTGCTGCTGGTCAAGATGTGGATGAAGAGGGAGCTTTTGAAGACTCTGAAGAGCTCAACTACATCGGTGGACAAGGAGACTACCAAAACCGTGGTTTCAATCCTAACTACCGAAACCATCTGAACCTGTCTTATCGCAGCAACAACGTTGAGAACCCGCAAGACATGGTGTACCCTCCGCGACCAAATCAGCAAGGGAACCTTCCTCAAGGTTTCCAAAACAAGCCTTCCATGTTTAGCAACTATCCACCAAAACCCACGGTTCCTTAGGACAGCAAGCTGGAAACCATAATGTACTCTGTGATTGAAAGTCACAAGAAGAGTGCATCCAAGATTAATTCGAAGATTGAAGGAATGTACAATGATCTCAATGGAAAGTTTGAGACTTTGACTACACGGGTCGATTCTTTGGACTAAAGGGTTTCCACCATTGCTTCCAGCTCCAAGGCTAAGAAAACTTGCAATGCTGTTATGGCTCACTCTGGAGTCAATGCAAGCTTCCAATCTGATGTGTTTGGAGAATTATTGGGCTCAGACGGACCAAGACCGACCGGTCCTCCCTCCAGACGGACCAGTCTGCCTGCTGGATTCACCCTGCTGACCCGAGAGGTCAGATCAACCGGTCCTCCTTCAGACCGATCAGTCCCTACTGAGAAATCAGGTGTCTCCGACTTGTTTTCGAATGATACCGACACCCATGTTGTTGCTAGAGCTGATGTGGTTCCCTACAAGCCAAAGAGCCCCTATCCGCGCATATCTAAGGCGCAGCTGGATGCGAAGAAGTACGACCGGTTCAAAGAGATCACAAGCGGTTCTGAGGCACTGGAAAAACTACCCTTTATGAGTTAGATTTGTCGAGATATGATCAATGGAACTGAAGATCCTGAAGAGGTTGATGTATTCTTGGCTAAGCGAAGGGAAACCTCTATTCCTAAGCTTACTAAGGTGACGAAGCTAGATGATCTAGGGAAGATCGTTGTGCCGTGTTCGATTTATGGTGAAGTCTTTAGCAACACTTTGTGTGATTTGGGATCAAGTGTCAATGTCATGTCTATGGCTACGGTTCGAAGACTTGATCTGAAAGGGATGGAGACTTCCCAATGCTCTTTGAAGTTTGCCAATGCTTCCACAACCACTCCACAAGGCTTCATTAGTGATGTGGAAGTGCAAATTGGTAATCACTTAGTGCCTACTGATTTTCATGTCATCGAGATGAGTGGCGGCTCAGAGACTCCTCTGATTTTAGGCCGATCTTTCCTAACTACGGTGGGGGCTGTTTTAGGCTCACTATCTTGTGCTCGATGTCGCATCTGCTCACCCGGGACCGTGTCTTGCCATTGTTCCTACCGGACAAGATGAGAGTTGCATGATAATAAGGAGGACGACTCGCATACGTGGACATCGCCACCCACCCTACCAACTCGCCAAGAAGATGTGTGATTGTGAGCCTCCACGTGATGCTCCTGAGCCCGAACGACCAAGGAACATCAATCCTTATGACCTCAACATCTTCAACATGCGTTTGGGGATAATTACGCAAGAGCTCACCTTCGGCCAAGCATGGGATCAGCATGTTGGTTTGCGGACATGCTTCAAGATGAGTGACGAGACCATGGGAGTCACAGAAGCGCATTTCTACAAGGCAGATGAGATGGGACATCGTAGGAGGTCTCTTCTCAAGATCCAAGATCCAGGTGCTTTCTTGGTCCCATGTACTATCAATGGCATTGCTGTTTACAATTGATTTTGTGATTCGGGAGCCGGACCAAGTGTGATGCCAACTAGCATTGCTTCTCGTTGTGGGAGTAATAACTGCTTCCCGTCCAAGATGAAGCTTCACATGGCTGATGACTCTGTTGTAATACCAAGAGGAGAACTCCGAGATTAGACTGTGCAAATAGGGAATTGCGAATCGGCTAGTGTTATTTGCCAATATTGACAAGGGAGTGTTCTACTATGCCGCGCAACGAGGAACCTTGGTTCGACCCATTCGTCTCACGGACTACAATTGCGGAATAAGTGCTCCAGGAGAACGTGACGGTGGACCCAACATCCGCTCATCAGCTTAGGAGAACGAGAGTCAAGCTCGAGACTTAAAACAAGCGCTTCCGGGAGGCAACCCGTTGAGTTTTGTACTGACTATTTTGTTTTTGGGATTTTGCTATTGACTTTGTTTCCCTTTGGTTTTTAAAGTTTGACTATTTATATTTTCTGAGGATTTTTATCACTGAATCATTATGAGTGCATGAGTGTTTTAGGGATAGGTTCTAAACGCATAAAGATGCGAATTTTTTGGTGTTCCAACAATCAGGACTGACCGGTCTACACCTTTGACTGATCGGTCCTACCTGAGAAATGCACCGAACGCAGAAGCCTCGGGACCGACCGGTTTACACCACGGACCGATCGGTCCTGACACAGGTAAGGCGAAAAAAAATTAAGTTTTCTGGTTTAAATCGGTTTGTAACTTAATTCAAATCGGTTTAAACCGGTTTTTGGGTACAAAATCGACCATAGGGATCGAGCCCTCCATATTCTTCCTCCTCCCTCTCCTCCATTATTGCATTTTCTCTCAAGCTTCAATCCTCTCTATCTCTCTCAATTCTCCATTGTTTTTGTTGATTCTTGGTGCTAAATCACACTATTTTCCGTGCTTTATCTGATCCCCCTATACCCAGCTCGTTTCAACCAAGGAACTGAAATCTAACTTTCATTTGCATGGGGATTTCGGGTTTCACACTTGTTTAAGTGTTGGAGCTTCGTAATCTCATGAATTTAGGTTGAATTAGGTTGTTAGAAATGTTATTTGGTTGTTAGTTTCTCTGTTTTGAAATGTCATTGCTTTGATTGTGAGAAACTTGGAAATTGCATGTGATAACCATAGAATTTTGTTTTTTAGAGCTTAGGAATGCAATTTTGATAGATTGAGAAAGACGATTGAGCTTGAGAGAGTGATTATTGCTGGTTTGTTTGAGCTTTATGCCATTACACATTCAAATTCTCTGTTTTGACTTTTGTGCATCCGTTCGATTTTGTATGAACAAGAATTTTGAATTAGTGTTTAATTGGATGTTGTTGCTTGCGTCGCACTACTGTCTAGTATCATTTGATTTCTATAAACTTACAAAATCATTTTGATTTTTTATAAGTTTTGTAAATTGTTCTCATTTGTTTTTGAGTATTTCTGTTTTCAGGAAATGGCTCCTAGACGACGCAGCGAAAAGTAACCAGCTACCGGAGAGAGAGAGAGTGGAGTCGCGAGGACAACAAGAACACCGTCGCGCTCCGAGCCTGCAAGTTCGAGCGTACTCGGTTTCTGGAAACTGAGGTTTTGAGGGTAATGGGCATTCTTGATGATGTCCTGGAGTTTCAGTGCAACGCCGGCTTCGGCACTTTCCCTGAGAAGCGGTGGGATCTTTTTGCTAACCCCGCCGCCGAGTTCCTTGCCACGGTTCAGCTCCATTTCTCGACGGACCCGCTGGATACCACCGACGCTTTCATCTCCTTTTTCCTCACCAAGCGGCCATTTACCATCACGCTTAACCAGCTATACGACATCTAAGGCTTTCCGCGGAGAGAGAATACCAAGTTTGATGGCATCACGGACGCCTCTGCATTATGGCAGACTTTTGGGTCTGGTGACTATATTTCTCAGGGTACCAAGCAGGCACTGATCTGCAACCTGGTGAATCGTCTAGCGGTTTGTTTCATGATTAGCACCATTTTTGCTATAGCTGAGACAGGGACTAACAAGCTCCCAGAGCTCGCCATGTGCTTCTACGGCCTCCATCCCTTCATCCCTGATCCCGCTGCGGCTAACTACAATAAGACGCATCGCGTCAACTTCGCCGCGTTGCTTGTCCAGGAGTTCATCCAGGTGCGCATCAACATGCTTCGGTCTTCGAAGAAGGTGATCCTGATTGGTAGCTTGGTGACTCCCATCGTCTCCTTTTGCCACTTTAGCATCACCCGTCCTCTACCGGAGCACAAGGTGCGATTCATCGATCAGGAGCACCTGTACACTAGCAATATCCTCATCCGCCACTCACTTGTCTATCGCTACCAGGGACATGATGGGATCTACAGGTACATTCGCCTCTCGCGTACTGATTTGACATCTCTCGCTATACGAGAGAACATTGGTTTTGACCCGCCTGCTCACGCACTTTGCGGAGGCCCATTCCTCCGAAAATTAGCGGCACCCGGAGAGCGGCACGTCTAGACGCCTTGACAAGGCTGGCCCTTCTCAGCCATCCCCGTTGCAGCCCTCCTTCTCTCCGATGCCTCCATTCCACTTTGATATGAGCGAGTATATCGCTATGGAGCCACCACAGGAGCCACATACATAGTTTGACCGTTGGGTCTACGACACGACCAAGAAGAACAACTCCCTGCTGACTTGGATTGCGACATGGCTCAATTGCGTAGCACCACCACCGCCTCCACCTCCACGCGAGCCTACACCTCCACCACCATCAGTCCCGGCACATGAGGCTGCCTTCTTTGTAGATGCTACACACTTCGACGCTTTTGTTTCTGGTGTCCGAGCTGCGGAGGACGATGACTACTATCCAGACCCGTATCCTCGTTCTTCTACTTGGGTCTCTACACCCAGCCACACGAGCTTGGATTCCAGCTTCCCGCCGGACTTCTGCGTGGCACGTAGCAGGAGAGCACCAGGAGATTCACAGACTCCACCATCACCAGCACGTCATCTCTGATTCACTGGTTCTATCCTCTATGCTTTTATCTTTTAGTTTATACTTGAAGTTATGTATTTTGTATTCGGATTGATCCTTTACTGAGCAGGACCGATCAGTCCACCTTTGGGACCGACCAGTCTCCTCCTTTGTAATGTGACTTTGACTTTTTTCTGTTTCGTTTCTTTCTTGGTTTTTTCTTACACACTGGAATGGTGTGAAGTAAGTCCGGCGGAGGAATGTAACCATTGTACTAACATTTTTATTTTTATCTTATGTCTTTTAAATTTCATTTGAGTCATTTTATTGAGTCAAAATGGTTTGGAACTTGGAACTTCTTTTGTAAATCGTGTGTTCGTACTAATATCTTCTGCTATCCGTCATGACTATCCTTTTGAAGAGTTGAAGATTGGAACACCATTAGCCGAACAACTCACCAGAAGTCCCTATCTCTTGGAAATCCGATTGACCTGACGTTGACTCCACCCTTGACAAGTCTTCAATTGGAGTTAATCTTCTCAACTTGGGGCTTGGTATACGTAGAACACGACCACTAACTCAAGCTTTCCAAGACGCGCATAACTTCGAAAAAAGTGTGGTTCCTCTCTCTCTTCTTCTGAAAAAGAAAAGAAAAAGAAAGAAAAGACAAGAAAAAGGATGTAGGTAAACAAACAAGTGGGCTGAGGGATGTCGTGGTTACCCCCATGCATACTTCAGACTCATGGAAACCTACCCCGGAATAAAGAAAAGAGAAAAGTAGATCGAGAGAAAAAATAAAATGATACCCTAGAAAAGTAGGGAGAAATTCGATCTCAATAAAGTGAGAGAAGATGAGGAAAAAAACCATAAGAAAAATGTCTTGGAGCTAGAGGAAGGTAAGAGTCTACGTGTTCTTTGATTGATACTCCCTCGTTGAGACTGCATGCTTGTAAAGAATGAATGTAGGGAGTCAACAACGGAGACATTGGAGCTTCCTTGAGATCTCGAGACACTAGTACGGCGAGTTGCTAAGTTCATGGTCCAGAAACCTAAGATCAATATTTTTCCATACTGCCATCAGAAAGATGCTTAATAGTGAATACCCACTTACAACCAACTACATTCTTACCCGGAGGTAACTCTACAACACTCCAAGTACGATTCAGTTCCATAGCCTGAAGTTCAACATCCATAGCCTTTGTCCATTTCAGAGATGCTATGGTTTCTTTAAATGATTTGGGTTCTGTTTCAAGGGAATATGAAAGAATGGTGGATTGGTATGAAGGATGAAGATTTAATTAAGTATGAAAGAACAGATTATAGTGGGTAAGGAGTGGACGTTTTGGTCTACCATGAGGAAGTGAAACTATTGATGTCTCTGTTGACACAGATTCATGTGTACCAGTATTGACACTAGAATATGTGTGTGTGGTGTGTGGAGAATGTGATGAAGATGATGCATGAGATGGATGAGGAACAGTGGATGTAATAGATGGAGATGCATGAACAATAACATCAGTTAAAACTTGTGGATATGCAGGGTGAGGAAGAATGGCATAATCAAAAATATCAAGTGGTGAAATCACATAAATCTCATGAAAAGGAAATTGATCTTCATGAAAAACCACATTTCGTGAAACAGAGACAGTATTTGTATCTAAATGCAACACTTTAAATCCTTTATAACCCGAAGAATACCCAAGAAAGACACACTTATCAGCTCTAGGACTGAATTTATGCCTATCTTTTAACAATGTTGAAACATAACACAAACAACCAAAAGATCTTAACATAGAGTAATCAGGTTTTTGATATATCTCATATTTTACCCATTTTACTTACATTTTAGGATTCGTTTTTAGAGTCTTTCTAGTGTTTTTGTAGTATTTAGCTATGTTTACAGGTCAATTGACGTTTGGAGCTTACTTGGAGCAAAATGAACCAAAAGGGATCAAATTGGTGCTAAAAGATGAAGTTTGAAGACTAATGCAGATTCGCAGCCTTCACTGTCCAGATTGCAGAGTTCTGTCGAACGACAAAACTTATCCCTGTCGAACGACAGCCATTGTGAAAACAGAAGCTGTTCGAATTTCAAGCCCAATTCGATTCCAAGTCATGTTTGGATTCCTTAGACCGACTTAATCAAGCCCTAGACGTCCAGAAACTTGTATATATAGACGTCCAGATATCCAGACATTGTTAGGCTTTAGAGAGATATCTTATTTTATGTTTTAGGTTTTGAGAAGAGAGCTTTGGGGAGATCATTCTGTTCCTGATCCTTCAAGTCCTGATTGTGAACCCATGTTATTTCTTACTCTAAATCTTAATGATTATTTCGTTTTCTATCTCTTGTGTTATTGCTTTGATTATGTCTGAGTAATTCACCTGTTATATTTACGGTTTCTCATAAGGGTTTGATGGTTTGATTAAATGAATTGATTAGTTAAGGATTGTCTGAAACACCCCAACCCATTTTTTTTTTTAATTACTTAACTCATGTCTAATGATCCCATACTCACTAAACATCTCAGCACAATCAACGGGAAAGAGCATTTAAGTCTAATAAATAAATCCAATAAATAATAAATAATCTCCAGAAAACAATACATAACTCAAAGGTTCATGAAATCAGCAACCTAGGTGAAAGTTCTAACTCATGAACTAACTACCTAGCAAAAACATAAACGACATCAATGATGATCACAACACATGAGCATCTAGATCATCCCCTCTTCCTCGCCACGATTCCACGATCACACTTTGCCTTTACCTGCATCAACAACACAAATGAGATGCGTAAGTATTTTATTAATACTTAGTGAGGCAATCCTCCCAAGCAACAGGCTATACACAGAAGCAATGGAACAATACACAAAACAGTAAACCACAGACAAACCAGACAAACAGGCTGTGTGACGAACGTGTGTCGATCGACACACGACCTCCGTGTCGATCGACACTCGGCCCGACTAGTGTCGATCGACAGACACACTCCGTGTCGATCGACACCTTGCCCGATCTGTGTCGAACGACACCTTCCATTGGTGTCGAACGACACCAATCGCGCAGGCACTTTACCAGCGATCTCCACATCGCGAATTCTCCTTCTCCAGTGCTCTAATTCGACCAACGACTCACACACCGGCCACACAAGGACCCAGCAAGACAATCACAACCAAGCAAACACATAAAACAGTCAATAACTCATCAAATCAACACATAAACGGATCAAACAAAGGATTTAATGCTCAGATAAGCCCTCAATCATGCACTCACCTCTTTGACAGAACGCTTCTGAATGAAAACTGGAAGAGAAACGACCCCTACAACCTTATTAACGCACCAACCGGTTTAGATCTCCTTCACCACCAGGAAATCTCTCAGGAAAAGGCTCAGGAAAGCTCTCAGAAAGGCTCACAGGAACTCACAGACTCTTCTCTCTGATTTCTCTTTCAGAAAACGACAAAGGAGGCTAATGAAAGCCCTAGGTCGAGTTTCTGGTCCTTTTATGCGAGCCCTCTAGGGTTTCCCTTCGTCCAATCCAACAAAACGCGCAATTAAAAGCCCAAAAGCCCAACTGCTCGAAATGCTAGTGTCGATCGACACACCCTTAGTAGTGTCGATCGACACCCTGACCCAAAATCCAGTTCACGGGCGTTACGATTCTCCCTCACTAACATAGATTCGTCCTCGAATCTAGCTTAACACCTCCAATCTGCAAACTCTGAACAACCGAACGTCGGTTCCATATTTTCTCCGCACGATAACTCACGATTTCCGCTATTTATTGTTGCTAACAACTCTAATGCTACTCTCAAACCGTAGTCTTTGAGCATAAACCGCTACTCTCAGGCATCGGCCTACGGTATCTCAGGTATCACACGTATTATTCTCCCCGCTCACAGGTCAAAAACTCAGAGTTGTGTCCGCTCGCTATCAGCCACAAAGTCATCAAGTTACGACACTTGGAGAAAATAATACTACAAACTCACCGTCGTGTCGTCACCCTAAAGCGTGCTCTCGGATCGTCACCCGAAGCCACCGTACCCAACGCACTCTAAAGACACCAAGTCCCTCGAGTTACCGGTACCTCAGGAGCATACCCAGCCCCTCTCGAGTCATCAGGACACTTATGTCCCTGGAGCAACAATACTAACCGCTTTCGAGTACTCTCTCGAACTTTCCACAAATTGGAATTTCCTTTTCAGGAAACTTTCCCTTTTTAGCAACCGCACAACACATTCTTAAATGAGACAACTCCAGTCAAATCCAAGAAAAATACTCATCTTATTAATCCTCAAAATATCATAATCTTTACAACTCCAAACGAAAATACATAATGAAAGGAAAATAAGAACAACAACTCAAACTCAAAAACTCCAAAACTCTGAAAATTCTGAAAACTCTGAAACTGGAAACCAAGGATAGGCAACTCAAGCAGCCGCCTGCTTCTCGAACCACTTCCCGAACTTTGCCTTCATCCTCCTCTCTGGCTCCCAAGTCTCCTCTAACACTCCATCGTAGTCCCACTTGTAACGCCCGTGTCCCAATTTCTGGGAGGGGGTGTCGATCGACACCAAGGGTGGTGTGTCGATCGACACTAGTGTTGGTGCAATTAGGGTTTCGGGTTTAATTGCACGGTTTGAGCGGCTTTGGTTAAGTTGTGTCGATCGACACCACGGGGAGTGTGTCGATCGACACTAGCATTTCGAGTAGTTGGGCCTTTGGGCTTTTAATCGCGTGTTTTGTTGGGTTTTCGGGAAGAAACCCTGGAGGGCGTGTATTTAAGGACCAGGAACTCGACCTAGGGTTTTGGTTAGCCTTTTGGTCGTTTTCTGTGCAGGAGAAAGGAGAGAGGAAGTTCCTGAGGGTTTCTGGAGGTTTTCCTGTGGAGGTTGGTGCCTGTTCTTGAGAGATCTTCCTGTGGAGAAGGAGATCTAATCGCTCAGCTAGGATAGGGTCGTTTCCTTGCTGTTTTTCTGTCAGAATCTTCTTGTTCGAGGTGAGTGCATGACCATGGGCTTATCTGAGCGATTAGATCTCTTTGATTGTATGTTTTACGTGACTGATGTGATGTTTTGATGAATTCACTTGATGTGGATTGCGTGATTGTGTTGTGAGGAGCTTTGGTGGCTTCTGTGTGTCTCGTGGTTGAGTTTTAGGGTGGTTGAGGCGCTGGTGCGCGGAGGAGAGATCGCTGGAGAGGGTTCTGCGTGTTCGGTGTCGATCGACACCAGGGTTGGGTGTCGCTCGACACCAGGAAGAGGCTGATCGTGAAGGATCGCGGTCGGTGTCGATCGACACCAGAGGTGGTGTGTCGATCGACACCAAGCTGTGTAGTGTCGATCGACACAGGGTGTGGGTGTCGATCGACACAGGCTGAGGAGTTTGTCTGGTTTGTTGGTTTGATTGTGTTTTGGTTTAATCGTTTGTGTGTATAGCCTGTTGCTTGGGAGGATTGCCTCACTAAGTATTTATTATAATACTTACGCATCTCATTTGTGTTGTTGATGCAGGTAAAGGCTTGTGTGTGACCGTGGGATCATGGCAATGAGGAGGAGGATGATCTAGGGATTCGTGTGATATGTTATCGTTGTATTGTTATTGTTAAGTTGTTAGATTCTGGAACAATGGTTGTTTAGAATTGCCACTTAGGTTGCTGGTTGTATGATGAATGTGAGTATTATTATGTTATGATTTCCGCTGAGTAATGTGATTGTTGGGTGCTGGCTAGGTTGATTAGTGAGTATGGGATCACTAGTTAACGAGGTAATAAAATTCAAAAAAAAATCGGGTCGGGGTGTTTCACCACTGGTCACTGATCAAAAGAATCTTCTTCCGCCGAAGTTCCTTGATCCTCCTCTCGAGAACCTCCACAGGTCTCATCCCCAAAGTCATGTTGGGCTGAAGGTCCTCAGGAATCATAGCCAACACCATATCATCCTTGTGAAGACACTTCCTCAGCATCGACACATGAAACACCTTGTGGAACACGCGCATAACCTCTGGCAGCTCCAGCCTGTATGCCACTGGTCCCACCCTCTCAACAATCTCAAACGGATCCATGTACCTTGGACTCAACTTGTTCTCAGAGATAGACCTGTTGGGACCCCGCAACATGGCCATCTTGAGGTACACTCTATCCCCAACTGCAAACTCAAGCTCTCTCCTCCTCTGGTCAGCATAACTCCGCTGACGATCCCGAGCTTCCTTCATGTTCAGCTTGAGAACCCGAAACCTCTCTAAGGTCTCCTGAACAAAGTCTGCACCATATATGCTCCTCTCCCCCACTTGGGTCCAGCAAAATGGTGTTCTGCATGCCCTCCCATACAACGCCTCATAAGGAGCCATCCCAATACTTGCCTGGTAGCTATTGTTATAAGCAAACTCTACCAGACTCAAGTGATCCGCCCAATGACCACCCCAATCCAAGACACACATCCGCAGCATATCCTCCAATGTCTGAATAGTCCTCTCAGATTGCCCATCTGTCTGAGGATGATACGTCGTACTCATATGCACCTTAGTGCCCATCTCTGCCTGTAAGGCATCCCAGAAAGCTGAAGTAAACATGGGGTCCCTGTCTGAAACAATACTCACAGGTACTCCATGCAACTTCACGATCTCGCTCACATATTTCTTAGCCAAAACCGCCACTCCATCGGTCTTTCTGATGGCTAGAAAATGTGCTGACTTAGTCAGACGGTCCACAATCACCCAGATAGCATCCTTGGTCCGCGACACAGGCAAACCAACTACAAAGTCCATAGTGATCATATCCCACTTCCACTCCGAAATGTGCAAACTCCTCAACAAACCACCAGGAACCTGATGCTCGGCCTTCACCAACTGGCAAACGTCGCACTTAGCGACCCAGTCATCTACATCCCTCTTCATCCTGACCCAATGATAGTACCGCTTAAGGTCTCGGTACATCTTGGTTGCTCTCGGATGAATGGAAAACATGCTCGCATGAGCCACCCTCAAGATCTCCTGTCGCAATTCCTCATCCTTAGGCACGCAAACCCGCCCATGCACAAGGATAGTCCCGTTAGCTGCGAATCGATACTTAGGGCCCTTTGCCTTAGAAGCCGCAATCAAACCCTCATCCTTCTCCTGAGCCACCCGAACTCTACTCAGAAGATCTGCATGATCCACAGCCTCCAACCCCAATGGCTCTCGCGAAATAGCACACAACCGCAAAGCACCAATCTCACTCACCAAGGCTTTCACACTCTGCCCCGGAGCAGCACCCACACGCTTACGGCTTAGTGCATCTGCAACCACATTAGCTTTACCAAGATGGTAAGCTATTTCCAGATCATAATCAGCCACCAGCTCCATCCACCGCCTCTGCCTCAGGTTCAGCTCTGGCTAAGTGAAGATATACTTCAAACTCTTATGATCCGTAAGCACCTGCACCTGCCAGCCATAAAGATAAGACCTCCAGATCTTCAAGGCGAAGACCACTGCAGCCATCTTTAAGTCATGGGTAGGATAGTTGCCCTCGTGCTTCCGCAACTGCCACGAAGCATAGGCAATAACCTTCCCACACTACATCAGGACACAACCCAAACCAACTCTCGAGGCATCCGTGTACACTGTGTAAGGCTCTCCATGATCCGGCAGTGCCAACACTGGTGTACTCGTCAACAACTCCTTCAGGCTTGCAAAACCCTGCTCGCACTTCGGTGACCACACAAATGGAACATCTTTCCCTGTAAGCTTAGTCATTGGTTGCGCCATACTCGCAAACCCCTTGACGAACCTCCTGTAGTAACCTGCCAACCCAAGAAAACTCCTGATCTCAGTGGCATTCGTCGGTGTAGGCCAGTCTCTGATAGCCTCAATCTTCTCTGGATCCACAGAAACTCCCTCAGCTTAAAAAATTTAACCCAGAAAACCCATCTCTCGCTGCCAGAAACTGTACTTGCTCAACTTAGCGAACAACTTCTAGTCCCGCAGCTTCTCCATCACTCTCCTCAGATGCAGCTCATGCTCCTCAGAACTCTTAGAATACACCAGGATGTCATCAATAAAGATGATCACAAACTCATCCAAAAACTCCTGGAACACTCCATTCATCAGCCTCATGAACGCCGCTGGTGCATTAGTCAACCCGAAAGGCATAACCACAAACTCAAAATGCCCATATCTCGTCCTGAAAGCAGTCTTGCGCACATCTGACTCTGCTATCGAGATCTGATGATAACCTGACGCCAAGTGAATCTTAGAGAACCAAGTAGCGTCCCTCAGCTGATCCAACAACTCATCGATCCTCGGTAAAGGGTACTTGTTCTTCACTGTGACCCGGCATAAGCGGAAACTCCCGTCCTTCTTCTTCACGAACAACACCGGTGCTCCCCAAGGTGAAGTACTAGGACGAAAGAATCCCTTACCCAACAAATCCTCCAGCTGCTTCTTCAGCTCTGCCATCTCTGCTGGAGCCATCGTGTAGGGTGCCTTAGATAACGGCGATGTCCCTGGTTCCAACTCAATCGTGAAAGGATCAGACCGAGAAGGTGGTAATCCCTGCAACGGCTGGAACACATCCTCAAACTCTCGAACAACCTGAATGTCGCTCCTGCCCTACAGACTCCGGCATAGATATTGTCACCAGGTATGCCTCATAGCCCTTCTCGACCATCTTCACTGCATGCACCGCTGAGATGACGAGACTCGCGGAGGTACTCTGGCCGCTCGAACGAAACTCTCCCTCGGTGACAATCCAGATGTACTCTGTAATGGCCCAACCAATCCATTCTCAGAATAACATCATGCAGCTCTACAGGGCAGATAATCAGATCTGCTGGCATCGACTCCCCTGCAATCTGAATATCCACACCCTTAGCTCTCCCAAAGACCTCTAAGAGCCCTCCTCCTACGACCTTAACAGGTCCAACCTGCTCACCAGGGTTCCCGCGGAAGTCGCCACGCAAGGCACACCAATAAGGTCCCTACACAAACCTTATGTGCTAAGAACCCTAACATTCAACACGCAACAGAGATTTATCTAAAACTACAGAAATTCACAAAGTCTGAGTTCTAGAATTCTTACCAGTGATCGCTACTCTGGTGCTGGGCTCGCCCCCTCCAACGAGGTGTAACCCTGCGGTGGTGCTGCTACATGCGCCAACTGCAACCCGCCCTGCAGCTGCGCGCCCTGCTGCACTCCATTGACACCGCCATCCGCTGCAACTTAGGACAATTCGGCTTGAGATGTCCTTTCCCCTTGCAATGATAGCACTCCCTGGTCTCCACTCGCCGAGGACAGTCTGCCACCTTGTGGTCAAGACTCCCACAAGAAAAGCAACCAGCGCGACTGATGGGGCTCGATGTGAGCCTCACTGGGTTTCACCTAAAAACGAATGGCTTTTAACCTTAGGTGAAAACAATTGATTTGGTTGCAAGTGCACAACCTATCGTTTGTAGTACTTAAGGGTCGATCCCACAGAGACTAAGATTGCACAACGAATTCCTAAGGAAAAGGATAGGCTAAGACTAAATAAAAAGGGATTTTGTTGTTTCCTAAGTGTCACTCTTAGGGCTGTCCTAATTCTAAGCTAAACTAAACCTAAGCTAACTAAACTAATCTAGAAAGAAAGCTAACTAAAACCTAAAGACTACTAACTAAACTAAGAAAACTAAATATCTTTGGGTAACTAAACGCTATTCCTAAACTGGTTGCTATCAATACTAAAAACGTTGGGCTCTTAGGGGAACATCTCCAGGGTCTCACACTTTCAGGGGTTTGCTAGGTATTGATCTATTATTTGGTTTATTTGACTCACTAACTCGAACACTAAATTGAACCCTCCTACGTTCGCTTACAGGTTCCTAGACTCCATAGACCCGACTGTGTCCTGGTCACTCTTTTGGTAAAGGCATGAAGTCAGCTTAAAGATCAAGTTCGATATGTCCTAGAAGTCTACACTAACCCCTGTGCCTTAGTACACACAGAGACTAGCTCAATCAGCCTTCCTAGCTGGGTCCAATAACTCCTAAAGGTTTTATCTAATAAAAGCTACATATGATATCGCTTGTCTACGGATGGCCTATCCGTTTCAATACGCGGTTGATATAAACTAGAAGATAGAGTCGCGGAATAAACCTTGTGGATCTAGAGATCCAGATCTAATACCTAAGCAAACAACGAAATCATGAGATCCCCTTCGAATCACCCCATCAAACCCAACAGGGTGACTACTCGCTCATGGCGAGTTGAAACATCAAAACAATAAAGGTAATAAGCAGGTCTATTAAACTAATAACGAAAAGACGAAGACAAAGAAGGTTCGGATCTGATCTCAAAACAACAAGTGTAAAGAAACTATATCTTCTCCCCAACAACAAAGTAAAAGCGAAAGAAACTAAAGACAAAGAGAATAGGAAACGATGCTTGAAGAGACGTCCAAGGAGGCTCCTCAAGGCTTCAGATCTTCTTCTCTAGGGCTGCTGCTCGTGGTGTTCTTAGGGTAAAAACAGCATGTCGAAACCCTAAGGTTAAGACTTGTATTTATAGGCTCACGGGATCGGCGAATTAGGGTTAGGGTTTTCGTCGGTCAAAACACGGTGTCTTGGGCCAAACGAATTTGGGCTTCTTATGTTGCACTCCAGGGCCTTTAATGAGACTGAAACGTGGGTCTTGGCCGCATGGTCGGGCTCCCTTCGTGCGTTGGTTGGGTACTTGGCCGCATGGTCATCGCGTGGCCGCGCAGCTGGACAGGTCGGTCTTCAAACGGTCATAACTTCTGATTGACAACTTGGATTTGGTCAATTCCACTTCGAGGCGAATCTTGACTCCTTAAGCTTTCCAATGACACCAAAATCTCCCAATTTGGTTCACGGGAACATCTTCAACGAATGCAAAACTTCTGATGATCCGAATCTATCCTCCAAGTCCTTTTCTTTCCCTTTTTGGTCGTTTTCCCTTAAAACCTGTAAAAACTCTTTGTTCTTGCAAATACTTAGTTATTGGCCTTAATACATCAGGAATGTATTAAAACCTTATCAAACACTATTGAAAACCATAGCTAAAATGGGCGAAAAACCGATGTTATCAACTCCCCAGACTTAGACTTTGCTTGTCCTCAAGCAAACAAGAAAGTAAAGTCATGGAAAAGAGGTTTGAAAATCGCGGGAACTACTTACCTTCCGGGTTATCCTCTCTGCACTCCTCACTGCCTGATGTTCGGAACTTCCATCCGTTAGTTTCCATGAGATTCATCGATTTCTCCTTAATCAATCCCACGGTTCTCCGGCATCTCCAAACTCTCCATTGTCATCTCTTTACATAGATTAAGCATAATAAAATGGTGAGATCTTACCAAGGGAAAATTGATTGGAGGCATGTAGGTCTTTTCCAAGCCGAGACTCTCTTCGTAAGTTCCACCTCTTTCTCTTTTCTCACTTCCAAGGGATCGACATCGACCCCTTGCTCTTTATTTGGGACAGGCTTCCATGAGGTCCGAAGTATGCCCGGGTGTAACCGCACATCCCTCGGTTCACTTCTTTTTGACCTATATCCTCTTTTTTTTTTTATAGAATAGACTTCCATGAGGTCCAAAGTATGCCCGGGTGTAGCCGCACATCCCTTGGTTCACTTCGGCCATCTCCCTTTTTCTCTTTTTTTTTTTTTTTTTTTTTTTTTTTTGTTTTTTTTAGAGAGTATTGAAGGGAAGAGTGAGGGGACCATACTGATGAAGAAGTGCAATGTCTCGTGAGGCTCGGAGTAGAACTCTACTCAACTATATCTCAGATCCCAAGGCTCGACAATTAAGTCCGGTTTAAGTCCTATAAAGGTTAGAGACAACGTTAGATCATCTGGATATCCATCGAACATGGGTCTTTGGGGATTGTCGAATCAGCTCACCGCCTATCCAAACTTGGCTCCGTAGTCAAGCGTGATCAAGAGTGGAGTGTTAATCAAATCAGATAAACCGTTAGGATAAGATCGGAATTCCCTACTAAATTTGACTCAATAAAAACGACTCGATAAAAAGAAATTCAGTATTGATGTAAAAATGGAAAATTTCGCAAGTCAACAAGAGCAAAAGGTAGAATTGTTAGTAGAGGATGAACATCCTCCCCCCCAGACTTACCTCACACCGTCCTCGGTGTGAAAAAGAAAGGGAAGAGGATGGAAATCATAAAAAGAAAGATAAAGTTTAAGAACTATGTCACCTTGGTAATTAGATGGATCATCTTCCCCCAGACTTAAATTGTTACCAATTCTTGTCCGTTGGTCGATGGTGGAGTGATGGTGGGACGGTGGTGGATAGTGACTTTCTATAGTTCTTTCTCCAATGCTAGATTTCCTTTCCTTGCTTGTATATTCTTGTTACAAAACCTAAAACTATCAATAACGAATTAGAAAAACAAAAACCAAAAATAAAATCCTAATATAAATAGATAGATAGATAGATATGATTATATCAATGGTATGGTCATGGCCGTCAATTTCATGCGATGCGTCCGTGGTTAAGATCATAAAGGATGAAGAACATGGCCGGGACGGATGGCTGGGTTGTCGCGGGCTGGAGATCCGATTGTGGAGGCTTAGGACTGTTGTTCCCGGTTTGCTCGTCCGTCAGTCGCTCGGCCGCACGCTCAGCTCCCGACCGTGCGGTCAGAGGCCTTGCTGCCGCGGGCTGGTGGCTTGGTCATGCGGCAGGGACTGGGTCGCCAAGTCTTAGAGACTCTTCCGTGTGGCGACCAAATCTTCCTGCTTACTTCCTTTTGACAAAGATAAGAGACACATCAAAGCATAAGGCGTAAACAAGCCAAAAACCAAAAATCAAAAACATAACCTAATGATGGGTTGCCTCCCAACCAGCGCTTTGTTTAACGTCGTTTAGCTTGACGTTTGTGCCTTAGAGATTAGGCGGATGGAGAGCATGTCTCCGGGTCTATCTCCTTTGGCGTTCTTCTATCGTCTCGCATCAGGTTTTTTTCCATTCCCCCAAATGGTTGATCACCTCTTTCTTTACTAGCTTCTCCGTTCTCAAGTCCTTGCAGTTGATTAGATTTGTGACGAGCTTTCATGATGTTGTAGATTGTGAGAAGATCAGGCCCATCTTCATCTACTTCATCGCTTGGTAAAGTCTCTTCTTCTTCTGCATCGTTGTCGCGTCCAGCAATGCGACATGTGAACTCGTTAAGCTTCCTATCGATCTCCCGATACTTTTCTTTGAGAGTGGAGTCGATCTCCTTAAGCAAATCGTGGCTCCTAATACATCTCGCAAACTCGTCCGACAAGATCTCTTCCAAATTATTTATACGCATCTCGATAACTTCCCTCAAAGTTACCTCGCGTTTGATTTGTCGCTCAAGTTTCTCGATCTTGGCTACCATCGCGTCTTCTCTATCCTGGGTTGTTTTAGAGATGGAATCATAGCGGTTGAATAACCTCCCAATTAGCTTACACACACTTCAGCGTTTTCCCTACCGCCGTCAAGTATGTCATGTAGGTGCTTGTTGAGGGTTTCTTCAATACATTCAAGTCTCCTTTCAGTTGCTTCGGAGTTTCCTGTGCCTTGTCCTCCACAATGTCGAACATGAGACCAGATTTCGTTGACCCTTGCACTAAGAGTCACGTTGATCTTGTCTATCTTGTCATGGACAGTCTTCTCTAGTAGCTTCTGGTAATCAGAATATCCACTCATAAGAATCTCTAGGCGGTCTTCACGTGGACTTGGTCGTGAGACAAACATTCCTCTTTCTCGAAAGATCTCGTGTGGCATCCGGATAGTCTCTTGGTACCTTCCAGAATTGCTCCGATCATCGTTGCGGGCTCTAGGGTCAGCCGCGTACGGGTGGTACGGTCGATATTCTCCATATGGTGGCAACGAGTATCTTGGTTGTGTTTTCCGAACAGACCTTTAGCTTAGGCTAGGTCCTAGGCTGGGCGTTTGTGGACGCTTAGGCCTGAAGCTGCCTGGTTCGATGGCCTCTGCTTCTTTTCGAAATCGCTGCACATCGTCATCTTCAGTGGAGTTATCCAAGGGAATTTGAGTGGCCATGTAAGAGTATGCCTCTCGAGGTTCCCTATCGTCATCCTCATCGGTAAAGAAATCATCATGAGTGGCGTCTTCTCGGGAGTAGCCGCCAAGACTCATTTCAATAGCTCGCTCTGTATAGTAAGCATCGATTTCTCCCTCTGACCATTCTTCACAGCCGTTAGGAGTCCTGCTGATTCCTTCCTTCTCACTTCCCTGAGAGAAAGAGTCGTTAGAAGTTATTGAAATGGTACATACCTGAGAGTAACTAGATTCTCCATCTCCCTTCTCCACGCCACGTGGCTCAGGGAGTCCTGTTGCTCTGCATCTTCCCTTCGTATCCATGTCCATAACTTCTTGCCAATTCGTTTTCCATTCGACGTCCGGAGGAGGTTCGACTTCCGGCTCGGTGGTGCGGTCTAACGGCTGAAGGTTGGTGGGCTGCTGGTGGGTACACGGGTCGGTGGTTCGGCAGGCGGGTTGGTGCTGGTCAATCTCCGGACCGTTGAACTGCTCGGGTGACTGTCGCAGGTTCGCAGGCCGGCTGTACGACGGATCGATGGACTGCCGCATACTCGCAGGCCGACCGTGCGGCCGTCGGCCGTCGGGCCGTACGCACGGGGCCTGGCCGTGCGGCCTGTGGCTATCGTCTAGTCGAAGGTGGGGCAGTCGTGGGGTGGTGCTGTGCTCTTTGAACAATCTCATGGTCCCGTCACGGCCATACGGTCGATAGAGTGCTGCCCGCGGTCTGACCACGCGACCGTCGGACCGATGGTGGTCCAATCGCGGGTCGTCCGTCGGGTCAGACGACCGTAGGGTCATGGTCTGGTCCGTTTTTGGTGTAGAGGTGAGCTCGCCTTCCTCCTTTGTTTCTTCAAAACTTTGATTACTCGTAGTTTCTAAAAACTTAGGGTTCAGCTCCTGGGTTTTCTTCAAGTCCACCATGGTTCCTTCTTCTACTGTAACGGCTTCGCCTTCTTGATTCTCCTGCAAGGGAGAAACGTTTGGGCTGCAAGGTTTTGGAGTTTCACTTCCTTCTCCTTCCGTATGTGGCAGCGTGGGGTTCCTGGTGCTCAAGATATCGGTAGCTAGGGTTGGTTCGATCAGTTTTGGTTCTTCTCGTTCCATCGGTGCGGCGCGATTGGTCTTGAGATTAGACTTGGCGAGTTCCTTTGATTCTCCCATGAGCTCGTCTCTCTTGTCTATGGTCTCCCTCTCTCTTGTTTCCTGTAAAATTTGTGAGGGAACAATACATGTACTTATAGAGAGAGACTTATTTTTTCTCTAGGGTTTTGAAGAAGTTTTCCTTTTTCGTAAAGGACTTCCGTTTCTTCTCCTTTTTCCTTTTGAATTAGGTTTTGTGACTTGTTCACCGAGGTTCTGGATTCTTCTAGGTCACTCTCGCCGTCTCCAAAGTGATGAGGGGTCACTTGGGCTGGAAACTTTGGTCGTGGGCCTTCGGTTGGACTTAAAGGCTCAGAATAAGAACTTGGGGTCGAACATGTCGATTGTCGCATGCTGGAGTCCCGCGTGTGCGGCCGTGAGGGTCCTGGGCGCACACTGGAAGCTTCGTCATGCGGTGGTATGTCCTTTGGTTCCAGACAAAGAGATAGTTCGGGCCGCATGATGCCGTCCCGACCGTGCAGTCGTGGGTCCTTGTACCGCATGCCCGGTGCTTGCTTGTGCGGTCGGAGAGACTCGTCCCACGGGTCGGAAGCATGGTCATGTGGTAGTAACCTCGTGATTCGCACCAGTTCTCCTTTGCTTTGTACTGGTTCTTTGGGGCTTTGCAAAGACATTACATTGAAGAAAGTTACTTTGCTCTTGACATTTCCTTGAGTCGAACAGGTTGAATTAGTTGAGACTTCTTCTTCCTCCTCCTTAAGGTCATCACATAGAGGGTCTTCTTCCCAATCCACACTTGGGTTAAGATTAGTAAGCTTCTTTTGTAAAACTCCTATATCCCAGTCATATCTTCCTTCTAAGCTTTCCAGGTTTCTTTCCATGGAGAGGCTCTTTTGGCGTTGACGTTGAATATCCTCTTGGGCGATTTGTAAGTCAAATCGAGCGTTGTGCAACTCTTCTTCTACTTTAGAAACACGTACATAGACTTCTTCGATCTTTGGTACGAGCTCCTTCTTGGTGTTCTTGAGCTCGTTCTCCAATCTACTGTAAGTCTTTTCATGTGAGTCTAGTAGTTTCTCCAAGAGACTTTCAATCTTCGTTTCCTTTTCAACACTTTTAGGTTGGGTGGCCTCATAGGCATCGCGAGAGTAGCTGTCGTGTGATTCGATTCGCATCATCTCACATTCAACGTCCTCTTCATTAGAAGCGTGAAAGAGTCCTGAAGGTTCGTTAGAGCGTAATGAGTTCGCAGCTCTCAGAGCTCTACCTTCCAAATCTCGTGGGCACGCAGCCCTCTTTATATAGTAAAGGGAGAGAGGCCGCAAAAGGAAAAGAGACGAGAAAATGGAAAGAAGAAAAATGGAAATCCTTGGAGAGTCGACAAGCGGGGATCGATCGATCCTCGGGGTGGATCGGTCGATCCCACCGTCTTTTCGTCTTGGGCCAAAGCCCTAGATCGGATCGAACGGTCCATGGGCCTGGTTGGTCGGTTCTACCGCCTCTTCAACCGTGGGTCGTAAATCTTCAGGGATCGATCGATCCTTGGTGTGGATCGGTCGATCCTCCTTCATTTCTTCACGATTGGTCGACTTCTTCATGCTTTGCCCATTTGCACTCTTATTTGATCCAAAATCCTTTCTTTTCCAATATTCTCTCTTTAGACCTGTAAATCACTAAGTAAAGCAAATAGTCCTAATATCTATCTAATATAGGTTAGTTGACTCAAAATACAATCGTAAAACTTAGACTAAAAACGATAAAAATAAGACTCATCAGACTCCACCCATGAATTGGACTTAATCTTCTCAACTTGGGGCTTGGTATACATCGAACGCGACCTCTGACTCAAGCTTTCCGAGATGCGCATAACTTCTAAAAAAGTATGGTTCCCCTATCTCTTCTCCTGAATAAGAAAAAGAAAAAGAAAAGAAAAGGGATGTGGTAAACAAAGAAGTGGGCCGAGGGATGTGTGGTTACCCCCTTGCATACTTCAGACTCATTAAAACCAACCCTGGGCTAGAGAGAAAAAGAGAAAAGGAGATCGATAGAAAAAAATAAAATGATACCCTAGAAAAGTAGGGAGAAATCGATCTCAAAAGAGTAAAAGGGAAGAGGAGGAAAGGAACCATAAGAAGAATGTCTTGGGAGCTAGAAGAAGGTAAGCGTCTACGCGATCTTTGATCGATACTCCCTTGTTGAGACCGCATGCTTGTAAAGAAATGAATGTAGGGAGTCAACAAAGGAGATTTTGGAGCTTCCTTGAGATCTCGGGACATAAGTACGGAGAGTTGCTAAGTCAATGGTCAATACATGTTGTAAGCTCAATCTTTCGAGTGATGGATTTACGGAAGATGTACGGAGATTCTCGAGAAGTTGTAAGTTCCTGTTTTTCAAAACCTTTCCCTTTAAGATTTGTGTTTCAGACTGTTCTTGCTTGAGGACAAGCAAACATTCAAGTCTGGGGGAATTGATGAGTCTCAATTTTACCGTTTTCTATATAGGATTTAGGTTTATATTTTGAGTCAACTAAACTATATTAGATAGATATTAGGACTATTTGCTTCACTTAGTGTATTACAGGTCCGAGAAGCAAATATTGGAAAAGGAAGACTTTTGGATCAGTTTGGATGCAATTATACATATGAAGATGCAGAGTCCAGAAGACCCGTCAGAAGTATGGCCTCAGACGAAGACCTTCCCACCGTTGGATCGTTGTAGTATTTTGACACAAGATAGCCACGGATGTTAGCTTTTATCTCCAAGTGGCTGCATGAGAATCCAACGGTGCAATCAAGAGTTATGGCCGATTTACTGAAGACATGTCAATCTGCTGACGAAGGCGACGCGGACGAGAGTCGGGATCGACCGGTCCATACTTGAGACCGATCGATCCTATGAAGAATCGAGGCCCAAGCCCATGGAAACATGGACCGATCGATCCGGCCCATGGATCGATCGGTCCACCGACTCTTTTTGCCTCCTCTTCAAGACTTTCCATTTCTTTTCTTTCCTTTTGTTGCTCTCCCCTTTTCCTATATAAAGGAGGCTCGCCCCTTGTATTCTACACACCATAATTCATTCTAAAACTTTTATTTAGTTTGTGGGCAAGAGACCTCGAAAGTCGCTAGCTCCTTTTTAGTCTTTTATTTTGGAAATAAAGATGTTTTCATTTATTGAATTCTTTGTTTCTTTTTCTATGTCTGAGTAGTTTCCTTATTAGGTTTAGGGTTTCGGAAAGGATGTGATTGATTCGCTAGGTTGTTAGTCCAGGAATTTATATTTATAGTTCTTTATCTATAGCTGTTCTTAATGCTAGAATTAGACTAATCACCTAGTTCTAGATTTTAGGTGATTATTCGAGACACGGGAGTGTTGTTTAGTCTCCGGAATTAGCATGGGTAACAAGGTGATCCGTGGCCAACGAAAGTTCTAGCCATGGCGTCTTGTGAACATACCAATCTTGTTGTTAATGCTAGTTTTACTTTGTTAAGATCACGCGGGAGCGGTTCTATAATTTAGTATCACTAAGTAGGTATTTGCGCGAGAGCGACTTACCATTATAATCGTGAATTGAGTTCAAGAACAAATCTTTAATATTCCTTATTTCGACTTGCTTGTTGTTTTACATCCTGGAAGAATACCCTAGACCTAATACTTGTTTAATTCTCTGAATTACTTGCTTGAATTAATCGTCTGCCTAAATCAAATCTTTTAAATTGCTCCTCGCTATATTTAGTCTAATTGTCTTATAGTGCAACTTTGGTCTCTGTGGATTCGACCCTTAAATACTACAACTGATTGTCGTCTTTGATCCAATAGTTGTTTTATTCTAGTTTTATTATTTGTTCGAGCAAAGATCAAATTGGAGTGCCCTATGACTATCTAAGGCTTACTCTCCTCAAGTTCTCTTTTGGAGAAAAAGCTTTGAGGTGGCTGAAACTACTTGAACCGGGATCTCTTACAACTTGGGAACAATGTAGAGGAAAGTTTCTAAACTATTTCTACACCAAGATTCGATCCGCGAAGATGAGGAACAAGATCGTTACGTTCTCGCAAGAGGAAGGTGAACCGTTCTGCGAAGCATGGGTGCGATTCAAGGAGTATCTAAGAGACTGCCCACATCATGGGTACACGAGGGAGAATCTCATGAACATTTTTTACTATGGAGTGCATTTCGATTATCAAATGGCGTTAGATACCGGAAGCCGCGGTGATTTCTCTACCAATACGGCCGACGAAGCCACCCTCCTGATCGACAATCTAGCAGCAAGTAGCATCAATAAAATCCCTGAGATGCCTCAAGAGGACAATAATGCCTTCAAAGATCTCAGCTCTAAGGTGGATACTCTCCTACAAAGAAATCGACGCATCATACGTCGAAAAACTCCTAGTGATCATGATCTTGACGAGACTGAAGAGGTCCACTACTTGGGAAGGCAAGCGACTTCCAAGGCTGTGGAGGGTACCCCCCTCAAATGTACCACCCTCCACAAGGTTTTCAACCCTACCCTGGTGCATATCACCAGCCTAACCCGCAAGAAAGTAGACTCGAAGCCATGATGCACACTCTTATCGATATCCATCAGCAGAGCTCGAGACTTTGTTAAGCTTTAGCTAGAGATATCTACTTTGTTCTAGGTTTTGAGAAGAGAGCTTTGGGGAGATCTTTCTGTTCCTGATTCTTCAAGTCCTGATTGTGAACCCCTGGTGCATATCACCAGCCTAACCCGCAAGAAAGTAGACTCGAAGTCCTGATTGTTCTACTCTTAATCTTAATAATGATTTCGTTTCTTACCTCTTGTGTTATTGCTTTATTATGTCTGAGTAATTCACTAGTTAGATTTAGGGTTTCTCACAAAGGTTTGATGGTTTGATTGAATGGAATTAATTAGTTAAGGATTCTCTGTTTTATATTGTTCTTCGCCTTTAGATTGTTCTTAATGCTAAGTTGAATCTGATCAATTGAACTTAGATCATAGGTTATTGGTTAGCACGACAGTGTGATTGATTTCCTGAACCTATCTTAGGTGAGCAACACTCCTGATTCACAACGACAGTTGCTTTAGGGTCTTGTGAACATATTGAACCTGAACTTTAAAGCTGAATTAAATTCCTTAGAATTCACAACGACAATTGGTTTTCTGTTTCTAGATTTAGGAGTATTCACAGCGACAGTTAGTTTACTTACTTTTATGTTTAAGTTCTCGAACATTGAATTATTATCATGACTAATCATTCTATTCATCATTCCTGATTTCCTGAGAATTCCTAGAATCTAACGCTTATTTTCTGATTGTTTACAACTCGTTTTAATATTCCTGCAATTGTTCTTTTAATTTCCCTATTTTTGGTTTAGCATAATCTAAGATTAAAGACCTATTGTGTAACACAGTCCCTGTGGATTCGACCCCTAAGTACTACAGTGATCTCTTAATTTTAGAGAGTAGCTCTAGGGATAATTTGAGCATATCAAATTTTGGCGCCGTTGCCGGGGACTATTGTCTACCATTAGGTTCCAGTTTAGGATTTTGTCTAAGCTTTTTATTTTCAGTTTAACTACATTTGTTTTTCTTTCTTCTTCTTCTTGTGTGTTTCAGGAAGAAAGAACAAGCACTCAGCTGAGATGGAAGATCAAAACGCTCCAATTCTTCAAGCTGATGGAACCTACAGGAACGCAGCAGGCCAAGTTTGTGATGAACACGGCCAGATTTTCCCACCACCACCACCTGCAAACAATCAGGCATTGGCCGCAGCAAACCCGAATGGTGTCGAACGACAGGCTATTGGCCGTGTCGAACGACACAATGGTCGAGAACAACCAGTGGGGGCTGGAAATCAAGACCCCAACAATGCTCGCACTCTTGCTGAGTATAACTGTCCCGACCTGTTCTATGCCAACCGGTCCGCCATTCGACTTCCTACCATCCAGAGGAATGACTTTGAGTTGAAGCCAGCGTTCTACACTCTTGTGGGACAACATCCTTTCCATGGACTACCGAATGAGCATCCAATGGACCACATAGAAGATTTTGAGGACCTTGCAAGTAGCATCAAAGCTAACGGAGTCTCTAGCGACTACTTGTATTGCAAGCTTTTCCCACATTCACTTGGTGGAGAAGCCTCTGCATGGTTGAAGAACCTAGAACCTGGCTCTTTAACTACCTGGGAGGAGACAAAGAACGCATTCTTATGTAACTTCTATGATGATGCGCGTTCTGAAGAGCTGAGAAAGAAGATTTCTACGTTCTCCCAGGGACCCGCTGAAGCTTTCAAGGCTGCTTGGGTGCGCCTTAGATCTTATCAAAAGGATTGTCCTCACCATGGTTTTAGCATCATCCAACTCTTGGGCATCTTCTATCGAGGTGTTGATTGGAAACACCAAATGGCTCTTGATGTAACGCCCGTGTCCCAATTTCTGGGAGGGGGTGTCGATCGACACCAAGGGTGGTGTGTCGATCGACACTAGTGTTGGTGCAATTAGGGTTTCGGGTTTAATTGCACGGTTTGAGCGGCTTTGGTTAAGTCGTGTCGATCGACACCACGGGGAGTGTGTCGATCGACACTAGCATTTCGAGTAGTTGGGCCTTTGGGCTTTTAATCGCGTGTTTTGTTGGGTTTTCGGGAAGAAACCCTGGAGGGCGTGTATTTAAGGACCAGGAACTCGACCTAGGGTTTTGGTTAGCCTTTTGGTCACCATTGTTTGGGTTCCTGAGGGTTTCTGGAGGTTTTCCTGTGGAGGTTGGTGCCTGTTCTTGAGAGATCTTCCTGTGGAGAAGGAGATCTGAGGCTGGTGTGTCGTGGAGGGCTAGGATAGGGTCGTTTCCTTGCTGTTTCTCTGTCAGAATCTTCTTGTTCGAGGTGAGTGCATGACCATGGGCTTATCTGAGCGATTAGATCTCTTTGATTGTATGTTTTACGTGATTGATGTGATGTTTTGATGAATTCACTTGATGTGGATTACGTGATTGTGTTGTGAGGAGCTTTGGTGGCTTCTGTGTGTCTCGTGGTTGAGTTTTAGGGTGGTTGAGGCGCTGGTGCGCGGAGGAGAGATCGCTGGAAAGGGTTCTGCGTGTTCGGTGTCGATCGACACCAGGGTTGGGTGTCGCTCGACACCAGGAAGAGGCTGATCGTGAAGGATCGCGGTCGGTGTTGATCGACACCAGAGGTGGTGTGTCGATCGACACCAAGCTGTGTAGTGTCGATCGACACAGGGTGTGGGTGTCGATCGACACAGGCTGAGGAGTTTGTCTGGTTTGTTGGTTTGATTGTGTTTTGGTTTAATCGTTTGTGTATATAGCCTGTTTCTTGGGAGGATTGCCTCACTAAGTATTTATTATAATACTTACGCATCTCATTTGTGTTGTTGATGCAGGTAAAGGCTTGTGTGTAACCGTGGGATCATGGCAATGAGGAGGAGGATGATCTAGGGATTCGTGTGATATGTTATCGTTGTATTGTTATTGTTAAGTTGTTAGATTCTGGAACAATGGTTGTTTAGAATTGGCACCTAGGTTGCTGGTTGTATGATGAATGTGAGTATTATTATGTTATGATTTCCGCTGAGTAATGTGATTGTTGGGTGCTGGCTAGGTTGATTAGTGAGTATGGGATCACTAGTTAACGAAGTAATAAAATTCAAAAAAAAATCGGGTCGGGGTGTTTCACTTGACGCCGCGAGTAATGGCAATTTCAACACTCGATACCCTAACGAAGCTCTTACATTTATCGAGAACTTGTCGCAAGCGAACAGCACCAAGAATGCTGACCTTGAGCGAAAGAAGCTAGCAGGGAATGACAATGGAAAGGAAAATGTTGCAGTGAATGCGTAGATTGACACTATTGCCAACTTTCTAATGGGCAAGAAGTCGGTCAACTTTGCTGATCAAGTGGAGAACATTGGCCTAAAGCAACAAGTTGGTGATGAAGATGTTAACTATGTTAATAGTGCAGGTTTTCAGGGACAGGGGTTCAGAAATCAGCAGGGGAACGGAGGATACAACAACACTAGCTACACAAGGAACTATGGTAACTCTTCTTACAAAGCTCCTCCACCTCAAAATGACGAGAGTACCAAGACCATGCTCAAGCAGTTGCTAGAAGGTCAACAAACTCTCACCGTTTCTCTCAATGGCAAGATTGATAACATCTACTCAAACTTGAATGATAAGATCGAGACTCTCAACATTCATGTCAAAAAGCTCGACGTTCAGGCTGCTCAGACTGCTGAGACTATAAAACGCCAAGAGAACTCCCTTCCAGGAAGAACCGATCAGAGACAAATGCATTGCAATGCAGTTTCGTCTCATGACAAGGACAACGCACGGATAGAAGCCATGATTACAAAGATTTTCGATGGTCAGCAACAACTCGTGACGAACATAAATCACAAGATTGATGCGGTGTATTCTACTCTGAATGAGAAAATTGAAGGAGTGCACAGCCATGTCAAAGAGCTTGAAGTTCAAGTTTCTCGGAATGCTAAATATGTGCAACTCCATGCTGCATCTGCGACCTGCAAATCAGGGTGTCGATCGACAACAACCAACAGTGTCGATCGACAGGCCTCGGGGAACAAGCCTGAAAGCAGAAGCCAACCTTCTGATGGTCTATCGTCTTTAGCGACCCATGTCGATCGACACGACCCGAGAGCTGAGCTTCCTTATGTTGTGATTCCACCATCCGTGCAATCCAACGACTACGCCCTAAAGGTACCTTATCCTAAACCCCGCAGATCCAAGCAGGAAATTGAGGATGAGAAGTGTAAAGCTATGCTTGATAAAATCAACACCGAGATTCCACATGATGACACCTCTGACACTTCCTCTATAATGAAGCGTCTTGTTAAGCGAATGGTCTTGAACGGTCTAACTCCTGAGGAAGGAGCTTTGCTTACACGCGATACTAGTGCGGTCTTCTCAGCTAAGCCACCTAAGAAGACAAAGGAGAAGAAAGAGAAGGCGATTGTGTCTAAACAATCTAGCGCGGTAATTCAGAAAAAGCTTCCAAAGAAGTTACCTGATCTAGGACGTTTTGTACTCGATTGCTTTATCTTAGCAGAAAGGTTTTCACATACTCTTTGTGATCTGGGTTCGAGTATCAACTTGATGCCTCTCTCCGTTGCTTTAAGACTCGGAATGACTGCTTTCAAGCCATCCACGACCTCCATTCTCTTTGCCGATCGATCCCAACGATTTCCTGAAGGGATTTTAGAGGATGTTCCTGTGAAAGTCGGTGGATTTGTGATTCATGCAGACTTTGTGGTTTTGAGATATGCTGTAGAGAGCAAGGATCATTTGCTTTTAGGACGCCCCTTCTTGGCTACAGCTGGTGCCACCATTGATGTGCGAAAAGGGACAATGCAACTTGATTTAGGTGATGTGGTCATGGATTTTGATATGGACAAGCTGAGAAAGGTACCCACCATTGATGGTATGGCTTTCTCTGTGGTAACTTCTGACGACATTACTGCTGGGTATGTCGACAAGTTGAGTTCTAGTGCGCAAGCTTCTAAGCTTGGAGATTCATGTGAGATGAGTTGCAGAGGTACTTAGATTGTAGAAACAGTGTGTCGATCGACACACTTTCCTAGTGTCGATCGACACAGCAGACGAGCTGAACCAGAAACAGCAAGCAAGGCTATTTTTCAGAAAGTTCTCAAACTCACTAGTCCAACTGCTACCCCACGACAGATAGCTCCACATCTGCCACTTTCCAAACCTCGGAGAAAGCTAAGGTACACACGTTCTAACCCTCCTCTTTCTAATATCATCAATAAGAACTTTAAAGGTTCAAAAACTGCTTTGCGTTTAACCAAGCCACGAGATTCTCGTAGCGGGCTTGTTTGTTCTTTTGATGAATGTGTAGGAAAAAGAAGTATCCCACCCATACCTCAGCCCCACCCTACTGCTATTCCTCACTTTCTTGGTAGATCACCTGCACCTAATGCTTATAAGCCACCATGGATGAGGAGACATCTTTCTCAGATGCATTCCTTGCCACCCTCTGATCCACCTGACATCTGAGCCCCGACACAGTCAAGCTAATGACTGAAAACAAGCGCTTAGTGGGAGGCAACCCACTGGTTTGGTTTTTTTTTTTTTCTACTTATTTTGATTTTTGGTTTTGATGTTTCACTAAATTGGTTTGGATTATTGATGGAACTAATGCTTATCTATTCAAGATTATGTTTTGCTTTGATGTTTGATTGACTTTCCACAGCTAAGGCAGGGAATTCATGTGTGAAAACTTCAACCAAAACTTCAACAATCTTGCAGAAATTTTACCTCAGCACTGTCTGATTTCGGACAGTGTGTCGATCGACACACATCCTTTGTGTCGTTCGACATCACACGGGGTAACTGTTTATAACTTAACAAAAATTCCTCAATTTCAATTCAAGTTATTTTTCGTTTTTATCTCCGATCCTATGACTTTTTACCACTGGGGACAGTGTTACTTAAGTGTGGGGGAGGAAAATACTGATGTATTTTTCTTTGTTTTGGTTTTTGATTTTCTTATTAACCATCTATACTAACCATTTGAGTCTTTTTCTTGTGATTTATTGAGTCAAAATTTTGTTGAAAACTATGATTCTTTTTCTTTCGTGTTTTGTCTGGTTGACTAATGCTACAGATTAAGTCTGATTCCGACAAATGAAAACTCCAAAGATTGAGCGGTGAACCAGAGGCAAACAAATTCCCATCAAGATTCACTAAAGTCGGAGCCAATTTTTGAGCTCTTCCTTTTACCTCATTGATGTGGTTAGTGTTTCTAAGAGCTTGACTCTTTGTTCATACCTGATGGCTTACATGGAAAACAATGGTGACCCTTTTCCCTAGTCTAGAAAAAGAAAAAAAAAATTATTATTGCTCATAAAAGAAGAGAGGATTTCCTGCGAGTTAGAGGGTAGATGAGAATCTATGATCCCGTTATTCTGCTCTAGTCTGGAATGATCGCGCAGGGTTGGAAGTGTGGCTAGATAAATTACCGATGATCCCATTATTCACCTACACCCTGAAGTAAAAAAAATAGAAAGAAAAGAATAAAAAACAAGTGTGTAAAAGAATAAGTCTGCGTTGGATATGTTGAGTTTTTCATGGTAGAGTACAGTGAAAAACCGATGATCCCATTATTCACCTACACCCATCTATGTGTTTTAGGACTCGTTTCTAGAGTCTTTCTAGTGTTTTTGTAGTGTGTTACTATGATTACAGGTCAATGTACGTTTGGAGCTTACTTGGAACAAAAGGAACAAAAAGGGATCAAATTGGAGCTAAAAATGAAGTTTGAAGATCAATGCAGATTTGCAGCCTTTTCTGTGCGGAAACACGAGGTGTGTCGATCAACACAGCTTACTCGTGTCGATCGACAGGTGACCCGAAAACAGAAGCTGTTCAAGTTTGAAGCCCAATTCGATCTCTATACAGTTTTGGATTCTAAAGACCGACTTAAAGAAGCCCTAGACGTCCAGAAGACTTGTATATAGTTGTTTTAGGTTTTTTTAAAAGAGGGATCGAGACTTTGTTAAACTTTAGCTAGAGATATCTACTTTGTTCTAGGTTTTGAGAAGAGAGCTTTGGGGAGATCTTTATGTTCCTGATTCTTCAAGTCCTGATTGTGAACCCCTATTATTTCTTACTCTTAATCTTAATAATGATTTCGTTTCTTATCTCTTGTGTTATTGCTTTGATTACGTCTCAGTAATTCACTAGTTAGATTTAGGGTTTCTCACAAAGGTTTGATGGTTTGATGGTTTGATTGGAATTGATTAGTTAAGGATTCTCTGTCTTATATTGTTCTTCGCCTTTAGATTGTTCTTAATGCTAAGTTGAATCTGATCAATTGAACTTAGATCTTAGGTTATTGGTTAGCACGACAGTGTGATTGATTTCCTGAACCTATCTTAGGTGAGCAACACTCCTAATTCACAACGACAATTGGTTTTAGGGTCTTGTGACCATATTGAACCTGAACTTTAAAGCTGATTTAGATTCCTTAGAATTCACAACGATAGTTGGTTTTCTGTTTCTAGATTTAGGAGTATACACAGCGATAGTTGGTTTACTTACTTTTATGTTTAAGTTCTAGAACATTGAATTATTATCCTGACTAATCATTCTATTCATCATTCCTGATTTCCTGAGAATTCTCTGAATCTAACGCTTGCTTTCTGATTGTTTACAACTCGTTTTAATATTCCTGCAATTGTTAAAATTAACCCACAGACCTACTCTCTCAAATTAAGAGATCACTGTAGTACTTAGGGATCGAATCCACAGGGACTGTGTTACACAATAGGTGTTCAATTGTCAGATTAAGCTAAACCAAAAAGATATAAAGTAAATAACAAATCGCAGGAAGTAAATAAATCGAGGTTATAAACAATTAGAAAAAGCGTTAGACCCATGGTATTCTCAGGAAATCAGGAATGATGAATGAATGATTAGTCAGGATAAATTAAGAACATGTTCTAGAACTCAAACACGAATGTAAAGCCATCCAACTCCCGCTGTGAAAGCTATCTAAACCTAGAAACAGAATCCCAAATCCCTTTGTGAATTCTAAGAATCTAAGTCAGCAATTAAATCAGGTTCAATATGTTCACAAAGACCCTAAACCAAATCCCTTTGTGAATAGGAGTGTTTGCTCATCAAAGATAGGATCATGTAATCAATTTCACTCCCGTGATAACTAATCAACCTAAGTTCAAATTTCAGGTAGCTAATCTAGAATAAGCATTAAGAACAATCTAAGATGAAGAACAATAAGATAAACAATCCTTAACTAATCAATCCATTCAATCAAACCATCAAACCCTTATGAGAAACTCTAAATCTAACAGGTGAATTACTCAGACATAATCAAAGTAAAAGCAGAAGAGATAGAATAAATCATCATTAGATAACCAATAGAAGAATCAACAGGGGTTCACAATCAGAACTTGTAGAAGAACTTGAACAGAAAGATCTCCCCAAAGCTCTCTTCTCCTAAAACCTAAAACAATGTATGGATATCTATTTTAAAACTCTAAAAACATTATTTATACAGGCTAGGGTAGTCACAAGCTTCATTAGGTCGGTCTTAGGAATCCAAACTTCACTTGGAATCGAATTGGGTTTGAAATCTCGAACTGCTTCTGTTTGCACGATCCATGTCGAGATCGACACGGATAAGTTGTGTCGATCGACACAGCCTCCGTTTCTGGACAGTAACTGCAACAAATCTTCATTAGTCTTCAAACTTCATAGAAAGCTCCAATTTGATCCATTTTTGTTCCTTTTGCTCCAAATAAGCTCCAAACGTATCTTAACCTGTCAACACACTGAAACACTACGAAAACACTAGAAAAACTCTAAAAACTAATCCTAAAGAATAGATAAAACATGTAAAATATGGGATATATCAACTCCCCCAGACTTAGCTCTTGCTTGCCCTTAAGCAAAACGAATACTAAACCTATGGAAAGAGGTTTGAAAACACGAAAACTCACATTTGCCTTTGAATGCCTTGCCATGATCATTCGAACCAAATCCATATTCCTAACAAACAAGTCAAAAACGAACAACCATGTACTTCTCCGCCTAAATCACAATGAAACCAAGAACCATACCAAAATTCCACAATATTCATCATAAAAGCCCTCATCGACGGGTCTCATCAATGTAACCAGTGCACCAGAACCTTCCAGACTCATTCTTGTACTATACCATGATAGACAAAACATTTCCAACGCAAAATAACCTTACTTTCCCCAGACTTATTCATTTACACATTCTTGTTTCTTTTTATTCTTTTCTCTTTTTTTTTAGCTTTCTTTTCAAACTTCAGGGTGTAGGTGAATAATGGAATCATTGATTCTCATCTACCCTCACTTCCAAACCCTACGCGATCAATCCACACTCAAGATCGAATAATGGGGTCATTGGTAATTTACCTACCCCTCTCACTTGCAGGATATCCTCTCGTATTTTATAAGCAATTTTTTTTAGAGAAATCATTAAATGATAGAACTTTAGAATAGGGAAAGGGTTACCATTGTTTTTCATGTAAGTCATCAGGTATGAACAAGGAGTCAAGCGCTAAGAAACACTAACCACATCAATGAGGTAAAAAGAAGAGCTCAGAAATTGGCTCCAGCTTTAGTGGATCCTGTTGGGAAATTGGTTGCCTCTGGTTCACCGCTCAATCATTGGATTTTTCATTAGTCGGAATCAGACTTAATCTGTAGCATTAGTCAGCCAGGCAAAACACAAAAGAAAAGGATCATAGTTTTCAACCTAATTTTGACTCAATAAAACACAAAAGAAAAAGAATCAAATGGTTAGTAGAAAATCAAAAACCAAAATAAAGAAAAATACGTCAGTATTTTCCTCCCCAGACTTAAGTAACACTGTCCCGAGTGGTAAAAAGTCATAGGATTGGAAAGAAAAAGAAATAAAATAAATATAAATGAAAATCAAAAGAAAAAGAAAAACTCACAAGTGGATTGCCTCCCACTAAGCTCTTGTTTTCAGTCATTAGCTTGACTGTGTCGGGACTCAGGTGTCAGGTGGATCAGAAAGCGGCAATGAATGCTTCTGAGAAATATGTCTCCTCATCCATGGTGGCTTATAAGCATTAGGTGCAGGAGATCTACCAAGAAAGTGAGGAACAACAGGAGAAGGGTGGGACGGAGGTATGGGTGGTATACTTCTTTTTCCTGCAACATCATCAAAAGAAGTAACAAGCCCTCTACGAAAATATCGTGGCTTGGATAAGTGCAAAGCAGTATTTGTACCTTTAAATTTTTTATTGATGATGGGAGAAGGTTTGGGTAAAGGAGATGCGTACTTTGGCTTTTCTCGAGGTGTGGGAAGTGGAAGATGAGGAGCCTTATGTTGTGGAGCAGCCGTCGGACTTGCATCATTGAGAATATCGAGTGAAACAGCGTTTTCTAAGGTATCTGGCTCTGCACGTCTGGGGTGTCGATCGACACAAGACATTCGTGTCGATCGACACACTATTTCTGCAAGCTCAATATCAGAACGTTTTCTGCAATGTATCTCACTCAAATCCTCAAGCTTAGAAGCTTGCTTACTAGAACTCAACTTGTCGACATAGCCAGCAACAATGTCATCAGAAATCACGACAGAGAAAGCCTTACCATCAATGGTGGGTGCCTTTCTTAGCTTGTTCATGTCAAAATCCATGACCACATCACCCAAATCAAGTTGTAACTTCCCATTTCTCACATCTATCTTGGCACCAACTGTAGCTAAGAAAGGGCGTCCTAAAAGCAAAGGATCTGTGGGTTCTCTAGCATATGTCAAGACCACAAAGTCTGTAGGAATCACGCAGCCTCCAACTTTCACTGGAACATCCTCTAAAATACCTTTAGGAAGTCTTTGGGATCAATCAGCGAAGGAAATGGAGATCATGGATGGCTTGAAAGCAGTCATCCCTAGTCTAAAGCAACGAAGAGAGGCATCGGGTTGATACTCGAACCACGATCACATAGAGAATGTGTAAACCTCTCTGTGGAGATAGAGCAATCGATTACAAAACGTCCTGGATCAGGTAACTTCTCCGGAAGTCTTTTCTGAATTCTCGCCTGTCACGCGGGTGACCCGGGTTCGATCCCCGACAACGGCGCCAAAATTTCATATGCTCAAATTAACCCTCAGAGCTACTCTCTCAAATTAAGAGATCACTGTAGTACTTAGGGATCGAATCCACAGGGACTGTGTTACACAATAGGTGTTCAATTGTCGGATTAAGCTAAACCAAAAAGATGTAAAGTAAAGAACAACTCGCAGAAAATAAATAAATCGAGGTTGTAAACAATCAAAGAAAGCGTTAGACCCAGGTTATTCTCAGGAAATCAAGAATAGTGAATGAATGATTAGTCAGGATAGATTAAGAACAGGTTCTAGAACTTAACCACGAATGTTAAGCTAACCAACTCCCGCTGTGAAAGCTATCTAAACCTAGAAACAGAATCCCAAATCCATTTGTAAATTCTAAGAATCTAAGTCAGCAATTAAATTAGGTTCAATATGTTCACAAAGACCCTAAACCAAATCCCTTTGTGAATAGGAGTGTTTGCTCATTAAAGATAGGATCAGATAATCAATTTCACTCCCATGATATTAGGACTATTTGCTTTACTTAGTGATTTACAGGTCTAAAGAGAGAATATTGGAAAAGAAAGGATTTTGGATCAAATAAGAGTGCAAATGGGCTAAGCATGAAGACGTCGACCAATTGTGAAGAAATGAAGGAGGATCGACCGATCCACATCAAGGATTGATCGATCCCTGAAGATTTGTGGCCCACGATTGAAGAGGCGGCAGAACCGACCAACCAGGCCCATGGACCGTTCGATCCAATCAAAGGCTTTGGCCCAAGACGAAAAGACGGTGGGATCGACCGATCCACACCGAGGATCGATCGATCCCCTCTTGCCGACTCTCCAAGGATTTCCATTTTTCTTCTTTCCATTTTCTCTTCTCTTTTCTTTTTGCGGCCTCTCTCCCTTTACTATATAAAGAGGGGCTCGCCTCTTGTAATCATACACAATTCATTCTCTCCCTTTTAGAGTTTGTAAGAGATTCACATCTCAATACACTCTTAGTTTTATTTTATAAAGATGTTTCTTTATAGTTTCATCTTTGTTTCTATTTTTATGCTTGAGTAGTTTCCTTATTAGGCTCGGGTTACGCTGAAGGGATATGACCGATTATTAGGTTGTTAGTTTGGGAATTTATTTTTTAGTTCTTCTTCTAATGTTATTATTAATGCTTAGGGCTTGAGTAGCTAACTTGTTCTAAGATCTTAAGTGATTAAACTAGGTGCGAAAGTAGTGTTTAGTTGCTGGAATCAACATTAGGCGAGCAAGATTCCATGGCTCGGCAACGAAAGTTCTTGCCATGGCACCTTGTGAACATATCAATCTTGTTATTAATGCTAGCTTTACTTTGTTAGGAGGGCATTTGATGCGAGAGCGACTTGCCTGTTCTTTAATTTAGTATTGCTAAGTATGCATTTGATGCGAAAGCGACTTGCCACTACAATTGTGAATTGAGTTCTAGAACATATTTTAATACTCCCTGTTAATTGATTTAATTGTTTTGTCACATCCCGGATGGTTTCCCTATGCCTAATATTCTTTTATTATCATTTGCTTTGTTTTATTTCTCGTTAGGTTGTTAGAAATCAAACTCTTATTTTATTTTATCTTAGCTTAATTTAATCTATTAATTTAAAGTGTATCTCTGGTCTCTGTGGATTCGACCCTAAAGTACTACTATGATTACCGTTTTTGATCCGGTATAGTGTATGATAGGTTTTATTTGTTTGTTCCTTTGAGCGAAGATCAAATTGGCGCCGTTGCCGGGGACCAATAGATACATTTAGAGTTTTAGAATTGAATTTAGTCTAAGATTTTATTTTCTGTATTATACTAATTATTTTGATTTTGTTTTTGTTTTCAGGTGCATGCAATTGAGAAGCCACAAGGCTACCGATCTAGTTGCACTCTCTAACGAAGAACTACGCCGTTTGGAACGAAGAAAAAGGGCAAACTCCGAACCAGCTGAGATGAATCCCCAAGACGTGCTCCCAGAAGGAGTTAACCACCACCACCTGCCTTGCTTGAAGGAGGGAACAATCCTCCGAATGTCCTGCCTGCTGCTGCCGGACCGGTCGGTCTACAAGTCGGACCGGTCGATCCTCGTGCTGCCAAACCGATCGATCCTGCTGCTAGACCGGTCGATCCTCTTGCTGCTGCACAACCTGTTCGTACGCTTGGCGAGCAGGACACACCGGATCGATTCTACGCAAACCGGTATGCGCTTCGTCCTCCGAACCCCACACGTCAGGACTATGAGATCAAGTAAAGCTTGATCAACCTGGTCCAAAACTGATGCTTTAACGGTTTATGATGGGGCTGGAATTAGCCTTACGAGTTTCACCTAAACGAATCTAGGTTTTTAACCTTAGGTGACAACAATTGATGGGGTTGCAAGTGCACAACCTATCGCTTGTAGTACTTAAGGGTCGATCCACAGGGACTATGAGTGCACGACGGGCTTGGGGAAGAGGATAGGCTAAGACGAAATAAGAAAAGGGGTTTTTATAATTTCTAACTAAATAAATAAAAGCAAACGTTGGGCAGTATGGAAGTTCCCAGAGTTTCACGGTTCTCACAACATAAAGAAAGCAAAGATACGATCGTTAATGAATCTCCAACTACAAACACTAATATGAAGCAACCCACGTTCGTTTGATTAAATCCTAAATTCCATAGACTCGACAGTGTCCGCAGTCACCCTCTTTTAGGAGGCATGGAATCAGCATTAAGAACAAGTTCGATAAGTACACGAAGTCTACCCCTATCTCAAGCACACAGGAGTATAAGGTCGTTCGGCTTCTAGGCTAGGTCCGATTCAATCGCCATCTCAAATACCATATGCATCAAGGTGTACAGTCTCTCAGCATTACGTGTTATAATAAACCTAGAAGAGAGAAACATGAAATAAACGAATATTGAATCTAGCAACCTAAAGCGATCGAACCGCTAATCCCCTTCGAATCACCCCATAAACCCAACAAACAAGAAACTACTTGCACATATTAGGATTAATCATCAAGACAAGAATGAAAAGAATCATAACCAGCAACGTATGAATAGATCTATATAAAACAAAGAAGATTCAGAGGTTCTCTCTCAGTAACAAGTATAGAGATTGAAGATCTTCTCCTAAACAAAAATAAATGCAAAGAAACGAAAAGATAAAGGAACTCATAGAAGTTAACGAAGAGAGACGCGTGGCGAGACGTCCAAATGACGCTCTCCAGATCTTCTTGCTGCTTCTCCAAGGTGGCTGGTCGCGAATCAGGCGTCTCCTCTCCTTCTCCTTCTAAGCACCCGCCTAGGGCGGCTCCCCTTAGCACACCCTCGGCCACCTCACGAGCATATCCAAACCGTAGGGCTTAGATGTGTATTTATACTGCTAGGTGCTCAGAATTAGGGTTAGGGTTTCCTTCCTCGAGTTATATTCATGGGCCAAACGAACCGGGCTTTATGTTGCACTTCTTGGGCTTCGAGGCGGCTAAAAAACAACAGGTCTTGGCCGCACACACGGGCTCCCATCGTGCGGTGGTAAGGCACTTGGCCGCACGGCCATGGCTTGGCCGTGCGGCTGGACGGGTCGGTCTTCCAACGATCATAACTTCTGATTGACAACTCTGATTTGGTAGATTTCACTTGGAGGTGAATCTCAACTCTTTAAGCTTTCCAATGACACCAAGATCTACCAATTTGGTTGACGAGAAGGTCTTCAACGAATGCCAAACTTCTGATGGTCCGAAACTGTCCTGCAAGTCCTTTTGCTCCCTTTTGGTCCCTTTTTACCTAAAACCTGTAAAACCTCTTCGTTCTTCCAAATACTAAGTTATTGGCTTATTTGCATTAGAAATGCATCTAAACCTTATTAAAACACTTTTAAAACCATAGCTAAAATGGGCGAAAATCCATGTTATCAACTCCCCCAAAGTTTCTCGACTCTGATCCGTCGACTCCATACCTACAAAAGAACTCAGACTTCACGTCAATCAACTCTCTACATTCATTAAAATTGGCGTGGCTCTCTCATTCAAAGGATATCATTCAGGGTAGACGGCGCTTGGTATTGGGAGGCATTTAGTGTTTAGGGATGGAGTTAAGAGTGTTTAGGGTTACCGGTCAATCGCGAAAATGCAGGATATTATGCAAAACCGCAAGAGAGAATGGACCAGTTGATGTCCACGGTTTTCAACCCTTCTTCACTCGACTCTTCTTCTTCCTCCTGAGACTCCCCCAGACTTAGATTTTTCTGTGGGTCTCTACCGCTCGTCTTTTCTTTTGAATGGTTCCTTGCACTCCTATTTATCCTTTTCCGCGCCCCTGAGACAATAGTAACCATTCCCTTTCTTTTCGTTTTTTTTTTTTTTTTTTTTTCTTTTTTTTTTTTTTTTTTTTAGAACAGGCATCCATGAATTCCAAAGTATGCCCGGTTGTAGCTGCACATCCCTTGGCTCACTTCCGCAGCTTCCGTAAAGTCCAAAGTGTGCCCGGTTGTAGCCGCACACCCCTTGGCTCGCTTCTGCCTTCTCTATTCTTTCTTTCTCTTTTTTTTCGAAAAGGGAAAGTGGTACACTAATCTCAAGAGTTGACGTATTGTACCTTTAGTTCGTGGATCCAATAGGCTGCTTTGGTTCCTCTTTATCTCAACTCTCTGCGTCGACACCGGCTTTCTTTAGTCCTTTATCTTCTTGATTGAAAACCGCGTCGTTCCTCTCTCTCCGGCGTTTTTGCACATAACTGCTAGAACAGCAAAGAAAAGAGAGTGCATGAGGACTGAAATGAGGTTAAGGTTAAGGGTGGGAACCACTAAAAATGAGTGGCCATTTAGGATCATCGAAAAAGATTGGTAAAAAGATGGTGTGATGTCCTGAATGTATCCGCTTGTTTCCCTGATCTAACACCTAGAATAAGAGAGAATTAAAGTCAGGTTAAAGTCCAAATAAAATAGAGTTAACGTCAGTTCCAACTGAATCTCCGCAGGATGAAATGTTCGGGGAGCGATCCGGCTGTGGTTTTCTGGGTATTGTCCGCTCTAAGTGAATCCTGCAAAAGTTGTCACTCAGAAAATGATTTAGAACACTTTAATGGTCGTAATCAAATTAAAAAGAAAATGATTACTCATTATTTGATAGGGTCCTAATTCCCTACTAATTTTGAAAAATTCAGTATTGATGTAAAAAATGGAAAATTTCGCAAGTCAACAAAAAGAAAGTAGCATGTTAGTAAAAGATGGAACATCTTCCCCCCCCCCAGACTTAAATCGAACCGTCCTCGGTGAGGAAAGATGATAGTAAGAATGTGGAAGTGAAAGATTAAAGTTTCAGAACAATATCACCTTGCGTGGTAGAGATGGAATGGCAGATAGGTTGGTATCTCCCCCAGACTTGAATTGTTGCCAATTCTCCTCTGTTGGTGATGGTGGTGGTGGTGCAGGGTTTAATTGAACTTCGTATTCTCCTCTTCACTTGCTTGTAATCTCATGAACTTGTTTAGGGTTCAATCGAATTTCTCCGTATAATCTCCTTTTGTATTTTCTTGTTACAAAACCTAAAACCATCAATAATGAATTAGAAAACCAAAAACCAAAATAAAATCCTAATATAAATAGATAGATAGATATAGGTATGTAGATGAATTGGTATGGTAGTGAACGCGTGAGATGCGTTTGGAAGTGACGCGGGACGAGACGGTGTGAAGAACATGGCCGGGACGGATGGTTGGGCTGTCGCGGGTTGGAGATCCGATCGTGAGGTGGCTTGGGACCGCGGGTTGTGACCCGTGCAAGCGGTCGTTTGGCCTGATCGTTGTTCCCGGACTGACCCGTCTGTCGAGTGCAGGCCACATGCTTGGCCCTTGACCGTTGGGTCGATGGCCTCTCCGTCGCGGACCGGTGACTCGGCTATGCGGCAGGGGTTGGGTCGCCAGATCTTATAGACCCTTCCATGTGGCGACTTTATTTCCCTGCTGCATTGGTGCCTTAGTCAATAGTCCTCGTTGTTGCGGTTCCAAACAAGTTTCCTTCTTCCCTCTTTCTTTTGCTTCCTAAATTAGAAAATTGGGGCAAAGACAAGAAACGCATCAAAGCATAAGGCATAAACAAAACCGAAAACCAAAAATCAAAAACATAACCTAACGTTGCTTCTTTATAGTCATTAGCTGGACGATATTTCCTCCGGAATGGGGATCCAATGATTTGAAGGCTTTGTGGATCAGCTGTTGGAGAAGAATGGATTGGTCGGGTCGGATTGGTAGTTCCTCGGTTCGTCTGTACCGTCTTCTTGTTCCTTTGATATCTTCCTGCTCAGAACTCGAAATAAAGCTCTGAGACCTGTTTTGTAAACTAGAGACTTAGATCTTTCCAATAATGTATGCCTCATCAACTAGTTCGTTGTGGTTCGTTCTCAGAAAAAGTTTGAAGTCGACCCAGCTCAGCTTCGTACTCTTCTTCGATGGTCTTGGGAAAACAGTCATAACTTTCGAACCGTGATATCGAATCACGTTTCGCTTTTCCTGAGGCTCCGTATGACTCTCTACTATTTTTCCACTGAATTTCAGATTTTTCTGGGGTGATCTAAATTTTCTTTTGCTCCTTGAACCAGGACTGGTAAGCTATGTCTCTAATCTGACCAATGGGCTGCCTCCCATTAAGCGCTTTTGTTTTACGTCGTTTAGCTCGACATTGTGGCCTTCTCTAGGCTCAGCTCATGGAAGACCTTGTCTCGGGACAAGTCTTCTCTAGTCCTCTACTCCTTCCTGCTCCTTCGTCTGCTCGATCTCCTCCATGTGGTGAAAGCTGTTGTTGAACTTCCGAGGGTTGGTGTCTTCGGCGCAAAAGCACAGCAGGTGGCATCGTAGGCCTATTTGGTTTTGTGGCACGAAAGCTTCTCCTTATAATTCTTTCTTGAGGTGAGACTTGTTGAAATCTTCCCACTGAAGTGATTGGTTAGATGGTCTTGAAGCTTCGTCTTTGTTGATCGACCAGAGTTCTCCTGGCCGCATGTCGAGAGCTCGACCATCCGGTGATGGTGGCTTCGACCGCGCCATCGGAGCTTGGTCATGCGGTGGTTTGGCATGTGGCCGCACCACCAAATCTCCTCCATGCGTCCATGGTATACGATCATGATCCTCCAGAGTGATCATGTTGCATAATAAGAGCTTGGTTTCCACATATCTTTCCTCCTTTATAGAAAAACTTTTCGTGAAATTCCCATCATGAAGATGAGACAAGATCCCACTAAATTTTCCAAAGGATTTTTCCAAAAACGTGTTGTGATCAAGACGTTTTGACCTATCTCAAGGGAGACGTCGAAATTCATCTCGAGGCTTCCTGAAACAAGTAAAACTAAAAAGAAAGATCAGTAGCAAAATATCTTAGACTTTATCCTAGTCCTTAACTCGTGGGCAACTCAAATAGTCCCCAGCAACGGCGCCAAAAACTTGATAGGGCTGGAATTAGCCTTACGAGTTTCACCAAAACGAATCTAGGTTTTTAACCTTAGGTGACAACAATTGATGGGGTTGCAAGTGCACAACCTATCGCTTGTAGTACTTAAGGGTCGATCCACAGGGACTATGAGTGCACGACGAGCTTGGGGAAGAGGATAGGCTAAGACGAAATAAGAAAAGGGGTTTTTATAATTTCTAACTAAATAAATAAAAGCAAACGTTGGGCAGTCTGGGAGTTCTCAGGGTTTCACGGTTCTCACAACATAAAGAAAGCAAAGATACGATCGTTAATGAATCTCCAACTACAAACACTAATATGAAGCAACCCACGTTTGTTTGATTAAATCCTAAATTCCATAGACCCGACAGTGTCCGCAGTCACCCTCTTTTAGGAGGCATGGAATCAGCATTAAGAACAAGTTCGATAAGTACACGAAGTCTACCCCTATCTCAAGCACACAGGAGTATAAGGTCGTTCGGCTTCTAGGCTAGGTCCGATTCAATCGCCATCTCAAATACCATATGCATCAAGGTGTACAGTCTCTCAGCATTACGTGTTATAATAAACCTAGAAGAGAGAAACATGAAATAAACGAATATTGAATCTAGCAACCTAAAGCGATCGAACCGCTAATCCCCTTCGAATCACCCCATAAACCCAACAAACAAGAAACTACTCGCACATATTAGGATTAATCATCAAGACAAGAATGAAAAGAATCATAACCAACAACGTATGAATAGATCTATATAAAACAAAGAAGGTTCAGAGGTTCTCTCTTAGTAACAAGTATAGAGATTGAAGATCTTCTCCTAAACAAAAGTAAAAGCAAAGAAACGAAAAGATAAAGGAACTCAGAGAAGTTAACGAAGAGAGACGCGTGGCGAGACGTCCAAAGGACGCTCTCCAGGTCTTCTTGCTGCTTCTCCAAGGCGGCTGGTCGCGAATCAGGCGTCTCCTCTCCTTCTCCTTCTAAGCACCCGCCTAGGGCGGCTCCCCTTAGCACACCCTCGGCCTCCTCACGAGCATATCCAAACCCTAGGGCTTAGATGTGTATTTATAGTGCTACGTGCTCATAATTAGGGTTAGGGTTTCCTTCCTCGAGTTAGATTCATGGGCCAAACGAACCGGGCTTTATGTTGCACTTCTTGGGCTTCGAGGCGGCTAAAAAACAACAGGTCTTGGCCGCACAAACGGGCTCCCATCGTGCGGTGGTAAGACACTTGGCCGCACAGCCATCTCTAAGCGAAAAGTTTGGATCCTCGTGTTGAATTGCCTTTCCCTTTCCTTTCGGGTCTCGGGCTTGTCGATCATTGGCCTTCTTTGTTCTCCACTCGTTCGGAGAATCATCATCAACTTCATTTATCCTAAGCGGTTTCTCCTTAGCTCGAAAGCTTGATATCCTCTTCGATTTCCGAGATTCCATGGTACCTTTGAAATTGATAGAAAAGGATTATGGAATTCGATTCTCCTTAAAATTTGAGTGAGGATTGGTAAAAGAAACTTTCCAAAAACCCTAATTTAAAGTATTGGAGAATTTGGTCCCAATCTATCTTCAAAAGGTTGAAGAAGAAGAATCGTAGGGTTTTGATCCAAAAAGCTAACCTTTACCTTTTTATATTTGTTTCTGGGGTCCAACGGGTTTCTGTAAAGTCCAAAATTTAAATCAGAAGAGATTTTTGAAAACTTACCTTGGATTGCTGATATGCTCAAATTAACCCACAGACCTACTCTCTCAAATTAAGAGATCATTGTAGTACTTAGGGATCGAATCCACATGGACTGTGTTACACAATAGGTGTTCAATTGTCAGATTAAGCTAAACCAAAAAGATATAAAGTAAATAACAAATCGCAGGAAGTAAATAAATCGAGGTTATAAACCATCAGAGAAAGCGTTAGACCCATGGTATTCTCAGGAAATCTGGAATGATGAATGAATGATTAGTCAGGATAAATTAAGAACATGTTCTAGAACTCAAACACGAATGTAAAGCCATCCAACTCCCGCTGTGAAAGCTATGTAAACCTAGAAACAGAATCCCAAATCCCTTTGTGAATTCTAAGAATCTAAGTCAGCAATTAAATCAGGTTCAATATGTTCACAAAGACCCTAAACCAAATCCCTTTGTGAATAGGAGTGTTTGCTCAACAAAGATAGGATCAGGTAATCAATTTCACTCCCGTGATAACTAATGAACCTAAGTTCAAATTCCAGGTAGCTAATCTAGAATAAGCATTAAGAACAATCTAAGATGAAGAACAATAAGATAAACAATCCTTAACTAATCAATCCATTCAATCAAACCATCAAACCCTTATGAGAAACTCTAAATCTAACAGGTGAATTACTCAGACATAATCAAAGTAAAAGCAGAAGAGATAGAATAAATCATCATTAGATAACCAATAGAAGAATCAACACGGGTTCACAATCAGAACTTGTAGAAGAACATGAACAGAAAGATCTCCCCAAAGCTCTCTTCTCCTAAAACCTAAAACAATGTATGGATATCTATTTTAAAACTCTAAAAACATTATTTATACAGGCTAGGGTAGTCACAAGCTTCATTAGGTCAGTCTTAGGAATCCAAACTTCACTTGGAATCGAATTGGGTTTGAAATCTCGAACTGCTTATGTTTGCACGATCCATGTCGAGATCGACACGGATAAGTTGTGTCGATCGACACAGCCTCCGTTTCTGGACAGTAACTGGAGCAAATCTTCATTAGTCTTCAAACTTCATAGAAAGCTCCAATTTGATCCATTTTGGTTCCTTTTGCTCTAAATAAGCTCCAAACGTATCTTAACCTGTCAACACACTGAAACATTACGAAAACACTAGAAAAACTCTCAAAACTAATCCTAAAGAATAGATAAAACAGGTAAAATATGGGATATATCAACTCCCCCAGACTTAGCTCTTGCTTGCCCTCAAGCAAAACGAATACTAAACCTGTGGAAAGAGGTTTGAAAACACGAAAACTCACCTTTGCCTTTGAATGCCTTGCCATGATCATTCGAACCAAATCCATATTCCTTAACAAACAAGTCAAAAACGAACAACCATGTACTTCTCCCCCTAAATCACAATGAAACCAAGAAACATACCAAAATTCCACAACATTCATCATAAAAGCCCTCATCGACGGGTCTCATCAATGTAACCAGTGCACCAGAACCTTCCAGACTCATTCTTGTACTATACCATGATAGACAAAACATTTCCAACGCAAAATAACCTTACTTTCCCCAGACTTATTCATTTACACATTCTTGTTTCTTTTTATTCTTTTCTCTTTTTTTTTTTTAGCTTTCTTTTCAAACTTCAGGGTGTAGGTGAATAATGGAATCATTGATTCTCATCTACCCTCACTTCCAAACCCTACGCGATCAATCCACACTCAAGATCGAATAATGGGGTCATTGGTAATTTACCTACCCCTCTCACTTGCAGGATATCCTCTCGTATTTTATAAGCAATTTTTTTTAGAGAAATCATTAAATGATAGAACTTTAGAATAGGGAAAGGGTTACCATTGTTTTTCATGTAAGTCATCAGGTATGAACAAGGAGTCAAGCGCTAAGAAACACTAACCACATCAATGAGGTAAAAAGAAGAGCTCAGAAATTGGCTCCAGCTTTAGTGGATCCTGTTGGGAAATTGGTTGCCTCTGGTTCACCGCTCAATCATTGGATTTTTCATTAGTCGGAATCAGACTTAATCTGTAGCATTAGTCAGCCAGGCAAAACACAGAAGAAAAGGATCATAGTTTTCAACCTAATTTTGACTCAATAAAACACAAAAGAAAAGAATCAAATGGTTAGTAGAAAATCAAAAACCAAAATAAAGAAAAATACGTCAGTCTTTTCCTCCCCAGACTTAAGTAACACTGTCCCCAGTGGTAAAAAGTCATAGGATTGGAAAGAAAAAGAAATAAATTAGATATAAATGAAAATCAAAAGAAAAAGAAAAACTCACAAGTGGATTGCCTCCCACTAAGCTCTTGTTTTCAGTCATTAGCTTGACTGTGTCGGGACTCAGGTGTCAGGTGGATCAGAAAGCGGCAATGAATGCTTCTGAGAAATATGTCTCCTAATCCATGGTGGCTTATAAACATTAGGTGCAGGAGATCTACCAAGAAAGTGAGGAACAACAGGAGAAGGGTGGGACGGAGGTATGGGTGGTATACTTCTTTTTCCTGCAACATCATCAAAAGAAGTAACAAGCCCTCTACGAAAATCTCGTTGCTTGGATAAGTGCAAAGCAGTATTTGTACCTTTAAAATTTTTATTGATGATGGGAGAAGGTTTGGGTAAAGGAGATGCGTACTTTGGCTTTTCTCGAGGTGTGGGAAGTGCAAGATGAGGAGCTTTATGTCGTGGAGCAGCCGTCGGACTTGCATCATTGAGAATATCCAGTGAAACAGCTTTTTCTAAGGTATCTGGCTCTGCACGTCTGGGGTGTCGATCGACACAAGACATTCGTGTCGATCGACACACTGTTTCTGCAAGCTCAATATCAGAACGTTTTCTGCAACGTATCTCACTCAAATCCTCAAGCTTAGAAGCTTGCTTACTAGAACTCAACTTGTCGACATAGCTAGAAACAATGTCATCAGAAATCACGACAGAGAAAGCCTTACCATCAATGGTGGGTGCCTTTCTTAGCTTGTTCATGTCAAAATCCATGACCACATCACCCAAATCAAGTGGTAACTTCCCATTTCTCACATCTATCTTGGCACCAACTGTAGCCAAGAAAGGGCGTCCTAAAAGCAAAGGATTTGTGGGTTCTCTAGCATATGTCAAGACCACAAAGTCTGTAGGAATCACGCAGCCTCCAACTTTCACTGGAACATCCTCTAAAATACCTTTAGGAAGTCTTTGGGATCAATCAGCGAAGGAAATGGAGATCGTGGATTGCTTGAAAGCAGTCATCCCTAGTCTAAAGCAACGAAGAGAGGAATCAGGTTGATACTCGAACCACGATCACATAGAGAATGTGTAAACCTCTTTGTGGAGATAGAGCAATCGATTACAAAACGTCCTGGATCAGGTAACTTCTCCGGAAGTCTTTTCTGAATTCTCGCCTGTCACGCGGGTGACCCGGGTTCGATCCCCGACAACGGCGCCAAAATTTCATATGCTCAAATTAACCCTCAGAGCTACTCTCTCAAATTAAGAGATCATTGTAGTACTTAGGGATCGAATCCACAGGGACTGTGTTACACAATAGGTGTTCAATTGTCGGATTAAGCTAAACCAAAAAGATGTAAAGTAAATAACAACTCGCAGAAAATAAATAAATCGAGGTTGTAAACAATCAAAGAAAGCGTTAGACCCAGGTTATTCTCAGCAAATCAGGAATGGTGAATGAATGATTAGTCAGGATAAATTAAGAACAGGTTCTAGAACTTAACCACAAATGTTAAGCTAACCAACTCCCGCTGTGAAAGCTATCTAAACCTAGAAACAGAATCCCAAATCCATTTGTAAATTCTAAGAATCTAAGTCAGCAATTAAATTAGGTTCAATATGTTCACAAAGACCCTAAACCAAATCCCTTTGTGAATAGGAGTGTTTGCTCATTAAAGATAGGATCAGATAATCAATTTCACTCCCATGATATTAGGACTATTTGCTTTACTTAGTGATTTACAGGTCTAAAGAGAGAATATTGGAAAAGAAAGGATTTTGGATCAAATAAGAGTGCAAATGGGCTAAGCATGAAGAAGTCGACCAATTGTGAAGAAATGAAGGAGGATCGACCGATCCACATCAAGGATTGATCGATCCCTGAAGATTTGTGGCCCACGATTGAAGAGGCGGCAGAACCGACCAACCAGGCCCATGGACCGTTCGATCCAATCAAAGGCTTTGGCCCAAGACGAAAAGACGGTGGGATCGACCGATCCACACCGAGGATCGATCGATCCCCGCTTGCCGACTCTCCAAGGATTTCCATTTTTCTTCTTTCCATTTTCTCTTCTCTTTTCTTTTTGCGGCCTCTCTCCCTTTACTATATAAAGAGGGGCTCGCCTCTTGTAATCATACACAATTCATTCTCTCCCTTTTAGAGTTTGTAAGAGATTCACATCTCAATACACTCTTAGTTTTATTTTATAAAGATGTCTCTTTATAGTTTCATCTTTGTTTTTATTTTTATGCTTGAGTAGTTTCCTTATTAGGCTCGGGTTACGCTGAAGGGATGTGACCGATTATTAGGTTGTTAGTTTGGGAATTTATTTTTTAGTTCTTCTTCTAATGTTATTCTTAATGCTTAAGGCCTCAAAAGGAAAACAAGAGAGAAAATGGAAAAAGTGAAAAATGGAAAAACTTGGAGAAGAGGGAAGCAGGGATCGATCGATCCTCGGTGTGGATCTGTCGATCCCACCGTCTTTTCGTCTTGGGCCAAGGCCTTTGATTGGATCGAACGGTCCATGGGCCTGGTTGGTTCGTTCTGCCGCCTCTTCAACCGTGGGTCGCAATTCTTCACCGGATCGATCGATCCTTGGTTCGGATCGGTCGATCCTCCTTCATTTCTTCACGATTGGTCGACTTCTTCGTGCTTAGCCCATTTGCACTCTTATTTGATCCAAAATCCTTTCTTTTCCAATATTCTCCTTGTAGACCAGTAAATCACTAATCAAAGAAAATAGTCCTAATATCTATCTAATATAGGTTAGTTGACTCAAAATACAATCCTAAAACATAGACTAAAAACGATAAAAATAAGACTCATCAATTCCCCTAGACTTGAATCTTTGCTTGTCCTCAAGCAAGAACAATCCGAAATCTTAAAGGGAAAGGTTTGAAAACGGGAACTTACAACTTCTCGAGAATCTCCATACATCTTCCATGAATCCATCACTCAAAGGTTTGAGCTTACAACATGTACTAACCATTGGCTTAGCAACTCTCCGTACTAGTGTCCCGAGATCTCAAGGAAGCTCCAAAATCTCCATTGTTGACTCCCTACGTTCATTCTTTTCAAGCCTGCGGTCTCAACGAGGGAGTATCGATCAAAGATCGCGTAGACGCTTACCTTCTTCTAGCTTCCAAGACATTCTTCTTATGGTTCCTTTCCTTCTCTTCTCTTCTATTCTTTTGAGATCGATTCCTCCCTACTTTTCTAGGGTATTTTATTTTTTTTCTATCGATCTCCTTTCTTTTAGCCCGAGGTTGGTTTTCATGAGTCCGAAGTATGCAAGGGGGTAACCACACATCCCTCGGCCCACTTCTTTGTTTACCACATCCCTTTTCTTTTCTTTTTCTCTTTTTCTTCTTTTTCTTTTTCTTTTTCAGGAGAAGAGAGAGGAATCCATACTTTTTCGAAGTTATGCGCGTCTTGGAGAGCTTGAATCAGAGGTCGTGTTCGATGTATACCAAGCCCCAAGTTGAGAAGATTAAGTCCAATTAACGTCTTATCCAGGGTGGAGTTAACGCCGGGTCAATCGGATTTCCAAGAGATAGGGACTTCTAGTGAGTTGTTCGGCTAATAGCGTTCCAATCTTCGACTCTTCAAAAAGATAGTCATGACGGATAGTAGAAGATATTAGTACGAACACACGATTCACAAAAGAAGTGCCAAGTTCCAAACCATTTTGACTCAATAAAACGACACAAATAAAACAAAAATAAAAAATAAAAATGTTAGCACAATAGTCACAATATCCCCCTAGACTTACTTCACACCATCTCGGTGTGTAAGAAAAATCAAAGAAAGAAAAATGCAACTCATAAGAAATACAATGTCAGAAAACATGAACGGATCGATCGATCCCGAAGGGAGATCGGTCGATCCTACCGTTAGTAACACAAATCCAAATACATAAGTTTAAAAGGAAACTAAAAATATAGTACAGAGGATAGAACCAGTGAAGAGGGATCTAATGAGACGGTGGAGTGTCGCGAACGCCTGCCTTCCGCCTGGTGCGGATACGGAAGTCATCCTGCACGCTAGTCTCTGAATCATCATGGCTAGAGGATGAGTGCCATGTAAGGGAGCGGCCAGAAGGGTCTGAAGAGTACTCCTCATCATCATTGCGGACAGCAGAAATGCGAGCAAAGGCATCGACCTCAGGATCAGCCTCGTGTACAGGAGTAGGCTCGCGTGGAGGCGGCGGTGGTGGTGGTGCAACGCAGCAAAGCCAAGAAGCAATCTTTGTCAGCAGGGTGTTGTTCTTCTTGGTCGTCTCGCAAACCCAACGCTCCACCTCTGTAGTCGGCTCCGGTGGATCCGTAGCGATGTAAGCGCTCACGTCAAGCTCAAATGGAGGTATCTGGCCGGAGAATGGCTAAAATGGCGGTGGCTGAGATGCAGAAGGCTTAGAAGGGTCAGCCTCATTAGTGCGTCAGGTGCGTGCTGCTCTCCGGACACCACTAGTCTTCGGCGGGATAGGTCTCTCGCAAAGCGCCCCAGCAAGCGGATCAAAGGCAATGTTGCCTGGAATAGCAAGAGATGTCAAATCAATGCGGGGCAGGCGAATGTACCTATAGACCCCGTCAGAACCCTAGAAGCGGTAGACTAGCGAGTGGCGGATGAGAATCTCGCTGGCATAGAGGTGCTCCCGATCAATGAATCGCGCCTTGCTTTCCGGTAAGGGGCGCGTGATACCAAAACCGCAGAAAGCCATAATGGGGGTCACCATACTACCAATGGTGATGACCTTCTTCGAGGATCTAAGGGCGTTGTTGCGCACCTGGATGAACTCCTGGCCGAGCAAAGCGGCGAAGTTGACGCGATGCGTCTTGTTGTAGTTTGCCGAGACATGATCGGTGATGAACGGGTGGAGCCCATAGAAGCACATGGCGAGCTCTGGTAGCTTCAGAGTACTCATCTCCGCGCGGGCGAAAATGGTACTACTCATGAATCGAACAGCGAGGCGGAGCATCGGACTGCGGATCAGTGCCTGCTTGGCACCCCGCGAGACATAGTCACCAGACCCAAAGGTCTGCCAGAAATCAGAAGCATCGGTGACTCTATCAAACTTGGCCTTCTCCCTCCTCGGAAAACCATAAAGATCGCAGAGCTGGCTAAGCGTGATGGTAAAGGGTTTCTTGGCGAGGAAGAAGGAGATAAACCCGTCGGTAGCATCAAGTGGATCCGTCGGGAAATGGAGCTCCACTGTGGCTAGGAACTCAGATGCGGCATCAGGGAATAGGGGCCATTGCTTCTCATGGAAGCTGCCAAAACCGGCGTTGCGCATAAATGCCAAAACATCATCAAGGATGCCCAGCGCACTCAGGACATCGGTCTCCAGGAACCGTGTGGGCTCAAACTTGCAAGCTCGGAGCGCGGTGGTGTCTTTGTGGTTCTTGGTGGTCCATTCTCTTTCTCCGGTGATAGGTTCTTTGCCGCTGCGTCTTTGTCTAGGAGCCATTTCCTGCAAACAGAAAACACTCAAACACAAATTAGAACAATTCACAAAGTTTAACAAAAATCAAAATGATTTTAGAAACTCATATGAACAAGCAGCGCAACAACAACATCCAATTAAACATAAAATCGAAAATTTTATCGCACTCGCGAAATGCAAAACAGAAAAATCGATACATGTAATGGCATTAAACTCAAACAACCAGCAAACAATTTCTCCCAAGCTCCATCGATCATATCTAAGTATCAACCATCGATTTTTACATGCATATCAACCAAAAATCGGAAATTTTCAACATGTAAAGCAAAATCGACCAAGTGTAACCGTTCTAGCAGCTCTATAACCAGTCTAGCAACCTAATGTGATCAAATTCCATAACAAATGATGAAGAACTAAGGTTTTCCTAAAGGGAAAGAGAAAACCCGAAATCCTCCATGCACCATAAATTTTCGAAATTTTTACCTTGATCAATCGAGGCTGGGTATAGGTGGATCATATAGAGCACAAAAAACTAGACAAATCACACCAAAGAATGGCCAAAATCGATGGAGAATTGAGAGAGAAAATGAAGCTCAAAGATGGAGAGGGAGTGTAACAATGGTGGCGAGAATGGGGAAGAAGAAGGAGGGGTCGATCCCTAAATCGACATTGGCCTCCAAAAACCGGTTTAAACCAGTTTGAATTAAGTTGCAAACCGATTCAAACGGGAAAACCTAATTTTTTTTCGAAATACCTGAGTCGGGATCGATCGATCCCTGGTGCAGATCGGTCGATCCCGAGGCTTCTGTCCCTCGGTTCGTTTTCCAGGCCAGACCGATCGATCTCCACAGCGGATCGATCGGTCCTAAGTGTCTGATCGCCAAAAATTCGCATCTTAATGCGTCTAGAACCTATTCCTGAAACACTTAGGAATTCATTGATCCACTAATTAAATATCCTCAAATATAAATAGTCTTAAACTTAAAAATCAAAAGAAACAAAAACCAAAAGCTCAAAACATAATAGTTAGTACAAAAGCATCGGGTTGCCTCCCGGAAGCGCTTGTTTTAAGTCTATAGCTTGACTTTCCTTCTGCTAGGCTTGTGTTTGGGAGCGAGTAATTGGACCTAGCTCTCTTGAGATGCGTACGCTGCGTTCTTCCTCTTGGATACGAATGGGCCTAAACGCATTCTCTCTTGGTGTGATGTGATAGAAAACCCTTCTATCGATGTTGGTGAAGCATACTCGCTGATTTGGAGAATTGATGACAGCTCCGACTGTGTTCAAGAAAGCTCTTCCGAAGATGACTTGTCGACGCTTCCCGGGCACATCTACAACCTTGAAGTCCGTGGGGACGTACACATCTCCAATGCGCACCATCTCGTTGCGGAGCTCTCCTCTTGGCACCACTATGGACTCGTCAGCCATGTAAAGATTTGAAGTGGATGGATAGCAATCGGTGATTCCACATCAAGAAGCGATGGCGGTGGGGATCACACTTGTTCCGGCTCCGGAGTCGCAAAGGCAATTGTAAACCGAAGTACCATTGATAGCACATGGGATTACAAAGCATCCGGGATCTTCCATCTTAGGAAGGCATCTCCTCTCCGCGTTTCTTTCTCATGCCCTATAGAAGTGTGCTTCGATGGAATAGAATGGTTCTCTACTTCTCCAAAAGCACTTTTGCAAACAAGGATACTTGAACCAAGATTCGTCAAAACTATAATCATCCGGCACCATCTTTACTCGCATCTCGAACATGTTGAGATCATGTGGATGAATCTCATCTCTTCTTGATTCTCGTCGGCGGGAAAACATGGAGGATTGCAAGTACAATTCCTCTTGACTTTTGGATAAGGCCATTGGCGATTTACATGCTTGCGAGGCGTCCTCTTCATCACAACGAACACATCGGCAAAGTTAGATCCCAAACGATTTGCTTCAAGCACCGGATAATAGGCCACATCCTTGTCGATCTTAGTGAAGGTCATCTTGGGTTCTTCGAGGTCAAACACGGCTCCAACCGTGGTCAAGAAAGCGCGTCCCAAGATTAGAGGAGTTTCGGATCCTCCACTCATTTCCACGACATGGAAATCGGTGGGCACTATGTGGTTGCCAATGCGCACTTCCACGTGTCCTATGAAGCCTTGAGGGGTTGTTGTGGACGCATTCGCAAACTTTAATGAGCACTTAGAGGTCTCCATCCCTTGGAGATCAAGCCTACGGACGGTTGCCATTGACATGACATTCACGCTTGATCCCGAATCACACAGGGAATTAGTAAAGACTTCTCCATCAATCGAACATGGCACCACAAACTTGCCCAAATCTTCAAGTTTCTTCACTTTGACAAGCATTGGATTTCTAGCCTCCTTCCTCTTTGCTAGCTAAGCGTCAACTTCTGCAGCATCTTCAGTGCCATCAATGACATCCTTGCAGATCTTTTTCAAGAACGGGAGATCCCATAAAGCTTCGGAGAACGTAGCTTCTTTAGTCAACTCACCAATGATGCTCTTGAATCGGTTATACTTTGTCTCGTCAATCTTGGTCTTAGGCACCACTGGATAAGGGCTCTGAGGCTTGTAGAGAAGTACATCAGTCTTAGCTACGAAGTTTGCATCGCCCTCATTCGAAAATGAGCTGGAAGCGCTTGAAATTGCAGAACGGATCGATCGATCCAAGGGAGGATCGGTCGATCTGACCTCTCGGGTCAGCAGAGTGAAACCAACAGGAGGATCGGTCGATATGGGCAGGAGATCGGTCGGTCCTGGCTTCTGAAAACTCGAGATACCACCAAATGCACCGGTCTTGAAGCTCGCATTGACTCCAGAATGAGCCATGACAGCATTGCAAGCTTCTTTTCCTTTGGAGCTAGAGGCCATGGATGAAACCCTTTTGTCTAATGAATCAACCCTTGTCGCCAAAGAGGTGAACTTCCCATTTAGATTACCATACATCCCATCGATCTTAGCATTAATCTCAGATGCACTCTTTTGGTCACTCTCAATTAGAGAGTGCATCATCATCTCCAGCTTGTTGTCCAGAGGAGCTGCCGGTTTGGGCGGGTAGTTAGTGAATCCCGACGGCTTCGCTTGTTGGCGTGGGGGATACACCATGTCTTGGGGATTCTCCACGTTGTTGTTGCGATAGGACAGATTGGGATGGTTCCGGTAGTTAGGATTGAAACCACCACGATAACCTCCAACGTAGTTAAGCTCTTCCAAGACTTCATCTTCTTCTCCTCCACAAACTTGCACCGGTTGTTGTTCACGCTCAAGAAGAAGGTTCACCTTCTACGTGAGGTCCATAAGCGCATCAGTCTCAATTGCTTTCACCTTAACCGACCGGTCGTACTTCGGAGCGTGGTAACTATTGCTCCGTGCCAAATTCTCGATAAGTGTCGTCGCTTGTGCCACCGTGTTGGTTGAAAAGTCTCCCTTGCTTGCCGTGTCAAGAGCCATTTGGTATTGGGTGTCAATACCGCCATAGAAAGTGGTCATGAGGCTTTCTTGAGTGTAACCGTGATGGGGGCAGTCCTTCACGTATTCTTTGAATCGTTCCCAAGCTTCATTGAAAGTTTCAGTAGCCCTTTGCTTAAAGGAAACAATTTGGTTCCTCATACGTGCTGATCGGGCCTTCGTGTAGAAGTGGTTGAGGAACTTAGCTCGACACTCTTCCCAAGTGGTTATGGAACCGGGCTCCAACATCTTAAGCCATCGCAACACCTTATCCGCAAGTGAGAATTTGAACAACGTCAGCCTCAGATAGTCGTAGGGTACTCCATTGGCTTTCGTGGTATTGCACAATGCTTCAAAAGCCTCGATGTGGTCCATCGGGTTCTCCGTGGGCAAGCCGTTAAAGCAACGGTTTTGGACGAGGTTGATGAAGCTATACTTGATCTCATAGTCCTGACGAGTGGGATTCGGAGGACGAAGCGCAGACCTATTAGCATAGAATCGATCCGGTGTATCTTGCTCGCCAAGTGTACGAGCAGGACGTGCAGCAGCAAGAGGATCGATCGGTCCAGGTGGTAGATCGATCGATCTGGCAACACGAGGATCGTTCGGTCCAAGAATTAGACCGACCGGTCCGGCAGCAGCAGGTTGGACATGTGGAGGATTGTTCCCTCCTTCAGCAGTGGGAAGAATAGGTGGATTAGCTCCTTCTGGTTGCACATCTTGAGGATTCATCTCGGCAGACTTGGTAGCCTTCCTTTTACTTCGTTCCAAACGTCCAAGTTCTTCGTTAGAGAGTGCAACTAAATCGGTAGCCTTGTGGCTTCTCAATTGCATGCACCTGAAGTCAAAAACAGAAAAATAATTAGTATAATGCAGAAAATAAAAATCTTAGACTAAATTCAATTCTAAATCTCTAAAGGTATCTATTGGTCCCCAGCAACGGCGCCAATTTGATCTCTTCCTAAACGGATGAACAAATAAAAACCTATCATACACTATACCGGATCAAAACGGTAATCATAGTAGTACTTTAGGGTCGAATCCACAGAGACCAGAGATACACTTTAAATCAATAGATTAAATTAAGATAAGACAAACTAAGTAAGAGTCTTTCTAACAACCTAACGATAAAAATAAATAAGCAAACAATAATAAAAGAAGTATTAGGCATAGGGAGACCATCCAGGGTGTGACAAAACAATTAAGTCAATTAACAGGAAATATTAAGATACGTTCTAGAACTCAATTCACAATGGTAAGGTACATCGATTCTCACGCCAATACCTACTTAGCAATATTTAGAGAACGCTTTACGCTAGGCTTCCCTAATTAAAACTAGCATTAATAACAAGATCGATATGTTCACAAGATATCAAACGAGAGCTTTGCGCTTGCCAAGTTATGAAATCTTGCTCCCCTAGTGTTGATTCCAGCGACTAAACATCACCTAAGATCTTAGAACAACTTAGCTACTCAAGCTCTAAGCATTAAGAACAACAATAGGAAAAGAACTATAAATTAAATTCCCAAACTAACAACCTAATAATCGATCACATCCCTTCAGAGAAACCCTAGCCTAATAAGGAAACTACTCAAGCATAAAAATAGAAACAAAGATGAAACTAAAAAGAAACATCTTTAAAATAAAACTAAGAGTGTATTGAGATGTGAATCTCTTACAAACTCTAAAAGGGAGAGAATGAATTGTGTGTGATTACAAGAGGCGAGCCCCTCTTTATATAGTAAAGGGAGAGAGGCCGCAAAAGGAAAACAAGACAGAAAATAGAAAAAGTGAAAAATGGAAAAACTTGGAGAAGAGGGAAGCAGGGATCGATCGATCCTCGGTGTGGATCGGTCGATCCCACCGTCTTTTCGTCTTGGGCCAAGGCCTTTGATTGGATCGAACGGTCCATGGGCCTGGTTGGTTCGTTCGGCCGCCTCTTCAACCGTGGGTCGCAATTCTTCACCGGATCGATCGATCCTTGGTGTGGATCGGTCGATCCTCCTTCATTTCTTCACGATTGGTCGACTTCTTCGTGCTTAGCCCATTTGCACTCTTATTTGATCCAAACTCCTTTCTTTTCCAATATTCTCCTTGTAGACCTGTAAATCACTAATCAAAGCAAATAGTCCTAATATCTATCTAATATAGGTTAGTTGACTCAAAATACAATCCTAAAACATAGACTAAAACGATAAAAATAAGACTCATCATTTGGAACGAAGAAGAAGGGCAAACTCCGAACCAGCTGAGATAAATCCCCAAGACGTGCTACCAGAAGGAGTTAACCCACCACCACCAGCCTTGCTTGAAGGAGGGAACAATCCTCCGAATGTCCTGCCTGCTGCTGCCGGACCGGTCGGTCTACAAGTCGGACCGGTCGATCCTCGTGCTGCCAAACCGATCGATCCTGCTGCTGGACCGGTCGATCCTCTTGCTGCTGCACAACCTGTTCGTACGCTTGGCGAGCAGGACACACCGGATCGATTCTACGCAAACCGGTATGCGCTTCGTCCTCCGAACCCCACGCGTCAGGACTATGAGATCAAGTACAGCTTGATCAACCTGGTCCAAAACTGATGCTTTAACGGTTTATGATGGGGCTGGAATTAGCCTTACGAATTTCACCTAAACGAATCTAGGTTTTTAACCTTAGGTGACAAGAATTGATGGGGTTGCAAGTGCACAACCTATCGCTTGTAGTACTTAAGGGTCGATCCACAGGGACTATGAGTGCACGACGAGCTTGAGGAAGAGGATAGGCTAAGACGAAATAAGAAAAGGGGTTTTTATAATTTCTAACTAAATAAATAAAAGCAAACGTTGGGCAGTCTGGGATTTCCCAGAGTTTTACGGTTCTCACAACATAAAGAATGCAAAGATATGATCGTTAATGAATCTCCAACTACAAACACTAATATGAAGCAACCCACGTTCGTTTGATTAAATCCTAAATTCCATAGACCCGACAGTGTCCGCAGTCACCCTCTTTTAGGAGGCATGGAATCAGCATTAAGAACAAGTTCGATAAGTACACGAAGTCTACCCCTATCTCAAGCACATAGGAGTATAAGGTCGTTCGGCTTCTAGGCTAGGTCCGATTCAATCGCCATCTCAAATACCATATGCATCAAGGTGTACAGTCTCTCAGCATTACGTGTTATAATAAACCTAGAAGAGAGAAACATGAAATAAACGAATATTGAATCTAGCAACCTAAAGCGATCGAACCGCTAATCCCCTTCGAATCACCCCATAAACCCAACAAACAAGAAACTACTTGCACATATTAGGATTAATCATCAAGACAAGAATGAAAACAATCATAACCAGCAACGTATGAATAGATCTATATAAAACAAAGAAGGTTCAGAGGTTCTCTCTCAGTAACAAGTATAGAGATTGAAGATCTTCTCCTAAACAAAAGTAAAAGCAAAGAAACGAAAAGATAAAGGAACTCAGAGAAGTTAACGAAGAGAGACGCGTGGCGAGACGTCCAAAGGACGCTCTCCAGGTCTTCTTGCTGCTTCTCCAAGGCGGCTGGTCGCGAATCAGGCGTCTACTCTCCTTCTCTTTCTAAGCACCCGCCTAGGGCGGCTCCCCTTAGCACACCCTCGGCCACCTCACGAGCATATCCAAACCCTAGGGCTTAGATGTGTATTTATAGTGCTAGGTGCTCAGAATTAGGGTTAGGGTTTCCTTCCTCGAGTTAGATTCATGGGCCAAACGAACCGGGCTTTATGTTGCACTTCTTGGGCTTCGAAGCGGCTAAAAAACAACAGGTCTTGGCCGCACACACGGGCTCCCATCGTGCGGTGGTAAGGCACTTGGCCGTGCGGCTGGACAGGTCGGTCTTCAAACGATCATAACTTCTGATTGACAACTCGGATTTGGTAGATTTCACTTGGAGGTGAATCTTAACTCTTTAAGCTTTCCAATGACACCAAGATCTACCAATTTTGTTCACGAGAAGGTCTTCAACGAATGCCAAACTTCTGATGGTCCGAAACTGTCCTGCAAAGTCCTTTTGCTCCCTTTTGGTCCCTTTTTACCTAAAACCTGTAAAACCTCTTCGTTCTTGCAAATACTAAGTTATTGGCTTATTTGCATTAGAAATGCATCTAAACCTTATTAAAACACTTTTAAAACCATAGCTAAAATGGGCGAAAATCCCATGTTATCAACTCCCCCAGACTTAAACTTTGCTTGTCCTCAAGCAAACAAGAAAGTAAAGCAATGAAAGAGAGGTTTAAAAACGCGGGAACTAATCTCCTATCATCAGAGACCGTGGGCTAAACGATGTCTTGAGGATTCCTAATAACAAAAACTCAAGTTAGAACATTCTCACCATAGTCCCACAACTTTCTCGACTCTAATCCGTCGACTCCATACCTACAAAAGAACTCAGACTTCACGTCAATCAACTCTCTACATTCATTAAAATTGGCGTGGCTCTCTCATTCAAAGGATATCATTCATGGTAGACGGCGCTTGGTATTGGGAGGCATTTAGTGTTTAGGGATGGAGTTAAGAGTGGTTAGGGTTACCGGTCAATAGCGAAAATGCAGGATATTATGCAAAACCGCAAGAAGGAATAGACCAGTTGATGTCCACGGTTTTCAACCCTTCTTCACTCGACTCTTCTTCTTCCTCCTGAGACTCCCCCAGACTTAGATTTTTCTGTGGGTCTCTACCGCTCGTCTTTTCTTTTGAATGGTTCCTTGCACTCCTATTTATCCTTTTCCGCGCCCCTGAGACAGTAGTAACCATTCCCTTTATTTTCGTTTTTTTTTTTTTTTTTTTCTTTTTTTTTTTTTTTTAGAACAGGCTTCCATGAATTCTAAAGTATGCCCGGTTGTAGCTGCACATCCCTTGGCTCACTTCCGCGGCTTCCGTAAAGTCCAAACTGTGCCCGGTTGTAGCCGCACACCCCTTGGCTCGCTTCTGCCTTCTCTATTCTTTCTTTCTCTTTTTTTTCGAAAAGGGAAAGTGGTACACTAATCTCAAGAGTTCACGTATTGTACCTTTAGTTCGTGGATCCAATAGGCTGCTTTGGTTCCTCTTTATCTCAACTCTCTGCGTCGACACCGGCTTTCTTTAGTCCTTTATCTTCTTGATTGAAAACCGCGTCGTTCCTCTCTCTCCGGCGTTTTTGCACATAACTGCTAGAACAGGAAAGAAAAGAGAGTGCATGAGCACTGAAATGAGGTTAAGGTTAAGGGTGGGAACCACTAAAAATGAGTGGCCATTTAGGATCATCGAAAAAGATTGGTAAAAAGATGGTGTGATGTCCTGAATGTATCCGCTCGTTTCCCTGATCTAACACCTAGAATAAGAGAGAATTAAAGTCAGGTTAAAGTCCAAATAAAATAGAGTTAACGTCAGCTCCAACTGAATCTCCGCAGGATGAAATGTTCGGGGAGCGATCCGGCTGTGGTTTTCTGGGTATTGTCCGCTCTAAGTGAATCCTGCAAAAGTTTTCACTCAGAAAATGATTTAGAACACTTTAATGGTCGTAATCAAATTCAAAAGAAAATGATTACTCATTATTTGATAGGGTCCTAATTCCCTACTAATTTTGAAAAATTCAGTATTGATGTAAAAAATGGAAAATTTCGCAAGTCAACAAAAAGAAAGTAGGATGTTAGTAAAAGATGGAACATCTTCCCCCCCCCCAGACTTAAATCGAACCATCCTCGGTGAGGAAAGATGATAGTAAGAATGTGGAAGTGAAAGTTTAAAGTTTCAGAACAATATCACCTTGCGTGGTAGAGATGGAATGGCGGATAGGTTGGTATCTCCCCCAGACTTGAATTGTTGCCAATTCTCCTCTGTTGGTGATGGTGGTGGTGGTGCAGGGTTTAATTGAACTTCGTATTCTCCTCTTCACTTGCTTGTAATCTCATGAACTTGTTTAGGGTTCAATCGAATTTCTCTGTATAATCTCCTTTTGTATTTTCTTGTTACAAAACCTAAAACCATCAATAATGAATTAGAAAACCAAAAACCAAAATAATATCCTAATATAAATAGATAGATAGATATAGGTATATAGATGAATTGGTATGGTAGTGAACGCGTGAGATGCGTTTGGAAGTGACGCGGGACGAGACGGTGTGAAGAACATGGCCGGGACGGATGGTTGGGCTGTCGCGGGTTGGAGATCCGATCTTGAGGTGGCTTGGGACCGCGGGTTGTGACCCGTGCAAGCGGTCGTTTGGCCTGATCGTTGTTCCCGGACTGACCCGTCCGTCGAGTGCAGGCCGCATGCTTGGCCCTTGACCATTGGGTCAATGGCCTCTCCGTCACGGACCGGTGACTCGGCTATGCGGCAGGGGTTGGGTCGCCAGATCTTATAGACCCTTCCATGTGGCGACTTTATTTCCCTGATGCATTGGTGCCTTAGTCAATAGTCCTCGTTGTTGCGGTTCCAAACAAGTTTCCTTCTTCCCTCTTTCTTTTGCTTCCTAAATTAGAAAATTGGGGCAAAGACAAGAAACGCATCAAAGCATAAGGCATAAACAAAACCGAAAACTAAAAATCAAAAACATAACCTAACGTTGCTTCTTTATAGTCATTAGCTGGACGATATTTCCTCCCGGAATGGGGATCCAATGATTTGAAGGCTTTGTGGATCAGCTGTTGGAGAAGAACGGATTGGTCGGGTCGGATTGGTAGTTCCTTGGTCCGTCTGTACCGTCTTCTTGTTCCTTCGATATCTTCCTGCTCAGAACTCGAAATTGAGCTCTGAGACCTATTTTGCAAACTAGAGACTTAGACTTAGACTCATCAACTAGTTCCTTGTGGTTCGTTCTCAGAAAAAGTTTGAAGTCGACCCAGCTCAGCTTCGTACTCTTCTTCGATGGTTTTGGGAAAACCGTCATAACTTTCGAACCGTGATACCGAATCACGTTTTGCTTTTTCCTGAGGCTCCGTATGACTCTCTACTATTTTTCCACCGAATTTCATATTTTTCTGGGGTGATTTGAATTTTCTTTTGCTCCTTGAACCAGGACTGGTAAGCTATGTCTCTAATCTGACCAATGGACTGCCTCCCATTAAGCGCTTTTGTTTTACGTCGTTTAGCTCGACATTCTGGCCTTCTCTAGGCTCAGCTCATGGAAGAGCTTGTCTCGGGACAAGTCTTCTCTAGTCCTCTACTCCTTCCTGCGCCTTCGTCTGCTCGATCTCTTCCATGTGGTGAAAGATGTTGTTGAACTTCCGAGGGTTGGTGTCTTCGGCGCAAAAGCACAGCAGGTGGCATCGTAGGCCTATTTGGTTTTGTGGCACGAAAGCTTCTCCTTATAATTCTTTCTTGAGGTGAGACTTGTTGAAATCTTCCCACTGAAGTGATTGGTTAGATGGTCTTGAAGCTTCGTCTTTGTTGATCGACCAGAGTTCTCCTGGCCGCATGTCGAGAGCCCGACCATCCGGTGATGGTGGCTTCGACCGCGCCATCGGAGCTTGGTCATGCGGTGGTTTGGCATGTGGCCGCACCGCCAAATCTCCTCCATGCGTCCATGGTATACGATCATGATCCTCCAGAGTGATCATGTTGCATAATAAGAGCTTGGTTTCCACATATCTTTCCTCCTTTATAGAAAAACTTTTCGTGAAATTCCCATCATGAAGATGAGACAAGATCCCACTAAATTTTCCAAAGGATTTTTCCAAAAACGTGTTGTGATCAAGACGTTTTGACCTATCTCAAGGGAGACGTCGAAATTCATCTCGAGGCTTCCTGAAACAAGTAAAACTAAAAAGAAAGATCAGTAGCACAATATCTTAGACTTTATCCTAGTCCTTAACTCGTGGGCAACTCAAATAGTCCCCAGCAACGGCGCCAAAAACTTGATGGGGCTGGAATTAGCCTTACGAGTTTCACCTAAACGAATCTAGGTTTTTAACCTTAGGTGTGACAATAATTGATGGGGTTGCAAGTGCACAACCTATCGCTTGTAGTACTTAAGGGTCGATCCACAGGGACTATGAGTGCACGACGAGCTTGGGGAAGAGGATAGGCTAAGACGAAATAAGAAAAGGGGTTTTTATAATTTCTAACTAAATAAATAAAAGCAAACGTTGGGCAGTCTGGGAGTTCTCAGGGTTTCACGGTTCTCACAACATAAAGAAAGCAAAGATACGATCGTTAATGAATCTCCAACTACAAACACTAATATGAAGCAACCCACGTTCGTTTGATTAAATCCTAAATTCCATAGACCCGACAGTGTCCGCAGTCACCCTCTTTTAGGAGGCATGGAATCTGCATTAAGAACAAGTTCGATAAGTACACGAAGTCTACCCCTATCTCAAGCACACAGGAGTATAAGGTCGTTCGGCTTCTAGGCTAGGTCCGATTCAATCGCCATCTCAAATACCATATGCATCAAGGTGTACAGTCTCTCAGCATTACGTGTTATAATAAACCTAAAAGAGAGAAACATGAAATAAACGAATATTGAATCTAGCAACCTAAAGCGATCGAACCGCTAATCCCCTTCGAATCACCCCATAAACCCAGCAAACAAGAAACTACTCGCACATATTAGGATTAATCATCAAGACAAGAATGAAAAGAATCATAACCAGCAACGTATGAATAGATCTATATAAAACAAAGAAGGTTCAGAGGTTCTCTCTCAGTAACAAGTATAGAGATTGAAGATCTTCTCCTAAACAAAAGTAAAAGCAAAGAAACGAAAAGATAAAGGAACTCAGAGAAATTAACGAAGAGAGACGCGTGGCGAGACGTCCAAAGGACGCTCTCCAGGTCTTCTTGCTGCTTCTCCAAGGCGGCTGGTCGCGAATCAGGCGTCTCCTCTCCTTCTCCTTCTAAGCACCCGCCTAGGGCGGCTCCCCTTAGCACACCCTCGGCCTCCTTACGAGCATATCCAAACCCTAGGGCTTAGATGTGTATTTATAGTGCTAGGTGCTCATAATTAGGGTTAGGGTTTCCTTCCTCGAGTTAGATTCATGGGCCAAACGAACCGGGCTTTATGTTGCACTTCTTGGGCTTCGAGGCGGCTAAAAAACAACAGGTCTTGGCCGCACACACGGGCTCCCATCGTGCGGTGGTAAGACACTTGGCCGCACGGCTGGACAGGTCGGTCTTCAAACGATCATAACTTCTGATTGACAACTCGGATTTGGTAGATTCCACTTGTAGGTGAATCTTGACTCTTTAAGCTTTCCAATGACACCAAGATCTCCCAATTTGGTTCACGAGAAAGTCTTCAACGAATGCCAAACTTCTGATGGTCCGAAACTGTCCTGCAAGTCCTTTTGCTCCCTTTTGGTCCCTTTTTACCTAAAACATGTAAAACCTCTTCGTTCTTGCAAATACTAAGTTATTGGCTTATTTGCATTAGAAATGCATCTAAACCTTATTAAAACACTTTTAAAACCATAGCTAAAACGGGCGAAAATCCCATGTTATCAGTTTACCCACGGAGAACCCGATGGATCACATCGAGGCATTTGAAGCACTATGCAATACCACGAAGGCTAATGGAGTTCCCTACGACTACTTGAGGCTGAACTTGTTCAAGTTCTCACTTGAGGATAAGGCGTTGCGATGGCTCAAGATGTTGGAGCACGGTTCCATAACCACTTGGGAAGCATGTCGTGCTAAGTTTCTGAATCACTTCTATACGAAGGCCCGATCAGCACGTATGAGGAACCAGATTGTTGCCTTCAAGCAAAAGGTTACTGAGACTTTCAATGAAGCTTGGGAACGATTCAAGGAGTATGTGAAGGACTGCCCCCATCATGGCTACACTCAAGAAAGCCTCATGACCACTTTCTATGGCGGTATTGACACCCAATACCAAATGGCCCTCGACACGACAAGCAAGGGAGATTTCTCAACCAACACGGTGGTGCAAGCGACGGCACTTATCGAGAATTTGGCAAGGAGTAACAGCGATCATGCTCCTAAGTATGACCGGTCGGTGAAAGTGAAGGCTGTAGAGACGGAAGCACTAAAGGATCTCACACAGAAGGTGAACCTTCTTCTTGCACGTGAACAACAACCTATGAAGGCATGTGAGTTGGATGAAGATGAAGACTTCGAAGAGCTTAATTACGTTGGAGGTTACCGTTGTTTCAATCCCAATTACCGGAACCATCCTAACCTCTCTTATTGAAGCAACAATGTGAAGAATCCACAAGATATGGTCTACCCTCCACGCCAACAAGGAGCTTTCAACAAGCCATCTACGTTTCCTAACCTCCCACCTAAGCCAGCTGCCCCTCAGGAGAACAAGCTGGAGTCTATGATGTACTCTCTAATCGAGAACCATAAGAAGAGTGCATCCGAGATCAATGCTAAGATTGACGGGATGTATGGTGACCTTAATGGGAAATTCACAACTTTGGCGACAAGAGTCGACTCGTTGGATAAAAGGATTTCATCTTTGGCTTCCAGCTCCAAAGGAAAAGAAGCTTGTAATGCTGTTATGGCTCATTCTGGAGTCAATACAAGCCTCAATTCCAGTGTGTTTGGATATATTCCGAGTTTTCATTGCCCATGATCGACCAATCCCCTGCCTAGATCGACCGATCCTCCTGCTGGTTTCACCCTGTTGAATCGAGAGGTCAGATCGACCGATCTTTCCACAGATCGATCGATCCGTGCTGCTCTTCCAGGCATTTCTGATTCGTTTTCGAATGAAAGTGATGCACACTTCGTTGCTAAGGCTGATGTACTTCCTTACAAGCCTCAGGGTCCTTACCCATCGATGCCTAAGGCCAAGATCGATGAGAAGAAGTACAACCGATTCAAGGAAATCATTGGTGAATTGATGAAAGAAGCTACGTTTTCTGAAGCTTTAGGAGATCTCCTGTTCTTAAAGAAGATCTGCAGAGATGTCATTGATGGTACTGAAGATGCTTGATATAGTCCATATTTTACCCTCCATCCATATGATTTAAGTGTCGTTTTTAGAGTATTTCCAGTGTTTTTGTAGTGTTTTACTATGTAAACAGGTCAATGTACGTTTGGAGCTTGCTAGGAGCAAAAGTAACAAAAAGGATTCATTTTGGAGCTTTTTGGAGACATTTGAAGATCAATGCGGATTCTCAGCTTTCACTGTCCAGAAACACGATGTATGTCGATCGACAGGCATTAGTTGTGTCGATCGACAGGCGACCTGAAAGCAGAGCTGTTCGAGATTTGAAGCCCAATTTGTTTCCTACTCGGTTTTGGATTCTAAAGACCGACTTAATCAAGCCCTAGACGTCCAGAAGACTTGTATATATAGTTGTTTTAGGCTTTCAAAAGAGACATCCAGACTTTGTTAAGCTTTAGCTAGAGATATCTACTTTGTTCTAGGTTTTGAGAAGAGAGCTTTGGGGAGATCTTTCTGTTCCTGATTCTTCAAGTCCTGATTGTGAACCCCTGTTATTTCTTACTCTTAATCTTAATAATGATTTCGTTTTCTATCTCTTGTGTTATTGCTTTGATTATGTCTGAGTAATTCACTAGTTAGATTTAGGGTTTTCTCATAAAGGTTTGATGGTTTGATTGAATGAATTGATTAGTTAAGGATTGTCTATCTTTGTTCTTAATCTGAGATTGTTCTTACTGCTTATTCTTGATTGATCACCTTGAATTTGAACTTAGGTTGTTAGTCTCTGCGGAAGTAGGATTGATAGCTTGAACCTATCTCTGATTAGCAACACTCCTATTCACAAAGGAATTTGGTTTAGGGTCTTGTGAACATATTTAACTTGATTTTAATGCAAATTTAGATTCTTAGAATTCACAAAGGGATTTGGGATTCTGTTTCTAGGTTTAGAAGCTTTCACAGCGGGAGTTGGTTAGCTTTACATTCGTGTTTAAGTTCGAGAACATTTACAGACAGCTCAACAGAAGCAGACAGCTCAACAGAAGCAGTTGCGTCATGGCCCGATGTGTGTCGATCGACACATCCGAAAGGCTATCGATCGACACAGTCTGCAGATTCAGACAGGGACGAAATTTCGCCTGATGGGTTTGTATCGATAGCATAGATGTTTTCTTCAGGGAGAAAATCGTCAATAGGCACATCTTCTTCGATCTTTATCCGCGATAGATGGTCAGCAACACCATTTTCTGCCCCCTTCTTGTCTTTGACTTCCATGTCGAATTCCTGTAAGAGAAGAATCCAACGCAAAAGTCTCGGCTTTGCATCCTTTTTCTGCATCAAATACTTAAGAGCAGAGTGGTCAGTGTGCACAATGACTTTAGAGCCAACCAAATATGAGCGAAACTTCTCAAAAGCAAAGACTACAGCTAGCAGTTCTTTCTCAGTAGTAGCATAATTGCGCTGAGCATCATCTAATGTCCTGCTAGCGTAGTAGATCGCATGAAGCTTCTTGTTCTTGCGCTGTCCTAGAACAGCTCCAACTGCAAAATCACTGGCATCACACATTACTTCAAAAGGCAGAGTCCAGTCAGGTGGTTGCACTATTGGAGCGCTCACCAATGCTTCCTTGATCTGTTGAAATGCTAAAAGACAATCGTTAGAGAAATCAAATTTAACATCCTTACAGAGCAAAACAGTGAGTGGTCTGGCAATTTTGCTGAAATCTTTGATGAAGCGTCTATAAAATCCAGCATGGCCAAGAAAACTGCGCACATCCTTCACACAAGTGGGCGGTTGTAGGCTTGTCATTACCTCAATCTTTGTGCGATCCACTTCGATTCCGGCTTCGGACACTCGATGGCCAAGAACTATGCCATCACGAACCATGAAGTGACATTTTTCCCAATTTAGCACCAAATTCTTCTCCTCACAGCGAGTCAGAACCTTGCAAAGATTAGCAAGGCAGGCCTTGAATGATGATCCATAAACGGAGAAATCATCCATAAAGACTTCCATGTAATCTTCAATCATGTCAGTGAAAATTGACATCATGCAGCGCTGAAAGGTAGCAGGAGCATTGCATAGCCCAAATGGCATTCGGCGATAAGCAAAAGTACCATAAGGACAAGTGAACGCTGTCTTTTCCTGATCATCCGGATGTATAGGGGTCTGAAAGAAACCAGAATAACCATCAAGAAAACAATAATAAGGATGATTGGCTAACCTTTCCAGCATTTGATCAATGAAGGGCAATGGGAAGTGGTCTTTGCGCGTGGCAGCATTCAATTTCCTGTAATCGATACACATACTGTGTCCTGTCACTGTCCTAGTCAGAATCAGCTCGTCCTTCTCATTCTTAATGACAGTGACACCTCCTTTCTTAGGGACTACATGTACTGGGCTGACCCAATTGCTGTCAGAGATTGGGTAAATAATCCCTGCTGCCAGGAGTTTCATGATCTCCTTTTTGACTACTTCTTGCAAATTTGGGTTCAATTGATGACTTCGCATCATCCTCAAGGTGTATCCTATGCATGCACAAATCTGGAGAGATACCTGAAATGTCATCAAGAGAATAGCCAAGAGCTTTGCGATGTTGGCGCAGCTTGCTTAGCAATAGGGTGAGCTCTGCATTGTTCAAGGAAGCATTGACAATAACAGGATAGGTGGAATTTGGTCCAAGAAAAGCGTACCTTAGCCCGGCAGGGAGCTGTTTGAGCTCGAGTTTAGGAGCTTTTTCTTCACTCCAATCACCAAGCTTGGCGTGTTGTGTGGATGATCCGACTGGTTCTGCCTGTGTTAATAGTTGCAGGACATGTTTGCTAGAATCGATCATGTTGACATATCATGTGGTAATCGCATCGAGATGCTCTATTTCTCGAGAGGATGAAGCTAAAGCGCGCTCCAGAGGATCTGTGGAATGCATATCAAAGAAAACTTCCTCAGCGAGATTAGTAAGAGTATCAACATAGAAAGTCTGACCGTTGATCGTGGGTTTCTTAATCAATTTGCTCATGTCGAATTGCATGCTTAGATCTCCAACGTTCAGTGCAATCTTCCCCTTCCTCACATCAATAATGGCACCAGCAGTTGCCAAGAAAGGTCTTCCAAGGATTAGAGGATCCTTGGGCTGTTCATCATACTGCAAAACAACAAAATCAGTTGGAATAATACAGTCACCAATGCGTACTGGGACATCTTCCAGGATTCCTTCAGGGAATCGTTGGGAACGATCAGCGAGTATAAGCGAGATCCCAGTTGGCTTGAAGTCAGTCATATCGAGAGCCTTAGCAACAGAGTAGGGCATTAGATTGACACTGGAACCTAAATCACAAAGAGAACGTTTAAACCTGTCAGAAAATATAGAGCAATCTAAGACAAATCGTCCGGGATCAGGTAGTTTCTCTGGAATTCGGTTCTGAATTATCGCGCTGACTTCTTCAGAGATGCTCATCACGCCTTGCTCAAGACTCAGATTGTTAGTCACCATACGCTTCACATAGCGTCGGATCACAGGTGTGGTGCGGATAGCATCGACAAGCGGCATTTCTATTATAAACTTATCCATCATAGCTTTGCACTTAGCATCGTCAAGTTCCTGCTTAGACTTCTTGTTTAGCTTCCTAGGGAAAGGAACCTTAGGCTTAGAGGCGGTTGTGGAGCTCGGATTTGAAGTCTGCGGAACAGGTGTAGTCTGCGCCTCGTGTCGATCGACACTGATGGGTGTCTGTCGATCGACAGTATTCGGGTTTTGAGCTGGTGAGACAGAAACGTCGGATTTGTCTCGGGTTTCTTCTGGAGATTGTGTCGATCGACATGGTGGGGTCGTGTCGATCGACACTGGGTCGTTTAGCATAATGTCTGCATCATCAATTTCTTCAAGATTGATGGTATCATCCTTTGCGGAGGCTCGTGCGAGGACAGGATTGAGTTGTTTGCCACTCCTCAATGTGATTGCATTGCAAGGACGCTTGGGTTGGTTCATTCTTTGTACTGCAGCGGCGTTTTGGGCAACCAAAGCATCAATCTTATGAACATGAGTAGTTAAGGCAGTGATTTTTCCGTTCAGGTCCGAATAGACATTGTCAATCTTTGCTCCTAGGTCGACCGTGAGCTTTTGCTGACCCTCTAGCAGTTGCTTGAACATGTCAGTGATATTGTTGTCAGCACTTTGCGATGGCGGAGCTTGGTAAGAAGTACGTCCATAGTTGGTAGCGGAGTTGTTGGGAAGCTGAAAGTTCCTTTGAAAATCTGACTTGGGAACATAACCTGGTGAACCAAAACGTTGTCCACTTGAGTTGTTGTAGCCTCTGTTTCCCTGCTGATTTCCAAACCGTTGTCCCTGAAAACCTACACCATTCAAATAGTTAACATCTTCTTCATCTCCTTGTTGCTCCGGCTCAATGGTCTCAACTTGGTCAGCAACCATATCAATCTTCGCATTCACTTCAACAATTTCTTTTCCACTGCCAGTCCCTGCTAGCTTCTTTCGCTCAAGATCAGCATTCTTGGTGCTGTTAGCTTGCGACAAGTTCTCAATCAGTTTCATGGCTTCAGTAGGGTAGCGAGTGTTGAAATTTCCGTTACTTGCTGCGTCAAGAGCCATTTGGTGCCTCCAATCAATACCACGATAGAAGATTCCCAAAAGTTGGACGGTGCTAAACCCATGGTGAGGACAATCCTTTTGGTGAGACTTAAAGCGCACTCAAGCGGCTTTAAAGGCCTCAGCTGGTCCTTGGGTGAATTGAGAGATCTTCTTTCTCAGCTCCTCTGAACGCGCATCATCGTAAAAGTTGCATAAGAATGCGTTCTTGGTCTCTTCCCAGGTAGTTAAAGAACCAGGTTCTAGATTCTTCAACCATGCAGAGGCTTCTCCACTCAGTGAATGTGGGAAAAGCTTGCAGTACAGGTAGTCCATAGAGACTCCATTAGCTTTAATACTGCTCGCAATGTCCTCAAAGTTCTCTATGTGGTCCATCGGATGTTCATTGGGCAAACCATGGAAAGGATGTTGACCAACAAGAGTGTAAAACGCCGGTTTCAGATCAAAGTCATTCCTCTGGATGGTAGGTAGACGAATGGCGGACCGGTTGGCATAGAAGAGGTCTGGACGATTGTACTCGGCAAGAGTCCGAGCATTTTCAGGATCATCAGCGCCTACAGGCTGTTCTCGTCCATGCTGTCGATCGACACGGCCAGGTGCCTGTCGATCGACATGGTGCGGGTTTGGAAGCTGATTGCCTCCTGCTGCGGCCAATGCTCTCGCATCAACTGGTGGTATGATCTGGCCGTGTTCATCACAAACTTGGCCTGCTGCATTCAAATAGGTCCCATCAGCCTGGAGAATCGGAGCGTCTTGTCTTTCCATCTCAGCTGATTTTTTGTTCTTTCTTCCTTCTCTTTCGATTCTCCCAAGCTCTTCGGTTGAATAGCTCAGTAACTCAGGATTCTGCGTACTTCTGGTTATGCACGAATGTAAAGCTAACCAACTACCGCTGTGAAAGCTTCTAAACCTAGAAACAGAATCCCAAATCCCTTTGTGAATTCTAAGAATCTAAATTTGCATTAAAATCAAGTTCAATATGTTCACAAGACCCTAAACCAAATTCCTTTGTGAATAGGAGTGTTGCTAATCAGAGATAGGTTCAAGCTATCAATCCTACTTCCGCAGAGACTAACAACCTAAGTTCAAATTCAAGGTGATCAATCAAGAATAAGCAGTAAGAACAATCTCAGATTAAGAACAATTAAGATAGACAATCCTTAACTAATCAATTCATTCAATCAAACCATCAAACCTTTGTGAGAAAACCCTAAATCTAACTAGTGAATTACTCAGACATAATCAAAGCAATAACACAAGAGATAGAAAACGAAATCATTATTAAGATTAAGAGTAAGAAATAACAGGGGTTCACAATCAGGTCTTGAAGAATCAGGAACAGAAAGATCTCCCCAAAGCTCTCTTCCCAAAACCTAGAACAAAGTAGATATCTCTAGCTAAAGCTTAACAAAGTCTGGATGTCTCTTTTGAAAACCTAAAACAACTATATATACAAGTCTTCTGGACGTCTAGGGCTTGATTAAGTCGGTCTTTAGAATCCAAAACCGAGTAGGAAACAAATTGGGCTTCAAATCTCGAACAGCTCTGCTTTCAGGTCGCCTGTCGATCGACACAACTAATGCCTGTCGATCGACATACATCGTGTTTCTGGACAGTGAAAGCTGAGAATCCGCATTGATCTTCAAATGTCTCCAAAAAGCTCCAAAATGAATCCTTTTTGTTACTTTTGCTCCTAGCAAGCTCCAAACGTACATTGACCTGTTTACATAGTAAAACACTACAAAAACACTGGAAAGACTAAAAACGACACTTAAATCATATGGATGGAGGGTAAAATATGGACTATATCAATGCTGCAGAGGTTGATGCATACCTGGCAAAACGGAAGGAGGCTAGAGCTCCAAAACTTGTCAAGGTGGAGAAACTTGAAGATTCGGGCAAGTTTGTGGTGCCGTGTTCGATTGATGGAGAAGACTTTGCCAATTCCCTGTGTGACTCGGGATCAAGTGTGAACGTCATGTCTATGGCGACCGTCTGAAGGCTTGATCTCCAAGGAATGGAGACTTCTCAATGCTCTTTGAAGTTTGCCAACGCCTCCACAACTACTCCTCAAGGCTTTATTGGTGATGTGGAGGTGCGTATAGGCAACCACCTAGTGCCCACCGACTTCCATGTGGTAGAAATGAGTGGAGGTTCGGAAACTCCTTTGATCTTGGGACGTGCGTTCTTTACCACGGTTGGAGCCGTGTTTGACCTTGAAGAACCTAAGATGACCTTCACCAAGATTGACAAGAATGTAGGCTACCATCCGGTGCTTGAAGCCAATCGCTTGGGATCCAACTTTGTCGATGTGTTCGTGGTGATGAAGAGGATGCCTCGTATTCACGTGAATCGCCAATGGCGTTTCCCTCCGCATACTACCGGAGTTGTGAAGAGGAATTGGAATTGCAACCCTCCATGCGTTGATCCCACCGTTAACCAAGAAGGAATGCGAGATGAGATTCATCCACATGATCTCAACATGTTCGAAATGCGAGTGAGTATGGTGTCGGACGAGTATAGTTTCGAAGAAGCTTGGTTAAATTATCTCGACTTGCAAAAGTGTTTTTGGAGGAGTAGGGAACCTCTCTATGCCATCGAAGCACACTTTTATAGGGCATGTGAGAGAAACAAGGAGAGAAGATATCTTCCCAAGATGGAAGATCCCGGTTGCTTTGTGATTCCATGCGCCATCAATGGTACCTCGGTATACAACTGCCTTTGTGATTCGGGAGCCGGGACAAGTGTGATCCCAACTGCTATCGCTTCTCGATGCGGGATCATCAATTGCTTCCCATCAACAACAAATCTCTACATGGCCGACGAATCCGTGGTAGTACCAAGAGGAGAGCTTCACAATGAGATGGTGCGAATTGGCGATGTGGATGTCCCCACGGACTTCAAAGTTGTAGATGTCCCCGGGAAGCGTCAACAAGTCATCTTCGGGAGAGTTTTCTTGAACACAGTTGGAGCTGTCATAGATACTCCCAATCACCGAGTGTGCTTCACTAATATCGACAAGAGGGTCTTCTATCATGTCACGCCAAGAGGAAACGCGATTAGACCCATCCGTATCGAAGAAGGAGGTCGCAGTGTGAGCATCTCAGGAGGACGAGTTGGAGGTCCAAGGACTCGTTCACAAGCCTAGAATAAAGAAAGTCAAGCTATAGACTTAAAACAAGCGCTTCCGGGAGGAAACCCGATGTTTTTGTACTAACTATTATGTTTTGAGCTTTTGATTTTGTTTCTTTTGATTTTTAAGTTGAGATTATTTATAAGTTGAGGATTTTAATCAGTGGGTCAATGTGGATTCCTAAGTGTTTCAGGAATAGGTTTTAATCGCATTAAGATGCGAGATTTTGGCGATCAGACACTTAGGACCGATTGATCTCCACCATGGATCGATCTCCACCATGGATCGATCGGTCTCGCCTGGAAATGAACCGAGGGACAGAAGCCTCGGGATCGACCGATCTACACTAGGGATCAATCGATCCCGACTCAGGTATTTCGAAAAAAAAATTAGGTTTTCCGGTTTGAATCGGTTTGTAACTCAATTCAAAGTTGATTTAGGGATTTAGGGATCGACCCCTCCCTCTTCTTCCTCATTCTCGCCACCATTGTTACACTCCCTCTCCATATTTGAGCTCCATTTTCTCTCTCAATTCTCCATCGATTTTAGCCATATTTGTGTGTGAATTGCTTCATTTCATGTGCTCTATCCGATCCACCTATACCCAGCTTCGATTGATCAAGGTAAAAATTTCGAAATTTTGGGTTGCATGGGGGATTTCGGGTTTCTCTTTTCCTTGAGAGAAAACCTTAGTTCTTCGTCATTTCTCATGGAATTTGATCACATTATGTTGCTAGACTGGTTATAGGATTGCTAGAACAATCGCACTTGGTCGATTTTGCTTTACATGTTGAAAATTTCCGATTTTTAAGTTGATATGCATGTAAAAATCGATGCTTGGTGTTTAAAAATGATCGATGGAGCTTGAGAGAGTTTGCTTGTTGGATTGTTTGTGTTTAATGCCATTACATGTCTCAAATTTTCTGTTTTGCATTTCGCGAGTGCGATAGAGATTTCGGTTCTATGTTTAATTGGATGTTGTTGCTTGCGTCGCACTGCTTGTCTAGCATCATTTCATAAGCTTACAAAATCATCTTTGAATTTTGTTAAGTTTTGAAATTTGTTCTTACTTGTTTTTGAGTTTTTCTGTTTTCAGGAAATGGCTCCTAGACAACGACGCAACGGCAAAGAACCAGCTCATGGAGAGAGAGAGTGGACCACCAAGCATCATAAATACATCACCGCGCTTCGTGCCTGCAAGTTTGAGCCCACACGGTTCCTGGAGACCGATGTCCTGGAGGCTACAGGGATTCTTGATGATGTCTTGCCCTTTCAGCGCAATGCCGGTTTTGGCAGCTTCCCTGAGAAGCGACGGCTCCTATTCCCTGATGCTGCAGCTGAGTTCCTAACCAAAATGGAGCTCCACTTCCCGACGGATCCGCTTGATGCTACTGACGGGTTTGTCTCTTTCTTCCTCGCGAAGAGACCCTTTACCATCACGCTTAGCCAGCTCTGCGATCTTTATGGCTTTTCGAGGTGGGAGAAGACCAAGTTTGATGGAATCACCAATGCTTCTGATTTCTGGCAGACCTTTAGGTCTGGTGACTATGTCTCGCGAGCAGCACTGAGTCCATAACTAAGTGTTCTGAATTTCCCCACCAACATTTAGTGCCCTTTCAATTCCAGGAACAAGTGAACCAATATAATCAGCGAGGCAGTCAGGCAGGACCGCAGGACAACCACAAGTTCTCTCAAAACAGAGAATGCACCAACCTACAGGTGGGTAAGAAGTTATGAAAATATCATACAGGAACCAAACCAAATCGAACGTTTAACACTTTCATACCTTTGTCTTAACAGACTTTTCACGCGGTTGCCTCTTTACGGATTTCAGAATCTTTGAGACTTCTTGCTTCAGTAGCCATTTTGGACTACATTGATCAAAGGTATATATTTAGTTAGCAGGGATTAATCAGTAATGTGACAGACCGTCTGTTACCGAGTAAAAGGATTCAAAAAATTTGCCTTGATTCATTGGTGTCAGTTTGACCTTTTGTCACATTTGCTGTTTGCCGTAATAGATCAATGAAGGTGTTGAATACATCCATCTGTAACAACAGTACCTGAGATCAAGGACCATAAAGCAATGCAAGATAGAGAATTATTTATTTTCCATACCTTCACATTTTCCTCCCTTTCCTTAAATCTATCAATTAATTTCAGGCAGGCCTGCACAAGAAGAGACTTATTACTAAATTTCTCAACAGTAAAGACTAACAGTAGATTCTCGTTTTTTATTTGATCTAACTAAATAATGATGAAAAACAACTCTTCATGCAAGAAATCTTGTAGTTTTTCATGAAAGATAATTCTCTTCAGTAGTAACAAAAAGATATACCTCTTGATATACTTTAGTATCTCAAGAAACAAGCAAACCAATAATGAGGCAATTCGTCGAACACCTGGAGGGCATGAAATCATCATCAGTTTACACAACAAAAACCATTCTAAGGAATCAGGTAGAGACGCACAATTTCTAACCCAGAGAGATACTAAAACATTATGAATAACACGCTTCACCCTCACCACCGAGAATAGCTTTATCGCTGCCGAGAACCCAAACAATCGCATAAAAAAAACCTTGAGAGACTAGTTATAAATCTCATAGAAAAAACCTTGAGATAACCTAAATCGCATAAAGATAACATAAATCTCAGAAAAAACTTGAGTAGAGATGAAATTGATATGAACTATGAAACATACAAAATGAAATCGAACTGAGCAATAATGGAGGACAAAATCGACCTAATCTGTGCGACAGAGAAGGTTAAATCAACCCGAGATGTGCGACGGAAGGGATGAAATCGAACTGAGATCAGAGGATGAATTGGAGCTCAGATCTGCGACGGAGGCGATGAAATCGAGTTGATAACTGACATAGACGATGAAATCGAGTTGATAACTGACATAGACGATGAAATCGAGCTTTAGGTAAAGACTAAGAGGATGAAATCGAGATAATAAGTGCAACAAAGAAGATGAATTGGTCGAGCTCTTCTTTTTGGAGATGGTTGTGACTTAGGGTTCTCGATAAAGAGGGAAGAAAAAGAGTAAAGGTACTTTAGTTTAGTGAAAATTTTGGCCAAGTGTTTGGCGGACTAAGCAAAAAAAATTCCCGCTTACTAAATTTTTCATAGCGATATTTACATGCTATGATATAATAACTCAATTACAAACTTGTATACGATAGCATTACAGTAAATCGTGTTATAACACAATGCTATAAATAAACGAATTTCTTATAGTGGGTGCCAAGCAGGCACTGATCCGCATTCCGGTGCTCCGCCTCGCTGTTCGATTCATGAGTAGTACCATCTTCACCCGCGCGGAGATGAGTACTCTGACGCTACCAGAGCTCGCCATGTGCTTCTATGGGATCCACCCATTCATCACCGATCCTGCCTCGGCAAACTACAACAAGACGCATCGCGTCAACTTCGCCGCTCTACTTTGCCAGGAGTTCATCCAGGTTCGCAACAACGCACTTCGATCCTCGAAGAAGGTCATCACCATTGGTAGTATGGTGACTCCCATTATGGCTTTCTGCGGTTTTGGTATCACGCGCCATTTACCGGAAAACAAGGCGCGATTCATTGATAGGGAGCACCTCTACGCGAGCGAGATCCTCATCCGCCACTCGCTAGTCTACCGTTTTCAAGGTTCTGACGGGGTCTACATGTACATTCGCCTGCCCTGCATTGATTTGACATCTCTCGCTATTCCAGGAAACATTGGTTTCAACCCGCCTGCTGGGGCGCTTTGCAAGAGACCTATCCCGCCAAAGACTAGTGGTGTCCGGAAAGCAGCACGCACCAGACGCACTGATGAAGATGGCCCTTCTGAGCCTTCTGCATTTCAGCCACCGCCATTTCCGCCATTCTCCGGACAGGTTCCACCATTTGAGCTTGACGTGAGCGCTTACACCGCTACAGATCCACCGGAGCCGACTACAGAGATGGAGCGTTGGGTTTGCGAGATGACCAAGAAGAACAACACCCTGCTGACCAAGATTGCTTCTTGGCTATGCTGCGTTGCACCACCACCGCCACCTCCACGCGAGCCTACTCCTGTACACGAGGCTGATCCTGAGGTCGATGCCTTTACTCGTCTTTCTGCTGTCCGCACTGATGATGATGAGGAGTACTCTTCAGACCCTCCTGGCCGATCCCATACATGGCACTCTTCATCTAGCCATGATGATACGGTGACTAGCGTGCAGGACGATTTCCGCGTTCGTACCAGGCGAGACCCAGGCGTTTTCGACACTCCACCTTCAGCATAGACTCATATCCACTGGTTCTATCCTCTGTACTATATATTTTCTTTTTGAACTTATGTATTTTTTGTATTTGGATTTGTATCTCTAACGGTAGGATCGACTGATCCCTTACAAGGATCGATCGATCCCTGCTATGTTTTCTGACTTTTGTTTTCTTATGCTTTGCATTTCTTTTCTTTGATTTTTCTTACACACCGGGACGGTGTGGAGTAAGTCTGGGGGGATATGTGACCATTATGCTAACATTTTCATTTTATTTGAGTCGTTTTATTGAGTCAAAATGGTTTAGAACTTGAAACTTCTTTTGTGAATCGTGTGTTCGTACTAATATCTTCTGCTATCCATCATGACTATCCTTTTGAAGAGTCGAAGATTGGAACACCATTAGCCGAAAAACTCACCAGAAGTCCCTATCTCTTGGAAATCCGATTGACTTGGCGTTGACTCCACTCGTGACAAGACTTGGGGCTTGGTATACATCGAACGCGACCTCTGACTCAAGCTCTCCAAGACGCGCATAACTTCGAAAAAGTATGGTTCCCCTATCTCTTCTTTTGAATAAGAAAAAGAAAAGAAAAAGAGAAAAAAAAAAAAGAAAAGGGATGTGGTATACAAAGAAGTGGGCCGAGGGATGTGTGTTTACCCCGTTGCATACTTCGGACTCATGAAAACCAACCCCGGGCTAAAGAGAAAACGAGAAAAGGAGATCGATAGAAAAAATAAAATGATACCCTAGAAAAGTAGGGAGAAATCGATCTCATGATGGAAGAAAAAGAGAAGAGGAGGAAAGGAACCATAAGAAGAATGTCTTGGAAGCTAGAAGAAGGTAAGCGTCTACGCGATCTTTGATCGATACTCCCTCTGATCGATACTCCCTCGTTGAGACCGCATGCTTGTAAATAATGAATATAGGGAGTCAACAACGAAGACATTGGAGCTTCCTTGAGATCTCGGGACATCAGTACGGAGAGTTGCTAAGCCAATGGTTAGTACATGTTGTAAGCTCAATCCTTTGAGTGATGGATTTACGGAAGATGTACGGAGATTCTCGAGGAGTTGTAAGTTCTTGTTTTCAAACCTTTCCCTTTAAGATTTCGGATTGTTAATTCTTGCTTGAGGACAAGCAAAGATTCAAGTCTGGGGGAATTGATGAGTCTTATTTTTATCATTTTTAGTCTAAGTTTTAGGATTGTATTTTGAGTCAACTAACCTATATTAGATAGATAATAGGACTATTTGCTTTACTTAGTGATTTACAGGTCTAAAGAGAGAATATTGGAAAAGAAAGGATTTTGGATCAAATAAGAGTGCAAATGGGCTAAGCATGAAGAAGTCGACCAATCGTGAAGAAATGAAGGAGTATCGACCGATCCACATCAAGGATCGATCGATCCCTGAGGATTTGTGGCCAACGATTGAAGAGGCGGCAGAACCGACCAACCAGGCCCATGGACCGTTCGATCCAATCAAAGGCTTTGGCCCAAGACGAAAAGACGGTGGGATCGACCGATCCACACCGAGGATCGATCGATCCCCGCTTGCCGACTCTCAAAGGATTTCCATTTTTCTTCTTTCCATTTTCTCTTCTCTTTTCCTTTTGCGGCCTCTCTCCCTTTACTATATAAAGAGGGGCTCGCCTCTTGTAATCATACACAATTCATTGTCTCCCTTTTAGAGTTTGTAAGAGATTCACATCTTAATACACTCTTAGTTTTATTTTATAAAGATGTCTCTTTATAGTTTTATCTTTGTTTCTATTTTTATGCTTGAGTAGTTTCCTTATTAGGCTAGGGTTACGCTGAAGGGATGTGACCGATTATTAGGTTGTTAGTTTGGGAATTTATTTTATAGTTCTTCTTCTAATGTTGTTCTTAATGCTTAGGGCTTGAGTAGCTAACTTGTTCTAAGATCTTAAGTGATTAAACTAGGTGCGAAAGTAGTGTTTAGTTGCTGGAATCAACATTAGGCGAGCAAGATTCCATGGCTCGGCAACGAAAGTTCTTGCCATGGCACCTTGTGAACATATCAATCTTGATATTAATACTAGCTTTACTTTGTTAGGAGGGCATTTGATGCGAGAGCGACTTGCCTGTTCTTTAATTTAGTATTGCTAAGTAGGCATTTGATGCGAAAGCGACTTGCCACTACAATTGTGAATTGAGTTCTAGAACATATTTTAATACTCCCTGTTAATTGATTTAATAGTTTTGTCACATCCCGGATGGTTTCACTATGCCTAATATTCTTTTATTATTATTTGCTTTGTTTTATTTCTCGTTAGGTTGTTAGAAATCAAACTCTTATTTTATTTTGTTTTAGCTTAATTTAATCTATTAATTTAAAGTGTATCTCTGGTCTCTATGGATTCGACCCTAAAGTACTACTATGATTACCGTTTTTGATCTGGTATAGTGTATGATTAGGTTTTATTTGTTTGTTCCTTTGAGCGAAGATCAAAGAACAATAAGATAAACAATCCTTAACTAATCAATCCATTCAATCAAACCAACCCTTATGAGAAACCCTAAATCTAACAGGTGAATTACTCAGACATAATTAATCAAAGTACAAGCAGAAGAGATAGAAGAAATCATCATTAGATAACCAATAAAAGAATCAACAGGGGTTCACAATCAGAACTTGTAGAAGAACAGGAACAGAAAGATCTCCCCAAAGCTCTCTTCTCCAAAAACCTAAAACAATGTCTGGATATCTATTTTAAAACTCTAAAAACACTATTGATACAGGCTAGGATCGTCATAAGCTTCATTAGGTTGGTCAGTAACTGCAGCAAATCTTCATTAGTTTCAAACTTCATAGAAAGCTCCAATTTGATCCATTTTGGTTCCTTTTGCTCCACATAACCTCCAAACGTATCTTAACCTGTAAACACACTAAAACACTGCGAAAACACTAGAAAGACTCTAAAAAATAATTCTAACAAATAGATAAAACAGGTAAAATATGGGATATATCAATTGCACGGAATTGTTTGGTTAAGGTCGTTTAGGTTCGGTCCATGGACGGAATTGCTGGCAGAATCAAAATTTACGGGTGGGAATTAAAGTTTGCGTCGGGACATACGGACCGGTCTTGCCGCACGCTAGATAGTCGACCATGCGGTCGAGTGCATGTTCGCCGCACACCCGGGACTCGCCTGTGCGGTCGACGGGCTGTCCGGCGCATGCTCGGGTCACAGCCATGCGACTGTGCCCTTCTCGGCTGCATCTTCGTCTTCTCGGTCTTTTCTTCTTCTTTTCCTTACCTTCATGGTTTTTCTCTTCTGATTGGCTTATGATAAGCCCTTCTACTTGTGTTTGGAGATCTCCATTGCTTCTCCAAGTATAGAATCAAACGGCTCGGCAATGACTTCTCCTAAGGCTCGTACGGACATCTTTCGATCGGGTCCATTGGTAAGGTTGTTTCTCTCCATTTTTAGGTCCAGGATAGATACATTACCGGTGAATTTCCATTCAGGAAGTCATTCCTTGTTCTTTAATCTCCTTGTCTCGTCAACAGACTCTTTTGTGAGAACTATCAGACATCTTTGAAACTACTCCGTCAGTGAGTGTTTCTATCTCGATCATAACATTTAGAATATACACATGTACTATGAATATTTAGTCTTGAGTTGTTTCTGTGCTTTCGACTTTGTTGTCCAGGCATAGGTTGGAACTGTACCATGTCGGTATAGAGTTGTCATGATGTCGGTCTTCACATCTCTCTTGGCCATTCCCTTCTTAATGATCAAGTTCCTTGTGAATCTCCAATCTTGAACCTCGGTCTTGGACTACTGACGATGAAATGTCAATGGCTTGCACAGTTGGATCACGTATCGAAGGTGACGGACAGTGACGAAGTTTTGCGGCTTAAGGGAACACGGGCTGGCTGGGCGCATCACGAGCGCATGTCCATGCGGCTGACAGTAGGTCGTGCCGCACACTGGGACCGTGGGCATGCGGCCCGAGCTTCGGCTGGTCGTGTTCGCGGTCCTTCGGTCGCGGTTCAAGTCCTTGATTTGGTTTTTCTCTTTTTTAAATTTTTTGTGTTTTTCTGAAACTTAAGAAATGAAAAATAATAATAGAAAAAGAAAGCTGAAAATAAAAATAAAAACCTACCAAGTGGGTTGCCTCCCACTAAGCGCTTTTGTTTTAAGTCGTTTAGCTCGACTTAAGGTGCCTTTCCGATTAGGCTTTGGAAGAACTTGTTGCGGGACGTGGATTTCTCGTAGCTTCCTTTGCTTGCAGCTTCTTTGGCTTCTCAGAGACTAGCTCTCCTTTCTTGGAATCTCCAAGCGACTTGGTCTGCAGGAGAATTCGCTTCGTATGATTAAACATTTCTCGTATTTGTTCCGTTTTCCCTTCAAGATTAGGGCAAACAATGATCTTCGCCTTCCAAAATTGAGGTTTTGGAGGTTGCGGCTCTACCTTGGCCTTCTTGTCTTCTTTGGGAATAGCGACGGCTTTCCCTTTATCAACTTCTCGGTGTGAGAGTTGATTTTTCTGCATCAGCTTCTCCATGAGCTTCTGCGAGTAGTGAGTCTTCCTATCAACGTGCTTGAAGGTTACTTTTCTGTCCGCATGTTCAAGCACGGCACCAACAATACCGAGAAAAGGTCTTCTTAGAATTAAAGCTCTCTCCGCCTTTTTATCTATTTTCAAGGCATGAAAGTCCGTAGAAACAATGCAGTCTTCTACAACGAGTTGTAAGTTATGAACCATTCCATCGGAAATCTTCTGAGACGAGTCTCCAAAGACTAGACTAATATTTGATCGAGAAAGATTTCTCAATCCTAGCTTTTTTGCAACATATCTAGACATAACATTAACATTAGCACCAGAATCACAAAGAGAGTCAGGGAATTCGATGCCTATTATTGAGCAAGGGAACAAAAAACGGTCGGGATCTTCAGCTTTGGGCAATCTTCTTAAAGGAGGACGCACAGACTGGTCTTCCGCGACATCACGAGTTCTACGAACCATGTCTTCATGAGAGTTAAACAAGGGTACAATGTCCGTTGGCTTGCTCTTCACGTCGGGGCTGTATGCTGAGATACCGTTGCAGTATCCTTTCAGATTATCTTCGGGTCTTCCGGGTAAAGCTCCTTGTTGTCTCATAACTGCTTATGCGGTTTGGGCAACTTGGACCTCGAGCTTCCTCATGTGACTGGCTATGCCTTCTATCTTCATATTTAGATCTCGGTGTCCGAAATCAACCTTAGTGTTGATATCTTTAGCGAATTTATCCTGCGAGCTTATTAGTTGTTGAAACATTGTTTCGACCTTACTTTCTTGAGGTGCCGGCATTATGGCTGCTGCGACTAGGAAAAGAGGTCTAGCAGTTTTGTACTAAAGTCTCGACTGGAAGTTATTGCCACCGAAGTTGGCGTTTTGGAAACCGCAGTTCTAAAACGGCTTGTTTACCGGAGGGTAAAACTGATCTTGAGGGTTCTCCACATTAGGGTTCCTGTAAGAGAGCTGATGAGTCCCAAATTTACCGTTTTCTATATAGGATTTAGGTTTGTATATTGAATCAACTAACTTATATTAGATAGAATATAGGATTATGTGCTTTAATTAGTGTATTTCAGGTCTGAGAAGCAAATATTGGAAAAGGAAGAGTTTTGGATCAATTTGGATGCAAATATACATTGAAAGATGTAGAGTCCAGCAGGCCCGTCAGAAGTATGGCCCCAGACGAAGACTTCCCCACCGTTGGATCTTGCTAAGATTTTGATAAAAGATAGCCAAGGGAGTTAGCTTTCATCTCCAAGTGGTTTGAAGGAAATCTAACGGTGCGATCAAGAGTTATGGCCGATTTACTGAAGATATGTCAACCTGCCGACGAAGCTGACGTGGCAGAGAATGGGATCGACCGGTCCACACATGGGATCGATCGATCCGGCCCATGGACCGACCATTCCAGGCCCAGGATCGACCGGTCCACCGACTCTTTTGCCTCCTCTCCAAGACTTTCCATTTCTTTTGTTTCCTTTTGTTGCTCTCCCATTTTCCTATATAAGGAGGGCTCGACCTTGTAATCAAACACACCTTTTCAGAGCAGTGGCTCTCTCTTTTGAGAGCTGTAGCTCTCCCCTGGTTTTTATATTTATTTTATAGCTTTCTTTTAGGTTTAGATTCTTTAATAAAGATGTTTCCTTTTGTGTTCATCTTTGTTCTTGTTTCAATGCTTGAGTAGTTTCCTTATTAGGCTAGGGTTATTCTGAAGGGATGTGACCGATTATTAGGTTGTTAGTTTAGGAATTTATTTTATAGTTCTTCTTCTAATGTTGTTCTTAATGCTTAGGGCTTGAGTAGCTAACTTGTTCTAAGATCTTAAGTGATTAAACTAGGTGCGAAAGTGGTGTTTAGTTGCTTGAATCAACATTAGGCGAGCAAAGTTCCATGGCTTGGCAACGAAAGTTCTTGCCATGGCACCTTGTGAACATATCAATCTTGTTATTAATGCTAGCTTTACTTTGTTAGGAGGACATTTGATGCGAGAGCGACTTGCCTGTTCTTTAATTTAGTATTGCTAAGTAGGCATTTGATGCGAAAGCGACTTACCACTACAATTGTGAATTGAGTTCTAGAACATATCTTAATTTTCCTTGTTAATTGATTTAATTGTTTTGTCGCATCCCGGATGGTTTCCCTATGCCTAATATTTATTTATTTGCTTTGTTTAATTTATTGTTAGGTTGTTAGAAACAAAATATTATTTTATTCTGTCTTAACTTAACTTTAATCCCATAAATTCGTAGTGTAACTTATCGGTCCCTGTGGATTCGACCCTAAAGGGCTACAATTGATTACCGTATTTGATCCGGTAGTTTGCATATTTAGGTTTATTATTTGACCTACGATCAAGAGCTTAGAGGCATTTCTAAAATTATTTATTAAAAACACTATTGTACCCGCAGTTTTGGTAGAAACCTTGGGAACCAACATAGTTAACTTCCTCTTCTTGACCGTTTCATTGGTCATAGTCATCAAAAGCGTCATCATTTCCTTGTGTGGTGTCACAAGCGTGCACATCACGTTGTTGCGACTAGGAAAGGAGGTCTAGCAGTGTTGTACTGAAGGTTATCCATCATTCTCCTAAGCTTGGCGACCCACGATAACATTGCTTTTGATCCGTCTGCTGGGCCGCTTTGCGAGAGACCAATTACACCGACGACTAGTGGCATCCGGAGAGTAGCACGTACCGGCCATCATGATGAGGCTGGCCTTTCTCAACCTTCTGTTTCCGTACCACCACCGTTTCAGCACTATTCCTCCTCTCAGTTGCGTCCATTTTACTTCGATATGAGCGAGTACGTCGCCATGGAGCCACCGGAGGAGCCACATACGGAGTTTGAGCGATAGGTCTATGATACGACCTAGAAGAACAACTTCCTGCTAACTCAGATTGCGTCATAGCTCTGCTGCGTTGCACCACCACCACCACCCCCACCTCCACGCGAGCCCACTCCACCACTAGCACCAGTACATGAGGCTGCTCCTGAGGACGATGCATCAGCTGAAGTGTCTCCTGTGCGAGCTGAGGATGATAAGGAGTTCTCTCCAAACCCGTCTCGTCGCTCTCATACTTGGCTTTCCACACCTCGCCACACGAGCTCGAAGTCTAGCTTTTCGCAGGACTTCCGCATTCGCACCAGGAGAGAGCTTGTTTTGCATCGTGTTCTCATTCTTGCCACACTTGCTGCCTGACACCAAAGTCAAGCTAACGACTTTAAACAAGCGCTTATGGGAGGCAATCCATAGAGTTTGTACATACTTTCTCTTTCTCTTTTGTTTTTCTTTATTTTTGGTTTTGTTTTTAGGATTTTATTACGGTGAAATCACGTCCGGTGTTAAGTGTTTTCAGGAACAGGTACTAAACGCAGAAGATGCAAAAATATTTTTCCCGACACTGGAGACTGATCGATCTGAGACGTCAGAACGATCGATCCCATGGAGATTGACAACTTCCGAGACCATAGACGATACGGACCGACCGGTCCCTCGCGAAGACCGATCGATACCCTACTCCTAGCAGTATTGGGACTCATGCCACATTGTCCATACACACCAAACGTTTGATCACTGGTTTTTCTTTCCTTTTCTTTTAGCTTTTGATTTTCTTATATGTATATTATAACTATCTTTTATTTTCAGTTTCCATTCTTCCTTTGTTTTTTTCTTACACACCGGGACAGTGTGAAGTAAGTCTGGGGGAGGAATGTGACCATTTGCACTAACATTTTTATTTTTAATTATTTGAGTCGTTTTATTGAGTCAAAATAGTTGGAACTTGGAACTTCTTTTGTGAATCGTGTGTTCGTACTAACATCTTCTGCTATCCGTCATGACTATCCATTTAAAGAGCCGAAGATTGGAACACCATTAGCCGAACAACTCACCAGCAGTCTCTATCTCTTGGAAATCCGATTGACTTGGCGTTGACTCCACCCATGACAAGACGCTAAATTGGACTTAATCTTCTCAACTTGGGGCTTGGTATACATCGAACGCGACCTCTGACTCAAATCTTTCCGAGACACGCATAACTTCTAAAAAAGAGGAAAAGAAAAGAAAAGGGATGTGGTAAACAGAGAAGTGGGCCGAAGGATGTGTGGTTACCCCCTTGTATACTTCGGACTCATGAAAACCAACCCCGGACTGAAGAAAAGAGAGAAAAGGAGATCGATAGAAAAAATAAAATGATACCCTAGAAAAGTAGGGAGAAATCGATCTCATGAAGAAAAAGAGAAGAGGAGAAAAGGAACCATAAGAAGAATGTCTTGGAAGCTAGAAGAAGGTAAGCGTCTACGCGATCTTTGATCGATACTCCCTCGTTGAGACCGCATGCTTGTAAAGAATGAATGTAGGGAGTCAACAATGGAGATTTTGGAGCTTCCTTGAGATCTCGGGACACTAGTACGGAGAGTTGCTAAGTTCATGGTTAGTACATGTTGTAAGCTCAATCCTTTGAGTGATGGATTCGCGGAAGATGTACGGAGATTCTCGAGAAGTTGTAAGTTCCCGTTTTCAAACCTTTCCCTTTAAGATTTCAGATCATTCTTGCTTGAGGACAAGCAAAGATTCAAGTCTGGGGGAATTGATGAGTCCCAAATTTACCGTTTTCTATATAGGATTTAGGTTTGTATATTGAGTCAACTAACTTATATTAGATAGAATATAGGACTATATGCTTTAATTAGTGTATTTCAGGTCTGAGAAGCAAATATTGGAAAAGCAAGAGTTTTGGATCAATTTGGATGCAAATATACATTGAAAGATGTAGAGTCCAGCAGACCCGTCAGAAGTATGGCCCCTGACAAACACTTTCCCACCGTTGGATCTTGCTAAGATTTTAATACAAAATAGTCAAGGGAGTTAGCTTTCATCTCCAAGTGGTTTGAAGGAAATCTAACGGTGCGATCAAGAGTTATGGCCGACTTACGGAAGACATGTCAACCTGCCGACAAAGCTGACGTGGCAGAGAATGGGATCGACCGGTCCACACATGGGATCGACCATTCCAGGACCAGGATCGACCGGTCCACCGACTCTTTTGCCTCCTCTCCAAGACTTTCCATTTCTTTTGTTTCCTTTTGTTGCTCTCCCCTTTTCCTATATAAGGAGGGCTCGAACTTGTAATCAAACACACCTTTTCAGAACAGTGGCTCTCTCTTTTGAGAGCTGTAGCTCTCCCCTAGTTTTTATACTTATTTTATAGCTTTCTTTTAGGTTTAGATTCTTTAATAAAGATGTTTCTTTTTGTGTTCATCTTTGTTCTTGTTTCTATGCTTGAGTAGTTTCCTTATTAGGCTAGTGTTATTCTGAAGGGATGTGACCGATTATTAGGTTGTTAGTTTAGGAATTTGTTTTATAGTTCTTCTTCTAATGTTGTTCTTAATGATTAGGGCTTGAGTAGCTAACTTGTTCTAAGATCTTAAGTGATTAAACTAGGTGTGAAAGTGGTGTTTAGTTGCTGGAATCAACATTAGGCGAGCAAAGTTCCATGGCTTGGCAACGAAAGTTCTTGCCATGGCACCTTATGAACATATCAATCTTGTTATTAATGCTAGCTTTACTTTGTTAGGAGGGCATTTGATGCGAGAGCGACTTGCCTGTTCTTTAATTTAGTATTGCTAAGTAGGCATTTGATGCGAAAGCGACTTGCCACTACAATTGTGAATTGAGTTCTAGAACATATCTTAATTTTCCTTGTTAATTGATTTAATTGTTTTTTCGCATCTCGGATGGTTTCCCTATGCCTCATATTTATTTATTTGCTTTGTTTAATTTATTGTTAGGTTGTTAGTAACAAAATCTTATTTTATTCTGTCTTACCTTAACTTTAATCTCATAAATTCGTAGTGCATGTAACTTATCGGTCCCTGTGGATTCGACCCTAAAGTGCTACAATTGATTACCGTATTTGATCTGGTAGTTTGCATATTTAAGTTTATTATTTGACCTACGATCAAGAGCTTAGAAGCATTTCTAAAATTATTATTAAAAACACTATTGTATCCGCAGTTTTGGTAGAAACCTTGGGAACCAACATAGTTAACTTCCTCTTCTTGACCGTTTCATTGGTCATAGTCATCAAAAGCCTCATCATTTCCTTGTGTGGTGTCACAAGCGTGCACATCACGTTGATGCGACTAGGAAAGGAGGTCTAGCACTGTTGTACTGAAGGTTATCCATCATTCTCCTAAGCTCGGCGATTTGCTTGGACTCAGAATTGTTAGGACGCTTGGTCCTATCAAAATCATTAGAGCTATTACCATTAAAAACGACAAGATTCTCTATCAAAGCTCGTCCTTCTTCGACGGTCTTGGTTGTAAAGTCTCCATTGCTGGCCGTGTCGAGTGAAAGTTGGTACTTCGGATGTAATCCTCTATAGAAAGTAGTAAGAAGGTTACCGTTTGGAAAGCCATGGTGAGGACAATCAGATTCGTAGTCCTTAAATCGATCCCATGCTTCAAAGAATGATTCGACAGGTCCTTGTTGGAAGCTTTGCATCTTGTTCCTTACGAGATTTAATCGAGTCTTCGTGTAGAATTGTGTCAAGAATGCGTTCTTGCACCCTTCCCATGAAGTAATCGATCCAGGAGGCATCGACTTAAGCCACTTATGAGCCTTATCGGCTAGAGAGAATGGAAAAAGCTTCAGCTTCAAGAAATCATCGGTAACTCCATTAGCTCGTGTCGTACTGCATATCTCTTCGAAAGTATCAATGTGGTCCATAGGATGTTCCGTAGATAATCCATCGAATTGATTCTGCTTCACTAGGAAAATAATCCATCGAATTGATCCTTGTTGGAGATGGTCTCTTTGTTCGTCCCTATCATCACGTTCTTGCTGGTCAAGGTCCAGGGGTCCATGAAGTAGATCCCTATCGTCGGCCATGTTTTGTTGTCTTAAAGATCTTCGAATTTCTCGTATAAGCTTGTTGATGTCTTCAGGTGGAGGGATGGTTTCGGAGTTTTAGCTCCTAGTCATACACTGCAAAATGAAAACACAAGCTTAGAGAGAACTTTTGTAAATGCAAAAATAAAAGTAAAAAGTGTCAAAGACGGGATCTCGAGTAGAATTCAAAGGCACAATCCTGTCCCCGGCAACGGCACCAAAAACTTGATGAGGAGTGAATTACACTCCCCATTGGGTTTCACCTAAAATAAATTAGGCTTTTAACCTTCAGCAAAAACAAATAAAAAGGCCTCAAGTGCACAACCAATCTATTGTAGTACTTAGGATATCGATCCACCCGAGGAAGATGTGACTGGTTTAAACGCTAAACTAAAGATCCGGCAAAGACTAAATGGAAAGGGGTTTTGTTTGGTTTCCTAAGTGTCACTTCTATACTAATTCTATACTAATTATAAACTAAATGAAAACTAACTAAAGCAACTACTACTAAAGACTACTTCTATTAAAGAATGCTAAATAAAGATGCTAAAACTAAACTATGACTATTAAAGATGCTAAAGAATGAAACGCTAATAACTAAGGATTTTTACTATCAAGATTAAAAACATTGGGCGGTCAAGGGAACATCTCCAGGGTCTCACATCTTCAGAGTTTGCTATGAATTAATCTAAAACTCGGTTTATGACTCACTAACTCAAACACTATTGTAAGCTATCCATGTTCGCTTACTAGCTCCTAAACACTCATAGACACGACATTATCTAAGTCACTCTCTTTTGGAGGCATGAGGTTTGCATTTATGATTAAGTTTGATATGTCCACGACGTCTTCCCAAGTCTCAAGAACACATGAGAGTATGGTCAGTCGATCTTCTCAGCTAGGTCAAATAACTACTAAAGGTTTTTGTCAAATAGGTGTAACATCATGTGACAAACCCTACTGATCTAATAACCTAAGCAAACCATGAAACCATGAGAACCCCTTCGAATCACCCCATCAAACCCAACAAGCGAACTACTAACACATATTTAAAGAAACCATCAAAGCAATCATAAATAGATGTATTAAAAGAAATCGAAATATCAAAGGAGGTTCATAGAAAACTTCTCTAATGAATATAGAAGCTATCAGGTCTCCTCAGCAAACTACAACTACGAGAAAGGGAAAGAAGGATGAAACAAGCAAAGATCTTCAAAGGAAAGCTCTTCTCTTCAACGATCTAGGGCGACGACTCCAAAGGCTCAAAGAGACGTCTAGGGTTGCTTCCCGCTTGCTCTCTTATGAAAGGAGGCAAGCATATTGTATTTATAGAGTTTAGGGGCGTCACAAATTAGGTCTAGGGTTTCATCCAACAAAACTCGGCTCTGGAATGGACAGGCTGCACGGGCAGGCTCCCAGTGTGTTGTGGTCATGCTTGATGGCCGCATGGCCGTGGACTCAGTGTGCGGTGAAGAGGGTCTTGGCCGCAGGCCCATGGCCTGGTTGCGTGGCTGGACAGGCTCTCTTCGTTCGGTCATAACTTTTGATTCGCAACTCCAAATTGGTTGATTCCACTTCGAGGTGAGTCTTGACTCCTTAAGCTCTCCAATGGCATAAAGAAGTCCAAATTTGGCTAAGGGAATTATCTCCAATGGTTGCGATACTTTTAACGGTCCAAACCTGTCCGGAAAGTCCATTTTGCTCCTTTTAGGCCCAAACGCCCTATAACTTGTAAAACTTACCTGAAACTCAAAATACTTGAAAAAAACCTTGGAAAATACTTCCTACGATTGAAATCCTTATGAAAACACTAATAAAACCATAGTCAAAACGGGTCAAAATACGATGTTATCATGGCTCCACTGTCAATTATCCAGGAACCATGAGGTAAATTTATGTAAAGAGATGATAAGCATTGATGTTTAAAAGTAAGTTTATTATTTTCAAATCAAAGAGAGGTAGATGGGAATGAAGAAGGAATACCAGAGGAAGACTTTTCAGCCGTAGCACCATATTCTGTAATAGATGAAACTGCAGGTTGTGAAATCTGAATAGCATTGATGTGTGCAGTGTTAACATGGGTAGTGAGTTGTTGCAGCATAGATTGTACTTTATCAGTAGACAACTTGCTAAGATCCAGCATTCACATTTTCAGCAACCATGGCAGCATTTGAAGTATTAACAGCATTAGCAACATGTGCAGAAACAAACGGATTAGTGATCACATTAGCAACAGTATGTGGCCTTGGGTTAGACTCAAACTGCCCTCTAGGCTGAAAAGATGATGGAGCAAGAGGTCTCTGAGAATGATATCCAGAAGACAAGCTTTTAAAGACTGGGATGTACCCTGGAGGGTAGCCATGGAGCTTAAAACATTTTTGGATCACATGTTGATCGTTGGTCAAATAATAAACCTATAATACACTATACCGTATCAAATACGGTAATCATCGTAGTACTTTAGGGTCGAATCCAAAGAGAACAATAAGTTATACTACGAATTTATGGGATTAAGGTAGAGCTAAGCCAATAGTAAATATTTGTTTTTCTAGGTTAAGCAGAAAATAAAAGATAATTAATTAATAGGATAGAAACATTAGGCATAGGGTATTCTTCCAGGATGTGACAAAACAATTACGTAGAAATATTTAGGATTCGTTCTTGAACTCAATTCACGAAAGTATAGGCAAGTCGCTATCGCGTAAATACCTAACTAAACAATACTAAATCAGAACCTAAACTATCGTTTGATTGTAACAAAGTAAAGCAAGCATTAACAAGTAAGATTGATATGTTCACAAAGTGCCCCAACTTCAACCATCGTTGGCTGAGGATGACTTTGGTCATCTAAGTAGGTCAGGCGACTAACAGCACTTCTGATGCCACGATGAATCAACCTAAAATCTAGAACAAGGTGATCAATCAAATTCTAGCATTAAGAACAACAATAGATGAAGAACCATAAAAATAAATTCCCAAACTAACAACCTAACAATCGGTCACATCCCCTCAGAAACCCTAAACCTAATAAGCAGACTAATCAAGCATAGAAGCAAGAACAAAGATGAACGCAAAAGAAAACATCTTTATTAAAGATTCTAAACCTAAAAAGAAAGCTATAAAAATATTTATTTACAAAACTAGGGAAGAGCTACTGCTCTCTAAACGTGTGTTTGTTTACAAGGTCGAGCCCTCCTTTTATAGGAGCAAGGAGGAGCAAGAAAAGGAAATAAGAAAAATGGAAAATTTGGAGATAGTCAGCGGACCGGTCGATCCATGGGCCGGATCGGTCGGTCCATGGGCCGGACATGTCGATCCTTGGGCCGGATTGATCGATCTGTGGGCCTGGGCCGCAATTCTTCACAGGACCGATCGATCCCAAGTGTGGACCAATCGGTCCCGACTCTCGTCCGCGTCGGCTTCGTCAGCAGGTTGACCTGTCTTCAGTAAATCGGCCATACCTCTTGATTGCACCGTTGGATTTCCTTCAAACCACTTGGAGATTAAAGCGAACTCACTTAGCTATCTTGTGTCAAAAGCTGAGAAAGATCTAACGGTGGGAAGGTCTTCGTCTGAGGCCATACTTCCGACGGGTCTGCTGGACTCTGCATCTTTAAGTGTATATTTGCATCCAAAATGATCCAAAACTCTTCCTTTTGCAATAAACGCTCTTTAGACCTATAAAACACTAACTGAAGCAAATATTCCTAGAATCTATCTTATATAAGTTAGTTGACTCAAAATACAATCCTAAAACAAAGAGTAAAAACGATAAAAATCGGACTCATCACATGTCCTGTTTGGCCACAATGAGTACACACTGGTTTTGGTTGGCGAGGACGATATGCATTTTGTACAGCAAAAGCCATATTATCTGAATAACCTTGAAACATAGAAGTATGAGGTGATTGATACACAGGAGTATCATGAACAACAGCCTGAGGTGGTGCTGATGTTTGAAACACAACACCCTCAGATTTAAGCTTGATAGTTTTCTGTCTCTCATCCGATGTAATCATGTTGAAAACCTCTTCTATTAAGATATGACGACAAGCAGACTCATAAGATTCATTAAGTCCCATTAAGAACTTAGTAACACGGCTACGTTGCTGTAACTTTTCCCAAAGAGCAGCTGCATTGCACTCACACTTTCCACATGTACACACAAGTAATTCAACATATACTTTGTATTCCTCCTAAAAAGTTATAAGCTCAGTATAGTATGTGCTTATATCCATAGCACCCTGCTGAATTTAACTCAAACGTTGGTCAATCTCATAGATGCGAGGGGCATCATCATGTTTGAATCTTGACATCAAGTTATTCCAAATACCTTCACCAGTTGAAATGAATAGCAAACTTTGTCCAATCTTTTTGCAAACTGAATTCATGAGCCAAGTAGCTACCATATCATTGCATCTACTCTAAGATCCAAAATCCCTATGGTTCTCAGGAGGTTTAGAAATAGTACCGTCTATGAATCCGAGCTTATTACGCACACTTTAAGCCCCATTCAGACAGAGCGACGCCAGGAATGAAAGTTGGCATCGTTTGTCAATCGATCGGAGACTAAGACAAGTCCCGCATGATCAGATGTATGGTGGGGACAGGAGCACCGGATACTTTTACGAGGAAGTAAAGTTTATCGTATTGATCAACAGAAGATCACATATCAGAAGTCACTTGACGTGTATCAACATTCGTCACCATTATCAAGAATATGAAAGAGAATAGAAGAATTGTTCGACTCAATGTGAAATTGAATATCAATGAAGCATGAACAAGATAATACAAGGTCTCATGCTTGTAAGGAAAGTTAGAAGGAAGAGGAAGTCATAAGCAGACATTTTCCAACACTTCTCCATTAATGCCTTTGTACTTTTTTTTTTTAATTGCTAGTCTTCATAAATCTCAAGCAAATCAAAAGTGCTTTGCACTTAAAAGAATAAAATTTCTTGCAAGTCCATGTCAACGCTTAACTCCAAAAAGGACTTCTACTTGACGGTCGAGTAACATAATCTTTCTATTTGGGGGATTGATTTTTGTTTCTTTTTCTATACGTCGTAGAATGCTTTAGGGGTTAGCGTGGGAGTTGGATTTAATAGAGTTGCATTAAATAAATACATAAGTATATTAAATTTTCACTTATATTTTTTTATGAATTTCGGTTGCTGTCTTCTAATAAAAATTTCAGCAATTATCATTTGCCGGCTAATAAAAATTTTCAGCATTCATTTACCGGAATACTTCTTCAGTTTTTGTCATCCACCTAAAAAAACAGAGTTTCTTTCTTGCCAGACAAGTAATAACTGAACAGTTAAAAGGTTAAAAAAAACAAAGAAAGCTACTTCACTGGCTTACCCTAGTTGACCAGTTCTATTACGTTACCATGTTCCTCTTGATTTCTTTATATTTTGCAATAAATTTGGTTTCATCGATGTAAAGGACTCCATTCATATTTCTCTGTCCCGTATTTGTCATACAAAAAAATTTTGGAGGCAATGCGATTCCCTAAAGAAACGAGACGTTGTTTACAAAATATAATAAAGAGATAATAATTATGAAGCAGCTAATGAGTCTTCGTATTTGTCTTTACTTCGTCTTAGTCTTTGATAGTGAATTGCTCTGCTTTGTCCAATTGATTGACGAACTTTCCATTTCGTTACCATTGTCCTTTGACTGTCTTTATGTACTTCGTCTCGATGTTTTTGGCTTTTCTCATCGTGAGTTCTTTGTTTTTGTTTTTACCAAATGTGCATCATCTCTGCCTAAGATATTCTATGACGTTTCTTTTTGGTGCCAAATATATATTTCCAACAATCTTACGGTTGACTCAACCCAATAGAGATCAATTACCCTATGAAATTGGTTGAGATCGGTTGTAGATGGTCGAGGTCCAGCAATACCTTGACTCACCAGCGAAGGACCAAATTTTCAATATCTGCAAGAATGCCACTATTTACTCATGATTTTGTATTGTGGTTGATCTCTAAAAAACCGTAATTAATTTTTTTTAGACACGGATAACACGGGAAAAACATGGTCAATATGTCCACCAAAATTGTTATTGCTATTTACTCATTAATTTTTTTAACCGAATTGAAAATATTGAATCAAACCAAACCGAGATTTTCGTTTTTCCGTTCAAATTACCGATCAGCAAGATTAATTTAGTGGGTCGGTTCGGTTTAGACGAACCAAACAATTAACCGGTAAATATATATACCCAAGATTAATTTAACCCAAATGTCGTCCAACGTACTTTTTTATTATCTTCTTTTTACCACCAGTTGGTTTACAATCATTTGTTACAATCCGTGGACCGAGACCCGTAATTTCTCAGGGTCCAAAAAAGACCATGTGAAAGCTCCTGATCAAAGGAAAATGACTAACGTTTCATGTTTGAGGAGAATGGATCTCGGGGCTGAACCAATATGGCAACTCCTTTCTTCATATGCAAACCACTAGATCAACACCACATGGTTTATTTATGTTAAGTTTGAATCATCTCGGCATATATGAAATTCTACAACGTCTTCTTCTCGTTGATTGTTCTTTATGTTACTTCTTGTTGACATACAACAAATGAAAACCAAATTAATAAATAAAAGAGGCGTTTACTATGACTTTGAATGACTTAAAGTCTTCGTCACACAAACCATCCCCTATTTCACGTTAATCAACAGTAGCAGAGAAGAATAATAAATTCATATTATATATGGGAGCTCCATCATGTGAAACCCTAATCAGTCGAACCATGTCTTCTCTGATGTCTTTCATCTTCCTTTTTCTTTTTTCATTCTTGACTAGCTTCAGAGCTTCTGCTCAACAGCCCAGTTTCTTATACCATTTCTGTCGGAACACGACAACTTTCTCGAGAAACAGCACTTACTTCACTAATCTCAGAACCCTTTTGTCTTCTTTATCTTCCCGCAACGCTTCATACTCCACCGGATTCCAAAATGCCACGGCAGGACAAGCTCCCGACAGAGTCACTGGACTTTTCCTCTGCCGTGGAGACGTCGCACCAGAAGTTTGCCGTAACTGCGTCACCTTTTCCGTCAACGAAACCTTAACTATGTGTCCGAATGAGAGAGAAGCCGTGCTTTTCTACGATGAGTGCATGCTCAGATACTCTCACAAGAATATTCTATCGACCATTACATACGATGGAGGATACATCTTGATGAACGACAATAATATTTCATCTAATCAAGCAGGGGGGTTCAAAGATTTCGCGTTGTTTACAATGAACCAAGCTGCCGTCGAAGCAGCGAACAATTCCATAAAGTTCTATACGACAAAGGCCAATTGGACCACGCTCCAGAGTTTGTACGTACTGGTTCAGTGCACTCCTGATCTTAGAAGACAAGACTGCTGGACCTGTCTGCAAGAATCCATTAATAAAATGTCTCTTAAAAAAATGGGAGGAAGACTTCTCTGGCCAAGCTGTAATTCAAGGTACGAGCTTTACGCATTCTACAACGAAACGGCTGTTAGAACACCACCACCACTGCTATTGCCTCCGCCCGCCTCTACTTCTCTTGTGACATCTCGTTCACGATCTGGTGAACTCTTTGCCCTGATTTCTTGAAAATTAGCAAAATAGGATTAGCAAATTTTTTCTCTTCCTTGTGATTGATTTTAGAGATTTAATTCATCTGCCGCTATCTGAGCTTAAGCCAATGATTATTGAAAAGCAGGGAAAAGTGGGAATTCAAACGTGTTATTAGTGGCAGCCATTATTTTGTCTATTATAGTGGTTGTTCTGCTCTTCGTAGCTGGCTATTGTTTCCTTGCAAAGAGGACAAAGAAGAATTCTGATATTGCACAAGGCTTTGATGGTAAAAGAAGTGAATGATTAACAATCTTAATTGGGTTTGATTAATGTCGTTGATCAGAATCTCTTTTTTTTGGTCCTGATTACTACAACTTTTATTGTGCAACAGGAGATGATATAACAACCATCGAGTCGCTGCAACTTGATTATAGAGCAATACAAGCTGCAACAAATAATTATTCAGAAAATAATAAGATTGGTCAAGGTGGATTTGGTGAGGTTTACAAAGTGAATTAATATTACTAAGTAATTCTTTAACTGTGCTTTTCATAGAAATTGTATCAAACAGTGGATACATAACGAGATGATGCTGACGAAAACGGATAGGGTACATTTTTGAATGGGAGCGAAGTTGCGGTGAAGCGATTGTCAAAATCATCAGGACAAGGTGAGACAGAGTTCAAGAACGAGGTTGCTGTTGTTGCAAAGCTTCAACACAGAAATTTGGTTAGGCTTCTTGGATTTTCTCTAGAGCGAGACGAAAGGATATTGGTTTATGAGTATGTGCCCAATAAAAGCCTTGATTGCTTCCTCTTTGGTCAGTTGCATTTATTGTTTTGTTTCAATGATTATTAATCCGTTCTTGAAACTTGGGCCAGATTGCCTAGATTTAACTTTAATTCATGGTTGTGCGCACGCAGACCCTGCAAAGCAAGGTCAGCTGGACTGGACTCGACGACGCAATATCATTGAAGGGATTGCTCGGGGAATTCTATATCTTCATCAAGATTCACGACTCACAATTATACACCGTGACCTCAAAGCAAGTAACATTCTCCTGGATGCAGATATGAATCCTAAAATTGCTGATTTTGGAATGGCAAGGATCTTTGGAATGGATCAAAGCCAGGAGAACACGAGCAGAATAGTTGGTACCTAGTAAGTCTTCCATTTAACTTCTCATAAGTTGAAGTTTTGTTTAGCAAAATTTTGCCAAGCCAATGTACCAAAGTTTTATTGTGATTTTCAGCGGTTACATGTCTCCTGAATATGCAATGCATGGCCAATTCTCAATGAAATCTGATGTCTATAGCTTTGGAGTGTTAGTTCTTGAGATTATAAGCGGCAAGAAGAATAGCACCTTCTACGAGACAAACGGTGGACATGACCTGGTTACCTATGTAAGTTTAAAGGCAATAGTTTTATATTTACCTCTCTTATAGTTTTACAATAAGCAATAGTCGCATGAACTGATTGATTGATATTCTAGGCTTGGAGGCTTTGGAGTAACGGAACAATGATAAACCTCGTGGATCCAATTATTGTAGACAATTGCCAAAAGAATGAAGTTCTTCGATGTATCCATATTGGTCTTTTATGTGTACAGGAAGACCCTGTAGTGCGTCCTACCATACCAGCCTTTTTCATGATGCTCACTAGTAATACTGTAACTTTACCAGTACCTCGACAACCAGGGTTTTTCGTTCAGAGTATACCCGAAAAAGACCCGCTTGATTCAGATCAATCAACGATGAGCAAGTCTGTTCCAGGGTCTGTTGACGATTCCTCTATCACTGATTTATATCCTCGTTGAATGATGTTTACCTCCACGCTTGAACCAATCGGTATTATTAAAAACAAGTGAAAACGTTTTTGCTGTAAAATTGACAGAAAGCAAACATTTACAAAGTAGGTATTTGTCTCAAGCCGTTTGTATGATTAAATAATTATGGTTGGAGATTGCTTAATCATTAATTAAAAAAAAAAGACTCTTGCTATGCACGTACAAAATTTTAATTTATTTAATTTTATGAATAGTTACATATTATATCTATATTATTAAAATTGAAGTACCTTTTGTAAAGTAGTTTTGGAGTTTCAATTTATTTACAAGGAATGCCATTGGATTTTTCAAAATAAAGAAAACATTAATAAGATAGATATTTAAAAGATTTTTTGTTAAGATTTAAAATTATAATTCTCCTATCATCTTTATTTGATTTTCTTTTTAGTTGTTTTGAATCATCATATAATAGATAAAATTAATAAAAATCTAGATTTTTTTTCTGCATATGTTGTGGTTCAAATTTTTTAAAACGGACATGTGTCAAACATACCATTTCGTTAGACAATTATTCATAGTGATATTATTATAAGATCAAAATGAATCCAAATTTGATTGAACAAGAAATTTAACGTACTAAGCATCTAAATTTAAAATTTTGTATTCGGTTTAATTCGGTTCTTTAGTTGAACCTTTAGTTATACCGGATACAATAAATTTTAAAATTTTAAAAAGTTTTAGAAATATATCAATATCTATATATTTGAATTTTATGAATATTTAAACTTATAAAAAGTTTAAAATTTTATTGAACAGGTTATATGGCGGGACGGGTTTAAATCGACTTTCATATAAATTTAAAATATTATTAATTTGATGTTTTAACACGAGGTAAATCATCACTTTATTATTTGTCAACATCACCAACAATGAAATATTAAACATTTAAATTGTATTAATTTAATTAAAATTATGTTAAAAAAATTATCTCGCGGTATACTGCGGGTTAAATCCTAGTTAAATTTATTAAAACATTTACTATGTTTAAAAGTTAGGGAATATGCAGTAAATGACGTTGAATTTGAAAAGAATTGAGAAACTAACTATGAGCTACAATATATTGCCGGAGGGGTAGATGATATTACCATTTTAATCTTCTTTCATATTTCTCTCTCTTTGGATTCTCTCTCACCAAGCTCTCTTTCTCTCTATTTGTTGGGTTCTCTCTCCTTCCAACATCACAAATCTCTCTTTTTATTTTGCCAGATCTCTTTTTCTTTTATAAACCAAATCTCTCAAATTCTCTTAAATTCAGCTCATATACTATTACCTCAATTACCTCCACTCTCGAAATCTGCTCTGTTTTTCATGGGTTCCTCCAATCCCTTGCCAATTACAGTGTCCTCTGTTTCCACAGTCTCTCTCTCCGATTACGATCTCATATCTTTATCTCGCTAGATCTCAATATTTCAAGTTATTTCTTCAAAAAACAGATTATGTTCATAAATAACAAGGTTCTCTGTCGATGTTGTCTCCCCATGTGTAAATCGCGTGTTACTTTTGAAAATTACATTTCATAGAAATAAATTACATGTTTTAGAATATAATAACATGATAGTCAATCAAAACACTTGTAATTTATTTTAAAAACAAGCATAATGTTTTCCAATTATACATGATCTTAAAGAAATACCACGTTATTTTGTTTTATAACACACCATTGATTTCTATTACATGTTTCTCTCATATATCACTCTCGATTAACTCTGTCGATGAACCCTCTCTTCTCTTCTCTCTCTCTCCTCTTCTTTCTCTCTCTCTCTCTCTCTTCGCTCTCTCTCTCTTATCTTTCTCTCTCTTCTCTTCTCTTCTCTTCTCTCTCTCTATCTCTCTTGTTAGAATAAAGAAGCTAATCTAGAGTGAAGAAGGAGATCAAGTATATAAGAAGGAAGAAGGCATAAGACACAAGAAATGCATAAAGAGAAGATAGGGCCGAGATACTCTTGAGAAGTAAACGAGGCCCGGCTAAGAAGAGAACTGCGGCTGAGTTACGGAAGGACTTCAGCTGAGTTATGAGAGAACTGTGGCTGAGTTACGGAAGGACTTCAGCTGAGTTATGAGAGAACTGCGGCTGAGTTACGGAAGGACTTCTCAGAGAATGATGGCTGACTTATGAAGAAGCTATGGCTGAGTTATGAAGCACTAGTGACAGCCGAGTTACGGAAAAGTCAAAGCAATTAATGTGCAAGTGGGAGCTTTTAGTAACGGTCACTTGGTGTGCTCAGGAAGCCAATATTCAACTTAAAGTAGTGAGAAAAGAATCTCTTAGAGCATATTCTATTGTAGTGTCTCTTCTCCTTTATAAATATGTTGTATCCCTCTCACTTAATAATTAATCGAGAGTTTTCTCTTAGATTCACAATCTTATACTTTTCTCTCTACTCTTACTCTTTACACATCTCACACTCATACTCTTCTACTCTTTCATCCTAAACATCAAATCTTTACTCTTATATTCCGCAAATCTCAACATGGTATCAGAGCATAGTCTTGTAGATCCATAGTTTCGTTCATCCTCTCTCTATCTTTAATCGTGATTTTGAAAAGAAAAGCCTCGGTTTTGACCTGTTAGACAATGCAAATGTCTACTGGTCCTTGTTTTGGCAATGAAGAGAGATGTAATGGAGGCTGTGGTGAAGAACCATACTCTAAGCCCCATTACTATCTCCAAGCCATCGTTTGTTTCTTTGTTTTGGACGATGAAGAGAAAGGAATCGGTGGCTATGGTGATAAACCATGCTTTAAGCCCCGTTATACTCTCCAAGTCTCTGTTTTTATTTGGTTTTGACAATGAAGAGATGGGTTATGGTGACGGTGATGAAGAATCACCAAAGGGGAGAGAGAAAACTCTCACCCTCACACTAAATCCCAAGATCTCTAAGTCATCGGTTTGATTCTTGTGTGACGATGAAGGGAGAGAGGTGGTGACCGAGAGAAGAAAACTCTCTCACTTAAGTCCCATCTCGATGAAACTCTAAGTCACTCTCCATCTTATTTCGTGTTTTGTAACAATGAAGAGAGAGAAGTGGTGACAGTGGTGATTAATCACAAGAAGAGAAGAAAATCTCTTTCATTTAAGTCGCATTTCAATGAATCTCTAAGTTACTTGTTATCTTTAGTCTCTTAGTAGTTTATTCTTGCGACAATGAAGGGAAGAAGATGGTGGCAGTGGTGAAGAGCCACACTCGAAGCCCCAACTAGATCCCTAAGTCACCTTTGATTGCGCTTAGCTAGTTGTTTTGTTTTTCGTATTATCTAAGGGATGAAAGCTCCAAGCTTTGGCCGTGTGAAAGGTTTCTCTTTGAGAAACAAGAACACTTTAAAGCCTTAGCTAAGCTTCAGATCCATTTGGGTAGTACACCATATGACATTGATTCGTTAATCTTCTATTCTTATGGATATAAAGACTACTAGGTTTCTTTGAAGGATTATGGTTCGTTTTGAGTAAGTAACATAGACCTGTTGGCTTAGTTCTTAAAGGACATAGAGCCATTAGGATCATAGTTACTCTCTCGGGTTTTAAAAGAAGAGACCAAATCGACATAGACAAAGTGGCCTAGTGGAACTCAAGATCTCTTTGTGAGAAGATGAGTAAGTAAACCCTATGGCCAGTCATGTGTTTGGATCTTGAGAGCCAACCGCTAGTTTGTGTTTTTAAACCTCGGACCGTTGCTTTATCAAAGATAAGATAAAAGTAACACTCAAGTCCATTGGGAGTTTTGAAAGCGGTTTGGTTCTAAGTTGAGAACCATGAAAGGAGATTTGATTCGTGTGAATTCAAGTACTCAAAACATGTTGCATCCAAGTTTTGGGCTTTAGATTTCGAAATTTAAATTAAAGAAGAGGGAGGGAACGCTTAACGGAATGAGAACCTTGATCGACTCAATTCTATAAGGTTTAAGTCGATCTTGATGAATCCAAGATTCCGGTTTATCTTTAAAGGAGAAGAAGGGTCTACTATGTGTATAGTCTAAAGACCTTAATGAATCTCTTTGTAAAGATTAAAGTGAAGGGAAGTGAACCATGACAGATTCTAGACTCTTAAAGAGGAAGAGTGTGATGTCATGATGGATCCAAAAGTCCTTAACAAAGAAAGGTTTTGAGTAAGTCTTTGTATAAAGGGAAGTGAGCCATGACAGATTCTATTCTCTTAAAAGAGAAAGAATGTGAAGTCATGATGGATCCAAAAGTCCTTAACAAAGATTACTAAGAAAGGTAGGGAGCCTTGACTAGCTTTGCTCTTAAGAGACTTAGCTTAAAAGAGTCATGATGAATCCGAAACCTTATAGTAATGAAACCTTGGGTGATGATCGTGTATCAAAACCCTTGGTTAATGAATTACGTCACTAGAGAGAACTAGGCCCGTATTAAATTCTTTGTGAATAAAATACTCCTAAGGGTCATAGTATACTCTAGTTAATGGCAGAGATATATCATGATCAGTAAAGTTCTATGTGAACATTTATAATCAAGATCATGAATAATCTCATGTTTTCTTTCCAAGTATGGGAAGAACAAATCAAACCCGAGCCAGTTTTGTTTATAAAGGCTTCGGGTCATTTGTCCTAATGAGTTTTTGTGTTGGATGTGTATGACTATTCTTTTCAGGTCATTGAAGTGGTATTTGGATATCACAAGCCAATGGTCGAGTGAAGGTGTCAACCATCTAATCCAAACCATAAGTAGGTCACTAGTCTTGCCCGGAGAGAGCCGAATTCAAATGAAGGCATCTCTCGGATCATGGTGGTGTTACTGGTCAAGAACGTGTAGAATTGGGTCAGACAAGTCTTTCCAGAGCCATTCAAGAGTCATTAGACCGGGCCAGAGAAGTTGCAAAACCCTTGATTAATTGATCATTTTACTTACAATTCTTATTTGTGCAAATTGCTTTAATACTTTATGTTTGGCACATTTGGAACTTCCACAAGCGTGAGTGTGTGCCCTCACTAGGAAGTTCCACCACTGATCTTGTTTTTATGTTTTTGTTTAAGCATACAGATTCAGAATGATATGAGTCTCTTTGAGACATTTAAAAGCTCAAACAATTCAAGGACAAGAGAATCAACCAACCCTTGTCCCAGTCCCAATACATCGAGCTCCAAGGTCAAGGGAGACAAGCTGTTTAGAGGACAAGTGGATCAACCAACCTCTGTCCTAATACATCAAGCTCCCAGATCCAGAGAGCTCATCAAAACCGACCACTACAAATCTAGAAGGCTACTCTCTAAAACTCTTAGTCGCTTTAGAATCTCTTTAGTCATTCATTCATTTGCTTATCATGCTTGAAACTGGATTGTTCTTTGCTCAAATTGGCCTTCAAGCTTAACCATTGTTGTGTAACTATTGGCTAAGCTTGAGGGGGAGAATAATTAGACATTTGATCGCATTCATTTATACACTTGATCACTTGTTGTTTGAGTCGCTTGTTTGCTTGCTAAGTTAGCCTAATGATTCTCTTGTCATCTTCTCCTTAGCTCATATCTAGATATCTAATCGCCTAACCCCTCATAACTTTACTTTAAAAGTCTATACTTTCTTGTTGTGGAAGGTATCGAAGAAGCATTGTTGTGAGAATTCTTATAAGGTGCTTTAGGGAAAAGGTAGAGGCTTATGAAGAAGAACTAAAAGTCAAGATCACTTGTTGTTTGAGTCGCTTGTTTGCTTGCTAAGTTGATCACTAGATTGAGGGGGAGAATAATTAGACATTTGATCGCATTCATTTATACACTTGATCACTTGTTGTTTGAGTCGCTTGTTTGCTTGCTAAGTTAGCCTAAGGATTCTCTTGTCATCTTCTCCTTAGCTCATATCTAGATATCTAATCGCCTAACCCCTCATAACTTTACTTTAAAAGTCTATACTTTCTTGTTGTGGAAGGTATCGAAGAAGCATTGTTGTGAGAATTCTTATAAGGTGCTTTAGGGAAAAGGTAGAGGCTTATGAAGAAGAACTAAAAGTCAAGAGAATATGGAGGTCTGAGATAGAAGCATACGGTGATCATTAGAGGGAAAATGAAGAGTGGGAAGATCCGGAAAGAAGTTATGAAGGCAAAAGAAAGAGAAGATGAATGAGATGATATCAAGTTGAATGGAGTAGAGGGAAAGTAGACCTAGAAGATTTAAAGTGGATAAAAGAAGAAGTTCACAACAAGTTTGTTCGAAGAAGCAAACCGTGAATCTTCAAAGAAGATAAAAGAAGAAGTTCACAACAATTTTGTTCGAAGAAGCAAACCGTGAATCTTCAAAGAAGATAAAAGAAGAATGTTCACACCAAGTTTGTTCCGAACATTGCTACTGCTGAGTTATGAAAAGACTACGGCTGAGTTATGAGAAGACTAAGGCTGAGTTATGAGAAGACTATGGCTGAGTTATAAGAGAACTGCGGCTGAGTTATGACAAAGCAAGAAGCAATGGAAGCAAACCATGAAGATTCATAGTGGATAGAAGCACACATTCACACCAAGTTTGTTCGAAGAAGCAAACCGTGAAGAGATGTGATGATTTAAGACTTCACACTAAGCTTGAAGAAGAAAGAAGCCGTGAAGTCAAATACATGTATGCGAATGGGAAGAAGTTGGAAGTTCCATTCAAGAATCGATATCTAAGCCAAAAGTCAAGCTCAAGAAGGATTAGTGGATGATCACCGAAAGGGGGAGTTCCTCAAGAGGTGTTTACAAGGACTATGAATTCACAACTTGGAGCTATGGCAAGAAGAAGATTCTGCTTCTTACCAACCATCCCAATAAAAGGCTGTTTTCTAAACTCTACCCTATTTATATTTTGTTAAATTCATTTCCTTAGTTCCATTCCATAGTCGTTTTTCTCTAAAGATTCTCTCTTAATTTATGACATTTTAAACATTTGATATTCCTCATGGCACATACTTAATCTTTTCTCCTTTATCACTTGTTTAGAGGGTGAAGGAGACCATGAGAGCCTCAAAGAAGTTCAAAATGTCGAAGAGGGAGTTCATAAGAAGAGAAATAAAGACTAGGAGGACTAAAGGGATGTATATGGCGTTCCAAGACTTGAAGAAAGGAAGCGGGTTCATAATCTTTTATACCATGATCATAGCTACATCATGGACCGTGAAGACTATACTCTTTTTCCCTTAACAAAGTTTTATCCCAAGTGGTTTTTCTTTGTTAAAGTTTTTAATGAGGTAGTCAACACGTGTTCCAAGCTTGATCTTTGGTCCTTTTTGGAGTCCCGACGAATCAAGATTGAGGGGGAGTGTTAGAATAAAGAAGCTAATCTATAGTGAAGAAGGAGATCAAGTATATAAGAAGGAAGAAGGCATAAGACACAAGAAATGCATAAAGAGAAGATAGGGCCGAGATACTCTTGAGAAGTAAACGAGGCCCGGCTAAGAAGAGAACTGCGGCTGAGTTACGGAAGGACTTCAGCTGAGTTATGAGAGAACTGTGGCTGAGTTACGGAAGGACTTCAGCTGAGTTATGAGAGAACTGCGGCTGAGTTACGGAAGGACTTCTCAGAGAATGATGGCTGACTTATGAAGAAGCTATGGCTGAGTTATGAAGCACTAGTGACAGCCGAGTTACGGAAAAGTCAAAGCAATTAATGTGCAAGTGGGAGCTTTTAGTAACGGTCACTTGGTGTGCTCAGGAAGCCAAGATTCAACTTAAAGTAGTGAGAAAAGAATCTCTTAGAGCATATTCTATTGTAGTGTCTCTTCTCCTTTATAAATATGTTGTATCCCTCTCACTTAATAATTAATCGAGAGTTTTCTCTTAGATTCACAATCTTATACTTTTCTCTCTACTCTTACTCTTTACACATCTCACACTCATACTCTTCTACTCTTTCATCCTAAACATCAAATCTTTACTCTTATATTCCGCAAATCTCAACATCTCTCTCTCTCTCTCTCTCTCCTCTCTTCGCTCTCTCTCTCCTCTCTCCTCTCTCCTCTCTTCTCTCTTTCTTGTTCGGCAGAATGGCATCTTGTAAATGCTTTAATTTTACAAGGTTAATTAGTCTTTTCTCCACCCATGGCCCACCTATGGCCCACCACAAAAAGAGTTAGTTTCTTAAATTTTTTGACACATAGTCATTTTGTTAATTTATGTGTTCAATTACGTTAGATAGCAAATAAGCCCTGAAAATTATGTAGTGCTTCTGTTTTGTTTTAAACATGTTTTAAATATGTCTTAAAATTCTAAATAGATTATTTTATTGAGACACCAAATATTTGAATTGAATTGGTCTGAATTTGTAATAATGAGTGAAGAATTTTAATAGTTTTTTTTAAAAAAATAATTATATAAATAAATATCTATATTATTAAAATTGAAGTACATTTTGTAAAGTAATCTTGGAGTTAAGACTTATTTATAGAGAATGCCATTAATACTTAAATTATAGGTGAACTAAAAATTTAAAATCTTGAAAGGGAGATGATAGCAAAAGTGTTTTCCTAAATTGTAGGGAAACCAAAATATTAAAATTTTGATTGGTAAAAAGTTCACTCCAAAATATACGAAACATTCAAGGCCTAACACAAAATGATATAAAAGAAACACAATGTAGTTTCAAAGGTAAGATAAGCATTAACAACTTGAAGAAGCTAACCGCAAAATAGAGCAACAAGCAGCTCTACAAGCAGAGCGTGAAGCAGAGGCTTTGCGGGTTGCATCTGAGCAACAAGCAGAGATCAAGCTCCTGACGGTGGTGAAGAAGTACTTGAGCAAAACCGACCCAAACTTTCTTGCCTTCCTCGACAGTGAATCTGAAGATCCTTGATTTTCCCTCCTTAAGAATTTATGTGTTTTTATGTTTGTTTAAAATGAGTATGGATTTTGTGTTTTAAATTCCAGGTTTGATAAAACTTTAAAACAATTATGAACTACAGGTTTAAATATAATTTTGATATTAATTAAAATAAAATTTTAAAGCATGCTAAATTAAAAACTAATCCAACACAATCCCAATTCAGTCACCAAAAAATCACAAAACAGTCGCAATTCAGTCGCAGAACGTTCACGATCAGTCGCAATCCAGTCACCAAAACAGTCGTCAATCCGTCGCTATCGTAAGCGACTGTTATGCGACTTAATAGCGACCACTTTAAGACGTCGTAAAACAGTCGCTAATTACGTATTATTTTAGCGACGCTTGGTTTGGCGACTACGTATACTGGTCGCTATTCAGTCGTAAGATGGTACTTTGCGACTGGTTAGTGACTATTTCTGCAGTCGCTAATGTCATGTTTTCTTGTAGTAATTTTGATCTGCGAAGAGAAGATGGGAAGTTACTTGAGTAGCATTAGAAATTTGGAGATCCTAGATTCGTCCAATCCAGTCTGCATCTCATAGCTGAGTTATGAGGGGCTCTGTACATAAAATTAACTGAAAAGAAGATATGGGATCTCCCTGATGTGATTCTCTCTCATTGGTGTGATATGTCCTTTTGGTGTCCCATTCAAGATAATATTTTTATAGGACACCGAAGAAATACAGTGCTTAATCTACTCGATTCATCATGGCCGCCTGAAACACATCTTAGCCATCAAAGATCGCACGAAAATCCATTCAACTAGGTCATAAGTCTTACTCATATCCATTTTTATAGCCATAATTTTTTTCTTACACGCTAGATTAGTGCAGAGGACATGAAAGCTCTCTTAAACAATAAAATTTTTATCTACAATTAGTAACCAGCCACAAAGGCTTGTTGTATCTCGGATATTAAATCCTGGAGAAGCTTCTTTAGCAAGAATCTGAGAACTTTACGTTACAGTGGCTAATGAGTTTGAATTCTGTAATTGCTCTAGGTTGATCTATCTGTTTTTGGAATCAAATATATATTAGGGGGTGTTATTGGTTTGAGATTTAGAAAGAGTGTTTATGACTTAATAAAATCTTTAAATGAAAGATTTTAAAAGATGGTTAAAAAGTTTGATATTATCTTGATGATTTTTTTTTCAAAATCTTGTGAAGTCTTTTAAAACTTTTTTCCATAATCTTGTATACTCTTGATGACTTTTTCAAACTTTTATTACAAAATATCTCCAAAAGATCTTGAAGTTTTATTTTCGGGAAGCTCTTGGATCAACCAAAAGGTGATTCACATAAGAAAAATGAAAGAACCGACAGTAGAGCTTGAGAATGATCTGATTATGAAAGAGTTTTAGAAACTCTAGATTTGCTGGAAGCTCTTGGATCAACCAAAAGGATTGTTGAAGATTTGAAGCGGCAACTCCAGTAACAAGCACAAAGATGCATGGAGACCCCTGAAAATTTGCGTTCACATATCAAAAAGATGATCGATGAAAGCTGCCATCGTAATACCCTGAAGTCTCTAGATCTGACCCTCATGGAAATGAAGCAAGCCGGTATGAATCTTTGTAAAACCATGGATGATCTTGCGTTGATGATTCACAAAAGAACCATAAAAAGTCATGAACTCTAATGATTCACAATCTCTTTATTTTATGGGGATGTTTTCATGACTTTTTTTATGAAGAAAATTATATAAAATTCTAAACCAATAACATAATATTTTAATTTATCAAAGATTCTTTTGTTTTAGTTGAATAACACAAAACTTTTAATGACTTTATAAAACTCTTAATCCAATAACACTAGATTATAAAGATTTTATATTACTTTTTATAAATCCACAACTAATAACACTAAATTGTAATAGAGTTTTAAAAAGTTTTGATTGAATAACAACATATTCTACATAACTTTTAAAGTCATTAAAACTCTTTCTAAATCTCAAACCAATAACACCGGCCTGAATAGGTCCGACCATATAATATCCAGAATTGCTAGTAGAACGGAGCCGTCATCCCATATGGGCATGGGGCTTTGTCAGAATTTTACCAAAAATAAAGCTTTGTAATTAACTTCTTCTAGGGAGACTTCCTTATAAGTTATAAGCATTATATTCATCTCTTCAGAGATGATCACAGAAACATCACAGAGGGCAATGGATGATCACATATATATTCAACAACTAACTGTTCAATTCCGGCTTTGTTATCCATCCATTTTCCGTTTTGGTCTAATAAACCTATGATTCGACTCCTAGGTAAATGAGTTACCTTGACATGGACTACCAACATACCATAATTCGATTGAATAGAAACGAGGACTTCGAGCGACGTTTCCAACCTTGTCTTTTTTTTTTCTTTTTTTTTTGTGATTTTCAGCGTTTTCATTGAAGTCACCTATAATGAACCAAACACCGGAACAAAAAATTTCAATTCGGGATAGTCGCTCCCACCGATAAGTTCTTTAATTTTGAGAAAATTAAAACCCAAAAAAACTTGGAGATCTTGAAGATGGGAGAATTTGTTCTTGGTTTCAGATGGAAACATAAAATTTGGACAAAACATCCAACACATTTCTCCCGCCCCTTAAAAATTTCAAACTAAGATCCTCATATGTTAGCTCCGAAAAAGAGATTGAGTCGAGTGGATCTCAAACTTTGACGATATAATCATATAAATATATTGTTATGAGGGAGAAGCTGCATTTCTAGGAACCCTAGGCTTCGACGAGCCCCAATACCAATTAGTCTTCTATATAGGAAAAATGTAAGGATGATCTCTGCTTGCAAGTTGAAGTTAATTTATATGGATCATCAAATGGCTTTAAAGTCTTTTTTTAATTGGTTCAAAAAATCCTAAAATTAAATTTATTGGGACAAACCCAACACATCTTTCTCGAAACGAGGTCAACGAAATATAGTCTCGGGAAACTGACGGAGAATGACATTGAAGTCATCGGAGCGGAGACGCCTACTTTGGTGGCCATAGTAAACAGTCACCACATATATTAAAATGACATAGAGACGTGCTGTAGTTTCTATGCCCTCTTGGAGACCAGACGTACTTAATCTGAAAGCAGAGCTGAAGAGTTGTCTAGGCTAGAACTTTTACGAGCTGTCTTCTTATTTTGCATGATATTTGAGAATCTTCCATCATGTATCGTACTATTTATATATTTTCTAGTGTATAAAGTTACAAAGAAAAAAAAACATTTATCGGTCCATTTCTTAGAAAAGTTGGAAGTACAGAAGAAACATCATCCAAATATCATCAGTTCTTGTCATTCAAATAAAGGAAACACGCAGAATATAAGATTTTAACATGTTGACATTTTTTTTTTTTGATAATTTTTAGTTGACATGTTGGAATTGATAATCAATCCTTACCAGCAGCAACAATGAATCACATATTATATACATAATCACATCAGTTCTCAAGTTTTAGTTCAAATAGTGGTGGTCCGTGAGAGCTAGGAACCCAAAGACAAGACACATTATCACACAAGCCAATATGATAAATTTTCAAAGAATACGACATGGGTAGCTCATGTCCCACGTGTACTGCTTCAAATAGTTAACGATCCCACATACTAGTTCACGCCTCTCCAAGTCTACTCCCACAAGCAATGAGTAGTCCATAACGTTTATACTCTGCCAGATTTTGTTTTATGGTCACTCAATGTATTGACTGAATAATAAAATTAACATAACAATATATATTTTCCAAAATTTAGATAATTAAAGTAATGAGGTAGATAGATCAATGAAAAACTCACATCGAGGAAGTTGAAATCGTTCCTGATTGCACTCTGAAGGTTATGTTTTGAGACTTTGTTGAAGTAAATTGGAGTATTGTTCATTTTTTTGAAAAAATTAGGACCTAGCATAATCTCTTCATCACCATCATCAATTGTGGTAATAAACCGCGTGAGTAGAGGGCCTTTAAGATTGTACTCATGAGAAATATTTCTACCAAAGTTTAGATTCTCCATCACCATCAAGTTGTGTCGTATCTCTCTCTGACCATTTGCCTTCCTTATAGTCACCTATATATGTGATTTGAGAAAGGATTAAACTAAGACCACCAACTCTACTTTTATTGGACCTTATTTAAAAGAAAGTTTAAATAAAATACCTGGTAGATCCCAAAAACTTTTGCCAGGCAAGTTTGGTTGCCTAATTCATAAGTCTCCTTCATGTACTTGAAGTATTCTAGACCAAATTTTACAAATGATTCATACTCCATTCTCTTAATCTCTCTTACGATAAACCTTTCATCTATAGTTTTGGAAAATAAGGTATTTTCTTTTTCATCCTTAGCATTCCATTGTTCGCAACGGCTTAGTGAATCTATATACTCAAGTTCTGAGAAGCAGCAACGTTTCCTTAAATCACAAAAATCCTTTTCGTAGAGAGACACAACTGAATATTTGAGATTTCCATGTGAATTGACTGTCCCAAAAGTAACAAGAATCTCTTGAGGAGGCAATGCTTCTAACTTTGAACCCTTACTACTGACAGTTTCATTAGAATCTTGGTCTTACTTAAATGACTTCTCAAGAGGCTTTATCTTTTCATTACTGCTCAGATGGGCAAGCGCGCAAGAAACTAAACTTGAGAGTTCATCTTCATAGTCCGACACAACACAATAATCATCCCCCAAAGAGATATGCAACCGAGAGCCTTCCTCGATGACTATCTCATTGACTATACGTAGATTTTCTTGGAAAAGATTACAAACATTCTTGGATTTTAACTTGTACTCTTTCTCAATATCAACTATGCTTTTCGACCTTATTTCTTCAAATGAACTCCAAAACCAATGGCTATTAGACCCATCAGCAGCAGAAGTTTGAATTTCCTTTGAATTTTCAATAATTTTACCATCTCTGCCAACTTCTTGCGCACTAGATCCTTCTATCAAATCATTGCCCTCAACAATTGCACCATAATATGGTATTTTTTTGTCGCTATATTCAAATCTGGCCATTCCCTCTACTGAATCTGCCTTATCTCCTTCATCTCCCTCATTATCACTAGCTGAGTAAGATATGTGATCATATAAAACCAATGATTGTAGCCGATAGTTCCAAACGAGAGCTTGAAGAAAAAGCTCCCACCGAGTTCGATTTAGGCAAAGCAGTTTGTGGAATCCACCACCTAAGGTTTTAGCCTTATCAAAATCATTCTTGATATTCTCCTATGCATATGCCAAAAGAATCAAGAAATCTTACTGACCTTATTGCATGTGAAATTATAAAAAGTATTGCAATTGTTACTAACCATAATTCTGGTACACTCCGTTTTTAGTATCTCCTCAATATTAGAAAGTCTCTGGAATGGATAGTGATGACCTGGACAAGAAGAACTTTCTATATCTAACCTTAGCTGCTTCATAAAATTAGTAACTTCGTCGAAAATTATGATCCCTCTAGTGATTAAATAAATACAATAATAATTTTATCTTCACAATTTATCCTTACTCAACACATAATAATATTTTGGCATATAAATAGCATTTTTAGGAAAGAGACTTACATTTTGAAATTCTTTCTCGAGCCAGCTAGCTCTTATTGAATTGCTAACTTCCAGCTTCATCACTGGTGGCAAAATCGCTGTGTAAGTCGCGACTTGGGAGTAACTGAACATAGCAACCATATAGCCCAATATGTAGTTGCCAATAGAATTTTTGTTAAAAAGATAAGTTAGTGTAGTCAATAGATTCACATATATGACCTTCATAGATGTTAACCCTCAAACTAAGATCACTTCATGACATTATTATCACTTCCAATTCAAATCTATGAACTTCTACATGTATTACCTTTCATTTTATTTTTGATGTTGGAATCTGAATATTGTCCTATAAAATATGACTATTTAACAAACTAATTTAAAGGCCTATATTCAAGTGGTTGAGACACTATAAGCATAGTGAAGCTTACCCATAAAAGTGAAGGAAAGAGTCACCACAACTCGACGATCTATGGAGCAGAGTTTGTTGAGAAAAGGTGAGGTCCAAGAACTTTCCAAAAGAGAGGCAACGTGCAGCAATGGACATCGACACTTTTTCTGTCACATCCTTGCCACAACGACTCCACATCCATATATTTCCATTACACTCACCAGGCAAGCGTTTTCCTACACGAAGTCGCCTTAACTCGATTCTTAGCTGAAGTTTGCGATATTCGTAATAGTAAAAATGTGCTTGCGGCAATTCCTCGCATGTGTTGCATCGGCTTCCCTGCATACATAACACTTCTATATCAGCTTTTTATACTGTAAAAAACACATAACAACAGTGAAAACTTGAGTATAAATTGACCTGGTTAAACAAATCTCGCAAGAACTTTTCAACGGAAACATCGAAATTTTTGTAAAACATTATAGTCATAAAGTGGCTCGCCTCACAGATTATCCCTCTATGAGCATTCCTCCTTGATACTAAGACCATTATACTCGAAACATCAAAACCAGGCACAAAGGCCATGGATTCACATTTGGCAAGTTCACAAAAAAAAATATATATCGAACGTAGAGGTAAATACAAATAACCAGCAAGTTCATTAAAAAGTATGTCGCCTTCTCAAATCTCCAAGCAGAAAAAAGAAAGAGAGAAAGAAAGATGCTAATATAGAATAACTTACCAAGGAAGCGATACCTATTTCCAAAGAAATTGTGTGAAAGAGTTATACGAGAATAGAACAATATTGGAACGAAGTTTGTATGAATTAAGGAATAAAAAAGGGCGAACATCCGATAAAATATAAAAAAGAAGAGTTTGATTGACCTATATACGAATAATATATACACATTTATAAATACTATATTAAAAGACACTAAAATAATTTTGTTTATGGATGAATATCCAATCCACTCAAGACTCGATCATTACTTTTCGTCAAATAGATTATGTTCAAAATGACCTTGACTTTTAGAGAATAAATAAGAGTATTCTTTATAATTTTTAATAGCGTATAGAACAAAAAAAAAAGGAATACTATATGTATTATTAACTATATGGGATGGTGGAATTATACTTGGTGATTATAATCTGGATCATGAAAAAGTCAATTTGCAGTATACGAAAAGTATTCATAAATTATCAATAAAGAATATTTACTTATAAATTATAAAGAAAAATATTTTTTTTGAAAGAGAGAACAAACGCAAAATATGTAATGTTATTTTTCTAATTTTCTTTTATCTTGGTGTTCACAAAAAACAAAAAAAAGTTTCATCTATGTTTATATATACATCAAAACATATCCCTTAAAACTTTTTTTTAAAAAAACTATTTTTCTAAAATGTTCTCTCTTCATTAATCAAAACTCTGTGTTTTAATCTTCTAAGGATGAATCTTAGGCTTCCTTCAGGTCTTGTGGGGTTGGAAAAAAGCTCTTGTAAGGCTCCTAAGTGGTCTAAAACATTTAGATTGTGTATTCTAGGTACTGTAATTTTTTTGACAAATAAACAAATAAAAGAAAGAACAAACACAGAGTTTTGACCCCTAAACAGTATATTCTAAAAAATTTAGATTGTGTATTCTAGGTACTGTACATGTTCTAGATAGTTTAGAATTGAAATATGTTCTAGAAAAATTCAGAAAACTGAAACTCTATATATTCTACGGCATTTAGAATACGTATTCTGCTCTTTATACTGTGTTCTAATCTTCATTAATGAAAACTCCGTGTTTTGATCTTCTAAGGATGAATTTTGGGATTCATCAGGTCTTGTGGGCTTGGAAAAAGGCTCTTGTAAGGCTCCTAAGTGGTCTCTTAAAGGTTGCATAAGTGTGGAGACATTTTACTTTGGATTGCTCCTCCTCAAAACTGTAAGGATGTGTCTTGGTAAAAACTTTATAACGGCTCGTCCTATTTGAGGAAATCCAACTGGAGGTGAAAGTAGACTCTTTAAGCTTTCCATAATCACCAAGATCATAATTTTTGGCTATCAAAAAGGTCTTCCAAAGTGCTCCGTAATCTGGTGTTGTGAAACAGATCCAAAAATGTGGTTTTCTTCATTTTTGTATCTTTTTGTTCCCTTTTGTTCCAAAACCTATAATGACTTCGTGAAACTCTAAATACTTGACAATCATCTTAAAATGACTTGTATCAAATGCTTTCTTTATTAAAAACATATCAAAACTATAGTAAATATGGGCGAAAATATGATGTTATCATCGTGAGTAAATCAGTCGGATTGGTCGTAGGAAAATAAGAATAAATATTATCTCACCAATGTTCAAATGTAATAATAAGGTAAGAAATAGTTTTTTTATGTTTTTATTTTGACTAGAAATCTATATAGAAACTAAATTAAAGGATTGTTATATTTTTCATCTTTGACTCAAAAAAAATTTTCGAACATATATATCTTTGTTATTATATATATATATATATATATATATATATATATATAACTAGTACATATATGTTAAAATCCAATCATAAAAAAAATTAAGAGAATATTATCAAAAAAGACTAGTACTATGAAAAATTTTGTTGCATTTGTTTTTGCTATCTTCTTCATTACGTCTTATGTTCTTTGTAGTCCTACAACTACTTGTGGTCCAGGTATTTGTTTATAATTATATACCTATACACATGTTTACTATAATTATTTATTTTATCATTTTTAGTACCACAAAATTAAAAATTTAAATAATAAATGCTTTATGCTTTAGTACTCGTAAATTCAGATCACAAAAGTTTTATACTTAAGCATTTGTAATTTTACATTAGTTGTAACGCCCGTGAACCGGTTTTTGGTTAAGGCGTGTCGATCGACACCACTAGGGGTGTGTCGATCGACACTAATGAATTGTGCAATTGGGCTTTTGGGCTTTTAATTGCGCGTTTCGTCGAGTTGGGCAAAGAGAAACCCTAAAGGGCTCGTATAAAAGATCAGAAACTCGACCTAGGGCTTCCAGTTAGCCTCCTTGTCGTTTTCTGAGAGAAAATTGGAGAGAAAAGTTCCTGAGAGCCTTTCTGTGAGTTCCTGAGCCTTTTCCTGTCAGATTTCCTGGAGAAAAAGGAGATCTAAGTCTGGTGGTGCGTTGTGAAGGTTGCTAGGGTCGTTCTTCTCCCTGTGTGCGTGCTGTTTCGTTCAGATCTTTCCAGAGAAAGAGGTGAGTGCATGACTGAGGGCTTATCTGAGCATTAGATTCCTGTTTCATTGTTGTTTTGGTTGAATGATTGATGGATTGACTGTTTGATTGTGTTTCGGTGATTGTGATGGTTCTGTGGGGACTTGTTTGGTCTCTGTGAGGATCGCTTGTGCGAGTTAGGGCACTGGAGAAGGAGATTCGCGATGTGGAGATCGCAGGAAAAGTGCCTGCGCGATCGGTGTCGATCGACACCAAAGGACTGTGTCGCTCGACACCAGTCGGGCCAAGTGTCGATCGACACGAGTGGAAGTGTGTCGATCGACACCAGTCGCAAGCAATGTCGATCGACACGGGAGTCGGGTGTCGATCGACACCCGTTCGTCAGACTGTCTGTTGCCTGGTTTGTTTGTTGGTTGTTGATTTGTGATTTGTTTCTATTGCTTGTGTGTATAGCCTGTCGCTTGGGAGGATTGCCTCACTAAGTATTTATGATAATACTTACGCATCTCATTTGTGTTGTTGATGCAGGTAAAGGCAAAGTGTGATCGTGGAATCGTGGCAAGGAAGAGGGGATGATCTAGATGCTCATGTGTTGTGATCATCATTGCTGTTGTTATTGTTTCTGTTGCTAGGTTGTTAGTTCAGGAGTTAGGACTTTCACCTAGGTTGCTGATTCAATGAACCTTTGAATTATGTTTTGTTTCTGGAGAACTATTTATTATTTCATTGGATTTATTTTTATGTCATAAATGCTCTTTCCCGTTGATTGTGCTGAGGTATTTAGTGAGTATGGGATCACTAGATATGAGTTAATTAAATTAAAAAAAAATGGGTTGGGGTGTTTCAATTTGGTATCAGAGCGGAGTTCGGTTCTAAGATGTGTAGGAATTTAATTTGTGAATTATTTTCCTGATGATTGTTGAGTGATGAGCTAGGGTGTTAGCATGCTGTGAATTGATTATAGAGTATTTAATCGATTGCGTGCTGTTGGAGTTCTAGTATCATCCTCTCCGAGCCTTAAACGAGATTCCACGGTAAGTTGTGTGTAGTATTTTGTTTGTTCTAGTTTCTTAGCTTTATGTTCGTGGGTAGCACAGATGGCTAGAGGAGCTGGAGTTTCCGGTAGAGGTCGTGGTCGCGGTAGAGGCGAAGCCGCGATGGAGCAGCTTGTGGGTCCGCAGCCTGAGTTTGAGGAGGCCGGGGCGATTGGCGGTCCAGGTGGCGACGCAGCCGGTGGAGCCGGAGTGGGGGCTGGTTTGGCTGGTGTCGGTGCCGGTGGGCAGGACGTTGGTGCTGAGGGCCCAGGAGTGTTGGGTGCCGCAGCAGGAGTAGCCCAGGGTCAGGAGGGAGGCTTGGCGGATCTGATGAGGCTGTTGTTGCAGCGGTTGCCAGGAGTGGTGCCAGTGCAGGCTCCAGTTGCGCTGCAAGTGGCGGCAGAGGTGCAGCCTAGAGCTGCAGTTGCTGGAGGTGTTCCGTCATACATTAAGATGATGGAGCAGCTGCAGAAGATTGGTACTGGGTACTTTGCGGGTGGTCCCAGTTCTGAGGAGGTTGATTCATGGCGAGATCGAGTTGAGAGGAACTTTCGTTCCACGAGATGCCCGGAGGAGTATCAGGTAGATTTGGCAGTGCATTTCCTGGAGAAGGATGCACATCTGTGGTGGCGTAGTGTGATCGCCAGGAGGAGTCAGGCGGAGATGACTTGGGCGGACTTCGAGAAGGAGTTTAACGCCAAATATTTTCCGCAGGAGGCGCTTGACCGCATGGAGGCGCGCTTTCTCAGACTGTCGCAGGGAGAGCGGACGGTCCGAGAATATGATCAGGAGTTTAACAAGCTTCTGGTGTATGTTGGGCATGGTATGGAGGAGGATAAGACCCAGATGAGGAAGTTCCTGATGGGGCTTTGACCTGACTTGAGAGCGCGGTGTAGGGGTTTGAACTGCACTACGAAGGCAGGTTTGGTGGAGGTGGCTGCTGAGATTGAGGGGGATCTCCAGGGTGAGGAGGAGGCGGTGAGTCCGGCGGCTCAGCCGAAAAAGACTCAGCAGCAGGTGGCACCTGACAAGGGCGACAAGCCTGCGCAGGGGCAGACGAGGAAGTGGAATCACCCTTCCAGAGCTGGTCAGGGTGGTCAGAGTGGTTAGGGTGGTCGTGCTGGTTGCTTTTCTTGTGGGAGTGGAGACCAGGGAGTGCTATCACTGCAAGGAGAAGGGACACCTCAAGCCGAATTGTCCTAAGCTGCAGAGGATGGCGGTGACAGCGGTGGAGCATGGAGTGCAGCAGGGTGCGCAGCCGCAGAGCGGGTTGCAGTTGGCGCATGTAGCAGCACCACCGCAAGGTTACACTTCGTTTGAGAGGGGCGAGCCCAGCACCAGAGCAGCGATCACTGGTAGGAATTCTAGAACTCAGACTTTGTGAATTTCTGTCGTTTTAGATAAATCTCTGTTGCATGTTGAATGTTAGGGTTCTTAGCACATAAGGTTTGTGTAGGGACCTTATTGGTGGGCGGTGTCGAGGCCCATGTGTTGTTTGACTCTGAAGCATCTCATTGCTGCATTACCCCGGAGTGTGCCTTGCGTGGCGACATCCGAGGGAGCCCTGGTGAGCAAGTAGGGCCTGTTAAGGTCGCAGGAGGAGGGCTCTTAGAGGCTTTTGGGAGAGCTAAGGAGCTGATTATCTGCCCTGTGGAGCTGCATGATGTTATTCTGGGGATGGATTGGTTGGGCCATTACAGAGTACATCTGGACTGTCACCGAGGGAGAGTTTCGTTCGAGCGGCCAGAAGGGAGGTTGGTGTATCAGGGAGTGAGACCTACCTCCGCGAGTCTCATCATCTCAGCAGTGCAGGCAGCGCGGATGGTCGAGAAGGGCTATAAGGCATACCTGGTGACAATACAGGATGGCTCCAGCAGAGATGGCGGAGCTGAAGAAGCAGCTGGAGGATTTGTTGGGTAAGGGATTCATTCGTCCTAGTACTTCACCTTGGGGAGCGCCGGTGTTGTTCTTGAAGAAGGACGGGAGTTTCCGCTTATGTATTGACTATCGGGGGTTGAACCGGGTCACAGTGAAGAACAAATACCCTTTGCCGAGGATCGATGAGTTGTTGGATCAGCTGAGGGGCGCTATTTGGTTTTCGAAGATTGATTTGGCGTCGGGTTATCATCTGATCCCAATAGCGGAGGCAGATGTGCGTAAGACTGCTTTCAGGACGAGATATGGGCATTTTGAGTTTGTGGTTATGCCTTTCGGGTTGACTAATGCACCAGCGGCGTTCATGAGGCTGATGAACAGCGTGTTCCAGGAGTTTTTGGATGAGTTCGTGATTATCTTTATTGATGATATCCTGGTGTATTCTAAGAGTGCTGAGGAGCATGAGCTGCATCTGAGGAGAGTGATGGAGAAGCTGCGGGATCAGAAGCTATTCGCGAAGTTGAGTAAGTGCAGTTTCTGGCAGCGAAAGATGGGTTTTCTGGGTCACATTGTTTCAGCAGAGGGAGTTTCTGTGGATCCAGAGAAGATTGAGGCTATCAGAGACTGGCCTAGACCAACGAATGCCACTGAGATCAGGAGTTTCCTTGGGTTGGCAGGTTACTACAGGAGGTTCGTCAAGGGGTTTGCGAGTATGGCGCAGCCGATGACTAAGCTTACAGGGAAGGATATTCCGTTTGTGTGGTCACCGGAGTGTGAGCAGGGTTTCGCGAGCCTGAAGGAGATGTTGACGAGTACACCAGTGTTGGCACAGCCAGAGCATGGAGAGCCTTATACAGTGTACACGGATGCCTCGAGAGTTGGTTTGGGTTGTGTCCTGATGCAGCGTGGGAAGGTTATTGCCTATGCTTCGCGGCAGTTGCGGAAGCATGAGGGCAACTACCCTACTCATGATTTGGAGATGGCAGCAGTGGTCTTCGCTTTGAAGATCTGGAGGTCTTACCTTTATGGTGGACAGGTGCAGGTGCTGACGGATCATAAGAGTTTGAAGTATATCTTCACTCAGCCAGAGCTGAACCTGAGGCAGAGGCGGTGGATGGAGCTGGTGGCTGATTATGATCTGGAGATAGCTTACCATCCTGGTAAAGCTAATGTGGTTGCAGATGCACTAAGCCGTAAGCGCGTGGGTGCTGCTCTGGGGCAGAGTGTGGAGGCCTTGGTGAATGAGATTGGTGCTTTGCGGTTGTGTGCAGTTTCGCGAGAGCCGTTGGGGTTGGAGGCTGTGGATCATGCGGATCTTCTGAGTAGAGTTCGGGTGGCTCAGGAGAAGGATGAGGGTTTGATTGCGGCTTCTAAGGCAGAGGGCTCTGAGTATCAGTTCGCAGCTAACGGGACTATCCTTGTACATGGGCGGGTTTGCGTGCCTAAGGATGAGGAGTTGTGAGAGGAGATCTTGAGGGTGGCTCACGCGAGTATGTTTTCCATTCATCCGGGAGCGACCAAGATGTACCGAGATCTCAAGCGGTATTATCATTGGGTCGGGATGAAGAGAGATGTAGCTGACTGGATCGCTAGGTGCGACGTTTGCCAGTTGGTGAAGGCTGAGCATCAGGTTCCTGGTGGTTTGTTGTGGAGTTTCCCATTCCGGAGTGGAAGTGGGATATGATCACTATGGATTTCGTGGTTAGTTTGCCTATGTCGCGGACCAAGGATGCTATCTGGCCATCAGAAAGACCGATGGAGTGGCGGTTTTGGCTAAGAAGTATGTGAGCGAGATCGTGAAGTTGCATGGAGTACCTGTGAGTATTGTTTCAGACAGGGACCCCAGGTTTACTTTAGCTTTCTGGGATGCCTTTCAGGCAGAGATGGGCACTAAGGTGCATATGAGTACGGCGTATCATCCTCAGACAGATGGGCAATCTGAGAGGACTATCTAGACACTGGAGGATATGTTGCGGATGTGTGTCCTGGATTGGGGTGGTCATTGGGCGGATCACTTGAGTCTGGTGGAGTTTGCTTATAACAACAACTAGCAGGCGAGTATTGGGATGGCTCCTGATTGCTCGAGTTTTTATGCTCGATACACTAGCCGCTAAGCAGTATATGCGAGGTCGATCCACAAGAACCAATGATACTCTAAAGATTTGCGAGACTCGTAATTAGCTAAAGCGACAAAATGATTGTTTGGTTTTCAGAATTGCGAATAAAAATGCAGAGAAACTAAAGCTATTTAAACTTATGAATTAAAGACATTGGGCAATAAGGAATTTCAGAGAATTAACAATCAATAGGATGATCAAGCAAGGAATTCGACAATTAAGAACCGTTCTTGAACATGAACACGAAATTAGACTAACCTTCTTTCAAAGCATTAATCTCTAAAATCGACTACTCAATTACTGAAACTGTCGTTTGTAATCTCCTAGTCAATTTTGCATTATCAAACGGATTCACTAAGTTCACTAAGTTCTCTAACTACAACTGTCGTTGGTTGGAGAGACAAAGCTCAATTCATATTCGTTCAGGCATTCTATCGAACACTTTTGATGCATAGAAAAACCTAGAATCTAGAACAAGGTGCGCAGTCTTATTCTAGCATTAAGAACATATGAATAGAAGAACCAACAAGCATAATAGAACTCCTCATAACAATCAACCAATTAATCCATTAATTCTCCTACTTAGAACCCTAAAACCCAATTGGGTGACTACTCACACATAGCAAAAGAGAAAACACAAGAGATTGAAATGGAAAACATAATTAGATTAATGAAAGAGAAATAGGGTTTAGAAATCTTCTCCAAATTGTCAAAGAGGATGAATCTCTAATCCCAAAAATGCTTACAGAAAAGTCTAAAGCGTAGGAAAAAACTCAAAAAAAGAACGTGTCTGGTAATTAGGTTTTTGGGGTCTTTATATCCCTTACAAAAATAGGAAAATTGCAAAAATCAGAAAAAGTGAAGAATTTCTCGCAGAAGAGGGGACCGATCGGTCCAGGGGGTGGACGGATCGGTCCGTTGGTCACGGACAAAAGTCGAGTTCTGCTACGGAGAGGGGGACCGATCGTTCCACATGCCGGACCGATCGGTCTCTAGCACACGGGAATTTCTGGTCTGCAACTGCTTCAACTGCTCGCCAGAATGACATGTGTTCACTAAATCGGGTGTAACTCTTGAATGCGCCGTTAGATTTCCTTCAAACCACTTGGAGATGAAAGCTAACATCCTTAGCTATATTGTGTCAAAAGCTGAAGATGATCTAACGGTTGGAACCCTTCCGTCTGTAGCCAAACATCTGACGCTTCACCATAATTCTGCATCTCCAAATGTTGGTTTTTATCCCAAAGTGGCTCATTTCTCTCCAAAGCAACCTAAAACCTGTAGAGACTCAAAAAGGACTAGGAAGACTCTAAAAACACACTTTGACTCAACAAAAGATATAAAAGAAGAATGAAAACTAAGACTCAAAACCGATAAAAACACTACATATCAACTCCCCCCGACTTAGCTTTTGCTTGCCCTCAAGCAAAACAAAAATCTAAACCAAGAAGAGAGGTTTGAAAACGAGAGAACTCACATATTCTTTCGGGATCATGCTCTTAATCAATTGCCTGCAAACTACCAAAACAAATGCCAAGTCAAACTGTACTCCATTGTACTTCGCCATAACCGTAGCAAACCTATTAGTACTCTAAATCCCGGAATCACAAAGAACTTTCAGAATCAGAGAACCTAACCTTTTAACATTCATTAACAGTTGTGTGCATTCTCACAAAGGGGATATCGAACACGTTATGGTCTAGGCATTAAGGCAGTTTACAGTGACTCAAGTGTTTTGGGTTATCCAGCAAAGCAGGCGGATGCAAATCATTACACAAAATCACAGTGAGACATAGACCAATTGGGAGGTACACAACTTCCCTACCGCTAAGATACAACCAACAACCAACTTCAATTCCCTTATTCTAAGAATTACATTCCCTTGATACCAACAAGCAATAAAGATGCTAATCATTCCGGTTCCTACTCCTCCCATTCATATTTTCTTTTTTTTTTTTGTTTTTTTTTTTTGTTTTTTTTTTTTTTTTTGTTTTGTTTTTTTTTTTTGGTTTTTTTTTTTTGAAATTGTTGGAGGAGTGGAACCGGTTTCTCTTTACAGAACTGCATCAACAAGAAAACTCAACATGTAAGCTCAGGGGAAGAACATCCATCAACACAACCACTCAACCATATAGGCTCAAAGATCATCACATAAAACATCCAGATCAACTACAAATCTCTATCCTAACGAAAGGAAAGCTGTGTCGGTCTATATACTCCGTAGTTTTTGCACATGAATGCACATGATGATGATGACAGACAAGTGCATGTGGTTCGAAAAATGGATAAGGTGAGGTGTGGTACTAGACTAAAAATGAGTCTAGCCATTCAGAGTTAGCAAAGTGTGGTAAAATGATGCAAAGAAAACTCTGAATGTATGATCCATTACATGATTCTCAAGCCCCTAAGTGAGATAAACTAATTCAGATTAGGTTCCAATAAATAAAGTTAAGCTCAATTCATCCAAATTTCAAAGTGATAGGAACTTTCCTAACAAGGTGATCAAGTTATGGATTTTCCTGTATTTCCAAATCAAACTCAACAGTGATCAAGCAGTAGCAAGGCAATGAAATCAAGCATGGTGCAATTCCCTAAGAAAAGCTCATAGTTCTCAAACAGCATTTTGACTCAATAAAACAAGGTTTTGACTTGATAAAACAAATTGACTCAATAAGAAGAAACAAAAAGCAAAGGAAAAAAAATGATCAGTGGACTGATACTCCCCCCGACTTGTCTTACACCGTCTCGGTGTTGAAACAAGCTGAGGAGAAATATCGACACAAAAGCAAGAATAAAAAGAAAGACAAAGTAGAATAGTGCAGAAGTACCTAGTACCAAGAATGCTGCCTTATACTCATCCCATGACCTGATAGAATCTGGCTCCAAAGATTTCAGCCAGCGGCGAGCTTTGTCGCTCAGAGTGAACGAGAAAAGTCTGCATTTCACAGCATCATCAGGCACTCCATTCATTTTTGTAGTGCCACAAACTTCCTCAAATGACTCCAAGTGGGACACAGGGTTCTCAGAAGGGAGACCATGGAAAAGATTCTGCTTCACAAGAGCTAGCAATCCAGGTTTGATCTCAAAATCATTCCTGTTGATAGGAGGATGTTGGATTCCTCCTCGGTACATTCCAGCATTGGGAGCATCATGATCCCTCAGAGTGCGACGCACAGGTGGTGGCCTCTGATTATGATGTCCACCAACTCCATCTCTAGCAGCAGGAGGTACATTGTTCCCAGGAAGAGGATCCTGAAACGCTCCTTGTTGATCACCGAGAGGGTTTTCAACATCATGAGGGGGATTTCTCCCATCAGCTCCTACGTTTGCAGCCATTAATTCTCCTACTTAGAACCCTAAAACCCAATTGGGTGACTACTCACACATAGCAAAAGAGAAAACACAAGAGATTGAAATGGAAAACATAATTAGATTAATGAAAGAGAAATAGGGTTTAGAAATCTTCTCCAAATTGTCAAAGAGGATGAATCTCTAATCCCAAAAATGCTTACAGAAAAGTCTAAAGCGTAGGAAAAAACTCAGAAAAAGAACGTGTCTGGTAATTAGGTTTTTGGGGTCTTTATATCCCTTACAAAAATAGGAAAATTGCAAAAATCAGAAAAAGTGAAGAATTTCTCGCAGAAGAGGGGACCGATCGGTCCAGGGGGTGGACGGATCGGCCCGTTGGTCACGGACAAAAGTCGAGTTCTGCTACGGAGAGGGGGACCGATCGTTCCACATGCCGGATCGATCGGTCTCTAGCACACGGGAATTTCTGGTCTGCAACTGCTTCAACTGCTCGCCAGAATGACATGTGTTCACTAAATCGGGTGTAACTCTTGAATGCGCCGTTAGATTTCCTTCAAACCACTTGGAGATGAAAGCTAACATCCTTAGCTATCTTGTGTCAAAAACTGAAGATGATCTAACGGTGGGAACCCTTCCGTCTGTAGCCAAACATCTGACGCTTCACCATAATTCTGCATCTCCAAATGTTGGTTTTTATCCCAAAGTGGCTCATTTCTCTCCAAAGCAACCTAAAACCTGTATAGACTCAAAAAGGACTAGGAAGACTTTAAAAACACACTTTGACTCAACAAAAGATATAAAAGAAGAATGAAAACTAAGACTCAAAACCGATAAAAACACTACATATCAGCTCTTTATGAGGCGTTGTATGGGAGGCCATGCAGGACACCATTATGCTGGACCCAAGTGGGGGAGATGAGCATATACGGTGCAGACTTTGTTCATGAGACCTCAGAGAGGATTCGAGTTCTCAAGCTGAACATGAAGGAAGCTCAGGATCGCCAGCGAAGTTATGCTGATCAGAGGAGGAGAGAGCTTGAGTTTGCAGTTGGGGACAGAGTGTACCTCAAGATGGCCATGTTGCGAGGTCCCAACAGGTCTATCTCTGAGAACAAGTTGAGTCCGAGGTACATGGGTCCATTTGAGATTGTTGAGAAGGTGGGACCAGTGGCATACAGGCTGGAGTTGCCAGAGGTTATGCGCGCGTTCCACAAGGTGTTTCATGTGTCGATGCTGAGGAAGTGTCTTCACAAGGATGATAAGGTGTTGGCTAGGATTCATGAGGATCTTCAGCCCAACATGACTTTGGGGATGAGACCTGTGAAGGTTCTCGAGAGGAGGATCAAGGAACTTCGGCGGAAGAAGATTCCTTTGATCAGAGTCCAGTGGGACTACGATGGAGTGTTAGAGGAGACTTGGGAGCCAGAGGCGAGGATGAATGCAAAGTTCGGGAAGTGGTTCGAGAAGCAGGTGGCTGCTTGAGTTGCCTATCCTTGGTTTCGAGTTTCAGAGTTTTAGAGTTTTGAGTTTTGAGTTGTTGTTCTTATTTTCCTTATGTATTTTCGTTTGGAGTTGTAACGATTATAACATTTTGAGAATTAATAAGATGAGCATTTTCTTGGATTTGACTGGAGTTGTCTTATTTAAGAATGTGTTGCACGATTGTTAAAAAGGGAAAGTTTCCTGAAAAGGAAATTTCAAATTGTGGAAAGTTCGAGAGAGTACTCGAAAGCGGTTAGTATTGTTGCTCTAGGGACATAAGTGTCCTGATGACTCGAGAGTGGCTGGGTATGCTCCATAGGTACCGGTAACTCGAGGGACTTGGTGTCTTTAGAGTGCGACGGGTACGGTGGCTTCGGGTGACGATCCGAGAGCACGCTTTAGGGTGACGACCCGACGGCAAGTTTGTAGTATTATTTTCTCCAAGTGTCGTAACTTGATGACTTTGTGGCTGATAGTGAGCGGACACAACTCTGGGTTTTGACCTGTGAGTGGGGAGAATAGTACGTTTGATACCTGAGATACCGTAGGCCGAGGCCTGAGAGTAGCGGTTTATGCTCGAAGACTGTGGTCTGAGAGTGGAGTCAGAGGGGGTGAGCAACAATGACTAGCGGAAATCGTGAGTTTTCTCGGTCTGATCCTTTAACGATTGAGTTGGAACCAGGGACAGCGCCATTGTCTAAGGCACCCTACAGGATAGCTCCAGCAGAGATGACAGAGCTGAAGAAGCAGCTGGAGGATTTGTTGGGTAAGGTATTCATTCGTCCTAGTACTTCACCTTGGGGAGCGCCGGTGTTGTTCGTGAAGAAGAAGGACGGGAGCTTCCGCTTATGCATTGATTACCGGGGGTTGAACCGGGTCACAGTGAAGAACAAATACCCTTTGCCGAGGATCGATGAGTTGTTGGATCAGCTGAGGGGCGCTACTTGGTTCTCGAAGATTGATTTGGCGTCGGGTTATCATCAGATCCCGATAGCGGAGGCAGATGTGCGCATGACTGCTTTCAGGACGAGATATGGGCATTTTGAGTCTGTGGTTATGCCTTTCGGGTTGACTAATGCACCATCGGCGTTCATGAGGCTGATGAATGGCGTGTTCCAGGAGTTTTTGGATGAGTTTGTGATCATCTTTATCGATGACATCTTGGTGTATTCTAAGAGTTCTGAGGAGCATGAGCTGCATCTGAGGAGAGTGATGGAGAAGCTGCGGGATCAGAAGTTGTTCGCTAAGTTGAGCAAGGGTAGTTTCTGGCAACGAGAGATGGGCTTTCTAGGTGACATTGTTTCTGCAGAGGGCGTTTCTGTGGATGCAGAGAAGATTGAGGCTATCAGAGACTGGCCTAGACCGACGAATGCCACTGAGATCAGGAGTTTTCTTGGATTGGCGGGTTACTACAGGAGGTTTGTCAAGGGGTTTGCGAGTATGGCGCAACCGACGACTAAGCTTATAGGGAAGGATGTTCCGTTTATGTGGTCACCGGAGTGCGAGCAGGATTTCGCGAGTCTGAATGAGCTGTTGACGAGTACACCAGTGTTGGCATTGCCGGAGCATGGAGAGCCTTACACAGTGTACACAGATGCCTCGAGAGTTGGTTTGGGTTGTGTCTTGATGCAGCGTGGGAAGGTTATTGCCTATGCTTCACGGTAGTTGCGGAAGCACGAGGGCAACTATCCTACTCATGACTTAGAGATGGCTGCAGTGGTCTTCGCCTTGAAGATCTGGATGTCTTATCTTTATGGCGGTCAGGTGCAGGTGCTGACGGATCATAAGAGTCTGAAGTATATCTTCACTCAGCCAGAGCTGAACCTGAGGCAGAGGCAGTGGATGGAGCTGGTTGCTGATTATGATCTGGAAATAGCTTACCATCCTGGTAAAGCTAACGTGGTTGCAGATGCACTAAGCCGTAAGCGTGTGGGTGCTGCTCCGGGGCAGAGTGTGGAGGCCTTGGTGAGTGAGATTGGTGCTTTGCGGTTGTGTGCTGTTTCGCGAGGGCCGTTGGGGTTGGAGGCTGTGGATCATGCAGATCTTCTGAGTAGAGTTCGGGTGGCTCAGGAGAAGAATGAGGGTTTGATTGCGGCTTCTAAGGCAGAGGGCTCTGAGTATCCGTTCGCAGCTAACGGGACTATCCTTGTGCATGGGCGGGTTTGCGTGCCTAAGGATGAGGAGTTGCGACAAGAGATCTTGAGGGTGGCTCATGCGAGCATGTTTTCCATTCATCCGGGAGCGACCAAGATGTACCGAGACCTCAAGCGGTACTATCATTGGGTCGAGATGAAGAGGGATGTAGCTGACTGGGTCGCTAAGTGCGACGTTTGCTAGTTGGTGAAAGCTACGCATCAGGTTCCTGGTGGTTTGTTGAGGAGTTTGCCCATTCCGGAGTGGAAGTGGGATATGATCACTATGGACTTTGTGGTTGGTTTGCCTGTGTCGCGGACCAAGGATGCTATCTACGTGATTGTGGACCCCAGGTTTACTTCAGCTTTTTGGGATGCTTTTCAGGCAGAGATGGGCACTAAGGTGCATATCAGTACGGCGTATCATCCTCAGACATATGGGCAATCTGAGAGGACTATCTAGACACTGGAGGATATGCTGCGGATGTGTGTCTTGGATTGGGGTGGTCATTGGGCGGATCACTTGAGTCTGGTAGAGATTACTTATAACAATAGCTACCAGGCGAGTATTGGGATGGCTCTTTATGAGGCGTTTTATGGGAGGTCATGCAGGACACCATTATGCTGGACCCAAGTGGGGGAGAGGAGCATATATGGTGCAGACTTTGTTCAGGAGACCTCAGAGAGGATTCGGGTTCTCAAGCTGAACATGAAAGAAGCTCAGGATCGCCAACGGAGTTATGCTGACCAGAGGAAGAGGGAGCTTGAGTTTGCAGTTGGGGACAGAGTGTACCTCAAGATGGCCATGTTGCGGGGTCCCAAAAGGTCTATCTCTGAGAACAAGTTGAGTCCGAGGTACATGGGTCCGTTCGAGATTGTTGAGAGGGTGGGACCAGTGGCATACAGGCTGGAGCTGCCAGAGGTTATGCGCGCGTTCCACAAGGTGTTTCATGTGTTGATGCTGAGGAAGTGTCTTCACAAGGATGATAAGGTGTTGGCTAAGATTCATGAGGATCTTCAGTCCAACATGACTTTAGGGATGAGACATATGAAGGTTCTCGAGAGGAGGATCAAGGAACTTCAGTGGAAGAAGATTCCTTTGATCAGAGTCCAGTGGGACTACGATGGAGTGTTAGAGGAGACTTGGGAGCCAGAGGCGAGGATGAAGGCAAAGTTCGGGAAGTGGTTCGAGAAGCAGGCGGCTGCTTAAGTTGCCTATCCTTGGTTTACAGTTTCAGAGTTTTCAGAGTTTTAAGAGTTTTAGAGTTTTTGAGTTTTGAGTTGCTGTTCTTATTTTCCTTTCATTATGTATTTTTGTTTGGAGTTGTAACGATTATGACATTTTGAGGATTAATAAGATGAGTATTTTCTTGGATTTGGCTGGAGTTATCTCATTTAAGAATGTGTTGTGCGGTTGCTAAAAAGGGAAAGTTTCCTGAAAAGGAAATTTCTATTTGTGGAAAGTTTGAAAGAGTACTCGAAAGCGGTTAGTATTGTTGCTCCAGGGATATAAGTGTCCTGATGACTCGAGAGAGGCAGGGTATGCTCCTGAGGTACCAGTAACTCGAGGGACTTTGTGTCTTTAGAGTGTGACGGGTACGGTGGCTTCGGGTGACGATCCGAGAGCACGCTTTAGGGTGACGACTCGACGGCGAGTTTGTAGTATTATTTCCTCCAAGTGTCGTAACTTGATGACTTTGTGGCTGATAGTGAGCGGACACAACTCCGGGTTTTGACTTGTGAGTGGAGAGAATAGTACGTTTGATACCTGAGATACCGTAGGCCAAGGCCTGAGAGTAACGGTTATGCTTGAAGACTGTGGTCTGAGAGTGGAGTCAGAGTGGTGAGCAACAATGACTAAGGAAAGTCGTGAGTATATCGGCTAAGTTGGAGATCTGGAGGATCAGATCGGAGTAAGTGCGATCAGATCGGAGGGGAATTGTAACGCCCGTGAACCGGATTTTTTGTCAGGGTGTCGATCGACACCACTTGGGTGTGTCGATCGACACGAAGCTTTTCGAGCAGAGGGGCTTTTGGGCTTTTGATCGCGTGTTATGTTGGGTTAGGCAAAGGAAAACCCTAGAGACTCGTTTTTAAGGCTAGAAACTCGACATAGGGCTTTCATTAGCCTCTTTTGTCGTTTTCCTGAGAGAGAAATCAGAGAGAAAGTTTCTGAGAGCTTTTCTGAGAGTTTCTGAGCCTGTTCTTGAGAGATTTCCTGGTGGAAAGGGAGATCTAAGTCCGGTGGTGCGTTGAGAAGCTTGTAGGGGTCGTTCTCCTTCCTGTTTGCGTTCAGTTCGTTCAGTTTTCTTCCAGAGAAGAGGTGAGTGCATGACTGAGGGCTTATCTAAGCATTAGATCCTTGTTTTCTCTGTTTGGTTTGATGATTGATTGATTGATTAACTGTTTGTTGTGTTTCCTTGGTCGGGATTGCGTTGCTGGGTCCTTGTGTGGCTTGTGTGAGAATCGGTTGTGTGTTTTGAGGCACTGGAGAAGGAGATTCGCGATGTGGAGATCGCTGGAGAAGTGTATGCGCGATCGGTGTCGATCGACACCAAAGGGAGGTGTCGCTCGACACCAGTCGGGCACCGTGTCGATCGACATAGAGAGTGTCTGTCGATCGACACCAGTTGCGAGCAGTGTCGATCAACACGGAGGTCCTGTGTCGATCGACACACGTTCGTCAGACAGCCTGTTTGTCTGGTTTGTTTGTTGGTTGTGGTTTTGTGAATTATTTCTATTGCTTGTGTGTATAGCCTGTTGCTTGGGAGGATTGCCTCACTAAGTATTTATGATAATACTTACGCATCTCATTTGTGTTGTTGATGCAGGTAAAGGCAAGGTGTGATCGTGGAATCATGGCGAGGAAGAGGGGATGATCTAGATGCTCGTGTGTTGTGATCATCATTGCTGTTGTTTCTGTTTTTGCTAGGTTGTTAGTTGAGAGAGTTAGGACTTTCACCTAGGTTGCTTTTTCCTTGATTCATGAGTTATGACCTGATGTTGGATATTTTATTATTTTAATAGATTTATTTCAAGAATTAAATGCTCTTTCCCGTTGATTGTGTTGAGGTATTTAGTGAGTATGTGATCACTAGATATAAGTTAATTAATGAAAGAAAAAAGAAAATGGGTTGGGGTGTTTCAACATATATCAATTTTGTAAACAAAATATATTTATAAGCTAATGATAAAGTAGGTTGACAAAAAAAAAAAAAAAAAAAAGCTAATGATAAAGTATAAATAGAAAATACCTTCAATATTATTTTTCTAAATCAAAATAGAGGAAAACATTAAACTCTAATATATAACTTTATTTATAAGTAGAAAAATAGAGAAATACATTGAAAATGATTTAACTCTACAAGAAAACAGTTAATTTGCTAGCTAAATTTGCTAGAGAAATCATTTCTCTCAAATGTGTGATGGAACTTGTAACGCCCTGAGCGTCACCTTTCTTAGAGGGACCCATGTCCACTCCCGACCCATGGGCCCACCGTTCTTAGTGGCCCCATTTTCATCCTTGGCTCGTGGGCTCACTCATATGCGACGGCCGGTTTGCTACATCCGGAAAACTTTAAAGATTTGTTTACCGATCATACAAATCACCACATGATCTTTCTCCGTGTTTTATCCTCACTCGTACGGTTCTGACAATCACTTCCTAGAATGTGACCCATCCTGAAGCTACTACAGCATAAGCACGCTTAACTATGGAGTTCTCAGGATCTTTGACCTAAAAGATCAGTGTATTTTGTTGACATAGGTGGTCAAATCAATTATTTTAAACCATTCTGCATTCACCTGAAACCGGGATGTTACAGTTCACCTCCATTAACAGTTCACAACATCTTGTTGATTCTCAACAATTCAAGTTGGACATCATTTCCTGGTAGTAGAAGATATACCACCGGTTCTCAAGGTTTAGTGGAGATTGTTTGATTTCGTTGACGTCTAAGAAGAAATCTACGGTCTCTCTTCCTTCTCTCTTCCTTCTGCAAAGGTAGGGTATAGGGCTTTGGCTCTTGCATCATGTGAGATAGTTTGGCTAAACACCCTGCTTCATTATCTGCAAGCTTCTTCTTATGTAGTACCTATTATTTTTTTAGATAGTATGACTACTATATACATTGCCACTTATCCAGTTTTTCACGAGAGAACTAAACACATTGAATTGAATTGTTATACGGTTCGAGTATCTGACATTCTTACTACGCCTTTGTTTCCTCATCAATTTGAATATCTTAAGTCTAAGGTGAGCATCTACAACATCTTTGGCTGCTCATCTTGAAGGGCCTATAGAATAATAGAAGTCTGGTTTAGTGGTTTAATAGCTTTGGTTTAAGTTAAACAACATTGTACAGCTTTTTATATACTCTGTGTTGAGATGCAATTTTCTATTCGAATAAGAAATTTAAAACCGTAACAAACTTTTCTCATGTTCTCTCTTTCGTGATACACTCCTACTTTGTATTATAGCTTTGATCGGAATCTCTATTATCATTAACCCACTTTCTTATTTTTCGTGTAAGCAGGCCCTGGTTATGTGTTTAAAAAACAAACACCAGCTAAAAGCCCACTATTTAATAAATTCAAACAAACATATTTTTCTTAGAGACCATTTGTTTTTAAAAGAACTAATAAGGTTTTTTTAACGGTAACTAATTAGAACAAATGAGTGTTTACACTATTCTATCAACCTCTTCAACTATTCTTCATCTAAGTTACAAACGAAAGCATTAGTCACTTGGTAAGTATTATTTTTCGTTATAAGTTTCTTTCATATAGTGTTAGAACTTAGGATTTCTTTTTGATTTAAAATTGAAATCATAGGCTAATTTATTAACTCCAACGAAGTAAGATTTGGAAATTTAGATTAGAATAAGTTTTAATGGAATGGGTGAAAATATGTGTTAATGTAACAGAACAAAAATAAATTTCGAGAGAATGTAAATTCAATGAATGAAAACCATGGAAAAAAAATTATATTTTGTAATTAATATTTTATTTTGGTATAGCGTCGGTGACTAATTATGTTAAAGTTGGGTTCCATTGACTGTCAAGGAGGATTTTAATATTTTTCGTTATAGTACTCCAAAGTTTATATTAAACTAGATTAGGACCCGCGTTATACGCGGGTTAATAATTAAAAATTTTATAACCCGTATAAAAACAAAATTAGATATTATGTGAAATATTTAAAAATTACCTAATTTAATTTTTCTATTTATTTATTTTTTATTTTTAATTTAAAATTTTATAACCCATGTAAAAGACAAAAAAACTAAAATCCGCGTCACAGGTTTATAACTAAAAATTTTATAACCCGTGTAAAAAAAATATATTCTGTAAAAATATTTGTAAATTTTTTAATCAATTATGTTTCAAAATTTTATATTTACATCCGGTAAAATCAATTTTTACGCATGATCCTGCTCTGAACGTTGACGAAAGAATTAGTAACTTATCAAAACGTGTAGAACTATACAAAAATCTCACATTTTGATCAAAATCACTATTATCACACAATAGTCATATCAAACGTCTCTAAATCTTCGCATCCAAAAAAACATTAGTACACTAACCCTAAATAATTACATCAAAAGTAAAATAAATTATACATTAAAAAAATTTACCTATTCATCGAGTAAAATAAATCATAGGGTATCCACATACTAAACTTTAACACAATAGTTCGATACCAATTATTGTAACATATACACCAATGAAGACATAAGGATTTAATTGGAAGAAAGTGGCAAATGTTAGAGAGAGAAAAAGAGGTGGTTAGTTTTGCAATTGACTCAAATTAAGGGTCTATTTTGTAAGCACCCCCTAAAATAATTAGGTTTTGATCAAAACTTACCTTATCATACGATGATAGCTTCTCGACCAATCAGTTGAAACATCACCCAAATTTTCATGCATCGATATATATGCTTTGTTGCACATCATTAAAATCTACAACCATAATAAAAAATTTACAATTAAAATTTCTATAAAATTATAGTAATAATTATAAAACCCAATAAACCCATATGAGCTTATTCGAAAACTTATCAAAGTTTATATATAGGAAACTGAGAGACGGTAAAAATTTCATAATTTATGTAATCCTTTTTTCTTTTAGAAATAGTAATTCAAAATTATAATTAGTAATATAATTATATTTTTACACTTTTAAAAATATTTAAATTTAAAATTTTCTTAACGTTATCTTTTTATATTTTTAAAATTCTTTATGTTATAATTTTCTGAACATTATCTTTTTGATTTTTAAATTTATTTAAATTTTAATATTTTCTCATAATTATCTTTTTATATTTTTAAAATTATTAAAAATAAATATTTTTTGACACGTGTCAAAATCTATAACCGATAGATATGACACGTGTCGCGATCTCTTGAGTTGCTAACTTCGAAAACACAACTTTATATAATAAGATCATTAAGGCATTTTCAATGGTAAGCTTTTAGAGGGATTTGAAGATAAAATTAAAAATTAAAAAAAAATGAAAAAGTAGGAGTGCAAACAAAAAACAGTTCTCCTTTAAGAGGCTGTTGAAAAATGTAATTGTCACTTGGGTTCATATAACTGGTTAAATTTGGCTTTTGTAATTTACAGATAATAAATAATTTATTTATATACTATGATATATGAAAATAATATATCTGAGAAAATCATACCATTTTCAGCGTTAGAAATGCTTAAACATATTCCCGACTAGTAACACGTATTATTAAGATTGATGTTATAATTTGATGTGATTTACAGTAAAAGTTATGTGGTATAAACTACAGATTGATGTAGTAAATTTGCTGTAAAAATATGAGTTACGTACCAGTCTAATCAAAACAAGTGATTGGTAACTCGTCTTTCAAAAGTTGCAGTATGTATATGTTATTAAAATAAATTAAATTAAAATATTAATAACTGAAATATTTATAAAGAAAATTTTTAATTAAGTTAAATCATAAAATAAATAATACTTACTTAAAATATAGTTAATTTTAATAATATTTTTGTAACAAAATAATTAAAAAACTAATGACGTATATTTTTTAGTATATTTATATTTTTATCTTTTGAAAAAATCTATGCCTATAAATATATTTTGATTTTAAATAAAAATAAAAACGTTAAATAAAATTTAACAGTTGTTAAAAAATTAAGAAATTTAAATAACTAGATTTTATGTTATTGAATGAAGTTCAAATAATAATAACAAATTATTTTTTCATATTATTCAAATTGAGTTAAGACAAAGAAATATATTTTTCTAATTAAAAATATTAATTTTCTTTTTTTTAAATAGAAATTGTAATTCAACTTACAACATCATTAACTCATGAGAATTTTTATTTTTTTGAGTTAAGTTTTGATTTTCAATTTTACAAAGGATATAACTCAAATATTTACATCGACCATAATTCAACAAACATCAACCTCAAAATCAAATTTTTTAAAACAAATCATGATTGGTAACATTTTTGAGTTATCTTCCTAACTCAACTAGATAAGGCCCCGCATATAACATTTTTGAGTTATCTTCCTAACTCAACTAGATAACATTTTTGAGTTTAAAATTAAAATTTTTATAACTCGTGTAAGAAAAAGAAAAATTAAAACCCGCATATACGCGTAATAAACAGGAGAACATTGTAGTTTAAGAATAAAAGAATTACCTTTTCATCAAGTAGGAGAAAATTCAATCCTATAAACTCATTATTTATTTTACGATTTCTTGCTTCCCACTTTCTTGTAAGACATACTATCATTTGACGATAAGAACGTTTTTTTTTTATTAATTGATCTAGTGTTATATATTCTTTGTTGTCATTTTAAACTTGGGTATTCATCTTCTGTTTGATGATATATAATTTAAAAATTAAAAATAAAAAATAAATTAGTAATAAATTTAATAAAAAGTTAATGTATAGATGTTATGATATATGAGACCGATTAAGTTCTCGGTTGAATGTTAATACATATATTTTAGAACTTAATTCTATTAACTATTAAAGAATCCCATTAAAAATACATACGTAGCACACATACACAAACTTCATATGTTTTATACGTACACCTAGAAGACAAAACAAAACCTTGGACAACTAATACTCATGGACGAAAAAATATAACATCTTCAAAAATCCATTCTTATTTTCACCAACGAAAAGCTCAGAAGTCATGAGTTGTTTATATTTGTTTGAATTCAAGACGTTTATAGCTGTTTAATTGGATGTTTGGATTTTAGATTAATTGTATTACATAAACAACCATATTCTAAAGAGTACAAATTAGTAAACGTAAATTATAACATGGTAAAAAAGACACATGCAAAATCAAGCATGAAAAAGGTAAATAAAAAGAAAAGTCTTATCAATATGACAAAGTTGAATCAACAATGGTGTTTTTGAAGAAATTTTTTCGTTTACTAAGAAACATATGAGGCCATCTATTTGATTATATAGACATAAAAATTTACAATTCCTTTTTCTTTTAGGATTAGTATTATGTGGGATATATACGTATAATTTTCTCATAATTATCTTTATACAATTTTACTATAATTTATTTGTAATTATCTTTATATATTTTAAAGTTATTAAAAAGTCAAATTATTTTTGACATGAAAATTTATAATTTACTTATAATTATCTTTATATATTTTTAAATTATATAAAAATAAAATATTTTTGACACATGTTACAATCTTTAACTATTAGAATCGACACGTGTCAAAATCACGCGAGTTGCTAACTTCGAAAACCCAACTTTATATAATAAGATTATAACACATGGTAACTCATGTTACCAATCATGATTTGTTTTAAATAATTTGATTTGAGTTCTATCTTAAACTATAGTGTTTTTTATTGAAGTCACTTCTCAATTTCTTAAAGTAGAGTTGTTTTTATTGAGAAGCAAGTACCCGCGTTTGAGTAGATGGGAGTGAGAGACAGGTTAGAGCTAAAAGCCTCATCTGGTTGTTGAGAATCCTTAAGATTCTTGACGCACGTACGTACGACTTTCCCTTAAATTTAGCCTATTTAAGTAGTTTAATATAAATTTATTCTATTACAAAAAAATATAATAAATTTTATTCTAATGCATATTTGATGAAAATAGTTATTATTAATTGGATATCAGATTCCATTTCGAAACTATTATTAATGTAAAACCCAAAACTATTTAAAATGATTAATTGCTTTAAATGCACGAAAACGAACTACACGCACGCGTTTATGTAGTAAGCAAAATCAGATGTTTTGGTCTTATTTGTCGATTACAATCACTTTCTTATATTCCATTCCACTGGGGGTAGATGGAAAAGATTTTATAGCAGATGTCGTGTAATAAAAAGCAAGATTGCTCGAATCTTTTTTTATGTGTGTGTATTTTTTTTTTTTCGTTGTTAAAGAAAAAAAAAATCATCATCATCATCTTTCTCATTAGAGGAAGAACGTGTATATTTACATAAATTGATTTTCTTCTCTGTTTTTCAATATTTGTCACTTCTGAGACCTGAACTATGAGGAGTAAATGCATCTTAGCCACACTCGAAATAAAATGCATAAGACATTGAGAAATACTTGTAAATCCCCCAAAACAACTAGTACTAATAATACATGTGATACTATTTATTCATGTTTTAAAAACGTAATTATGATATTTATCAAACTTTTACATATTTAAAAACTAATTCTACTATATACTACTACTATTTTATTAAAATATACTTAAAATATTCTAATATTTAGTTTTCCGTGTTTTTTAATTGTTATATACGAAAATTTTATATAGTTTTTTAATTTTTTGTTTTTCATATATTATTGAGCTAACATATAAATAATATATTAATTAAATATTCAGCCTAGCATGCATTTAATCTCCGTCATGGTTCATTAATAGTCACACGACCACACAAACATGATTCATTAATAGTCACACGACCACACGAACACCTAACTGTAGTTGCTAACATGCCATGTCTAATGTCTAAATGAGAGTTACACGGCTGGAGTTGGAAGTGGACTCGGAATTGGTGGTGGATTTTTTTCGGACAGGGATCAGTGATATGCATCCGCTGTCTTTCCTGGTACGTCTGTGCCATGGCTTTTTATCGGAGGACTGGATAATCCGAATTACTCACGTGTATAGAGAGGCCAACCGTCTCGCCGATGGGTTGGCTAACTATGCGTTCTCTTTGCCTCTTGGTTTTCATTCTCTTTCTGTTCCTCCTCCTGGAGTTTGTTCGCTTTTAAGTGACGATGTGATTGGGTCTGCGCGCCCTAGATTTGTTTCTTTGTAATTTCGTTTTTTCTTTTAATATTCCACCCAAAAAAAAAATGTCTAGCCATCTGCTTTTACAAACGTTCATTTAAGTAAATTGCTATATTAACCTAGAAAATTTGTAGGTAAATGTTTAAATTCAATATATATATTTTATAGCTGTTCTTATAAAAAATTTTTAAAATATATTTGTTAATGGTAGTTAATTATTCTTATTATTACAAAATTAAATTTTATACAGTACCTATTTTTGGTCAAAATAAATACATGATATGAATTTTAATTAGATGATAAAGTAGCAACGAGCTAGTTTAACACAAACCAATAAAATGTTTTTAATAAAATACACAAACCTATCATTTAAATTGTCAAAATATATATCATACGTTTTTTTTTTATTAACAACACTAAAAAAAGCATCCTGTTTTTATATATAAACGACACTATTAAAAAAGTAGATGGACTTTTGAAAGACATTAAAGTTTTATTTAAATAGTCAACGTAAAGAAGATAAGACAACAGTCTGTATGATGTAGATTGATATTGGCTGTTAAATTAAGTGGACACGTATGATTTATTCTTATTTCGTTGGTACTTAGTCGTTTTAGCTCTCTGCTGTAGCCTAGTCTGAACATGTTGATATCATCGACTTTTCATATAAAACTAATTAGTCATTAAATAGCACATTATTTGGTAAAAGAATTCAGTTTAATAAATTATCGTAATAAGCTATTTACACTAGCAGGATTAATACACAGTCTGAACCTCGTGGATCTGTTATGCCCATAGAACATCTCGGGGTAGGTACAAAATTCTAGCCGAGGATCATCAAACCAGCATGATTTTTGGGACATCGCTATCGATGATGTGAAACAAATATTGGTTAATATTTAATTATATATTATCAGGGCCATATGAACCATTAAGTTTGTTTTTAAAAGGTTAATTTTCCAAATAGCAATATTAGTGGTAAAAATTTGGAAACTAACAAGAATGTGACATATTACTTTCAAGTTTCAAGTAGTGTTTTGTTTCAAATTTTGAATAATTTTGCGCTTTATTTAACTATTTCAGGGAGAGTGGCTTTTCCTTGTAGTTATTATTTTTTATGTAGATATATAATTTAGTCAAGGGTTTTTATTTTCAAAAAAAAAAAAAAACTTTTCAAACCTCAACTTGCAAAAATACATTTTAAACCCTCAAATTTGGACTTTTTTTTTTTTTTTTAAACCCGGGGTATCCCGGGCCACTGACTAAACCTCAGGACCAAGACTAATCCCCATCGGGTGGGCGTGACCCATGGGTAGGCTCGCGCACCGGATTTGCAAATGGGTTTAAGACATGACCCATACCTATGTGGCCAAGGAGAATCGAACCCGGGTGTCATATTGGAATTACCTCCTCAAACACCACTAGGCCAAGACAACTTGGTTCTCAAATTCGGACTTAACTCATAATATAACCTTTAGATGTATCTACAAAGAGTATCTGCAAAGACTGCAATCATATATTGGAGTTTCTATAAATTTTACAAATAAATTTGAATTTTTTGTCGTGAGAATTTTATTTTGATATAAATTTATCATAATTTAAAGTATTTGACGATAATGACGGTAGTTATATTGTGTGTTAAATTCGAGTTCGAAAGTTTAACCTAATAGACACATACAAAAATGTCGTTTTGAATGCATAAATTTTTTTGTAGGAAAAAGGGCATGCATGAACAAACAACTAAACGTCCAAATATGTACATTATATGTTAATTATTGGTGTTTCTGAAAATAACATAATTTTACGTAACTATGTAGAGGTCAATGAAAAATCTCTACTCTTTTATAAAGATTATATATGTAGAGGTCACATATTCAAGTGATAGTTTGAAGGCACTATATTACATCCTCTGCTTTCTGTCATGAGAGAATAAACACATTAAGATCCATAACCTCTTTGTAAATAATTAAAAAATCACATCAGTATATTAATCATGAAAAATTATATTTTGGTGAAGCATCGTCGAGTTCTGGTTTTAAATTATAAAACAGATGCAGAAACAATATGAATGTAAACCATGAAACAAAGGCAAATCGAAAACAAAGAATGGAAGTCTAGGCAGCATCCAGTGTGATGGAACCATAGACATGCATATAATGACGCATTTAAATATTACGTTGATTCCCTCAGACAAATTCAAGTTTATGTTGCGTTGATTCCCTCAGACAAATTCAAGCTTATGTTGCTACTCTAAGTGCCGCCAAAGCATCGATCTCGTCTCTTGATCATACGATCGACAAATTCTTGACTAAGGATTGCCTTTCTAAACAACAATGCACCACTAAATTCTGTAAAACTATGTTACAGAAGTTACCAGAAGGTATCTCTATGTTATGATATACATTTTAATATTTTTGGCACTAGGGACATCAAAGTTTTGATGGGGTCAGTTTTCTTAGAAAGATCTTAGGTGCACCGTCATGAAAAAGAGAAAACGAAATGAGCTCACATGCGAGGAGAACGTAAACTATCACACCATTAATTAAACACACTTTTGGTATGAGAGTCAACACTTAGAAGATTCGTATAATGGGGGCAATTGGGTTAAACCATCCCAATTTAGAGGTACAATTATCACTATACCTTACTTTGATGAGTATAATGATTTTAGGTTCCAAAGTTATTTAATACTTTTACTTATCCATATGAATGATAATGTGTTTTTGAATTATGGTTTTGATTATCCATTTTGTGAGCCAAATAAATTATTTGATCAATGTCTTGATCATTAATGTGTACGAAATAGTGGGGTGGGCAAAAATATTATACCCAAAAAATTGAACCGAACCCTATTTACGTAATTCGGTTTGGTTTCAGTTTTCTTCAAAAATCCGTTTAGTTACAGTTATTAAAATATTTTGATTTTGGTTTGGTTTGCTTTAAAACCATAAAACCGTTTGAATTTTCGGGGGGTTTTTGTTTTTTTTTTATTATAACAGCACTTTTTTGGTTGGCGTTTAATCTTTTTTTTTTTTGATTTTTTTTGTAGATACTTTATTTCAATACATATGGGAGAAGAGGAAATAAAAATTTCTAAAAGAGAATTTGTTAAAAATGCCCCTCCTTCCCTATCACTTTTCAAATCTACCCTTCTCTTATCTACCACTCTACATTTTGCACTAAACAGACCATTTTGCCCTTATGTTAGAAACCTAAACCTTATTTAAAAAATATTTATATTCAAAAAATAAATAATTACAATAATTTTTGGCGCCATAAATTTTGAGATTATATTTCCCGCCAAAAATTTACGGGAAAATTTTGGCGGGAATTTTTTTTTTGCGGAAATTTTTTGACGAAATTTTTTTTTGGCGGAAAACTTTTTTGTTGTTTACGGGATTACTTTTCCCGCCAAAAAAGTTGCGGAAAAATTTTGGCGGGAAAATTTTTTTTTCCCGGAAAATTTTTTCGACGAAAAAACTTTTTTGTGGAAATTTTTTTGGCGGGAAGTTTTTTACGGGAAATTATTTGGCGGGAAAAATAATATCTTATAAAAACCATATAAAACCATATAAAAATCTTATAAAAACCTTATAAAACCGTATAAAAACCTTATAAAAACCTTATAAAACCTTATAAAATCTTTATAAAACAATATTAAACCTTATAAATACTTTGTAAAATGGTTTTCGAAGATATTTATAAGGTTTTATAAGGTATTTAACATGTTTTATAAGATATTTTATAAGATTTCAAAACTTTGTAATAAAACCTTATAAATACCTTGTAAAACTGTTTTACAAGGTATTTATAAGGTCTTACAAGATATTTATAGGGTTTTATAAGATTTTTATATGTTTTTTATTTGGTGTTTATATATTTTTTACAAGGTATTTATAGGATTTTATGAGGTTTTTATAAAGTTTTTATAATATTTTTATAAGGTTTTTATAAAGTTTTTAAAATATTTTATAAGCTATTTTATAAGATTTTAAAACCTTATAAAACCTTATAAATACGTAAAACCATTTAACAAGGTATTTAGAAGGTTTTACAAAGTTTTTATAAGGTTTTACAATGTATTTAAACGGTTTTATAATCTTTTTATAGGTTTTTATAAGATTTTTATAAGCTTTTTATATGTTTTTTATATGGTTTTTATAAGATTTTTATAAGGTATAGTTTTTCCGTAATTTTGGCGGGAAAATCCGTTCACAATTTTTTGGCGGAATTTTTTTTGAAAATTTTGACGAATTTTTTTTGGCGGGAAAATTTTCGAAATTTTTGTCGGGAAAATTTTCGAAATTTTGGCGGGAAAATTTTCGAAATTTTTGGCGGGAAAATTTTGATGAGGATAGAGTTTTAAGTCTTGAGGATAGTGTGTTGTTAATTAAGGGTAATTCGGTCATTTTGGTACAAAATGAAGGGTACATATGAAAATGGACATAGAAGAATGGTATTTTTAATTAGGGGTATGCTTAAAAGGGTATTTTTGAAAATCTCCCAAATATAATCTAATTTATAATAATGCTATGTTTGATATTTAAACAACGGGGTATCTTAATTCTTAACAAGATACTCTCCATTAATACATGGAAAAAAAGTTGAGAGAGAGAAATAGGGAGATTCTTATAAAAGATAGCATAGTCTCTTAATTAGAATCCCTCTTAACACTTGTCATGTTTTAATTTGTTTATATTTATTTCAAAATTAAAATTAGAATATATAATTAAATAGTATAAAATATTAATATTTTAATACTAAAATAACCCATAAAAGTTTTTAAAACAATATACATGCTCTTACTTTTTAGAATGGTTTCTACCCTTACAATAGCTTTACTTTCCAACCTTAATTAAATACTTTGACTTAGTGAAACATTTTTGTGTGCTTACATATACAAAGTCCCTTGAGCATAAGAAACGACAAGTTCCTCTTCCATTTGAGATTAATCCAGTGCTTCAAAGACTATTTAAGGGGAAAAAAAAAGTTGCTCTAAATTTGAAGTATGAAAAATGCTTGAATCTTCTCTAAGAAGTTATTGGTTTATGGATTTCAGTGGATTTAGAAATCCAAATAAAAATCATGTGTTATTCAATCATTGATTTTAAAATCTTTATTAAAATCATGTGTTATTGGTTATATAATTTGTAAATACTAATTAAAATACTATGTTATTCGTTTAGTGATTTGTTTTTGGATTTTCAAATCCACGTTTTATTAAAAATGGATTTGAATGGATTTGACAGTGAAAAATAGAAGGATTCAAATCCGTAGGTAAACACATGTTATTTCAAAATCCACAAGTATTCTTTCCAAATCAATAAGGATTTTTAAATTCTTTATGGATTTCAAAATCCATGAACCAATAACTCCCCCTAAGTGTTAACAAAATAAGTGAAATGTAGAGGGGAAAAAAAAAACTCCTTATGCAAAAAGACTGAAACAAAAGGATTATCATGGTGCTTATTTATCACCATCCTAGAATAACATTTGACTTTCGAGTTTAAAAAAGGTAAAAAAATATCCACAATAACAGAAAATTAAGATAAATGTTTTAGATGGGAAAGACCTATTCTATTTTTTTTTTTTTTTTTTTTTTTTTTTTTTTTTAGTATTTTGATTTGTGAGTAGCCTCATTACATATTAAGCCGCATTGCTTTCGTTAGCATTCTTCTACCAAACCGATTAAGCATGATTGATATATTGTATGATAATTCAAGTTTCTATAATTTATTTTATTGTATGATTAAAAAACATCTCCGATCTTATAATATCCATCTACTGTTTGTTTATATCCTTGCTGTCCACTTTCCAAAATAAAAAGGAAAACACAGATAGGATAACAAATACATAGGAAACTCAAAGGAAATGAGGGAATAAATACAAATACATAATACTTCCAAATAATATACTCTAATTTAACAAGGAAAAACTTAAAAAAAAAAAAAAAAAAACATATAAAACGATTAGAAATATTATAAGCATTAAAGAGAAAAAAAAAGTGTACGTGTGGGTGTGGGTCAGAATAATTAAATAATTTTGGACGTGTGAGTTTTTAGTCAAAAGTATCAACACCGTCTACTTTCAGTATAGCTAATAATGTCGGAACAATGTCTCCTAATAGATCACCTCCCTCTGCCTCCACTGCATTATATATTCACCATTCTTCGTCCTTGTTCCTCAACAGGGCTCACATTCTCTATCCACCAAAACTTTCATTCTACATCTCTCTCTCTCTCTATCTCTATTGTTAAGGTAGAAGAGAAAGTACTTGTACTTGCTATAGTGATCACCGAGTCATATCATTTGAAAATGTTGTCAAGCAAAGTTATTGACGAATCTCATGGACAAGACTCATCCTACTTCCTTGGATGGCAAGAATACGAGAAGAATCCTTTCCACGAAACCTTTAACCCTAGTGGGATTGTTCAAATGGGTCTTGCTGAAAACCAGGTTTGTATGATTCTATAACTATTTTTAACACATAACAAACAAAACTAGTATGTACATATATACTCTCCGAGTTTCTTGGCTTAATACTCACCGACCGGTTGTTGTCTCCATCTTTTTTGCAGCTTTCTTTTGACCTAATAGAGTCGTGGCTTGAAGAACATCCAGAAGTCTTGGCTTTGAAGAAAGATGAAGAATCGGTGTTTAGAAAATTAGCTCTGTTCCAAGATTACTATGGCTTGCCAGCTTTCAAAGATGTAAGTAACATCAACTGTACTCTACTACATACCATGGGAGTGTTTAAACCAAGCTTCCATCTATTTATTATTATTATTATTATTATTATTATTATTGTTATTATTATGTTTTTGTTCAGATTCAGTTTTTTCGGATATAAGAGAGTAAATACATGTTAACCATATTTTAAAGTGTAGTATTTTTTCGGATTGATTTATATTTAGATTCAGTCTAAAAACATCCAGAAATATATTCCTCTCAAGTTCATCAAACTATGAAACTGAGTATTATTCTATGCTTTTACGCGACAGGCCTTGGCGAAATTCATGGGAAAAATTAGAGGGAACAAAGTGAAATTCGATACGAACAAGATGGTGCTCACAGCTGGCTCAACCTCGGCTAATGAGACTCTAATGTTTTGCCTTGCTAATCCAGGAGATGCCTTTCTTATCCCTGCACCTTATTATCCAGGGTACGTGTATACGTTTACATGCACTAAAGGTTTTGAACATGTTAGCCATAATTACAAGAGAGACTAAATTCTCGTTTCTTGACTCATCATGAAGGTTTGATAGAGATCTAAAATGGCGGACAGGAGTAGAGATTGTTCCTATCCATTGTGTAAGCTCAAATGGTTACAAGATAACGGAGGATGCATTAGAAGATGCTTTCGAACGAGCTCACAAACTTAACCTAAACGTTAAAGGAGTTCTCATTACAAACCCTTCAAACCCTCTTGGAACCTCTACCACCCGTGAAGAGCTTGATCTCCTTCTGACCTTCACTTCTACCAAGAAAATCCATATGGTGAGCGATGAGATCTACTCGGGAACGGTTTTCGACTCTCCTGAATTCACCAGTGTTCTAGAAGTGGCCAAGGACAAGAACATGGATTTGGATGACAAAATCCATGTTGTTTACAGTTTGTCCAAGGATCTAGGCCTCCCTGGATTTCGTGTTGGCTTGATTTACTCAAACAACGAGAAAGTTGTATCAGCCGCGACCAAGATGTCGAGTTTTGGGCTCATTTCTTCCCAGACTCAACATCTGCTAGCCAATTTGCTGTCTGATGAAAGATTCACGACCAACTACTTGGAAGAGAACAAGAAGAGGCTGAGGGAGAGAAGAGACAGGCTAGTTTCGGGTCTGAAGGAAGCGGGGATTGGTTGTTTGAAGAGCAACGCTGGTCTATTCTGTTGGGTTGACTTAAGACACCTCTTGAAGTCCAACACTTTCGAGGCCGAGCATTCTTTATGGACAAAGATTGTGTGTGAAGTTGGTCTTAACATCTCTCCAGGCTCATCGTGCCATTGCGATGAACCTGGTTGGTTTAGAGTTTGTTTCGCGAATATGTCAGACCAAACAATGGAGGTTGCTATGGACCGTGTTAAAGGTTTTGTAGAGGACACTAATCGTGGTAAACAAAAGAGAACCATGTGGGATACAAGGAGAAGGTCGCTGATCAACAAATGGGTCTCCAAGCTTTCAGCTGTTACTTGTGAATCAGAACGTTGATGAAGTTTTCTAAGAATATCTCGTTGATTGCTTTTCATATTATTATTGTTTTTAATATGGTTTTTCACTCCATATTTGGCGTAAGCCATTGTGGAGTTTAGCTCTACAAAATAAAGAATAAGTACTGTTTTTTTTTTTTTTTTTATGGGGAGGGTTGTATTGAAGGGTCCTGTTTTTATTATGTTCATTTTGAGTAGCCATATTGTATTCTTTTATTCTTTCATATTCATATAGTAATGTAAAATGGAATAAAATAACTTCGTTTTCTATTCGAACATGCACTACAAGAAAATTGACTATTTATAGCACCCGAAAAACGCTATCTAACGATTTCATAGCGTTCTGACAAACGCTGTATCTGCGCCCGTGATTAAAAGTCCCTCATTTTAGATAGCGTTTTAGGATGCTATTAAATATTATCATTTAATAGCATTTCCTCTCCTTTTAGATAAGGTTTTAACTCTGCTATTAAATATTATATACGCTGATAAAAAAAAAATCGTAAAATAAAATTTAAATATTTTTTTACAAATAAAATTTTAATATATAATAATTTTTTTATTTACAAATTAAAATTGTTATACAAAATTCAAATAAAAAAGTTAACTAAACCAAAAACCTAAACCAAACCTAAACCTATCTTAACCAATCTTCTTAACTAAACCAAAAATTAACCAAACCTAGCCTAATAACTAAACCTAATACATTCACGCCGCTTCTTCTTCTCTTCTTCGTTCTTCTTCTTCTTCTCTTCTTCGTTCTTCTCTTCTTCTTCATCATCCATTATCATCATCACCATCATCATTCTTCTCTTCTTCTACATTCGTGGAGGCCTCCATCAAGCTTCTTCAGCTTCCCCCACCGAACTCAAACTTCCTGTACGAAAATCAAACCAAAATCAGAGAGAGAGAGAGAGAGAGAGTACCGACGAGTGACAGATCCGACGCGACGGTGGTGGTGGTGACGAGTGGTGGTGGTGACGAGTGATGGTGGTGAATCTGGAGCCTCCGATTCTTCAAGAAGGACCAGAGAGAAGAAGGAGAAAACCAGAGAGATTCGAGAGAGAGATAGAGAGAACGAGAGAGAAGAAGAATATGAGAGTAACTTAGCAAAAAAAAAGAATATGAGAGTAGAGAAAATAAAATAAAGAAGAAAATATTTGGTCTGTTGGATCAAAAAGATCAATGGTTGAGAGATCAATCCACGTGATTAATAGATTAACCAATAGGAATTTAACTTTTGTTTTAGATTAATGTTATATTGTTTATTGGATTGACCAATGAGATACAAGTAAGATGATCAACAAGAGAATGAGTTGTAACCATTGGATTAAATGCAATCAATGGTCATAGATTAACTAATCAAAAACTATTTTTTATTTAATATAATATAGATATCTTAAAAATTAAATTTTTATTTTTGACTAATTTAATAAAAAATTAAATTATCATTTACATTTATAAAGTTAATGATAAGAAATATTGAATTTTAGATTTAAAGGATAAGATTTTAGAATACAAGTTTGTGCATAGGGGAAAAACCAAAAAAAAATTCTAAGTGTAGCAGCAGAAATGAATTTTGTTTCTACCGCCTAACACTATGATAACGTTTTAGTATGTATATGCTATCAAATATAACAGTGACCTAATAAAAATGAGACGTGAAACACTATCATAGCATTTACGAAAACAGAAACGCTATCTAAATTTAAGCGGTATACAAACGATAGCATTATTGACCAAAACGCTATCTTTTAATGCTATCAATACTCAGATTTCTTGTAGTGATGAACAGCTCTGTTAATTAATATAATGTCTTGGTTTTAAGGAAAAAAGAAAGTATTCATAAAATGAAAAACTTGACTGTAGATTATGAAGCAATTAAGCAACTGAAGCCAAAGAACAGCTTGGAATAAAGAGATGCACATACGACTAAATTATGAGAAAAAGATCCATTTTTCGTTGTTTTCATGTGATTTTACTTGAACTTTTTTTTTTTTCTCATTTCTACAGATATTTTATTTTTCCAACTGATTACAATTACATGTATAGATCTAAGAAAATCGCTCTTCAAGGCAATTTGTCATTTTCTACTTTTCGTACCATTTAAACATAATCATCTTCTACAACTACACCGACACCCCCATAAAAGTAATTGGGCTAAGTGGCCCATGATCGTTTAACCCTTTTGACTTATGTCACAAGATTCTCTTTTGCTCCTATTCTCCCTTCTTCAACTTCTCTTACAAACATTCTTCTCAGCAATTTAACATGTACAAGATTAAGCAGAATATTGTATAACGAGCTAGGCCTGGGTATGGGGAAGTACTTGCTATTCAATTTGACCCGTTTAAGTAATTGATTTTTAGACTTGACCCGTCCAGAACATTTCTTGATTCTTCTTGGCTCGTGACTTTGTTGTGACAAAGAGATTATTGGGCTTTAAAATCCAACTTTTTTCTTTCTTTCTTTAAAACCCAATTTTTATGTTCGTGGTTGGATTTAAATTATTCGGTTTTAATATCCAATCTTTTTCTTTCTTAATCTCATGATCAATATAAAAGCTATAAAAATGCAACTAGGTTATTAGACCAAGTAACAGGTCAATACAATCCGGATAATGATTTTTTAAAAACTTGATATTTGATCCATTGTAAGTAATAAATTTTTGTTACTTATTACCCGGTTTGTCAAATACTTATTTTTTTTCAAACTGGGTACAAGCGCCAAATCACAAATACTGTACAAATACCAAATATTTGTGCCAAGCCCAATAACGACTCTATCCCAAAATAAAAACTTGGTGGTTTAAGGAAGGGAGCCTTGGTTTAAGGAATAGAGAGATTAGATATGTTTGTGTATGAAGGAAAGTCAAAGTATGGAAAGATGAATAAAACTCCATATATAAGGAATTCTAGGTTTTTTTCTATTATTTTGGTTCTTTCTAGAGTAAGAATGTGAAGTCCAAGCACATGATGAGCGCAACCAAAACCCTTAAAAGTTGTGTGCTTGTGTATATATGTACATAAAGATGTATATATCGCCGTCTTCCTCGCCACCCCTCAAGCCACTCACGTCACCATCATGATCTCATCTTAGCGCAAGTAGCAACATATTATCTTGATTCCAAGCCACCTTAGATCACCACCATCTTGTTCTTCGTCTCGTTCATCATCGTTCATCATCGTTTTGTACTGAAAGTTTCTCTTATTTCCTTTGAATTTGTGGCTTATATATCAAGTTATCTGAATTTTTAAGGGAAGGAGAAGGGTGAAAACTGTTCTAAGTAGGTGTTTTAAAGAATGATTTCCAGCTAAGTCTGAATGAGGTAGAGCAAGTTCCTTACCGTTGTTGATATAAATCATTACCTAGAATGCATAGCAACCAACTTTTTTTTAACAAATGTATCCGCAATTTAGGTTACAAGTTGGCCAAAATTCATTAGTTTCTAATTTCTGAGAAAATCCTTTTTTGGGAAAAAAATTCCAGATTTAACTTGGACTTTTAATTTGGGAAAGTATTTCGGCCACACCTGAGCGAATTAGACCATATCGATGGTGAATCTTGATAGAGAAAGTGTCAAAGAAACTGCCAAAGCTTTCAAAATTACTAGAAAAGGTAAAGTACAGTCACTACATCGCTTACTTCTGGGACAAGAATCAGTTTGCTCGGTTAAAACCTAGAAAAACTCTACCCAGTTTTCTGATATGTTTTCTTGTGAGGAAAGCTACCAGGACTTAAGTGCTCTCCCAACCATTAGTTGCAACCTCTTTGTGGTTTTCCAATTAATTGAGGTGAGAGTGGTATTTGCGAAACATAGATTAGTTTTCTCTTCTTATGCTTCTTGAATCATGGCATAGAGGTTTAGATTTGATTGTTTAGGATTAGATTATTTTATGGTATGACTTGATTGTTGAGATGATGCTTGATATGCATGATGATGATGTTTGATAATAAGATGATATACGTGAGAGAATGTTAAGTATAAGGACATATGTATGACTACGATATAAGTCACAGACGGTGATGGACTGATGGGTTAACATGCATGCGAAGAAAAGATGACGAGCCTACAATGGAAGTTACTAGCCACGAGGACCAGCCTCCACTCATGAGGTTCTAGTCACTACGAGGATGATTTGGCCTAACGATGTATGTATGTTGTGATATGAATAAAATGAATGTCATGTATATGTTGTTTAGCAAGTAAGGCATGTTAGAGATTTGGATGGTTTGATTTAGTGAAATATATTAATCTAATGGTAGTTTTGATTCGTTTTGAACATAAATTTTTACATGAGTAGATTATTGGTTTAACTAAATTTTAGAATGGATGATAATTCAGAACATGATGAACTCTGGATTATGTACTATAAATAAAATTACCTTAAATTAATTTGTGTATGTTGCAAACTTTTGAGTAGTTTTAAAGATATACATATAAATTTCTTTCCTAAATGGTGAAGCATGTATGTCATCTACTTATAACAACATTAGTATGGAGTTTAAGCGATGAGGCAAACTAAACAATGATATTTAGTACCGAAAACACTAGTATGTCCCCAAAAACAGGATGTGAAGAGTCTATTTTTCATTTAAAGAAGAGTTTGAGTGTGGTACTAAAGCTCAGCGCAAGAAAAATCGTGCGGCATATGTTGCTTTTAAAAGAAATAACGGCATCTCTTGCATCACGATTATGGGTTATATGAAATAATTTTTACATGTGAGTGTTTTAAGAGTACTAAAATGCGACTTGCATGTAGGAGTTTAAAGATACATTTGGTGCAACATTGATCAAACGTAAAAGGTTTAATCAAAACCTTAATGACTATAATAAGCACTCAGATCAATCAATGAGACATCATTTAACATAATTAGAGAGTTCAAGTGTGATAGTCCGGTTATACTTTATGCACACCATATCTAAGTGATTCTCCGCTTGTTGCATGAAAGTTTAGATCATGTAAAGATTCAGATGACACACAATATCAATGTAAGAACATTTGAGGAAATATCATCTTAATTATCTTGAGTTAGAAGATGAGCACCTAAAGGGGTCAACATCGCAAGTTCGACATCAGGTTGTAAACGCAATAAATGTAACGAAAGACTCTTAATTAAACTAAACCTTAAGAAACTAAACTAATATGCTAGTAAGAAGGATATTACCAAAAACAAATGTTATATGGCTCATTGGACCTCTTTTCTCATTAATGCATCCACGTAGAAAATGTATATTATCAATGAACTCTACATGGTAATATGCTTTTTTACTAGTTGCGTAATCCTTATGAAAATATTATCCTTAAACAACAAAGCAAGTAATCAAGAAATATTTGTGCAGTCAGTGCCGTCCCGTATATTTAAATGGTTTAAAGCATTTTAAAAAAAGTGGCCTTTAAAAAAAAATATCCAAAATTTAATATTAAAATATTTAAAATAAAAAATCGTAATACAATAACAAAATCCTATTTGCGAAAAACCAATCTTGTAGCTTTTTTCTCAGCAAACTCATTCATAATGCTTTCGTGATCGAGTTTATCAACCATATCCTTTTCAATAGATATCATTGATAATCCATTCAATCTCTCTTGTGACATATATAGTAGATCGTAGATAATTTTTTATTAGTTTCAACTTTGAAAAGCTTCTTTCTGCAGAGGCAACAGTCACTGGGATTGTCAACAATATTCAATAAGAAATCCATGAATTTGGATAAAAATCCTTTATTCCTTTCAAATAATTCAATACCTATGTAGCTCTTTTAACTTATATTGGTAGTATCTTTCTTAGAAGTTTAAGTTTCGAGCATAAATGTTCTCCGTTTACATCTGAATGTGCACCATGCCTAAAAAAATCTTCAAGCCTAACACAAGATTCCATCAACTCATCATCACTAGATGATTTAAGCTTCTTTATATCAAACAAAAATCCAAAAAATTTATCGTAATTTTAGAACTGCTCAAATCTTGTTTCAATAGAAACAATAGCTTGATCCATGATGTTTATGAAGTAATCCACCCTGAAGCCCTCCTCCCCAAGCAATTCCATACTTTCATAATATTTTTCGACATCTTCATCGAAATGTCTTTTCCTTTTTCTAATACGATTTGGCTTCACAAAGAATGTAGGCTCAATCTTCATCTCATCTGCAATTCGTGTAGCTTCAGCTTTTGCTCGCTCAAAAACCATTTCTCTATATTCTTTTAGAAATGACAAGAGTCCTTTTAGTTGAGAAATAGTAGCATTAATATCCATGTCCTCTGATTGTAGAATCTTGCTTACTATGTTAAAAAGAGAGAAGCTCGTACCAAATAACCATTCCAAATAAAAATTCAAAACCTCCAATTCCATGTGATTCACTTTCAGCAAGAGACTCTGCTTCACTTTTATACATTGGATTATCACTGTTTCTAGCTAAGTAAAACAAAGCATCTCGTATTTGTGGAGCCAGAAATCTTATAGGCTTCACACTATCTATCTGACTTTCCCACCGAGTTTGTGATAATGGTTTGAGTGTTAAGCCATTCACCTTCTCTCTGAACATCTCCCAATTCTTAGTTGAAGATGAAAACAGACAATAAATACGTTGAACAATCCCAAATAATGATACTGCTTTTGTAGATGAAGAAGCTATATCACAAAGCGCAATATTAAGGCTATGACATCCACATGGAGTATAACATGCTCTTGGATTAATTTCAAGTAATCTGCTTTGCACACCTTTGTTTTTCCTTTCATGTTGTTCCATTATCATAACTCTATCCTCTCACATCATTAATTTTCACCTTGAGATCAAACAGTACCTCTCGTAAGGTGTCAAATAGGCTTTTTCTTAATGTATCTTTCACTTCTAAGAATTCCAGAAAAAAACTCTTCAATTTTGGGTGAGGACTCCAAAGTATCTACACACCGAATAATAAGAGTCATTTGCTCTTTATAACTAATATCAGGAGTACAGTCGAGAATGACCGAAACATACTTTGCATTCTTAATCTTCTCGATGATCATTAGCTTGACTTCAGATGCAAGTAACTCTATCAACTCGTTATGAATCTTGGGACTAAGACAATGATAACGAGTGTGACACCCTAACTCGGTTTTCTTGCATTAATTCACCAATTAATAATCTCATACTTACTAATCAGTTCTCCAAATTAAATAAGTTAACCAAACAACGCGGAAACAACAAATACTCAACAACAAACAACAACTCATTAGCTACCAACAACCTAGCGAGTATTCTAATCAACAGGAATGGTTCCAATACAACATATTACAACAATAACAACAAGTCCCTAGATCATCCTCCTCCTCATCGCCATGATTCCACGACCACACAATGTCTTACCTGCATCAGAAACACAAATGAGATGTGTGAGTATTATCACAAATACTCAGTGAGGCGATCCTCCCATCTACGAGCTATACACACAAGCTAGATAGAGAACTCAAACAACAGAATCAAACAACAAACCTGTAACACCACATGACAAAACACAATCACCACACACAACCTGTGCCACTACAGAATCAACACACAACAACACAGCCAAACTAGCTCCACAGAGCACTGGTGTCGAGCGACACCAGTCCGTCTTCCACAGACGAAACTCAAGCCTATGTCGATCGACACAGACACACTCCCCCGTGTCGATCGACACCCCTTCGTCTTCCACAGACAAACCACAAGGCTGTGTCGATCGACACACACCCATGTGTTGATCGACACCCCTTTCTGCAGCAGCACGAACACGATGAATTCCAGCCCCTTCAGGCCCTGAAACTCCACAACCTTGCAACACAACTCAACCTAACAGACAATAGGCCACAACCACACAAACACAACATGATAAACACTTCAATCAACCATTGATTCAACCTTAATCCATAGATTCAACCCTAATCCATCACACAATCACATATCATCAATCAATTCAATCTCCAACGCTTAGATAAGCCCATGGTCACACACTTACCTTAGCTTTTTAGATTGATGGAGACAAGAACGCATCCACACAAGCTCCAGCAACCCAACCACAATCAATTAAGCCCCAGATCTCCCTCTCCAAAAAGAGATCTCTCAAGAACATCCACAGAAACTCGCAAGAAAGCTCTCATGGACTCGCATAGACTCTCTCTCTCTCTCTTTCTCTCCTTCTCAGAAAATGACTAGAGGCTAAAAAAAGCCCTAAAGTCGAGTTTCCCTCTTAAATACCAGAGCCATAGGGTTTCGCTAACCCTAACGGAGCAAACCGAGCGATTTCTGAAAACAAACCGCCTCGTGAACCAATTACTAGTGTCGATCGATACCCCCATGGTGTCGCTCGACACCAAAAACCAGAAACTGGTTCACAGTCGTTTAAATTCTCCCATACTAAAAATAGATTCGTCCTCGAATCTAACCACACCACCATCAGCCAAGGACTCCCGTACAACTAACACTACAGTATGCACATCCTCGGACCGAATCGGCCAACCATCAGTCAAGAACTCCCGTGCAACCAACTCCACGGCCCGCAATTCTTGACTGACCCTCCGAAATCTCCATCAAGTCAATACACTAACGTCCTAGTCATTGTTTGCTCACAACTCACACTCACTCTTAGATCGCTGTCTTCGAGCACATACCGGCTCACTCCCAGACCTCTGCCTTGAAGCTATGGTAACTCAGGTATATCAAGTATTCTTCCTCCCCGCCCAAAATCGCAATCTCGAGTCATACCATGCCTTCAAGCTACGGTATCCATAAGACAGCAATACTCACAAACTCGCTCTCAGATTATCACCCTAAAGCCTCATACCACTCACACTCTTGGGGCACAAAGTCCCTCGATCTACTGGTATCTCAGGAGTATAACCCCACTCCCAATGAGTTGCAGGACCAACCGTCCCTCGAGCAAACAATACTAAACGTCTCCGAGCATATTTCTAGACTGGATCTCTCTCTCATGGTTCGCGCAAGACATCGCAACGTCCCACCAACCACCATATTCCTCCCTAGAACATCCTCATGACCAACTCCAGGTCACACCGTAAACAACCCCGCCACTTCGACTGTTTACACCACACATTTCTAAAAGTAGACAAGTCTTAACTCTCCATAAAATTAACTTTCCATTTTTAGAAACCACAATGCCATTTCTAGCCACCCGATGATTTAAGATTTCCATCTACATCTCGGCCCACCCTTCTCCCGTGAAGTCTCCCCCACTTCATCTTCTGACAAATCTCTTCCCTTTCACAACTCTCCTAAAGAATACCATCTAGACTTCCCGTCAAATTCTCCCTAAGTTTACGGTTTCCACACCTGGGCTCACTTGCCCACTCCACAAACCACGAATGTTAGATCTCCATCTAAACATTTCACCAGCTCACTTCCTGATAACATGGGATTTTTGCCCATTTTAGCTATGGTTTTTAAATGAATTTATAAAGGTTTTCATGCAGTTATAATATTAATAAGCCAATACCAAGTATTAGCAAGAACAAAGAGTTTTTACAGGATTTAGGAAAAAATGACCAAAAAGCGATAAAAAGGACTTGCAGAACAGTTTCGGACCACCAGAAGTTTGGTATTCGTTGGAGAACTTCCCCTAAATCAAATCCTTAGATTTTGGTGTCATTGGAAAGCTTAAAGAGTCAAGATTCACCTCCAAGTGAAATAAACCCAATCCGATTTGTCAATCAAAAGTTATGACCGTTTAAAGACCGAGTTGTCAAGCTGCGCGGCCACGCGATGACTATGTGGCCAAGTACCTATCCAACGCACACTGAGGACCCGACCATGCGGCCAAGACACACTTTTTTGTAACATTTAAAGACCTGAGGATGTAACATAAGAAGCCCAAGTCGTTTGGCCCAAAACTCCGAGTTTTGACCAACGAAAACCCTAACCCTATTTGCCGTCGCCAAAGAAGCCTATAAATACAAGTGTTAGCCCTAGGGTTTCGACATGATGCTTTAGAGCACCTCTCATATTACGACCAGCAATCCTAGAGAAACAGTAAGAAGACTTGGAGAGCTTCCTTTGGACGTCTCGCGAAGCACCCTCCTTCGTTTGTTACTCTAGTTTCTTTATCTCTTTAGGTTGTTTGCTTTCGCTTTGTTGTTTAGGAGATCTTTCATCTCTTTACTTGTTATTGAGAGGAAACCTTTGAACCTTCTTTGCTTTCATCAATCCATCTTTTGTTTTATGCTTTTGATCTTTTTCATAATCGGTGCAATGTTTAGCCTCGCCATGAGCGAGTAGTTTCCTTCGTTGGGTTGATGGGGTGATTCAAAGGGGTTATTCATGGTTTCTCTGATTGTTTGGGTTGCTAGATTTTTTGGTTTGTTTCGTGATTCAACTTCTAACTTATTATCAACGCGCATAGAAGGGATTAGCTATCCTGGAAAAGCGATATCTTAGATTACTCTATTTGACAAAAAACTTTAGTAGTAATTGGATCTAGTTGAGAAGAACGAACGACCATACTCTCATGTGTTCTTGAGACTTGGGAAGACTTCGTGGACCTAGTCAAAGTTATTTTTAATGTGGACTTCATGCCTCCAAAAGAGAGCGACTTAGATAATGTCAAGTCTATGAACTTTAGGGGTTAGAAAGCGAACGTGGATAACCTATACTATTGTTTGATGTCGTGGATCATAAACTATATTTCTTTGCTTTCTTTCAATCATTGAATATCTGAATTCCCTGGAGATGTTCCCCTAATGCCCAACATCTTTATCTTATTGATTTTTCTTAACGTTTACTGTATTCTCGATTGTTCACGCAATTACTAAACCACTCTTTTATTTTTCGTCTTAGCCTATTCTTTTACATACTAGCTTGTCGTGCACTCAACACCTCGTGGATCGACCCTTAAGTACTACAAGCGATTGGTTGTGCACTTGCAACCTTTTGATTGTTTTCGCCTAAGGTTAAAAACCTAGATTCGTTTAGGTGAAACCGAGTGAGGTGCTAATCACACCCCATCACTTCCCGGCAGCTCTATTGTTCTATCCGTATTCCAATGGATAACCTCAACTGCCTCAAGGCATCTCCGACGAAGTTAGTACCCAACTTAACTTCTCGGAAATCCACCTCCAGCACAACCACTTCCACAAATCACCGCTAACGATATACCCAATACCGACGTGATCCACCACCTCCAACAGCTTCCCAAAAGCCACCTGCATGAAACTAAAACACCAAGCAACTTACAGAAACAGAACAAACAACTTACCATGGAATCTCATTGAAGGCTCGCTGAGGATGATACTAGGACTCCAACAGCACCCAATTGACTAACTACCACATAATCAATTGCATAACACACCATGCTTTGAAAATCATGCATCAACAACGAGAAAAATAATTCATCCAATTAAATTTCCCAACCCATCCTAGAACCATTCCACTTAACCACTCTTAGAACCGTAATTGCTCTAATGCCACTTGTGACACACTGACCCGGTTTTCTTGCATTAATTTACCAATTAATAATCTCATACTTACTAATCAGTTTTCCAAATTAAACAAGTTAACCAAACAACGCAGAAACAACCAATACTCAACAATAAACAACAACTCATTAGCTACCAACAACCTAGCGAGTATTCTAATCAATAGGAATGGTTCCAATACAACATATAAGAACAATAATAACAAGTCCATAGATTATCATCCTCATCATCGCCATGATTCCACGACCACACATTGTCTTACCTGCATCACAAACACAAATGAGATGCGTGAGTATTATCACATATACTCAGTGAGACAATCCTCCCATCTACGAGCTATACACACAAGCTAGATAGAGAACTCAAACAACACAATCAAACAACAAACTTGTAACACCACAGGACAAAACACAATCACCACACACAATAATGTGCCACCACATAATCAACGCACAACAACACAGCCAAACTGGCTCCACAAAACACTGGTGTCGAGCGAAACTAGCCCTCGTGTCGAGCGACACCAGTCTGTTTTCTATAGACGAAACACAAGCCTATGTCGATCGACACCCCTTCATCTTCCACAGACAAACCACAAGGTTGTATCGATTGACACACACCCCTGTGTCAATCGACACCCCTTTGTGCAACAGCACGAACACGACAAATTCCATCCCCTTAGGCCCTGAACCTCCATAACCCTGCAACACAACTCAAGCTAACACACAATAAGCCACAACCACGCAAACACAGCATGATAAACACATCAATCAACCATGGATTCAACCCTAATCCATCACACAATCACATATCATCAATCAATTCAATCTCCAACGCTTAGATAAGCCTATGGTCACGCACTCACCTTAGCTTTTCAGATTGATGGAGAGAAGAACACATCCTCACAAGCTCCAGCAACCCAACCACGATCAGCTAAGCCCCAGATCTCCCTCTCCACAGAGAGATCTCTCAAGAACAGCTACAGAAACTCGCAGGAAAGCTCTCAAGGACTCGCATAGACTCTCTCTCTCTCCTTCTCTCCTTCTCAGAAAATGACTAGAGGTTTAAAAAGTCCTAAAGTCTAGTTCCCCTCTTAAATACCTGAGCCCTAGGGTTTCTCTAACCCTAATCGAGCAAACCAAGCGATTTCTGAAAACAAACCGTATCGTGAACCAATTACTAGTGTCGATCGCTACTCCCATGGTGTCGCTCGACACCAACAACCAGAAACTGGTTCACGGGCGTTACAACGAGGTTCACCTTTTTCAAACCGCCGGAGATGTTGTTTCATTACTGAATCAAATTTTGCAATCGCCTGAATCTTACCCAAAAAATTCTCATTATTCTTATCACCAATCTTTGTATTTTCTCCACGAAAAGTAATATTTAATTTAGCAAATGCTTCAACCAAGAAAAGAAGCCTTAGCAATACATTTATTCAATGTTTTTTTTCCCTATTTATTTTTTCTTGGACATGTCTATCAATAGTTTTATTTCTTTGAAGTCTCACTTCCAACGCTGTCTATTTAGTCATACACAAAATATGATTAGGACTAGCTTCGTGTCTTTTCAAACGAGACGAAATGTTTCTCCAGTCACTAAACCATGTATTTGCCAATATAGGAGGATCTTCTTCTTGGCTAAATAGCTTACAACACCAACAAAAAATAAGATCTTTTGATTTTGAGTAAACAAGCCATCTCTTATCATGATTCTCACCATTGCTCATTTTTCTTGTATAAGATGAATGAGAAAAACATCTACCAATTTTATCTCTTGTAAAGTGATAATGAATTGGTAATCTAGCAGAGGTTTTTTCAGGTAATCAATTACACTGTCGTGTCAATTAACAATCCTAAGCTCAGAATTTTAGATTATCAGGGTAGATTTCAGCAATAAGAACAACCTATGGTGAAGAACATTCTAAAGTTATGAATCCTAATATAACAGATGGGCCTTCAAATCCGTCTTCTCTGGGTCCAATCGTTGAATGCTTTGAAAAGCTCCAAAAAGTCCACATTTGCTTGAAAGTACTTTCAAACACTCAAGTACCTGTAAAGACATAAAAACACTAGAAAAACAACTAAAACACAGATAAATGGACACTTATATCATGGTCAAAATCCCTAAAAACCATGATATATAACGCACCAAACGTTTAAAAACCTGAAAATATACAAAGTGAAACTAAAAGATCGAAAGACTATTTTGTTCTTATCAAAAGACTCAAGATGTCCACTGAAATCCTATTTAAAAACCAAAAAAAAAAAATAGGATACATCATTTAGACTAGTATAAAATATATATGAATTTGAGAAATTCAGAAATAACAAGACATGCTAAAATAAAAATATTTTTTCAGGTTTGTAGCAGCTATTTATCCCTTACTTGTGTATTAGTTAGGTTTTCAAGAGTATGTATACTCGCAGAATTGATACAGAGATTTTAGAAGTCTCAAGTGGGTATCAATTCCCTGAGCACTTAAACTGACGTTGCAGTACAGAGGGTGTCAATCCATAATGAGTGAGTTATTGACCAATCAGGATGCAATCAAATTCACTTAATCCAAGCCAAGCAGTAATAGTTTGATATCTAGCAACCTAAATGAACAAAAGAGAAAAGCAGAAACAAGAACAAGGGAAAACTAGCAGAAACTAAAGCAAATCAAACAAGCAAGCGAATAACAATCAGATAAAGAGATAGAGCTCCTGAGAATGGGAATAATGGGTCAGTGAATCCTCCTAAATCAACTAAGGTGTCTAACAAAAACTCACAAGAAGCTAATCCCTAGACAACAGGTTCTAAAACAGATCAATCCACTCTCGTGGTAGAGACCCTCAAGCAGAACTACCTCCAAACCTAGATCTCTCTAGAGAAGCATAGCAAAGCAGGCATTATGATTCAACCTATTAAAGCCAATAAACACTCTAAGCAACCAATCTCTTGGGTTAGACATGTAAATCTCTGGAAAAAGTTGGTTCAAGCATTTCATCAAACACCTTTCGGGCAGGAAATACCTAGGGTCTAATTTCAATTGATCAGAGAGAAACTAGCATTAAGAACACTCACCCAGAAGGGATCTAAACAGATCTAAGCTTAAACACCCTAGAAGATCAAGGATTCATCACTAACCTAACCCATCCTCAAGAACCCTAAGGAGACTACTCACAAATCATCATAAAATGCATAAACCCAGAAATGAAAATAAATTGCATAATCATAAAGCTAAAGATCAGATTAAGAGAACTGTGAATGTAGAAAATGCAAAATCAAAATAGATTAAGAGAAATCTGGGTTACAAAGTATCTGATTTTGAGAGTTCTAGAGAGAAAAGAGAGAGAGAGATTAGGGATAAGAGAAAAGTTAAGAGATAGGATTAAGGATAAAAGATAGGATATTCCCCTTGTCTCAACACAACAGCTGTATTTATACTACTTTAGGAAAAGTCAAAACCCTAATTCACTAAAAGACAAGAGTCCAAGGCGGCTGGGCTTGGCATCGATCACTGGATCGACCAGTTTGGTCGATGCAGGGATTGTCTTCAAAGCTGGAACCTTTTTGCCTCAGGATCGACCACACATCGATGCAGCAGGTCGATGCTGTGTTAAAACAGGCGTAAATTTCGAACCACAACTCCGATTGACCTGAAACCACCGGTATTGGAAAGATGACTCAATTTCCTACAACTTTGATGAAGACGTCGGAAGCTGAATCCCAACGGAAAAGTAAGTAGGAAGCTCGAAAAGAGTGGATCGACTTGTTGCTCGAGTGGCTAGGTCGAGTCAGACTCTTTTTCCCATAAACAGCTCCTTTTGGTACCTAAACAACCCCAAATGCATGTATGTATGCAATACTCATGCAACAACCTACTAAACATGCAAAGTGACTATAAATGACTAAAAATGGTATGATTAGAGGATGAAATAATGCTAAAATGATGAGAAATGAATGCTTAAAACATGAAAAATATAGACATATCAACTTCCCAAACTTAGTATTTGCTTGCCCTCAAGCAAACAAATCATAAGCAGGGAGAGAGGTTTGAAGGTGGGGTCTTAGAACCAAAACATGTTGACAAAGTAGTTAGAGTCAATGTCCAAGTTAACAATTCTAAGATGCATTTTAACTGATTTCTACTTTAAAGACCTTAGCCATACTCTTCACAACACACTCTGAATTCAGTCTCAACCTACACATGTGCTCAAATCAACCTATCCCTTTAACATTCATTATACAGAAACCATGAATCAAGCTATGCATATTCAAAGAACTCATTTGGTGCAGGGAAAAGGTTAAGAGATTAAAATGATCTCTTTCAAGCTGGTTTATCAAATCGGAGCAGGGATCTCTCAAGAAAAAGATTGAGTTTTAGAAGAATGCTAAAGGTAAGGACCAATAGATGCATACAGGAACCAAGCTTTGTCTACCCAAAGGTACCCAAGATGCTCTTATCCCTATCTTTCTAACCCAAATTGTCCTAAGTCTACCCTTTAGCTTCAGCTCCTTTTGAGCTCACTTATTCACTCTTTGTTTTTAGCCTTAGGAGAGGTTTTTCTTTCTGACTCATCTAGCGGATTGGGGTTTCCTTTTAAACACTATGGTTCTCTTTTCTTCTTATTTCTTAAGACATCATAAGCTTTTGCTATGCATTCTTTTCTTTTTATTCCTTCTTTTCTAATACTCAGAACCATCTTTCTTATACTTTTCATTCCCCAAATCCTTTACTAGACTCTTTTACTTAAAAACACATTCCCCCTCCTAAAGACTCTTTCTTTTCCTTTTTCATCAAACTTTTCTTTTCTTTTCAGATTAAATCAACTCCCAAACCCCAGCAACAAGATTCCACCTAGTCCTATCTAGTCCGAAAAATGCGAACTAGAACTACACAAGGCTTAATTCCTGTCGGCTCAAACCTAACACTTTCTTCCAAGCTCAATCCAAAAATAAGGCCTACAACACAGAGAAATAATGCAAGGCTTGAAAGAAGGGCAGGTTAATGGTGGGGAAAACTGTTCCAAAGATCGGAATCAGCTACTTGGATTAGCAAGAGTGGTATAAAGGTGAAAGAAAATCCAAGTATGTATATGGGTATCCATGAGTTCCAATTCTATGCATAGACATGATAATTAAAAGTCAAGTTCAGGTTCAAATAGATAGGGACAAGTTTCAGATCACAACATGCTTCAATTAAGACAAGAATATCAGATTATGCATTCAATGTATGGTGCTCTCTTAACTTCAAGTTCAATTAAAATGCATCAAACAACTAGCAACTTGGGCATTGAATCTATCTAATAAATCAGCATGTTTACAAGGTTAACTCATCATAGTCCCCTATGCTGGATGCAACAGTCCTATATGAAACATTCTAGACTCAATCTTATATGCAAATGCAAACTACATGAACACTCTTTTTATAGAAATTTTCAAAATTTTTCAAATTTTTATGGTTTTTCTATGCCTTAGATGAAATGTATGCAGGCTCAAGTATGCAAAATTTGAAAATAAGAAAACAAAACACAATGTCAAATACATCCTGAACCCTCCCCCAAACTTAAATTACACAGTCCCTTGTGTAAGAGAAATTTGAAAGAGGATTCAAGATACAAAACGGGAAACAACTAAAAATGCAATGGTATATACAATGGTGGAGTTGGAGTGGTACCTCAAGGCTGTGTTAAGAAGGAGTCGATGGATTGCTCCATGCTCTCTCGCGTGTAGGCTGGTGCAGGAGGCTCTGGCGGTAGCAACTGGTCGATGCAGTACCTCGATGCTGAGCCCTTTTTATCTCCACTGCCTAATCTCTTGACTGTCTTGAGCTCCTAGTACCCTGCCCTTGCCTTACCACCTGAAACACTAAAGAAAACAAATCAAAAATACCAAAAACTAAAAGCAATATGTACAAGGATAGACATGGGACTTCCTCCCAAGTGAGCTTGTTTAAAGTCACTGAGCTTGACTTTCAATGCTCATTAGGCCCAGGGTGGTTCATGGAGATTGATGGTGAGGACCCGTGAGAGGAGCTCTTGGAGTTTTGCTTTGTCGCCTTGAAGTTGGGGATGAAGTTTGGCTCTGACACTTGCAAAAGGTGTGGAAGGACCCTTGCATTTCACCTTGTACTCAATAGCTCCATCAACGAGCCTCAAAGGATGTAAGCTCATAGAATTAGAGGGTAGAACAAGGGAGGGAGGGTGGATTTCTTTCGTCTCTCTCTTGTTCTTTTCAAAATCCTTCTTACCTTTACTCATCTCCTCATCTGTAACACCTTTTTTATTCACATCAAACAAAGAGTGTAGACATTCACCGTCCAAAGTTTCTTCATCAAGCCTCAGAGCATAGTCATTCTTCACATTCACAACTCTGATCTCTTTATAGTGATCCTTAAAATTTGTAGGCTCTTCCTTGGCTTCCACCTCTTCATTAGTGATTGTTCCACAAAGCTTGGTGGAGAAAGGCTTGATAGGGTAAGAGATCTTATTATTCACATGAAGAAGAGTAACTCTTTTGTTTGGGAAGTCGATGTTAGCTCCCACAGTGTTGAGGAATGGAGTTCCAAGAATGAGAGGAAGCTTGTTGGTCTCTTTCATCTCAACAATCAGAAAATCCGTTGGAACTATGCATTCTCCAACCTTGAGGGGATAGTTCTCAACCAAACCGAGTGGGGTTTTGGAAGAAGCATCTCCGAACATGATAGAAGAGGAGGATTGCTTCATGCTCTGGATCCTTAGACTCTTCATCATCTCAAGTGACATCACATTCACACTTGCTCCTGAGTCACATAAGGCATCATCAAAGTTCAAATCACCAAGTGAGCACGGTATGGTAAATTTACCCGGATCCGCAAGCTTAGGAATCAGCTTTGGTCCAAGTTATGGTGGGCTTGGTGGATCAGAGATTTCCATTATCTCTTCCACTTTCTCTCGGTTAGCTAAAATGGCCTTGATGAACTTTATATGGAGAGGAACTTGAGACAGGTTGTTCCCACAAGGCAAAGAAACTCCAACTCTACTCATGCTAGCTGTAAAGCTTGAGAAAACTTTCTTTTGACTCTTCGTAAGAACTCTCCCAGGAAATGGAAGTGGGGGCTTGTATGGAGGTGGATCAAAAGATGATCTCTTTTCCATAGAGATTTCAGGTTCTGTAGCAGAGAGTGCGCTGGAACTATCAGCTGATCGATCCAGGTGATCGATGCTGAGCTCAAGAGTGACTTTTTAAGTTTTAGCTTGAGATTCAGAGAAATCCTCCCCATCTTGGCTGTCACTGTCCTCAGAGACTTCGACGTCACTCTCAAACACCAATTGCTCAACACTAGGACCATAGAGAAGTCTAGAGATTTCCTCAATTGCACGTTCATTCTCATCAACCATGTTGTCAGCTCTTACGCCTTGGGTGCTGATATTGTCATCTACATTCAATTGAGTGGAGAAGATAGCATTGCAAAACTCTTTGGGGTTTTGAATGGCCTTTCCTGGAAGCTGGCCTGTAGACTTGACAGTAGAGGTGGAAGTGTGGTTACTCTCTAGATACTTCACTTTAGAGTGCAGCGCCTCAATCTTGGTGTTCAGATCGTGGGAATTATGGTGCACTTCAGAGAACTGCTTTGCAATGGCTTGAGCACTAGCTGCCTGACCTTGGAGAAGCTGTTGAAACATGCTTGCAAAATCCGGGACCGGTGCCTGAGGTAGAAATCCTGGAGAGTTGGTCATATTGGTTTGCTGCTGCTGATAGTTGTGCTGGAACTGCTGCTTAGGAGCCAAACTTGGATTCTGGATGTGAGGAACAAAGGGCTTATTCTGCGGCTGCGATTGCTATAGCTGAGCGTGGGGAGGATGTTGTTGTGGAGGCTGCTGATAGTTGTTGAATCCTCTATTGTAACCAGCTTGGTTCTGCATGTAGCACAACTCGTCAGTGTGTTCACCCTCCCCATCTTGGACCTGAACCTGCTCAGCTTCACAAACAAAGTTGAGTTGCTTTTGCTGTACCAACAACAACTTGTCTACCTTCTCATTAAGAGCTTTCATCTCTTTCCTGGTCTTGTCATCAGAATCAGTAGTGCTTCTAACAGTCCTGTCATAATCCTCACTGTAGTTTCCATCAGATTGTGCCAAGTTCTCCACAAGCTCCCAGCCATCTTCTACATCTTTATTCAAGAAATTCCCATTGCTGGCTGTATCAAGCATCATCCTAAACTTGGGTAAAACACCTCTGTATAATGTGCTGAGAAGAGACTCATTGGAGAAGCCATGGTGTGGCCACTTGCTGGTGTAGCTTTTGAATCTTTCCCAAGCCTCACAAAAGGTTTCACCAGTCTTCTGAGTAAACTGGATATCTCATTTCGAAGTTTAGCAGTCCTTGAATTGGAGAAGAACTTGGCAAGAAACAATTTCTTGCAATCATCCCAAGAAGTAATAGATCCTTGAGGTAGAGCTTTCTCCCACTGTCGTGCCTTATCACCAAGAGAGAACGGGAATAGTCGTAGCTTGAGAGCATCATCACTCACTCCATTGATCTTGGTGAGGCCGCAGAGCCTATCAAAGTCATCGAGATGATCAAGAGGGTCCTCCATAGGCAAACCATGGAATTTGTTATTCTGGATCATGTTGATCATACTGCTCTTGATCTGAAAGTTGTTGTTTGGGATTGTAGGAGGCACAATTCCCTGACGCTGGGCGTGAGTATTGGGTGCATCACCAGCCTCAATGGGGCGTTTCTGCCTTGGCAGATTGCCATTAGCACCCGGTGGAGGTGGATCTACTTGGTTTTCCATATCAATGCAGGTTTGGAGCTGGATCGATGTACTAGATCGAGCAGACTGGTCGATGCTGTGCACAAGTACCTGAAACACACGAAAAAAACAATCAAAACAAGTCAGTAAGCGAAGAAAGGAAATAGGAACTTGATCTTAAGTGATCCGAAATCCTAAATGCAACAAAAATCACTCAAATGGCAACGGCGCCAAATTGAAACAGAGATTTTAGAAGTCTCAAGTGGGTATCAATTCCCTGAGCACTTAAACTGACGTTGCAGTACAGAGGGTGTCAATCCATAATGAGTGAGTTATTGACCAATCAGGATGCAATCAAATTCACTTAATCCAAGCCAAGCAGTAATAGTTTGATATCTAGCAACCTAAATGAACAAAAGAGAAAAACAGAAACAAGAACAAGGGAAAACTAGCAGAAACTAAAACAAATCAAACAAGCAAGCGAATAACAATCAGATAAAGAGATAGAGCTCCTGAGAATGGGAATAATGGGTCAGTGAATCCTCCTAAATCAACTAAGGTGTCTAACAAAAACTCACAAGAAGCTAATCCCTAGACAACAGGTTCTAAAACAGATCAATCCACTCTCGTGGTAGAGACCCTCAAGCAGAACTACCTCCAAACCTAGATCTCTCTAGAGAAGCATAGCAAAGCAGGCATTATGATTCAACCTATTAAAGCCAATAAACACTCTAAGCAACCAATCTCTTGGGTTAGACATGTAAATCTCTGGAAAAAGTTGGTTCAAGCATTTCATCAAACACCTTTCGGGCAGGAAATACCTAGGGTCTAATTTCAATTGATCAGAGAGAAACTAGCATTAAGAACACTCACCCAGAAGGGATCTAAACAGATCTAAGCAGATCTAAGCTTAAACACCCTAGAAGATCAAGGATTCATCACTAACCTAACCCATCCTCAAGAACCCTAAGGAGACTACTCACAAATCATCATAAAATGCATAAACCCAGAAATGAAAATAAATTGCATAATCATAAAGCTAAAGATCAGATTAAGAGAACTGTTAATGTAGAAAATGCAAAATCAAAATAGATTAAGAGAAATCTGGGTTACAAAGTATCTGATTTTGAGAGTTCTAGAGAGAAAAGAGAGAGAGAGATTAGGGATAAGAGAAAAGTTAAGAGATAGGATTAAGGATAAAAGATAGGATATTCCCCTTGTCTCAGCACAACAGCTGTATTTATACTACTTTAGGAAAAGTCAAAACCCTAATTCACTAAAAGACAAGAGTCAAAGGCGGCTGGGCTTGGCATCGATCACTGGATCGACCAGTTTGGTCGATGCAGGGGTTGTCTTCAAAGCTGGAACCTTTTTGCCTCATGATCGACCACACATCGATGCAGCAGGTCGATGCTGTGTTAAAACAGGCGTAACTTTCGAACCACAACTCCGATTGACCTGAAACCACCGGTATTGGAAAGCTGACTCAATTTCCTACAACTTTGATGAAGACGTCGGAAGCTGAATCCCAACGAAAAAGTAAGTAGGAAGCTCGCAAAGAGTGGATCGACTTGTTGCTCGAGTGGCTTGGTCGAGTCAGACTCTTTTTCCCATAAACAGCTCCTTTTGGTATCTAAACAACTCCAAATGCAAGTATGTATGCAATACTCATGCAACAACCTACTAAACATGCAAAGTGACTATAAATGACTAAAAATGGTATGATTAGAGGATGAAATAATGCTAAAATGATGAGAAATGAATGCTGAAAACACATATCAAGAATCGGTCGCACGATTTATTTGATATATGGTTTTCGTGATGCGATTTGTCTTCATTATTTGATTGCATACCGAATTAGTTTATTTAACCGGTAGCGATGTGAGAAATTAATTCTAAATACATCTACTCTCATCACTCTACTTCTTAAGTATCTACCTAGGGAAGAGATTATGCAAAGGATAATTGGTCGACATTTTGATGAGTCAAGGTAATTATAGAGAAAAAAAACAAAATTGTTTAGACATTGAATTTGTATAAATTAATCGGAATAGCACTTGAATGGTAACAAGTAATTAATTGTTGTATGTGATTTTTATTATAATGCATACGTTTAATTTTCCATTAATTTTATGCCAAATTTATTATTTAATCGGGTAAGATATGTGTTTATATATGATTTAACGCTTCCACCTAAATATCTTACAAAACTGAATTCGAAGAAAAGATGGTTTGAGACTTATCAACGACAATATTATCCTTGAGTTACAGAATCTATACGATGGTTCTTAGTTCTTACATTTTTTTTTTTTTTTTACTTATGTAATGTAGCTCGAAAGGCATTGTAAGAGGCAGCAAATCCATTAAGATCAATTTGTAAACCCACCTTACTTTCTTTTTCGATGCCATACAAAAGTAAAAGTGGAGCAAAGGAAATCATAGTATAAATGAGACGGACTCTGGCCACGTCAGCAAATTAGGGTGACTCATAGTGCGACTAGGGCTTCGTAGCTTTCTTCTCACGGAAGAGGCCTTGGCGGCCGACGCTCTCCGCCGCTCTTCCCTCATGGCAGAGTCGGTGCCTCCGGCGTCACCAAAGGAACCGGTGGACATCTCTCAAGACTCCTCTCAACCTTCTTCTTATGTAGCCATCGTTTCAAAAAAACCCTCTCTACAAAAGTTTGATTATGAAGTCTCCATGATAGATGGGATCCCCACTATCGAAGTTCCGTCAGAAGTGGTTAGCGACTCGGTCCCTCTTTGGGAAGATTTTTTGGTGGGACGGTTCCCCAACGCAGCCCCACACGTAGCCAAGATCCACGTCATTGTCAATAAGATCTGGACCTTGGGAAACAAGTCCATTCGTGTTGATGTTTTTGAAAACAATTCCAAATCCGTTAAGTTCAGAATTCGCGACGCTGCCACACGATCCAGAATTCTAAGAAGGGGTATGTGGAACATTGCGGGACAGCCTATGGTTGTGGCTAAATGGTCACCAATACCCGAAGAAACTCTACCAGAAATCAAGACTATGCCACTTTGGGTGACAGTAAAGAATGTTCCTCACTCGATGTTTTCAGGGGGAGGGCTTGGTTTTCTGACAAGTCCGGTTGGTCACCCTATCCGTTTACATCCAGAGACAGAACAATGCACAGATTTTGACATCGCCAAAGTATTTGTGGAAGTGAATCTTAGCCAGGAGCTTCCCAAATCCTTCCGATTCAAACTTGGTCAAGAATTCGAAACTGTTGAGTTTGTATACCCATGGTTGCCACCAAGATGTTCTCGATGTGGAAAATGGGGACATTTAGAAGATGTTTGTGTTATGAAGCAGAGCTCACCGCGCAAGCAACAATCGGCCGAACTAGAAGAAGGAGAGGTGGATGTAAGCCAACTCGATAGTGGGTCACAACCAGCTCAAACCAATGTTGAAAAAGTAACAGTCCCAATTCTAGAGCTCCCATCCTCTCAGGAGCAAGAGATGCAGACTGTTTCTACCGTGTCAGAAAAGTCAGATGAAAGTAAAAAGGATCAAGAGGGTTGGTCTATAGTATCCCCCGGGAAAGGATGTAAAAGCAGAGAGACAAGTCCTTTAAAGTTTGGTGAAGTCACCATTCTTTCACCCTCACGGTATTCGGTTCTGCAGGATGAGGAGGGCCAAGATAATAGTGTGATGGAAGATAAGTCACAAGCAGTGGAGGAAACAGAGCAATCTAAACCGCCAGAAAAGAATGCGATCGGTACCTCAAGGCAGCAAACTACGGTTGGGGTGGAAAAACCAACCCCACTGCGAGAAATGCCCCCTCGATCCTCTAAAAGTACTCATAGGGTGCTTTCGGAGACTGCCACTCAAAAGGTCAGAGACCAAAATCAAAACCCTTCAAACAGACGTAATACCAAGAAAACTCATTAATGTCGGGTTTCTTTTGGAATATACGTGGCTTTAACAAATCAAATAAACATTCGATTGTTCGGGACTGGATACAGAATGAATCTTTCCAGTTTGGTTGTCTATTGGAGACGCGAGTTCAGGAAGGAAGAGCACACAGGATTATCTCATCAGTGTTTCAGGGTTGGACTTCAATCACAAACTACGAATTTAATAGGTTGGGTAGAATATGGGTGGTCTGGAACAATGATGTACGAGTTACACCGGTGTTCAAGAGTGGCCAGTTAATTACTTGCTCAGTTTTGGCAAAGGGTTGCACAGAGGAGATTTTGGTTTCTTTTGTGTATGCATCGAATTTTGTGGATGAAAGAAAAGAGTTATGGGATGATCTTAAATATCATCATGACACACCAATGTTTCACAACAAAGCATGGATCATACTGGGAGATTTCAATGAAATTCTCGAAGGAGAAGAACACTCGCACTTTGAGCATGAACCGATCCTTCCACCGGGAATGCGTGATTTTCAATCAGTTGTAAGCCACTGTCTCCTATAAGACATGAGTTTTCAGGGCCCGCGTTTCACCTGGTCAAACAAACGTAACGAGGGTCTGATCTGCAAAAAACTTGACCGGGTTCTGGTGAATGAGACATGGAACCTGCTATTTCCGCAATCTTATAGCATCTTTGAGTCAGGAGGATGCTCTGATCATCTGCGTTGCCGGTTCAAATTCGGAAATACTTTGATGAAACCTCGAGGTCCTTTCAAATTCTGCAATGTTTTAACGAAAATGCCTGAATTTCTTCCTGCAATTCAGGCTTATTGGGACACCACGACGCCACTGTTCCTATCCACATCGGCTGCTTATCGTTTTGGTAAGAAGCTAAAACTTCTGAAGCCCATCCTCAAGGAATTAGGTCGATCAAAGTTGAATACTCTCCATGAAAGGGTGACTGCTGCACATCAAACACTTTGCGATCTGCAAAAATCTACTCTCACTAATCCTACTTCCGCTGCTCTCACAGAGGAAAATCTAGCTTACAGAAATTAGGACACTCTTGCGGACATTGAAGAGAACATCTTGAAACAGCAATCGAAGTTGCACTGGCTAGAGGTGGGCGATAAAAATAACAGATATTTTCATAATGCGGCGAAAGCAAGGTTAGCTAAAAATTCCATTCACGAAATTCAGGGATCAGACGGGTCGGTTATCACAAACCAGGAAGACCTCAAGAGAGAAGCCACACAGTTTTTCCATGATTTTCTTACTCAGGAGCCAAGTGATTTTCATGGTATGAGTGTAGATCAAATGAAAGACTTGATGGATTTCAGATGCAGTAATTCTGACAGTTCACTGCTTCTCGCTGACGTCTCTGAAACAGAAATAAAGAAAGTGCTTTTCTCGATGCCATGTAATAAATCGCCAGGCCCGGACGGTTTCACAGTTGAGTTCTTCAAGGAAGCTTGGTCAATCATCGGCAAAGATTTTGTGGTTGCTATTCAATCTTTCTTCACTAAAGGCTTTCTGCCTAAAGGTATGAATACAACGATTTTGGCACTCATACCAAAAAAGGAAGACTCCAACCTTATGAAGGATTACAGACCAATATCCTGCTGTAATGTGTTCTACAAAGTTCTCTCTAAGATCTTGGCGAACAGATTACAACTCATTCTCCCTCCAGCCATCGCTCCAAATCAGTCTGCTTTCATAAAAGACCGCTTAATGATGGAAAATCAGTTACTAGCCTCAGAACTAGTCAAGGACTACCATAAAGAATCAGTGTCTCGCAGATGTGCTCTTCAAATTGACATCTCTAAAGCTTTTGACACCGTGCAGTGGCCCTTCTTGATTAATATTCTTCATGCCATGGAGCTTCCGGAAAAATTTGTACGCTTTATTGAGCTATGTATTGGAACGGCCTCATTCTCTGTCCAAGTCAATGGAGAATTGGCTGGGTTTTTTAGGAGCAAACGAGGGCTCCGGCAAGGCTGCTCCTTGTCCCCGTACCTCTTTGTTATCTGCATGAACATCCTTTCTCGTATGCTCGACAAAGCGGCCACCACAAATAAGTTTGGCTACCATCCGCGATGCAAACCTCTGCTTCTCACTCATCTTTGCTTTGCTGATGATATAATGGTTTTTTCTGATGGGAGTGCTCAGTCTATTGCTGGAATAGTCGAGACGTTTGATCAGTTTGCGAGTGCATCAGGGCTCAAAATCAGTATTGAGAAATCAATAATTTTTCTCGCAGGCCATCCTCCACCAATCAGAGAGGCAATACTTGCCCAGTACCAGTTCACCCGTGGTTCTCTCCCAGTTCGTTATCTTGGCCTCCCATTGCTCACAAAGAGTATGACATCCACTGATTATCTACCACTAATCGAGAAAATTCGCAACAGAATTAGCTCATGGACTGGCCGCTTTCTCTCTTTCGCGGGCCGGTTACAACTGATCAATTCGGTTCTTACAAGTTTAATCAACTTTTGGATGACGGTGTTCCGTCTACCAAAGGATTGTGTCCGTGACATTGAGAAACTTTTGTCTGCTTTTTTGTGGTCAGGACCGGATCTCAACACAAAGAAAGCTAAGGTGGCATGGAAGGATGTATGAAAACCTAAGCGGGAAGGTGGTCTAGGAATAAGACCACTAAGCAAAACGAATACAGTAAGTATTCTTAAGCTAATCTGGCGATTGCTCAGCTCGAAATCATCGTTGTGGGTCACTTGGATAAAAACACACTAGATTGGAAATGGCTCTCTATGGTCGGTCAGTGAGAGAACAAGCCTTGGATCTTGGATGTGGCGTAAAATTCTGAAATATCGACATCATGCCAAGGAATTCCATCAGATGGAAATCCATTCGGGAGCAGAGACATCATTTTGGTATGACTGCTGGTCACCCCTTGGTCGCCTTCTCGATATTACGGGTCTGAGAGGCTGTATTGATTTGGGAATAGGGCTCCATGCAACGGTGGCATCGGCGATCTCTTCTCATCGTCGGCGCCGTCATAGAGTGGAGATACTAAATCGTATTGAAGACGCCATAGACCAGCTTCGCTTGACCATTACTTCCATCACACCGGATCGAAGTTTATGGAAACGTCGACCAGATAAATTCACAGCAAAGTTCTCTTCCTATCATACTTGGCTACAGATGAGAGATTCTGCTCCGATATGCGAATGGTATAAAGGGGTATGGTTCCCAAATTCAACGCCCAAATATTCCTTTCTCTCTTGGTTGGCTCTTCGTAACAGACTAGGCACTGGAGACAGGATGCAATGTTGGAATGTCAGGGTTGAAACCGGATGTGTCTTCTGCGGGGCTGCATTAGAAACCAGAAACTATCTGTTCTTCTCATGCCCATACTCAACTCAGGTCTGGACTACTCTCATACGTGAGATCCTCCTTCAAGCTAATTTTACTACCAACTGGGACGACCTTCTCCCTCTTCTGTCGGATACATCTTCCTCCAAGCTCTCTACCTTCGTTCTCCGGTACACATTCCAAGTCTCCTTACACAGTTTGTGGCGTGAGCGGAACAATCGGCGGCATGGTGAAACTCCGACACCAGCTCCTCGCCTCATCAGATTCATTGACAAAACTGTGCGAAACAAGCTCTTCCTTCTACGGCTTCACAAAGGCTATGAGGCTGGGCTCCAATTTTGGTTCCATACTCATCCTTAATCAAGCTCTCATGTATTAAATTCTCTCTTTCAAAACTATCAGCTCATAATGAAGCACTTGATGTAAAACAGTTTTTTGTTGGAATATAATTTTACATTCTTTCAAAAAAAAAAAAAAGTGGAGCAAAGACATTTTCAAAATAACATTTTCTTTTCACACATTATTAAATAAAACATTAGTAACAAAATAGATACACAAAAAAAAACGTGAAATAAAATAAAGGGATCTCTCGCTCTGACTAGGAAGTCTCAAACTCCCCGAACGACATAAGACATTACAAAACGGACAAAACAAATAAAGCTATAAGTAGCAAACTGATATAGGGGAGTTCAAAACATGAATTTGTAACAAGAAAGCAACAAGAGGTTGTTATTATAATGTGGCTAACGCTTTTTGGATGTCTTATGGGCCAAGACGATAAGGTCCATCACCCATGTAATGACCATCCATGTATAGAGCTGCATGGTGTGGGTGTTGTAGACCATCCATCACCATGAACTGCATGTCTTCAGATGGTTTCCAGTGACGTTTTCTTTGGTTTATGAACCAATTGTTGATTTGTTTCTGATCTAACCCCGTTGATTCTGCCAACGCCACCTTCTCTGACTCCTGTCACACAAGTCAAATCGACCATCATCACTTTTGTAGTAATCCAAAAAAAAAAAAAGTTCGCTAGAGACAAAGCAAAAACCATTTTGAAAAAATGCTAAATAGATAATATATCAGTCGATGACCTAAAGTATGCCGTTTTGAATGATTTTATTAGTAACGATTAACTATATGTTGTCTTGGTATCTTTTTTAATAACATGTCATTTATATTTCAATATTAAACATGTTTTTTTTGCTATCACTAAAATTGGTTAGATTAAATAAATTTATTTGAAGCTGACAAAACATATCGATAAATATCTCATCGCAAACTTAATTTTTAAATTCATTACAAAATCTAACTTTAAATTAAAAAAATATGTTATTAACAATTGATGTGTATATGACATATCTATTAAGAAGTTAGCTCACGCAAGCATTAGAACACCAAGACTAATATATATAATCTAATGGTTAGTATCAATGTTTTCATCACGTCATCATTCATATTCAAAACTGCATAATGTATGTTATTTAAAAAGAAAAGGTTTTAAACACCAAAACGGTCATGCAAAACGCTTAATCGGCCTAACATAGACTCTTCAAAGAAAATGGGTGCAATTAGGAGATTCTTAGCTTAAAGATTGTTTTTTGAAAGACTAGTTGTAGTATATATACTTTAAAAATCTTAGGGCATAGAGAGATGAGAGAAAATTTATACGTACAGAAGGATAAGGCCACTTGTAATGCAACTCCCACCACGTGAGAAGTTTCTGCCTTGCTTCTTTAGGAAGTTTGCCTTTCTTTTTCTTCTTGGACAGCTCTTGCTTAAGACTGCTTAAGTATCCACTGTACTTCTTCAACAAGTGGTTCTTAAGTTCCCGATCTTCCGCCCTCGGGTCGATTTCGGGTAATTCTGTTTCCCCTCCACTGTTATTCTCTTGCTCTTCGTCTGATGATCCCATTCCTTCACTCTTCCCATCTGCTTCAACATATTAATCATGAATTTTGATGTTTTAGTCGTTTTAAGAGCATTTTGATCATCAACCTTTATGATTAGACTAATTAATCTTAGTATAATTTGATAATTATGCATAATGGAATCGAACAAGATAATATTCGAAATAAATCTTCACGAGCAGCACCAAAAGTTCTTGTGATTGTACTTCGGACCGAACGAAATGATAAAAACCAAACTAAGCCCCACCCCTCTTTGGATGGATTCCACAATGGGGAAAACAAGAACAAAACCGCACACCTATTTGTATCTTACACAATTCTAACAATAATGCATCCCAATGATATTAATTACTAGTAATTTTATAATTCTAAAAATTAAGATTTTGAAGGTTTATGCAAGTTAAGATTGAAAAAAAATAAATCTCACAAAGTTACAATACTTTCCCAAGAACCAAATAGGCCAGTTTATGCAATCTATTATATAAGCCCTACCTTGCCACTACACTTTGTTTTCTTACAATCAATTGTAACATGTGCATTTATGTATGTGTGTATCAGTGTATGTATATATGTGGGTATATTTATGTATATGTATATGTAAGATTGATGACATGTACCAGGATTGTTGACGATGTGAATGGGACCCTGACACAACATGCTAAGCTGAGATTCAATACGACGTATAAACTCCATTGCTTCTTGAATGGGCCGTGTTAACTCTTCTCGATATTTAACCAACATGTCACAGTATGCTTCCTGTTCATACAAAAAAATCGAACACTTATAACATTTATACACAAATAATCAACCTACTTAAAATTCAATTTTGATAATTAATTAACCATGAATTGATCCAATTCTGGGTCTCTGGACGAGGCAGACACAGACGGTGTTGACCGTTGCTGCCTAGCCTCGAAGTCTTGCCGTGCCGCCGTAATTCTATCAACCACCTCAGGTGGAGCTCCAATCTGTAGAAGCCATATAACCAATGAACATACATATTTATGTAATCATAAAGAAGTATATATTATATCATTAAGAATAAAAAAATGAAACCTTTTGGCAGTCCAAGTAAGCTTGTAGGAGGGTAGAGTAGTGAGGATGAGCGATAATCTTAGCCTTCATGGCTTCCACATCGGTGACGTTATCGTTATTAGCTTCTTGAGTATTGTGGATGGCTCTCATCAACATGGAGTAGTGATTGATTCTTGAGGAGCTTGCTTCGGATTTAACAGATGTGTTGTTGTTGTTGGACTGATCATGATCAGATCGGAAGCAATTCACGGTTGATTGAGGGATAAGAGAGCTCATATGTGGGAACAACATGTGTTGGTGATGATGATTGTTGTTATTAGAATTGTTGTAACCAGGACCATAATTACTATTATTATTATTGTTGTTGTTGTTGTTATCACTTGTGTTATCGTTTTTGTTGGAAGAAGAGATTGGAGAGTACAAGAAACTTACTCTATGAGGAGTGGAGCTGCTGTCATGCTGGTATTCTTCCATACCCAGATGAGTAAAAATTTGAGAGAGAGAGAATATAAAAATAAAATTAAAAAAAAAAAAAACCCTAGCAAAATAAAAGGGATGGGTGCAAGATGAAGGGGATGTATGTATTCTTGCTTTTGTTCTTATTTCAATCAAAGGTCTCTGTAAGTGACTATAACCACATCAAATCCAGATGACTAGACGACTCATCTATGAAATCAAAAAGGCCTAGTTCCAAAAATAAAAAAAAAGAAAGAAAAATATTGTGAGGTGAAGTTGCACCAAATAAATTGAAAACGATATTTTTTGAGGAAGAAAAAACGAACTAGGTATATAGAATTCGTCAAGGAAGTGACATGGAAGAGAAGAAATTAGAAAAAATGGTCTGTGAGAGAGAGAGAGAGAGATTAACAATAATGAAGAGTTGGGTGGCTTGAGTGGATTGACAAGACGTCGTTTGCTTTGGGAGCAAAAAGAAATATTTGAAAATTAAAATAAAGGTAAGAGAGAAGGGACAAGAGATAAGGCAAAGGCTTCACCTTCTTTCTTTTCTCTTCTGTTTCCCTCTCATAGGCTCATTTTATATATTAAAAAATAACTAAGCATTTTACTAAATTTTGTTGTTGAAATTTTATAATTAAGATGTACCACTCATGTTTAAGCAACTAGGTCTTCGCGGCTACTTCAGCTATCTCTTCTGGCTAGGTTGAATGATATATTTTGTACTCCTTTCTGGTAATTAAATATATTTTTTTTTGGGCTAAAAGAATAGTCCAAAAAGAAGAAAATATGTATATTCCTACTTCGAACATGATCTAAAAAAATTTAAATTTGATGTGTAGATATATTGGTAGATTTAAGGCCATGAATGATGACGAAATCCGCACTCAAAATCGCACCGTAAAAATACTGTAACAGTGTTAAAATATTTATATATACATATGTATGTATTTATATATACATATTTGTTACTGTGTGAATCGCACTACACTTCTCTAGCAGTGAAAAACGCAGTTAAAGAAGAAATATGTATGATTTCTTACTTCTAACATGATCTAAAAAAAAAAAATCTGATGTTACATTATTTGATGTGTACAAATATTGGTAGATTTAAAAATGTTTTTGGAATTTGATCAAATGGTTGAAATTTCTAATTTGTTATTGGTAATTTCGTATTTAGATTGGTGGAGAGAGATTATCATGTATTCGTTATTGGATAGAAGATTGCATAAGAAACCGAGGAAATAAAGAAGAATGGAATTATAAATATGCTTTACTGGATATTATACGATATTCTGATAATTCCAACTATTGGCTCTATGATAAGACGATGCTGCTGCGCACACTTCTTTCAACACTTGTTCTGTTCCACGGTCAACATTCAATTTTATCATCTTAAATTTATATTACTCTATTTCATGATTCATGAAACTTATATAGTGCCTATGAATTCTATTTTATTAAAAAAGAAATGAAAATATCCTAGGGCTCTTTTTTAAGAAAATCGTCAAATCCTAGGGCTCTAGATAAATAACATTTGCTCCTCCTAACTATTTTCTTTTACTACATCAGTTCAATAGAGATGAACTTAAATTTCATGAGAGTTTGCAGTCCAAAACAAAAAAAAATTGTGAATTTTTTCAAAATTATGGCCTCAGATAAAAAAAGCTAGTCCCATATGATGCAGATTTTTTTTATATAATAAATATATGTATGTATATATTTTTGTTACTATTGGAATCACATAATATTTTTTCGCAGTTATCTTGGGCATTTCCATTCGAATCATATATACCTTTAGTTCTTCCATTGATTCAGTCCTAAGTGTTAAAAAGGTGAATTTGCGTTGGAAGTATGTTTTTTTTCTATAAATCCTTTTGTTAAGTTTCAGTATGAGATGTTTAAATATTCACATCATAAAAAATCATTCATTATGATTAAATATTTTTGAATTTATTATCTGTTTACCTCAATATTTAAATTATAATTAAGTCTACCATCCTAATATTCTCACTGACATGGCATAAAAAGACGATAATACCCATAATCATATAGATCTAATTGCATTGAATTTTCTATTAAAAATAAAATTTTGTTTCCAAAAGTGTGTACATTTTCATAGAATTCCATCTTTTAGATTAGAAAGTCGGTTATATTCATTTTTATCATATTAAATCACACCCTTATCTAAATTTATTTATCAACTCTTTGCTCATAACTATATAAAGTATAGAAGTAGAGACTGTACCAAATGACTTGTATGAGGTTATCTAAACCTGCAGTGAAACACTCAAGAGATAATTAACAACTTCAACAACGAGATGTCGTCAATCTCTAAATGCAACAATAACTACTTAAAATAATTTTCTTTCAGTTGGTCAAATGTTAAGGAAATATAAGGAAATGATATGCTAGTCAAATCTAGAAAGGAAAGACACATTATCATATGTCCATATTAAATGGCCAAAAGGAAACTAAGAGGTAGTAGTAAGTAATGGTTAATGAGTGGCAACAAAAAAGACAAACAAAAGGAGGAGAGGCAGTGGAAGTGAGAGTATGAGTTGGATGATTTATTTATTCAACGATTAACAGTGAGTGATAAACAATTTGGCAGTGAAATGAAGTGAAAAACATGACTGACTCTACCAATTACTGTTCCTTCTGCTTCAGCCCACGTGCGTGCATGTGTCTATCTATAATCATCATCTGTGTTCGTGTAGGTTTTATGTTCCGGGTTTTTATTGTAAATTTTCACAATTTAAACTGTCTACATAATCACATTTCATTTTTCTTCCGAGTTGCTTTAGATAGCGATTCTAGTTCTTTTAATTAAAGGACTTCGATTAGAAAGAGTCTTTCTAAAAGACACATTGTTCGTTTTTTTGTTAAAGTAGAAAGACACATTGTTGCACAAAAAAAAAAAAAAAAGACACATTGTTCAGATGCACTAAATATTTCGGGTATTTATAATTTTGATGTGGTGATAAAATTATTGGTACCTAAATATATTGATGGCTCCATGGAATTTACTTCATAGAAGTTAGAAAATAATTTTTTTATTTTTTTATTGGCATTTTGGCGATATTCACACTAATTGTAATTTTAGAGGAAAAAACTATTTTTAACAACTCTATTTGTTTGATGACAAAAAAAAATAAAAAATTCTATTTGTTAGAGTATGAAAACTTGAGTTAAAATTATAATGTTGGTAGTAAATTTAAAACCTAAAACTTAAAAGAAAAATTCTATTGATTAGAAAATTGTTATATATTTTATATATAATGAATTATTAAACTGAAAAAAAAAATATGACAAGCTGGCTAAACCATATCTAGTTGATGTTATTGTTGAAGTGGTATCTTTTATAACTTTGTTTCATTCTTATTAACTATGAAAAGAAACGCTAGCTTATCATTCCATTTTTAAAAATACCACCAACCAATGATGTAAAAAAAAAAAAAACCACCAACTAACTCCTTTACTTGAGTTAAATAATCGCAAGGATATTTTTTTGTTTACCAATTTTAATTTAAATATTATTGTTTCCCACATATATATTTTATGCGATGTTCTAATATTTCCTATGTCTATTTATCTTACTTTCTATTTTTCGTTTGTTTTTTTCTTTTGGAATAAAGGTTCAGTTTATCCTATCAATCAATCACTATTTTAAAGGAAACAAGTCTTTTGATAGATGTCAAAAATTACCATCATAAATTTATCAAATATCCAAAAATATGCATGTGAAGAATCATGCTTCTCATTCATTCATCGGATTTAATTACTAACATAAAACGGTTCAAAATTTTTAATAAAAAAATAATAAACAATGTTAGAATAGTTAAAAACAGAAAGAAAAAATAGTAAAAAAAATTTATAGAAAAAATTGAAAATATCATTTTTATAAGATTTTAATAATAATTTCCTAATTAATAAGTATAAAACCGGTATACTTTTGTACCTCTATGGAACAACTTATATTTTATAGCGAAATGTTTTTAAACATATATATATATATATATAATCACTGTCAATATTTATTTCTTTTTAACATTACTCTATTTTTAACAAATAAAATATAATATATGTATGAACTACTTAGACCCAAAATACGCATAACACAGATAGCTAAGAAAACATTGTTATTGGTGATAGAAATTTTAGTGGGTTGGCAATAATTGTTTTAGGTACTAAAGAAAAGAAGATTAAGTCAGAGAACAAGATATAACAGTAACAAATGACTGTATAGTAAGAAAATAGTGGTTAAATAGTAATTATAATTGGTGGTTTCTTAACAGTTTTAATTGTAAATGTGATTATACATCGTAATATATATTATCATTATGTAAACACATTACGGAAATATGAAACCAAAGCTTTAAAAAAGAAACGAAAAAAAGTATACCACTTATTGGTTTTAGAAAAATACTCCTAAATACCACTAAAAAGCTTTGTCTTTTCAAAAATACCACAACTTATGTTAGAAAAATATTTCTTATATTTGTTGAAAAAAAAGTTTATAGTTGATTTCAAAAGAGAATTTAAAAACTTTCTAAAATACTTTGTGATTTTTTTTTCTAGTATTTAGCTAGCCATTTGTTTAATTCTTTTAATGGCAAATAATAACTCAAATTAATAGTTTCAACTTTATATATAGATTTATCGGTTCCTTACCATTGTCTTTAGTTTTTTTAGCATTAGCTAGAGTCCGCATCAAACCCGACTAATCTGAAAGAATTTTCTACAAGTTCACCTTAGATAAACACCTGGACCAAGCTTAAGAGTCCAAGAAACCGATTTTGTTCGAAGTGGAACCAAACCTAAAACTTTTGCGAATTCATGTTCTAAGACACTGATCTTCAGCCACCCCACCACTATAGACGGATTCTCCCTTTATTCCTCAAAAACCTAATATATTACTAACCCTTTTTCAAAAAAAAAAAACCTAATATATATTACTAAGTTAAATTTAAACTTACACTGTCCGGTTCAACTGTCTATTTTTTTTTCTTTTTTTGCTTTTTGATATCTTTTTTACCCGATTCATAAAAAAATACAAACGATAGACTTTTTACCGTCCAAAGATCACTAATCATTTAAATCAAAAAGAAAGATCACTAATCAAAACCAAAAAAAACAAACATATTAGATAATTGGCAGAAGAAGAAAAGACGTTTGGTTTAGCATTTCACTTGTTGACAAAAAAAGAAAAATAAAGGAAAAACTTTAGACTGTTGTCATTGCTGATTTGCATGTGAGAGAGAGGGAGAGAGAGAGAGCATTGGGCCAGACAGAAAATACAAGTCCCCCGAGAGATGCGCGCTACAAAAGGAGAGATGGGACATTTATAGACGGACCCCATCTTCTGTCAGAACTCTATTCACATCATCATCAATTCATCATCATTTATTACAATTTTAAAAATATTCAAAAAAATTAGATAAAATCAACAAATGGGAATCCAAGACTTTTTTGGTGGGTGGTTTTTTTTTTTCTCTTGCACTATATGAAGAAGTAGCAGTGCCTTGGGCTATAGACTTCGATGGATCCTCTTGCTCTTGTTTTGGTTATAAATGGAGTTGACATATTCATGTGTATATAATGCATATATTCATGTGTGTATATATGTATATATAATATATGCATATATACATGTGAGATGTAAATAGGAGTCCAAGAAATGATGGTGTTTGGCTTTTCTCACTCGATACCTTTCCTCTTTTTACTTTTGCCTTCAGCCCTTCTCCTTTTGTTTTTCCTGCAACTACTCCAATATGATGTTTATGTTCGTGCTTCAACTCAACTGTTTATAGATACTATTATACACCATACTACACCTTTTGCTTAAGTAAGTTTGTACATTTTTGAGAGAGAATATTTACCACCTATCATTTATTTACTTTTTGTTAAACATATATATTACCTAATGAATGTTTCATCAAACAAAGTTACAAATATCTAAAAGCACATAGGTACAGAAAACTTCTCCCTTACATGCATTATTCTTTTTATTTTTATCTACCAACGAGACATGCCACATCTAATATGTATGTATAATGTTAAATTAAAACAAAGCGTTACAGTAGAACTACAAGGAGGCCACACATGACTACATGCTCTGTTAGAAAATATTGACACTGAACAATGTAATAAAATGAAAAAAAGAACAAGAAAAGATGAACTAGCGATGGACTGTTAGATTGTTACCACTTAGGACATAGTAAATGAAAGGAGATCATAATTTATAACGCAGAAAAGATGGAGCAACTATAAACCGGCATGAAGACAAAGGCATGATGCTGTTTGTCTTGTGATGCAATTAATATATGTTAATATAGAATCTCGTGGAAACATATCATTCACATATTTTAGTTATCTTTTCTTTTATTAGTCCATGATTTCGATCTATACAGCTGCTAAGCATTTTATAATTTATTGATGTGAAAGAGAAGCTAAACAAAACCTTTTCACTTTCCTTTTACATAAATATAGGTACTCCACTTTTTTTGTTTTTTTTTAATGCATTATGTACTAAGCAAGATTTAAACATGTATATTTTATGTTTTTAACAAAAAAAAATTAAAAAAATGAAAATAATAGAATCTGAAACGAAGTGAATCAAATATCTATCTTTTAAAAGTTATTTTCACTATACCACCATCTAATTATTTAAGAAAACTCACTACATAGTCTTTGACAAAAAGAATACTTTCTAATCTCTTAAATGTTACATTTAACAATTTAGTATATGAAAACTATTAGATGAATGTAGGGTTATGTATTGATTTGAAAATTTAAAATAATGTATAAGACATTCTAGTAATTACCAATAAGAGAATATTTTGGCTTATCGATTAACATAGTAATTAAGATTTTCTGAAAAGCTAAAGCATCTAAATATCTTTTGGCCGACAGACAAAGACAAGGACGTAAGCCTATTAGATTAAACGCATTCAACGGTCATAATTATTTAGTATTATGTTTAAAAAATGAAGATTTGGAGTGAATTATGAGTAATGAAGATGGACTTAAATATGCAGAAAAAAGGGTGAAAAGAACAAAAAAAGAAACTCTTGTTTGATTACTTCTATAAGTAGTAATCAAGAGCAACGACACAACACAAGACATGGAAGTAATTTATAGAATGGGGTTAGATTTAAGGAGACGAAAAAGATGAAGGGTCAATTATTAAGTGACGACAGAGATACTAACAAACTGGGATCTGAAAGTTACCAGACGAAGGAAAAGAAAAGAGCTTTTAGAGACTGCCTCCTCATCTCAGACCCCTCATCACTCCCACTTAGTCTAGTCCCAAGGACTGTCCTTTACTGTTCCACTCTTTTATTTGTTTATTATAGCATTTACTATTATTTTTTATTATTATTATATTCATATATAGTAGTATATGTCTAAATTATCTTCTTGTTGTATGTAGAGAGAGACTCATTGGCCCACTTTCCATCTTCCTTATTAATTTTTTTTTTACTTTAAGAAAATGCATTCAGTGAAAAAAACCAAAATGCAATCTATATTTTAGGAAATAAGGTAGTTTTGAGATTTAAATTAAGAGATAGGGTAGTTTAAATTTCACCTTTAATTATTGGATAGTTTTCTGTATTAGTGTGGAGGGAAAATAAAAATAACGGTTTTGTCCTTTTATTAGTGTAGAAAAAGTAAATGAGATTTAAAAAATAGTAATGAAAATATTTTATTTGAGGAAATAACAAATTCATAAGTGTAAATTTGTGATGAATTTTAAGACTTTATTTTTGAATGTACTTATGAAAATATATTTATTTGGTGTGAAATAATACAGAATAGATTATTATTATTGAGTTGTCTTGAATATGAGATCTAACATACATATATATAGTGGTTAACATTAACATATTGTTAACACCACATAATGTAAATATTCCTAATTCAACTCTAAAATATAATGGAAATACTTGTACAAGAAGTAATATGGAGATCTAGAATATTCTTCGGTTTGGGCTTCACTTCAAACACGGCCTTTGATGGCCTCACAATACTTGGTCCGCAAGCTACACGTCTTGCAGCCTAGGTTATCTCTAATACTCCCCCGCACGACAAAGGTGGAACGCGAAACGCAAAATATGCAATCAGAAAGCGGAACACCTATGTCGTGGACATCATGTGGAGGACGGACAAAATAAGTCAACAGACTCCTCCGTGTATAAACTTCAATCTTCAAAATAGGGGTGGAACTTCAGCTCGTCTTTGGTCTTGGTAAAAGGGAATAACAACATCCCGTGGGCGCAAATCCTGCAACTCCACAAATAATTGTCCTTATCTCGGACAGTCCACAAATCGGACTAAAAAAAAATGACCTAAAAACATGAGCGTTCCAAACAACTCCCCCGTAATATGAGAAATCAAAAACTCATAAGAGAAAAATTATTGAGAAATTCTAAACTTAAGAATAAATCTCAAATTAGATAAAGAGAAAGAGAAATTGTGAAACCCTCCGAACCTTAAAACTCAATTATCATAAACTCCCATTTCACGTGCACTACATCCATAAGAAAACTTAATTAAAGATCCAAAGAGGTGAAAAAGAAAACCAAAATACCAAAAAAATCTGACCACAAACGATGCAATTTTTTTTTTTTTTTTTTTTTTAAAGTAATAAAAAAATCGTTTGTGAAAGCCACTCATCATCCTCATCATCTCCACCATCTTCAACGACTTCACATCCCATGATCAATGTGATCACAAGATTATTAACGCGGAATTTAGAAAACGCTTATTAGAAAACGTTTATGCCCCAAGAATCGAAGGCTCTGATACCATGTGAAATAATACAGAATAGATTATTATTATTGAGTTGTCTTGAATATGAGATCTAACATACATATATATAGTGGTTAACATTAACATATTGTTAACACCACATAATGTAAATATTCCTAATTCAACTCTAAAATATAATGGAAATACTTGTACAAGAAGTAATATGGAGATCTAGAATATTCTTCGGTTTGGGCTTCACTTCACTTCGTTTATGGTATCAGAGCCTTGATCCTATTCCTATGGATTAAGGGTTTCGTTTGCTTCCGCTATTTTTTTTGAGTTTAGTCTCTAATCATATGCTATTGGTTTTCTATTCGTTTATTTATTTTGTTATGTCGATTGAAAAAAAAAAAAAAAAAAAAAGAAGAAAGAAGAAGACGACGTTGTTGATATGTCATCACTACAAAGATGACATGAACAAACGAATAAGTTTGGCGAGGATGATGACCATAATCCCATGTGGTTGTGCTTTGTTTTTTTAACCGGTCTTCTTGTGGTTCTTCATATACAAAATTAATGATGGCCACGAAGATTACTGACGGTGATGATGACCACCGTAACTTCAGACACAAGTTTCTTCATGAACAAGAAGTTCGAAGAACGACCAAGACTTGTGATTTTAAATCGATGGAGATACACAACTACGAACGATGTATTTTCCACTTATTTGACCCTACGACAGGGTATAAACGTCGATGACCTAACGGCTGGGTGTTAGCCGCTTTGACCCTACGACAGGGTATAAACGTCGATGACCTAACGGCCGTGTGTTAGCCGCTTTGACCCTACGACAGGGTATAAACGTCGATCATGACCCGACGGCCGGGTATAAAAGCCGTTATTTTGAAGATATGTCCAATCTCATACGTGTTACCACGTATGAGCTTGCGGGAGGGTATTGAGATATGGAGACCGGAGATCTACCGAGATCGACGGTCGAGATCACAAGCCGAAGATTATGGAAATCATGAAGATCGAGAAGGATCTAGAAGATCATGATATTGACAATATCTTAGTTTAGAAATATTTACATTTATCTTTATCTTGATTTAGGAAATTAGGTTTAATCTTATCCCTATATATATCAATGTATCTTGTAGTATTATTTTCATGAGAGTCTAATATAATTCTTCCTAAACACCTTTGTGTTCTTACTCTCATCATATTTATCATTTGGTGTTATTATAAAATAAATTTATTAATTTTTAACAAGTAATATCATATTACAAAGTTGATATCAAAATAATAGATTACAAGCTAATTACATGACAAAATAAAAAAATTTGGTTTTTTAGTCCACATTGAAACACAATTTGTCCCATTACACCTTTCTTAGATTTGGACTAATTTGCCCTTTTTAAAAAAAACGAAATTGAAAATAAATTTTTTAAAAATCTGAATAATTATGGAAATCATAGTTTAGGAAACAAACAGTTATATACATATTTTTATATCACATATTTGTTAAAAATCATTGTTAAATAAATATTTTAAAAATTTGTTCTACCTGTGTAGAATACATATTCTTCTTATACCCTCACGCAGAATATGTATTCTGATAGAAGATCTTCAATATAGAAAACGAAGAATGAATCTTCTAACATAAAATCTAAATTATACCTGAGGTTACAGAACGTTTTCTAACTTGATCTCTATACTATAGCCAGCGTATAATATGTGTTATTACTATATCTCTATCATACACCTTCCGTATAATACGTACACTTTCTTTTCTAACTGTTGCTCTATCTTATGCCGTACGTAAAATACACTTTCTAACTTTCTCTGTATGATACACCTTCAGTAGAATACATGTTCTTCTTCGTTCTATCTTTAACTCTTTGTCATACCTCAGTTTATAACACGTTTTCTTCCTTTATGTATTCGTCATACGTGAGTTCATGACACGTTTTCTTCCTTATTCTACAGGTTCTACCTGGTTATATTGTGCATTCTAGGTAAGGTGGTTACGAAAATCAGAGAAAATCTAGGTTAAACACGTTTTCTTCCTCTGCCTTATTCTACCTGTTCTACCTGGTTATCTTGTGCATTCTAGGTAAGGTGGTTACGAAAATCAGAGAAAATCTAGGTTAAACACGTTTTCTTTCTCTGCACCGTTTCTATGGTTTCTGGTTTTTACCTCTATCATTCATCTTTTTCAATTAATTTTTTTCTCCAATATGGTGCATATCTACGTTACTTGTGGTGTGTGGAGATCTTCTGTCACAAACGAGTGGAGCTTTGTTGTTGATGAAGAGAAACGAGCTATATTACTTACGTTGGAAAGTGATACTACTCTTGATGAACTCATAATCATGGTGTTAGAGGACTACGGACTTGAACAGCTTATTCCTACCATGGAGCTCAGTTTTCTACCATCGACTTTGGTGGCAATATGATCATGGTTCTTCTCAAAACGTTGATTTTCAAGTTTCTCTTTTAAAACTCGTACTCATGTGTACGTGTACGTATGTTCCCACTCATGTGTACGTGTGTTCTTTTCTGATAAGGATGTTTATCTATTTGGTTTTTTGTGAACTCTAATAATGTTATGATTCACCTAGTTTTATGATCCTGCATCTTTCTCTATATGGTGCATAGCAGACTTCTAATGCCAGCAGACTTCTAATGCCAGCAGACTTCAACATCAGACTTCAAGTTATAACAGCATATTTCAAATTATAACAGCAGACTTCAAATTCCAGCAGTCAAGTGTATGTCCATTGCCTCATTAAAACTTTTCAAATTATAACAGCAGACTTCAAATTATAACAGCAGATTTCAAATTATAACAACAGACATTAAATATAACAGCAGACTTCTGAACATATTTTTTCCTCAATGAAGTTTCGTTTGAACAAGAGTTGATAAAAGTCAAATATTGCCGAGGTGTTTGGTCATGAAAATAAATAAATAATATTCACAAAATCCCAACAAAAAACCAACAAAGACGACCCTAATCAATGTGTAAGACTAGCCCTGGGCGTTCGGATTTTCGGATCGGATCGGATCGGATATTTCGGATTTCGGATTTTTCGGATAGGAGAATTTAATATCCGTTCGGATTTTATGATTTTTCGGATCGGATAATCCGGAGAGGATAATTCATTATCCGTTCGGATTTTTATGACCATTTAGATCGGATTCGGTTCGAATAATTTCGGATTCGGACCAGATTTTTGGAAAAAAAAAACTAAAAATTCCATTTATTTTTTAAAAAATTGGTTATATTTTGGAAAAATTGTATAGTTTTAACAAATATAACTTAAACTTTTCAGATATCTAGGTTATTTCAAATATTTTTTGTTATTTGCTATTTTTTAATATAAAATTATAACTAATATTTTTGAATATCTAATTTTTTTCGGGTTTTCGGATAAACCGTTCGGATTTCGGATCGGATCGGATTCGGTTCGGATTATTCGGGTAGGATAATTCATTATCCGTTCGGGTTTTAAGACTATTCAATTCAGATTCGGATTCGGATTTTTCGGATCGGATCGGATCGGATTTTCGGATTTCGGATTTTATGCCCAGGGCTATGTAAGACAGTAGAATCAGACTCTTCATGTTCGTAAGTTGCCATTCGTTCAGTCAAAACCGGATCATTTGCTGCCTCCCATAGATCAAATGTAATCTTTTGTCTGCACCATCTAATCACCTCATCATCCACCAAAGACATGTCTAGCCCAAGTATATGACACTCAATGAATTTCAGAGCATACACTCCGCAATCGCAAGCATTCTTATTAAGTCTACTCTTCATCGGTGCATGGATGATAGTGTATGGAGTTACAGTCATCTGTTTTGCGTCGGAAGCTGGATGTACCGCTTTGACAATTCTCGGGATGGCGAATGCAAAAGGTTCGATTAACCTTTTGTTTTTCTTCCCATCACAATCAAATACTTCAATTGTTCTTCGTGTGATGTTGACAAACATAGATATCCAGTGATTACCATTGACATTGTAAGGGATATAGAGACGTTCAACGTCAATGCCCCAAACTTGGTTTGTCTGGCCATGAGAAGGACGACTACCCGTGCCGTATGACAGGAGGATGGGATCCACTTTGTATCCTCTTTTATCTTTCAAGTACCTATGAATAAACAATTGTCAGCTGAACTGTAAATAAAACAATTAATGAAAGCAAAAGCCCATTGATGTTTCAAGTACATGTTATATGAAGTAGTCACATGAACTGTGAATAAAGTATTCAAGAAAGCAACAGCACGTTGGTCCCATAGTTGCAAATTTTGTTTTTTTTTTTATTTCCAGCAACAATTAAATACTATAACATCAACTTAGCACAACATGAGTTTCAATTCAGCTCATTCCAATGTGTAAGCAACACAATAGCGTTCACACCTTGGAAGAAAACATCAATTCAAAAGAATTCCAGCAACTACTAACAAATTGATGTTTTTCTTTTCAATGTTACCAACAAAAACGCCCAGAAATCCCAACATTGTGAGATGACTTAAAAAAACGTGTTTCATACAAAAACGCCCAGAAATAATGAGGAAGTTGATCTCCGAAAAATGTGTTTCATATGACAAGACAATGAACAAGAGAAGCAGACAAAAAGGAGTTTAGTGGCTGGGAATTAAAAAGGACAGAACCTTGAACAATTGACATTATCTAGTTCTTGAGCCACAACTTTGTCTCCTCTCTTACAAACAAATAGTTTGGCGTATTCACATATACACATACAAATCTCAAACCGTGTGTATGTGTACATATACACATATTTCTCAAGTAGACAGAATAATAGTAATTCAGAATCTATCCTTTGGTTGAGATTTCAAACAACAACATCACAAAGAAACTCCTAAAGTCTTATTATTTACATATTTTAAGCAAAAAACAATCAGAATCCCATATGTTTTTTCCTTTTTGGATCAGAAATCAAACAACTAATTACAATTCTACGCAGCTACTACAATCATCATCATTATCACATAACAACAAACAAGATTCACATAGGTTCATCGAAAATCGGATATATACGACATGAGTTTTCACTCAGAACATGAAAGATTGGGCAACAAAGTTGGATTTTGTGTGTTTTCAGAAACCAATTAGAAATATAAGCTTGAAGTGAAATTCATCAATTACACACAAATTTAGTGTTCATTATGTTAAAAAACGCAAATCCAAGGCTAAAAGCAACCTCTAATCCTTTCAAACAAGTAAAAATTCGATTATAGCAAACCCTAACTCATCAAAATCGGACTGAAAATTGGGGTTTAGAGCAACTTACCTTTGCAGATCGATGGAATTGACACTAGAATCGAGTAGAGCTTCAAAAACAGAGTGGATTAGAGTTTTGAATCAACAAAATCACTGAAGAAACGAGAGAGATATGAAGCTTTGAGTGTTTTGTTTTAATGGAGAAGAAGAAGAATCACTACAAGAAAATTGACTATTTATAGCACCCAAAAAACGCTATCTAACGATATCATAGCGTTTTGACAAACGCTGTATCTGCGCCTGTGATTAAAAGTCCCCCCCCTTTAGATAGCGTTTTACGGATGCTATTAAATATTATCATTTAATAGCGTTTCCTCTCCTTTTAGATAACGGTTTAGCTCCGCTATTAAATATTATATAATAGCGTTTTCCGGAAGCTATTAAATATTATATAATAGCATTTGTAAACTGTTATTAGTTATGTTAATAATAGCGTTTCGTAATTGTTATTTCTAATATTACTATAGCATATATATAAATGTAATTGTTTCATGCATTCTTTAATACACATTAATAGCTAATTCATTAATTATAAAAACCAAATACATAAGTTCAACATCTTAAACAGTACTAAGGTACCAAGATAACAAATCTCACCTACCAAAAAAAAAAGATAACAAATCTCTCACAGCATTATAACATTCTCATTAGGCCAAGCCACAAATGTTCCTGCTGCATCAGCTACGGTTTCAACTTCAGGACTTTCTCTCCACACTCGTGCATCATTAACCTTCGGAATCTCTATCAAGACCTTGCTAGCATTGGGACCTATAGGTCTGCAATGGACCGTAGCAGCTGGATCATTGGAGAACACACGACCTACTGCAACTGTCTGACCAGAATTTCCAATATCCATAAGAGCACACTTCGGTTTACCTCCTTTACCGCTATTACCAGTGCTAGGACTACCACTCTAAAACCAAAATGACAAATATTTAGTTTTAACATCATGGCAACATCAACACATCCAAGACAGCAGTTATATATTCTCAAAAAAAATCTTACCTTCTCTACTGACTTTCTAGTTGATTCCTCTATTGGTGATTTCCTGCTTGATTCTTCAGATTGAACCTGTAGTTTAAACCTATCAATAGGCCATGCAATGGTCTCATTGAGAGCATCAGCCATATAGGGGATTTCAGCGGTTGGTCTCCATATATAGGCATCAGCCTTAAACACCTGCGTGATCTTCACAGTTGCAGCCTTTAGTCCCAGAGGCATACCATGAACCATTTCTTCTGGGTTAGTTGACATCAATATACCATGAGCAATCACTTCATCATCTTCTCTCCAATAATCATATATATCAACTATTCCTACACCTCCATCCGGTTCCTAATGAATCATGCAACCTATATTAGTAATGTAATCTATATTAATTATAGAGGACTATAGAAGCAGTAGTAATTTACCTCAAACATATCAGGAGGTTGAGTTGTGTCATCATCCAATATAATCTTCACAAAGGGCCATGCAACTTTCATTCCTATTGCTTGATGAAGAGAACCAATTGTTTGACCGAGTGGCCTCTAGAGAGATGCTGTTTTGTCTGATACTGAATTCACAAGCACAGCAGCTGCATTAGGACCTAATGGAATTCGACCAATCTTATATGTGTGTTCAGAGGAGCAGAATTCTCCTTCACCAACAACCACATCCTCACGTAACCACCAATCTAGTATCTGGCACCTAACTCCTCCTTTGCTAACATCACTCAAGTCTGACTTGGAACCATGATCATTCTGTTTGTAAGACACACACTATATATAATTAAAACAAGCATAAAAGTTCATATATATTGTGAACAACAAGCAAGAAAACTAACCTTTTTACCAGTTATCTCAGAAAGCACAGTCTGCAATTTTTCAAACTTGCTCCTTAAATCAGCGTGACTAGCTTCAAGTTCCTTAACATGTGAGTCTCTAGCCTTTAAAAAGTCTAACTTCGTAATAGTAGCGCCTCTACCCAACCCCCTAATTCTTCCTGGTTTATCTTTACCAAGTACCTGACTCACAGCATCTTCCCTAACATTATCAGTGGATGTTGAACCAATTTCACTTTCTATAGCCTTAATCTTTTCCTGATATAAGATAATTTGCAGACATAAAATTTGTGTTAGTTAATTTTAAATTGAAATCACAAACAGGAAGATCAAACTGAATGTTAATAAAACTTACAATAGTTTCTGCAAATTCTTCCCTCACAGGTCTCCCATCAGAATGTGTATGTCCTGCAATCCACACCTTACTTCTAGTAACTTTGCTAGGTTCAGAACTCTTTTCTTTCTACAATTTTATGAAAGTCATTGTCAAAATAGTTACACTAATAGTACAAGTAACCAAATCAATACAGTCACAGACATACATACCATTTCATCTTCTAATCGAGCCATGCCTTTGCGACTGGTGGTTTGAGGAATTTGGTTTTTCCTCATCTCCCTGAATATCTCACTTTTTTCTATTCACATAAAAAGTTATATGACAAAACTAATCTCAAACTTTAAAAAAGAGTTTACAAATATAATTAATATACATTTTACATTACCTGAAAAGCAATGCTCTGTTTGCTCTTCACCCAACTCATCCAAGCCGATGCACATGGGATGTTGGCAGGCTTTAGATCCAGTATTTCAGACTTGCTTTTAAGATTCCGAATTTTGGCAACGAGACGAGATTTAGAAGACCTCCACAGATTACACATCTGCCCCATGATAACTTGTTTGTGCCAAGGTTCGTTTAAATTGAACCTCCCCTGTCCAACATTGCCAATTTACAACATCAACACATTTAAGTTGATAGATAAAATTATATAAACAACATCACAAAGTACCTGGATTTCTTCCCACATCATGTCTTTTGTCTTTGCGTCTAGATGTCTCCAGTCATCTAGCAGCACTGACACATGCTCTCTCACAATGATACCAATAAAGGAAGATAGTGTAACTGATCCACGACCAACATGATTACCTATAGCATTAAATCGCACTTGTAACTTATCATCATGCCTCTTTCCAATTCTGTGCATTCTAATTGGTCCTCTTGTCTTTCTTTTTTTGTTACTAGACTGTTCAGTCTGTGACTCAGAAGCATTAGAGCTGCTTCTGTTGGTGGTGGGGATGGTTTGTTCTTCTTCATGGTGTGAGTGTTCTTCTTCATGGTGTGAGTGTTCTTCTTCATGGTATGAGTGTTCTTCTGCTTCTTCTGCTTCTTCAGCAATCACTTCATTATCTTCTACATCCTTGTCTACAGAACGCCCATCAGGTACAGCTTTTTGTTTTTTCGTCTGTGTCAGTGACACTACTGGACTCACTTCCTGACCTGCCTGGCGCTTACTGCGATGGATCTTGGATGTAACTGGTTTCATTGTCCTCAATTACTTGAACACAATTAAAAGCATAATTACTTATCTACTAAAACACCTTCACAATCATTCCTAACACAGAAACTCTCATCATCAGAATCTTGGTCTCCTAAATCTTCATTTGTCTGGACTGATAAAGGTGCCACTTCTGTCACTTCTGTCTCTAACTCATGGTAGCCTCTTGGAGGAGCCCTCATGACAACATACCAAGGTGAGCAATCATCATCTCTAGAGTAGAAAATTTGTTTAGCTTGGGATGGCAGGATGAAAGGATCATTTAAGTATGCTGACTGATTCTGATGGAGATTCACAAGTGTGAAACCATCTTCCACTTTGACTCCATTTCCTTTGTTAGCCCAACTACACCTAAATAGAGGAACCTGGAACATGTGGTAGTCAATCAATATGATCTCCTTGATTACTCCATAGAATGATACTATGTCTGCCTCATGTCTTGTATCTTTAGCATTGGCTCTACACATAGAAAATGCTTCATACATGACTCCACTATTCTGAGTCTTCCTCTTCACCTCATCAGTATGGAACCGATGTCCATTGACTATATACCCCTTGAATGTTTGAGCATTATGTCTAGGTCCAAAAGCAAGCCATCTCAGCCTAGTAGAATGGTCATTCGAGTCACTTGATATCTAAAATATGAAACAGAAATATTAACATTTAAACATGAAACTAAATATTAATTTCAATACAAACACTATTTATATACTTCTAACCTTTTCTTTGATCCAGTTTGGGAACCTTTCTGTATGATACTTCCACAATGTAGTTGAATTCTTTGCGCATTTTGCATTTGTAGCTTGCAATTCCTCCAAATGCATCCTGTTTTTTAAAAATAAAGAATATATCTAATGCACACCAAAAGAAAATGGAACATACTATAAAATGAGACACTTACTCAACATATGGATCCATGACTGCTGTATTAAAGAGAATGTATCGATGAGCTATCTCTCGTTCCTTTTCTGTGAGAGTTTTTTCAGTTGCCTTATTCAATGGTCTGCCTTCAAGCACATGTTGATCAGCTTCCACATCCTCATTGCGATTCAGTCTTTCTTGAACTGGCACAGATTTCTGGAGAAACTCCAAACAAAATGAAATGCATTCACCAGCCAAGTAGCCCTCAGCCATACAAGCTTCTGGTCTTGCAAAATTCTTCACATATGCTTTAAGTGTTTTCATATACCTACATGGTAAAACAAAGAGGAATTATTAGTAATCTCAACAAATTATATCAGCTAAGGAGATAACTTTATATGACTTCAAGTAAAAACATCACCTCTCAAATGGATACATCCATCTGAAGTGGACAGGACCACCTAATCGTGCTTCTCTTGCTAAATGTAAAGGCAAGTGAAACATAATGTCAAAAAGGGATGGTGGAAAGTATCTCTCCAACTGACACATTGTTTCAACAATCTCTGATTCTAAGGCAACTAAATTCTCTGGATCAAGTACGCGTTGGCACAACCTATTAAAGAAATTGCAGATACGGTTCAATGCAATACGAGGTCCTTTAGGCAATAAACTTCTCAATGCCACTGGTAACAGATTCTGTAAGAGCACGTGATGGTCATGTGACTTCATACTACCAATGATGGGAGGATCTACAGACACACAATTGGAGAAATTGGCACAATAACCATCAGGGCCTCTGAATTTAGCTAACCTTTTGCAGAATAGCCGTTTTTCTTCTTTTGATAACCAATATGCAGCTGGAGGTAAGTAAGTTCTCTTCCCACGTATTTGTGCATGTAAGTTGCTTCTAATCCCAAAGTCTTCTAAGTCTTTTCTTGCTTTTAAGCCATCCTTGGATTTCACACTATGCAGCATAAGTGATAGTAATGCATCAGAGACATTCTTTTCGACGTGCATGACGTCTATATTATGTCTCACAGGCATATCCTACAACATGAAATACAAGTAGCTATTAGAAATACAATAACATAATTAGACACTTAAGAAACTGTTAATGTAATAAGTACTAACCTTCCAGTAAGGTAATTCCCACAATATTGACCTTTTTTTCCATCTCCATTGGTCATCATCTTCTTCATAATCTTCTGCTGAACTAGCATCATCTCCATGGTCTTCATTCCTTTTTCTTTTCATTTTCTTCCCTAAAGGTTTACCAAAAACATTGATAAAGTCTTTAAGGCTCTCAGAAATTTCTGCTCCACTCTGAATTCTCTTTGAAGTACGAAGCTCTACTGTATTGTCAAACCAGCTTTTTCTTCTTCTGTAAGGATGACCAAGTCTCAATCTCTTCCTATTGCCCATATACACATGCTTGCGACTAAACTTTAACCACATATAAGGTGTATGCTTCCCACAGACATTACAAGCTTGCTTTCCCTTTACTTTACACCCAGCTAATGTACCTAAAGCTGGATAGTCTCTGATGGTCCACATCAACATAGATTTTAGAGTGAAACTTTCCTTCTTAAACGAGTCAAAAACTTCAATACCTTCATGCCATAAGTCCTTTAGGTCATCTATCAGGGGCTGTAGATACACATCAATGTTGTTGCTTGGGGCTGTTGGTCCAGGTATTAACATTGTTAACATCATGTTCTCAGCTTTCATACACTCAGTGGGAGCCATGTTGTAATTGACTAAGAGCACCGGCCATGTGCTGTACTTGGTGTTCTGGATAGAGAATGGATTCATACCATCAGTAGAGAGACCTAGCCTTAGGTTTCTTGGATCTGCAGCAAAATCTGGATATTTATCATTAATCTGACTCCAAGTCAAAGAATCAACTGGATGCCGCATTGTACCATCTTCTGTAGCATTAGTGTAGTGCCAACGCAAAGCCTCAGCCAATCTTGGTGACCTAAACATCCTCCTAAATCTATCTTTAATAGGAAAGTACCTTAGCACTTTTGTAGGAATCCCTTTCTTAACCTCACCAGTGTGTTTGTCTTTTTCCCATCTTGATTCACTACATCTTGGGCAGGTAACCAAATCCTCATATTGTTTACGATACAGGATGCAATCATTCTTGCAGGCATGAATAGAATCATAACCAAAACCAAACATCTTCAAAAATCTCTTCATCTCATCTGTAGACTTAGGCAGCACATTGTCTTCAGGTAACATGTCATGAACTAGTGTTAGAAGCTGATCAAAAAAGTTTTCTGACATACCACTCTTTACTTTTATCCGGTACAGTCCCATGATTGCAGAAACCTTTGAGTAGCTCAAACAATTCGGGTACAATGGAGTTTCTGCATCCTCTAACTTGTGCCTAAACTCAGCTTCTTCTTCAATATAAATATCATCAAACTCTTCTGCATTCTGATTCTGAGATGACTGCTTGCCTTCACTATCTATAAAAGCTGTCCTAATCAAATCATAAGCCTCATTTTCAGAAGTATGAACATCTGGACTGCTAGCATTCTTTATATCACCATGTTTACTCCAACATCTATTCCTTTTGTACTTATCATCCATCCCTCTAATCACCAGATGATCAAAGACTGTCTCCTTTGACTGATGAATAACATTGCGACAATCAAGGCAGGGACAAAACATATATGATACATTGCCCAATCTTCTTGCTGAATCAGAAACAAACTTAGTTGCTCCTTCCTGATACTCAACACAATTCCTGTAAGTAACAAACAATGTTATCAGAAAACTCAAAATCCCTAATCATTAAATGAAATCAAAGAAGATGTGTAATACCTTGGTAACCAGACCCAAGCTTTCTCCATGTTACAATAGCTCCGACCAAATGTGCATACAAAATTACCGGAAATAGTATAGGTAAGCCACAACAACAATAGAGAACTACTAAAGAACTACAATAGCTCAGCACATTGTTTTCAGGTAACATGTCATGAACTAGTGTTAGAAGCTGATCAAAAAAGTTTTCTGACATACCACTCTTTACTTTTATCCGGTACAGTCCCATGATTGCAGAAACCTTTGAGTAGCTCAAACAATTCGGGTACAATGGAGTTTCTGCATCCTCTAACTTGTGCCTAAACTCAGCTTCTTCTTCAATATAAATATCATCAAACTCTTCTGCATTCTGATTCTGAGATGACTGCTTGCCTTCACTATCTATAAAAGCTGTCCTAATCAAATCATAAGCCTCATTTTCAGAAGTATGAACATCTGGACTGCTAGCATTCTTTATATCACCATGTTTACTCCAACATCTATTCCTTTTGTACTTATCATCCATCCCTCTAATCACCAGATGATCAAAGACTGTCTCCTTTGACTGATGAATAACATTGCGACAATCAAGGCAGGGACAAAACATATATGATACATTGCCCAATCTTCTTGCTGAATCAGAAACAAACTTAGTTGCTCCTTCCTGATACTCAACACAATTCCTATAAGTAACAAACAATGTTATCAGAAAACTCAAAATCCCTAATCATTAAATGAAATCAAAGAAGATGTGTAATACCTTGGTAACCAGACCCAAGCTTTCTCCATGTTACAATAGCTCCGACCAAATGTGCATACAAAATTACCGGAAATAGTATAGGTAAGCCACAACAACAATAGAGAACTACTAAAGAATCAAGTCTGCGTGAGATACCTGCGAGATTTTCTTCTCGTTTGCTTAATTTGAGCTACAAAAGGAAACGAACCAGTATAAATCGATATATTTGAATGAAACATGTAGGATAAAGACATATGAAAAGGAAAAACACAAAGAAGACATCAAACCTTGTCAATAGAAGAATTGATTCAAACGAAACCTTCCTGCAAATTAGTAAACACAATCGAAACCCATCAATACAACATGCAAGAGCCCTAAAGTACTAGTATTGTTAAAAGAAAAACCCGATTTCACCTTTGCATAAACTCGATTCAGAAGGGATTTTGTTTCCGAGACTTGGAAAGTGAAAATCGAGTTTGAGGAGAAGCTGGATTGAGGTTCTATGGGTTCGAAGACTGTAGATTTCTCTGGGCTCGACATATTTAAGATTTCTGGGTTCGAGTTAGCTAGAGAGATTTTTTGGGTTCCTTCGAGAGATTGAGATACACAAAGAATCGAGTCTAAATCGACAAAAATGAGAAGAGATTAGATAATGAGAATGAGATTTGTGTGAAAGAGATTGAGATTTGGTGGAGGTGGTGAAATCGAGCAAAGTGGAGACAAAAAGGGGTTTAGGTTTTCTAGAAGTGAAATTGGGGATTTCAGTTTGGAGGCAAAAGGATTTTGGAGCCTATTTTTTTCTAAGTGTGGCGGGCTTACATAAGATAGCGTTTCATTAATGTTTTGCTATAAAATGTGATGCGCGAAATTGTATTTTTAAAACACATTCGATATCATAGCGTTTACATATTTACAAACGCTATGTTAAATTCTCCGGTTATAAAACAATAGCATTATGCTCACAAACGCTATCTTATAGTGCTATTAAAGGTCAATATTCTTGTAGCGAATGAAGAGAAGAAGAACGAAATCGGGTTTCGAAAGTGACTATTTTTTTTTTAATAAAGTTAGATTTAATTAAACCAAAATAATAAGATTTTATTATTATTTTTTTTTAAAAAAGAGAATTGTTTACAAAGGAGAGGGTATATTAGGATCATCACTAGGGACAAAGGATTAATCCTCCAATTGAATCTAACAAAAGATTAAAGGGACAAAGTGTGGTTTAAATTGGGTCACTTTGCCAAATTTCCCAAAATAAAATTGATATAATGTTTTCTTTCATAAAAAATAACATGTTACAGAACACATTTTTGCACCTATTTGATAAATTAATTGCTAACACATAAATCATGCATCCCAAAATATCTAAATGACGTAAGTAAAACAACTTAAAACGTGTTTTAATCCATTTTGTTTCATTAGCAAGGTCATTTTTATTTCCTTAATTATTGCAGGAAGGTGGTTTAGTCCAGATTAAACCGAGAATATGCTGATTGGCTCACGAGCTCATATTCTGGACAAAGTCGGCTCATCTCATAAAAGTCCATTTTGGCTAACTTGGAATCGAGTTGTATTATCAAAAAGGAGAAAAGATACGCTCAAATTCACACGAATATTCAAGAAATCAAAACAAGAAAAGACGTTCCTGAAAATTATGAAGAAAACAAGACTATTTATTCTACAAGATAAGGAGAGAGAGAGAAGATCAGAGGTGATTTGAAGTAGCTATAAAAGAAGAACTCGTCTCTAAAAAAAGGGATCTGCAACTTTACGGTCATAAACTCTAGATTTGATTATTGCTAAGAACCATATCTTGTTTTCCTAGTTAATGTATTATAATCGAATTCGATCTTAAATAAAAAATAAAATCGTTTTCTTAATTGTATATTTCATTATTTTTATTTAACGTGATTTTTACTCACAATTATCATCATTCTATAAAATACACATGTTTTATTACTTAGGCTACATGTAACACCTTAGTACATTTAAATTACATGGCCAATACTTTAACATTACATGACATTCATCTCCCATTTACTACACGCATTATTGTACCAATGAGATGCGTAACCATCATTAGCAATGACCCTCAAGGCATGACGGTAAAGAAGTCCACTCATCTCCCATTTACGACACGCACAAGTCCACATTCTCATGTGCAAACTGATAGATTTCCCACAAAGAACCTCACATTTACCATCTGTTGATCCTTAAACATACTTAATGAACTTAAGCTTTTCTTACTCCTCTCCTAAAAATTCTACAGTTCTCTTTGTGAACCTACATGTGTGTTCCTTTGCTTTCTTCAACCTCAAATGAATCTGCTACATTGCTCTTCTTCGGATTATCTCCAACATCTCCACAATTAGCAAATACCTAGAAGGATCAATAGCATTGTTGAAAATTCTGAGATGTTGTTGTGGAAGTGTATACAAAAAACTGTGGGCTTTCAAAAGGCAAGACTGTAATTCTGTCGATTCCTTTGCATTATTGCCTCATACAAGCGGACGTCATAAGCTTTAACCCTTTTTAGATTAGCTTCATACTCATACATTATGTAACTCTCAACAACTCTCCAAAACAACTTCTTCATCTCACTTTGACATGGAAACAACTTCTTCAAGTTCCCATATATGTGTGTAGCACACATCATGTGTTCAACCTTGGGAAGTTATATTTCTACAACATTCTACAAACCCTGAAAATGTTAAATGGTAAACAAAACAGTATTAGAACATCTTGAATCCGGCCTTTAAAAATTAAAACAAAACATTAAACAAAACAGTTTTTAAAAGCTAACCTTCTGTCGATCAGATATCACTGTATATCCTTGACAATCTTAAAATTTTTTACAAAAAACCTTGATTTTCTATATGAACCATCTCCAATTATCCTCATTCTCTACATCAACCACAATCCAAGCAAATTGATGCATTCCATTATTTGCATCTCTGCCTACAGCTGCCAATAACTATCATTTAAGAGTATTTTTGAGAAAACATCCATCAAGTCTAATATGGGACGACACCATGTTGAAAATTGTGTTATGAGATTTGCAAAACAGAAATAAAATCTGTGAAACATTTCTTTTCCATCTTCATCGTCAATCATTGTGTCTAAATCCACTGTAGATTAAGGATTAGAACTACCAAAGAGAATAAAAAATATTAGAATATACTTAATGATATAATACATAAATAGTATCTTACCGTAACAACTCAATGCGATAGTCTTTTAGCCTAGATACCTGCTCATGTTCTTCTTTGATTTTTTTTCAAAACCTTTTGTTTTGCTTTTCTTCACACATCAATTGTTGTTATAAGATTAAAGTTCTTCTCGATATTCTCTTGCATTGTCTTCGGTTTATACTATGGATCAATCCTTACTTCATTCAAGAATATGTTTGTAATCACCCTTGACTTCAATATCTTGCAATACCCATCTTTTATGCAAGAGTGTTCATATTCAAATGTTTTTCACAATGTACTTTCCAATTGCCTCCACATATGAGCAATATATCCTCTATGGACAAGTAGAGCCAATATCTTCTATTCCACAATCTGCAGAACACTTGTCTTTCCCCCCCATCTACTTAACTTTATATTCCATCCACCATTTAAACCATATTCACCAAGACTTTTTTGAAATCATCTAAGCTTTGAAAAACTTGTCTTGTCTTCAATTAACCACTGCCTCATTTGCATATCATATAGTCCTCCTCTTCAATTTCACCATCTGAATTAGGAGGACTATTATGATTGCCAATATCTTCATCATCATACTCATACAGAAAAAGAACCACATTGTTTTCAACTCTGACTTCTTCCTCACAAGGCTCAGTCCCAATCTCCTCATCTTCTTCTTCAAGCTCCTCAACTTCAACCAGAAATACATTTACAATCCTTATCCATCGAGCTCCCTCACACATCTTCTTGAAACTATCTTCCTTTTAACTCACTAGCTTCTGCTCCTTGTTGTCTTCAAAAGGGTAAGTATACCACACATTTTTCTCATAAAATTGATAACCTAATTCTCTCCCTAATGTCGTAAATAAGTCCTCCGCCTTACATATTTCACTTCACCGCTCATATAAGTTTCTTCCTCACTTCCATTAGAGACCCAACTCCCAGCATGATACCTCATCCACAAAGCTACAAACGTTAAAAAAATGACATTAAAATAACTTATAACTCACTTAGAAATTTCATCGAACAGTTGGTGCTCTAAAAAAATTCAAACTATTCCCAATGAAAAATTGACTGGAAACTTGCATATAAAGGATAAAATACAATGCAAAAACGAGAACAAACCAAATACATAATAACGAATTTAAAATTGAAACATGCATTGATCAATGACCCAAAATTGTAATTCAAAAACTCAACTAATTACCTCATTATCTTTGTTCAATGACCCGAAATTATAGCTCTCAAGTTCTTTTAGTTGAACTATGTATCAATTTCTTCAAGCATTTTTCTCGAATTCATGCATTCATTCTCACTCGGAAGTCTCTATTTCTCTGTTTCACTCTCAACAAGCACATATGAAAAACACACACGAGCCCAAATTTTGATTAATTTTTAGCCCCAATTCAGAACGATGTCGTTTTGACAAACTAATGAACCCATCAATTAAACTTAAACGACGTCATTTTTTTTGTCCAAATCTGATGTGTCATCTGAGTCAGCACCGTTAAACACCAAACTAACACCGTGAAATCTACTGTAAAAAATGGCAGAGGGACATATGGTTCAGGTGTTGGATTTGAATTTCGTATTTGTCAAGGTTGATAATAGCATGGTGCTAATGTTCGGGTATAAAGCGGATTTTGAAAAATGTGTGGGTTGATTTTGACCATTTTCTCAGCCAATTCCATTGTTATTTTTTATGTCTCTTATGCTTCTTTGATATGATGCAATCTTCATCTTTATTTATAATCCACTCGGTGAGACTCCAAAATAATAAAGGAGTTATGTCCAACGGCGAACCTACATAGAGTAGAGGGGGTTCAGCTGATATACCATTAATTTAAAATTTTCCTTAATAGTATATAAATTTACTTATATTGGATCCACTATATTATGAGTTTTGACACCCCTTCAATTATAGCCCAATGTTGTTCTTTTCTTTTGGTAAAATGATAGCCTAATGTTTTTGTTTAAAATTTAGATGAAAAAAATGACAAAAAATCCATAACACATAACTATAATTTTTACCTAATTGGAAAAGCCCAACGAAATCTATTCTAATAACCTAAAACATAATTAACCTAACTATTCTTTTTACAGAACTTGAAAGTTGAAAAGTCAATACCCACAATCCTACTACGTGATCTTCGTTAGAGAATTGCAATTTGCAAGCACCGACTACACCGATTAAATTATTATTCATCTCCACTATGAGTAAGTATAAATTTAGATTATGATTTTAATTAATTTTGTTTTTTTTCTAGTTACATTCTATCTAGTTTGCATCTATTCTAATCTTAGATATATTTAATTAATTTACAATCTTTCTTTCTTTTATGATTATATAAAGTTTTGTACTAGATTTTTGCTTCTTATATATAATTATATTATTTCTTTGTATGTAGTTTGTTAAATATTGATGGAGTTAATATTTTAAGTTCTTTATTTTGATAGATGAGAAAGGTGAACTTCACTTTATTATACAATTGATTTATTTTAATTTGTCTAATTGTATTGTGTAGTAACTTTTAATGATTCTTTTGTTAATTTTTGCTATTTCAGATCCAATTTATGGAGAAGTTTTTGAAAAGAAAAGATTCATCCTCATCTCACAATGATTTAGATAATCTGCCATTTGATCCTGCTGACCGGAAAAAAATTTCAGAATATCATCCGAATGAAAGAAATGAGGCAATTCACAAATATTTGATTAGAGGTCTTTGCCAACCTCGTGGTCATATTTTTAAGCAGTCACTTAAAAAATGCGTATTGAGGCGATTTAATCCTTCTTGGTTTGATAAGTATCCTAGCTGGTTAGAGTATTGTGTGAAGAAAGATGCAACTTTTTGTCTTTGTTGTTACTTGTTCAAAGATAATGCTGGTAAGGGTGGAACAAATGATGCATGGACCACCTAAAGGTTTCTCTAGCAGGAATAAGTTTAAATAAATTTCAAAACATGTAGGATAGTTTTCATAACAATGCAGCCATGAAATGTGAAAACTTGATGAGACAAGGATAGTCTATCAAACATGCTTTGCAGAAACAAGATGATATCACGAAGAATGAGTATCGAATTCGGTTGAATGCTTCTATTGATGCTTCCAGATACTTATTGTAGAAATGGTTACCTTTTTGTGGTCATGAAGAGACAGATGAATCTATTAATAAAGGTAACTTTCTGGAACTCTTGAAATACACTGCTAAACAAAATGAAGTTGTGAGTAATATTGTATTAAAAAATGCTCCCGGTAACAATCAGATGACATCTCTGAAAATTCAGAAAGAAGGTGCATTGTTTTGTAGAAGAACTAGTCAAATCTATTATTAAAGAATTTGACCATGATGTATTTGGTTTGTTGGTGGATGAATCTGCTGATGTATCTGATAAAGAACAAATGACGAAAGTATTTCGATTTGTTGATAACAATGGGATAATCAAAGAGAGATTCATGGGTGTTACTCAGGTGACTAAGACATCTTCAACATCTTTGAAATCTCCTATTGATTCTATGTTTGCTAAATATGGATTAAGCATTAAAAGTTGAGAGGACAAGGTTATGATGGAGCAAGCAATATGAAAGGTGAGTAATGATACATTCCATATTTACTGCTTTATTAAGGTTTTCATTACCCTTTTTATCATGAATCATTGGTATTTTTCATTGTGTTTTGATGCATTTAGTGTCCAAGTGAGTCTATTTGCATTTTAGAAGTCTTAGACTGTCTTTGTGTGTTTATTTTTGTGTGTTTTGTGTCTTTTGATCCATTTCAGGTTAATTTAAGGATGAGACACATTTAAATGGAAAGAAGAGAAAAGAATGTTCAGAACCAATCAAAAGCATCTCAAAGATCGACTCGGATTAAGATATTTCATTGAGATTTAACTTCTTAGCTCTGCACATAAGTTATAGACAATTGAGTTAGCTTTCTAATGGTGGTGATTTCAATCAAATCAGAGCTGCGATGCAAGAGTTATGGCGGTTTTAGTGGACGTATGTTATTCTGGTGCGAAAATGAGCAAAGAGTGAAGGAGTGTGATTCCAGTGACTTCATCGGGCAAGTGAAGCGACCATGAGTGAGTAGTCTTTTAGGGTTCTTAGGTTAAGGTAGATTAGAATGAGTTAGATGTTAGGTTATGGACTTTTAGGTTAGATTAGTTAAGATTCTTGCTTATAGTTATAGGTTGTTAGTAAAGCTGGATTAGCATTGACCATGTTGATTTAGACTATAGGAATTTCATACCCGGAAGGTGTTCGATAAAATTCCCGAACCAAAACCTTTAAGTGCTTTTCATTCCTAGCCATTGGAGAATGTTGATTAGGGTGATTAGTGACTTGATAGACTTGTTAATAATGCTTATTAATCAATTGATTGCCTTTGAAAAAAGTTGATGATTAGTTGATTAGTAAAGGGATTAAGATCATGGAAATGTGTTAGTCTTGCTTAGTTTTCTATTGCTTAAGGATCATTGCTTGTTAGAAGTTGTTAGATGCTCCATAACCTATCTTTACTTGTTTTAGTCAATTACCTTGACCCGAGAATTCGCCTTTTAATCATTTGCTAGAACTTCTTTAGTTTCCCGCTTATTTTAGATTTGAATCTTGTTATTCTTTTGTTAGTTGATCTTATTAGTCTTTTTTTTTGCTTTAAATTGTCTAAGTTTGAATGTTAGTAGAGTTTAGAAAACCAAATCATCTTGTTTAGCTTAGATTAAGTGGTAACTTGTAATCGTTACTCCTTGAGGTTCGATATTTTAATTGCATGTAATTACACAAAATTTATACATCAAGTTCAATGGACTAAGGTCATTAATCTCAAAGGAGAACACATCAGCATATTATGTTCATTGCTTTGCTCATCAACTTCAATTAGTTGTTGTCGTAGTCGCCAAAAAACATTTTGATGTTGGAGATTTTTTTGATATGATTTCTCTATTGATGAATGTGGTGGGAGGTTCTTGCAAAAGAAAAGATATGTTGCGAGAGAGTTATAGAGAAACAATTGAGAAAGCAATTAATGATGGTGAAATCAATACTGAAAAGGGTTAAATCAAGATGTGTCTCTTGCAAGACCAGCGAATACTCGTTGGGGTTCTCACTATAGATCGAACTCTATTGCATTTGGTTGAGTTGTTTTCTTCTATCGTTAAGGTGCTTGAGTATGTTCAAGATGAAGGCGTAGAAGACTCTAAAAGACGAGAATCAAATGGTCTTCTTAGATACTTCCATAACTTTCAATTTGTGTTCTATTTACAAATGATGATACATCTATTAGGACTCACAGATAGCTTATCCATGGTTCTACAAAGAAGAGATCAAGATATTTTGAATGCCAAGTCATTGGTGAAATCAACTAAGAGACAACTGCAAAATTTTAGGGATGATGGATGGAATTCTCTCATGATTAAAGTCACTTCTTTTTGTGAGAAACATGATATTGAAATGCTTAACATGCAGGAAGATTTGTTGACTCAAGGAAACCAAGAAAGAAAATAGGGATAACAAATGTGCATCACTACAAGGTGAATTGCTTATATGATGTTCTAGATTTGCAGTTTCAAGAGTTTAACAATCGTTTTAATAAGGTAAACACTGGACTGCTTAATGGTGCTGCTTATTTATCTTCCATCGATTCCTTCTCCCAATTTGACCACTCAAAATTGATGAGGTTATCTACGTTCTATCCATACGACTTTACTCCTGAAAAATGTGTATCTCTTGAGCAACAAGTAGATATCTACATTGATAATGTTCGAAATGATGAAAGATTTACTCATCTAAAGACTCTTGGAGAACTTGCTCGAATGTTGGTTAAAACGCGAAAACATATGTCACATCCTTTGGTTTATAGGTTTTTGAAGTTGATTTTGATTTTGCCTGTTGCTACTGATAATGTTTCAGCAATGAAGATCCTGAAGACTGATCGGCGAAACCGGATTGGAGATCAATTTTTTTTGAACGACTGTTTAGTTTGTTTTGTTGAGAAAGATGTATTTGAAATGATTACGAATGAGACTGTGATGAAAAGATATCAGGATTTGAAATATCGCTGAGTATTTTTGTGAGATGTTTTATATTTTTATAAAAGATATCTGTAGGATATTTTATATTTTTATGAATAACATTGTTATTTGTCTTTTAGTTATAATTTGACACTGGTAAAAAAAATTTATGGGTCCGCCACTGGTTAACGTTATGTCTTTGACTTCACACCATGAAAACTACTCTAAAAGATGGATGAAGACTTGATAACCAATTCTCGGCTTTTAATCCCATTAACATTAGTCTGTTGGTTTCGAAAGGCCGATAGAAGAGTGGAAATTGCAATCTGGTTAAAATAAAGATGCCCCATGCATGATTCCATAACTCAACCATTAAAACATAATCGTTTATTTCTGGATTCCATATCCAAAATGGATCTTCATTTCTCAATTCGGAAGGATCTAAATTAGAGTCATGGACTCGTTTAAATTGTAAACAACACGCTCCAATGGTGAAACGACGAACACCGTTCAAAGACGGAAGGAAGGCGACACAAAAATTCTTGGGGTTTGGCCTGAGTAAGGTCGGAAGTATCCTCTCCCAAAAGGAGAGAAGAAGGAAGCTATACATAAAATAAATCTTCAACAGTGGAGACAATTGCTTTGCAACAATTTGCAGGAAGAGACATCACGACTACAACAAACTGACATAAAGGAGAATAAAGACTGAATCATAATCATCGTATCCACAAACATGGATATAGAATTCCATTGAGATTCAACAAAATCACACAAAGTTAAACAATTTTCGGTGGCCCTCTTCATCAGTGTATCAATTGTTTTCTTCTTTGACGAACAGAGTGTTGAGATTGTGATTGAACATCATGTAATACTAAACATCGTTACATCACGTCCCAAAACTCAGGCAGTTTTCGGTTCAAACTTTTTGTTAATATGCATCCCTATAATTTTAAAATCAATTAGATTCTTGATACCAAAATTTTGAGACATATTTTGTTTACTTACAAACTCTTGTTGTATCCACCATGCGTTAGATGCATTTATCATAGATATATCAAGAACAACCGAGATGCCAATTTTATGAATAAAAGCTTTCCACTTCTTGTATTTTGTTTTTTTAATTTATCAAGATTTTTTTTTAAAAACCATACCTTATATTCATGTTGAATGCTTAATTAAAATTTTCAACCATACACTCTCTACCGATAGCAGTAGGATTCTTTAGAGTATAATTTGTTATAGCAATTACTTCATCAATAATTGAATTAATGTTTTTTCCTGTATGTGCGACCATTTGTACTTGTATTTGTTCTACAAATTTCGTGAATACAATGTTATTAATTACACTAGAACCTCTGTAAATTAATACTCGATAAATTAATAACCGCTATAAATTAATAAATTTCTCCAGTTCCGAGTTGGGACTAGTGTAAATTTTGACACAATTCGATAAAATAATAAGATCATATTTTTTTTAAAAAAATCCTCTGTAAATATATGGTCCCATTAATACTATAAATTAATAATTTTATAAATATGTCAAAATATATTTATAGATATGTTATATATGAAAATATTTAGTAAAATATGACTCTTGTGTTGTTTGTTTTTTCTTGAATTTGCATTAATTTTTGTTAAAATTCATTTATAGTATTTTCACTACATCAAAAACTTTTAATATTATCTGTTATAATTAATTCCACAAAAATATTGATTATAACAAAAAAACACTTAATTTTAAGTAGTTTTTTTAAAAAATGACGAAATAAGTCAAATCTCTCTATAATTATTAATTTATCGATAAATTAATACATTTATAAATTAATAAAATTTCACGGTCCCATCTATTTAAATTTTGGACGTTTAATACCCCTACTTTTTCGGTTGGAATAAAAATACCTTATTTATTTATAATTGGTTAAATAATATCTCATTTTTAATTTGTTGGTAAATAAGAACCCTTAACTTAACTTCGAACTCGAATCCACAAACAAATCGTTTATTGTTTTATCCCAATTTCAAAGTTTTCAGGTCTGCAGATTTTTTAAAGATGTGTGAGAGACCAGATACGTTAAGTTACGAGTTCTTATTTACCAACAAATTAAAAATGAGGTATTATTTAACCAACTATAAATAAATGTAGTATTTTTATTCCAACCGAAAAAATTGGGGGTATTAAACGTCCAAATTTTAAATAGATGGAGTATTTTTTTGGGAATTTTCCCTTTTAATTTATAAAAAATTTAAAACCAAACTAAATTTACCCGTATTTATAAGAAAATATCTTATATACATATTAATATCTGTATGGTAATATTTGTATCAATATGTTAATAACGAAATTGTAAAAATTATAAAAACAAATATTTGAAAATACTTAAGTTAAATTTTTAGATAGGCTATTATTACAATAAACTACTATATATACCAATTATATTGATCTATTTAAATAAAATACATAACCTATTACTACAATAAAACTTAAATTTAAAATAGAAATTAATATATATTAAATTAGATGACTAATTTCAATTATGAATGACATAAAGCACTCAAAAATATAACAAACTTTTTTTTATGTATAAGCATATTTTAGTTAAATTATTATTTGTATAAGCATATTTTAGTTAAATTATTACTAAATAATTATTTTAATTAAACTATTAATATAGTAATAAGAAAGAATAAGTGTAGTATGTATACGACAAAAAATATAGTGGTGTGTTATTACAAAATATTAAAAAAAATTATATACAACTAATTACCTTTTAGAAATATTTAAGAAGGTCTGATTTCACCAGAGTAAACCCTGAAGTCGATGATACAGAAGAGTTACACTTTCAAAGATTTCTGAAATCAAAATTATTTTTTGATAAATTTGTTGTTTTTTTTTGGAGGTTTTATAAAAGAAATTTTTTTAGAGCGAAAATAATAGTGTATCAGAGTTTCTATCTGATTTTTGGATATGTGTTTTCTCATACGTTCTAATGATATATATATTGCAACTTCAACTGAAAAAAAAAAATTTTATCCTCTGCGGATTTACAGAAACCGCTGTATAATAGAGAGTAATGCGTTTTGATACGCGGTTAATGCATTTATCTACTTAGAAATCCGCAATTTTTTTTTTCTTCTGGAATAACGCACATGTTCACTTTTGTTACTGATTGGTAAAAAAAGTTGTTTTCAATGTTAGATTTTTCGAATTCCGCGTTCAGCTGGTCACCATTCGCTACCTTAATATCAAGGCCTACAGCTTGAATGTAGGAGATGAAGGTAGAAACAGATTCCAAAGGATGGTGATTGATCCGTGTGAAGGGTGAGCTTGTAAGCTTCATAGGATAATCCGAGCACTAGAAGAACAAACCCGGCTGAACTTTAAGCAAGGGGGAAACCATGCACAATACTCTTAGAACAACATGACAAACCAAATGAGACAATCTTTGATAAAAAATCAATGTATTTGTTAATAAAATGATTTGTGTTTTTAACAATGATATGAACTGAGCTTACATAAGCCCGTGATCAGCATCAATAATGGTCTAAAATAATTAAAATAAAAATAAGTTAACATAAAAATATAAGAATCAATCAATGAGATTATTTGCAATAGCTTTTATGGGTATTTTTTGGCCAAGTGTGGAAAATATGAAGGGTGTTTTGTATCTAAAAAATTTGTACATGAATCCATGATGTCTTGGGAGGCTTTGGATGGTGTCAAAGGTTTCCAATTTGTGGCTATTCATAAAAGGAAGGTGTTGGTATGGACTGAATTCCATAAGTGCAAGCGTGTCCAAATAAGGAAACTCTAGTCTTGGAGAGACCCACTTTTTTATTTAACACTCAAATATTATTCTATTGCAAATTATGAGAAATATTACATCGACGACTCTTATGACGGACAATTCTACCGTCTTGCCTATACGAAGATCCAAACCTAACGGTTGCACCTGCTCCAAGCAGAAGATCTCATGTAAACTTGTCTTCTTAAATCACCAATAAATCACGGTCTCCGGAAATTGAATTTCAGACCTCCGGGTGTAGAAACATTAATGAACATTTAGTCAAACTACTGAACTAAAGGGACTTTCACGGAGAGATCACTTTTATCGTATTTATGATAACACATCAACTTACTTTCTTAGAAGCCACATTTTGAAGTAGAGACTCTCTTGGACCCCAAATATATGATTGAGAGATGCCAAATTCGTAAGGTCCCAAATAAAGCAAGTCAGGAACCCTTTGGTTTAGAAATTGAATATCTCCTAAGCCAAAAGCGTTGTTGACTTTATTTCAATTCGTTGTGTGTTCTTATGGATCAAAATTCTAGAATAATTCAATTTTTAGCTTCAATCTTCTTGGTTTGATTTTACAATTAATTTGTGTATATCATATTTTATCAACCGGTCCGTCAACTAGTTCTTGAGTTGCTTTGTTAACCAGTACACAAGCCAGTTATAGGATTGCCTCACTAAGTAGTTTTGGTAATAGTTATGCATCTCCTCTATGTTGTGGTGCAGGTAAATACAAAGTATGATCGTGACAATGATGATGATCATGATTTAGACATTCGGTTGTGTGTTGTGGTCATTGTTGTATTGTTTCGCAAGGTTGTTAGTTTCGAAACATTGTTGTTTAGAACAGTTGCCGAGGTTACTGGTTTCTTTAGAATTGATTTATGACTTCGTGATTTGACATTTATGGTATTTATGATTACTGAATATTTTTCTATGGTTTACTTCTGATGATTTATTAATGTTTGTTGTTGTGCTTTAACTTGGTTAATTGTTTAGTGATAATAGGGTTGCTAATTGATATGTCTATATTTTACAGGTTTTAAGCATTCATTTCTCATCATTTTAGCATAGTTTTATCCTCTAATCATACCATCTTCAGTCACTTGTAGTCAATTCGCATGATTATTAGGTTATTGCATGAGCATTGCATACATTCTTGCATTTGGAGTTGTTTAGGTGCAAAAAGCAGCTGTTTGTGAAGAATGGAGCAGGCTCGACCAGAAGGCTCGAGCAGAGTGATCGAGCCCAAGCAGAAAAGAGACGACTTTACACGGGCTTGACCAGAGTGGTCGAGTCAGTGATCGCGCCCATGCAAAAAGGTGCTGACTTTGGTGAAATCAAAGGGCTCGACCATGGACACGAGCAGAGTGATCGAGCCCATGCCTAAACCGACTTAAAATCCTGTCTTTTAGTATTTTTAGGGTTTTGCTTTTTCCTAAGTACTATAAATACAGCTGTTTAGTGCTGAGACAACTATCTCTGATCTCTTACCTTATCTCTTATCTTTTATCTTATCCTTAATTTTCTCTCTTTTTCCTCTCTAACCTTCTCAGAATCAGACTCTTTGTAATCCAGATTTCTCTTAATCCATTTTGAATTTACATTTTCTACATTCACAGTTTTGCTAATCTCATCTTTCTCTTTATGATTATGCAATTTATTTTATTTTCTGGGTTTATGCATTTTATCATGATTTCTGAGTAGTCTCCTTAGGGTTCTTGAGGATGGGTTAGGTTAGTGAGGAATCTTTGATTTTCTAGGGTGTTTAAGCTTAGATCTGCGTAGATCCCTTCTGGGTGAGTGTTCTTAATGCTAATTTCTCTCTGATCAATTGGAATTAGACCCTAGGTGATTCATGCCCGAAAGGTGTTCGATGAAATGCCTGAACCAACTTTTTCCAGAGATTTACATGTCTGACCCAAGAGATTGGTTGCTTAGAGTGTTTATTGGCTTTAATAGGTTGATTCATAATGCCTGCTTGGTTATGCTTCTCTAGAGATATCTAGGTTTGGAGGTAGCTTTGCTTGAGGATCTCTGTCACGAGAGTGGATTGATCTGTTGTTGAACCTATTGTCTAGGGATTAGCTCTGTGTGAGTTTTGTTAGACACCCTTGTTAGATCAAAGAGGAATCGCTGACCCATTACACCCATTCTCAGGAACTCTATTTCGTTATCTGATTGTTATTCGCTTGCTCGTTTGCTTTGCTTTAGTTTCTGCTAATCTTTGGTTGTTCTTGTTTTTATTTTCTTTTCCGTTCATTTAGGTTGCTAGTTACAAATCTATTACTGCTTGGCTTGGATTAGGTTTATCTGATTGCATCCTTTCTGGTCAATAGTTCACCCATTTGGATTGATACATTTCTGTGCTGCAATGGTCACATAAGGGAATTGAAACCCCACCAGAGAAAATACTTGTTTCAATTTGGCGCCGTTGCCATTTGGGTGATTTTGTTGCATTTAGGATTTCAAATCACTTAAGATCAAGTTCTTATTTACTTTACTTCGCTTATTGACTTGTTTGATTGCTACTTCTGTCTGTTTCAGGTACCCAGGCACAGGCTCGACCACACTGATCGTGTCAACTGGTCGCGCCAGCCTCATCCTGGATGCAAACCAGATCTCAAGGCAATCAACATCTCCTTCGCTATATCAACAACATTGACCGTTTGCCACGTGAGTTGAGACAACAACGAGACAGACTCCAAGCTGATCATTAGGATCCGGTTGATATGGAGAACCACCAGGACTTACCTCCACCTCCTCAGGGCCATCTGCCAAGGCAGCCTCGTCACATTGGTGCTGGTGATGCACCCAACACTCATGCCCAGCGTCAGGGAATCGTGCCTCCAGCTATTCAGAACAACAACTTTGAGACCAAGAGCAGTATGATCAACATGATCCAGAACAACAAGTTCCATGGATTGCCAATGGAGGATCCACTCGATCATATTAGCGAGTTTGATAGGCTCTGTGGCCTAACCAAGATCAATGGCGTGAGTGATGACGCTCTCAAGCTGCGACTATTCCCGTTCTCTCTTGGCGATAAAGCACGACAATGGGAGAAAGCTCTACCTCAGGGATCTATCACCTCTTGGGATGATTGTAAGAAAGTGTTTCTTGCCAAGTTCTTCTCTAACTCACGGACGGCTAAACTCCGCAACGACATCTCCAGCTTTACTCAGAAGACTGGTGAAACCTTCTGTGAGACTTGGGAAAGGTTCAAGAGCTATAGCAGCAAGTGCCCTCACCATGGTTTCTCCAATGAATCCCTTCTCAGCACACTATACCGAGGTGTTTTACCTAAGATCAGAATGATGTTGGATACAGCTAGTAATGGTAATTTTCTAAATAAAGATGTAAAAGATGGCTGGGAGCTCGTGGAGAATTTGGCCCAATCTGATGGCAATTACAATGAGGAGTATGACAGGACTGTTAGAAGCAACAATGATTCTGATGACAAAACCAGAAAAGAGATGCAAGCTCTAAATGAGAAGTTAGATAAGTTGTTGTTGGTACAGCAAAAGCAACTCCACTTTGTTTGTGAGGCTGAGCAGGTTCAGGTCCAAGATGGGGAGGTTGAACACACTAAAGAGTTGTGCTACATGCAGAACCAAGCTGGTTACAATCGTGGTTACAACAACTACAGACCTAATCCGAACCTCTCCTATCGAAGCACAAACATGGCTAATCCACCGGACCAGGTCTATCCTCAGCAACCCGCACAGGTTCAGCAACAACAGCCACCTTATCAGCAGAGCAGGCCCTTCATCCCACATCAGTAGAACAATTCCGGTTTTCTCCCTCAAGCACAGCTTCCTGATATAATGAGCATGTTTCAACAGCTTCTCCAGGGTCAAGCCACTAGCGCTCAAGATGTAGCAAAACAATTCTCTGAAGTGCACCATAATTTTAATGATCTGCGCACCCAGGTCGACGCACTAAACTCTCAAGTGAAGTATCTCGAGCACAATAACAATTCAACTTCTTACGCCAAGTCCCCAGGCCAGCTTCCTAGAAAAGCTATTCAGAATGCAGAGGAATATCAGCAAGCTAAGTCTATCACTCTTCGCAGTGGCAAGCAACTTCCCTCAAGACCAGGAGCAACGGACATCACTGAGGACAATGCAGACCAAGATGGGGAGGGTTTCTGTGAGAACGAAGCTCAGACCGAAAAACCAGCACAGAAGGTCAGGCTCGACCAACAGACTCGGGACACCGCTAGCGTCAAGCCACCTTCTGCTGAAAAACACGTAGTTCCTGAGCAGAGGACGCCAGTGTTTATTCCTCCGCCCTACAAGCCTAAACTTCCATTCCCAGGAAGATTCAAGAAAAAGCTGGTAGAGAAGTACAAGGCTCTATTTAATAAACAGATGGAAGAAATCGAGATGAAGATGCCTCTAATAGACGCCATCGCTTTGATACCTCAGTCTCACAAATTTTTGAAGGATCTGGTGAATGAAAGGATAAGGGAAACTCAGGGGATGATGGTGTTAACTCATGAGTGTAGTGACAGATCAGTGAGGTATGCTAATGGGATTCTGAAGGACATGCCAGTTAGAGTAGGAAATGTGGAAATCCCTACTGATTTTGTTGTGCTAGAGATGGACGAAGGACCTAAGGACCCTCTGCTATTGGGAAGGCCATTTTTAGCCACAGCTGGAGCGATCATAGATTGCAAGAAGGGTCAGATCGAGTTAAATCTTGGAAAAGATCTCAAGATGAGCTTTAACATTACCAATGTCATGAAGAAACCCACTATAGAAGGCCAGCTGTTTTAGATAGAGAGAATGGATGAATTAGCGGATGAACTCCTGGAAGAACTTAATGAACATGATCATCTCCAAAGTGCTTTGACGAAGAACAGTGAGGAAGGGTATTTGCATCCAGAGACCGAAGTCTATCAAAGGATTTTGGACTCTCACAAGGAAGAAGAGGGACCCGTGGACTTTGAGGAATTGGTGCAGTCAACAGTAGAGGTTAAAGCAGTAGAAAGCGATTGCACAGAAGATCAGGCTCGACCATCTAACTCGACTGCAGGGCTCGACAACTCTGTCGCGTCAGGCACCCCCGTGTCAGATGACTGGTCCGAACTAAGGGCTCCAAAGCTAGAACTGAAACCTCTACCTAAAGGGCTAAGGTACGCCTTCTTAGGCTCTAACTCCACATATCCCGTAATAGTTAATGCTGATCTCAACAATGATGAATTGCTTATGTTGCTAACCGAACTTAAGAGATTTAGAAAGGCCATAGGGTACTCATTAGATGACATAAAAGGAATCTCCCCTAGTTTGTGTACGCATAGAATCCATCTCGAACAGGAATCTTATTCTAGCATTGAACCTCAGAGGAGACTGAATCTGAATCTTAAAGAGGTAGTCAAGAAAGAGATTTTTAAGTTGCTAGATGCAGGAATTATCTATCCTATTTCTGACAGTAATTGGGTTTCACCAGTGCATTGCGTTCCTAAAAAGGGAGGCATAACTGTGGTTAAAAATGAGAACAATGAATTAATCCCAGCTATGACAGTAATTGGGTTTCACCAGCTAGATCTGTGTAGATCCCTTCTGGGTGAGTGTTCTTAATGCTAATTTCTCTTTGATCAATTGGAATTAGACCCTAGGTGATTCATGCCCGTAAGGTGTTCGATGAAATGCCTGAACCAACTTTTTCCAGAGATTTACATGTCTGACCCAAGAGATTGGTTGCTTAGAGTGTTTATTGGCTTTAATAGGTTGATTCATAATGCCTGCTTGGTTATGCTTCTCTAGAGATATCTAGGTTTGGAGGTAGCTTTGCTTGAGGATCTCTGTCACGAGAGTGGATTAATCTGTTGTTGAACCTATTGTCTAGGGATTAGCTCTGTGTGAGTTTTGTTAGACACCCTTGTTAGATCAAAGAGGAATCGCTGACCCATTACACCCATTCTCAGGAGCTCTATTTCGTTATCTGATTGTTATTCGCTTGCTCGTTTGCTTTGCTTTAGTTTCTGCTAATCTTTGGTTGTTCTTGTTTTTATTTTCTTTTCCGTTCATTTAGGTTGCTAGTTACAAATCTATTACTGCTTGGCTTGGATTAGGTTTATCTGATTGCATCCTTTCTGGTCAATAGTTCACCCATTTGGATTGATACCTTTCTGTGCTGCAATGGTCACATAAGGAATTGAAACCCCACCAGAGAAAATACTTGTTTCACTAATCAATGATTTAAAAAAACGAGATGAGTTGCTTAATGCATCTTACTCGAAAACACCACTAAGATTCTCATTTTCCATATTGTTAGCGCATCCCCTCATCTTTAAGACTAAAACTAGAATTATTGTCATTGGAGTTTGTAAATATTTTTTGGTTTTAGTTATGAAAAATTGTCTAGAATTTTCAATTCAATTTGAACTCTTTTCAAAATTGATCTCGTGATTGGTTTATTCCTGATGAAATTTTAGGAAACATTAAAATACAAATGACATAAGTGCATATCTTCATCAATAAAATATGATAAATAAGTCAACTTAAATTAATTTTAGAAATAATATTATTGGCAAGTAAATGAATTGAAGATATGTGGGCATTGAAAGAGTGATGAACATTTATATAGAGGAGGAAGAGAAAATCAAAGGTTACATCTTAGCCAATAAATTCAACGGTTTATTTTTTTTTAAAAAATCTTATAATGGATATAAGATATGAATTGACTAATCAATGCAACGATAAGATCTTGGTAAAAAAATGGTTTAAATTAAATTGTATCCCTATTATATTATGATCGAAGTACACTTATAAAACAACGCATAGTTTTTCAATATTTTTACGAAATATGCCATCACCTTCATGAAAGGAAATCAAGTATCATTAAGGGTATTATCGGGTTATTAATTTTCGAAAGAATAGTGGGTCGGGTCAATTTCTTAAATTGACCTGAATTGAGACAATTGCATACGGTTCTCAAGGGTAATCCAAGCATTTCAGGTTCTATTTTGAAAAATATTCGAAGAATAAAATCTAATTAAAATCTAATCCTAACTAAATATCCATAATACAATCAATTTTCGTAATCTTAGTCACTATTATCTAAGCAATCAAACCAAATTATACGTTACATGATACTAAACTTATATTCTTTCCATTTCTACAAAATAGTAATCAATTTAGAATATTCCAAATTTCCATATTTTTATCCTAATTTCAAAAATTTAACCTAAAATGTTTCACACACACAAACCCACTATAAATATATACACAAGCATTCGTAGGATACTTTGATTCATGCGAACAATTACCTTGAATATTCTCCTATCCAAACAATGGCCTTATGTCAAATTTTCACAAGCCTTACTTACATTAAGCCTTTCAAAACTTCCTAGAGAATACAGGTGAAGATAATTCATACTTGGAAGCAGTATTTACCTACAACTGGGGGGAGACCATTGAATTGATTCTGGCCGATAAGTTTGTAAGTTTTCAAATTATATATCATATTTGTAAAATCGATGAAATTTAACGTTTACTAAGTTTATACTATCATTTGTAGGATACTTTGATTCATGCGACTGTGAAGAAACAACAAGTCACCAACTTTCAAAGAATCATCGTTGCTGGAGAATGGAGGATTATTGAGCACTTTACCTTAAGCAAAGATACAGGGAAGTTTAGACCAACAAAGCATCCCTATATGATGGCTATTATGAACACTACCAATATCATTGAATCTGCTACAATATCTAATGAGGTGTATTTGGATTTTGCGAGTTTTGAAGATATAACTGATATCTCAACCCTGAATGAGAACATCCTGATTGGTATTTATATTTTTCAATTAATTTGTTAATAGTTTTGATAATACATAATTTATTTACTCCTAAATTTCTAACTATGCCTTTGGTTCTATATATGTCATTGGTCAAGTCGTGAATGTTGGTGAAATTGAGACACATGTAGTAGCTAACAAACCTACTAAAAAATTGGAATTTGAACTAAGAAACACCAGGTATTTCTGTTTCAAAAAATCATTAATCTAAATTGTGTGTGACCAAACAGAGTATAACGTTAGTCTTATATTTGTAGTAATGATCGATTAGTCTGTACTCTGTGGGGGAGATTTGCGATACCATGTGGGTTGCATGTCAGAATGGTGGCAATAACATGGTTATATGTCTTCTTAGGGTTGCTAAGATAAATTCATACAAATATATTAATATTTCAAACTCCCCGTATATCCCTATACTATAAAGAAAGATCAATTAAAATTTCATTTAAAAACAGGTGAAAGAACAGTATCTAGTGCATTTGATATTTCTATTGTTACCATTAACCCAACTTATCCTCAAGCTGTCGAGTTTCTTGACAAGTAAGTGTAATAGAAACTCATCTCTATAGTTTTTTTGGTTTTCTTTTAATATATGAAAGCTAATGATATAATATATAATGTTTTGTTGCTATCAGTTTACCAAAGGATGGATTAGGTATCACCATCAAGGTTAGTATCCCAAAAGAAATCCAGGATCAGAAGAAAGAGGACCTCTATAACAGCTTACCAAGGAAAGCAATCTCTTAAATTTTAGCTTCAACTGATGTAAGAACAATATATTTATGAAGTGCATCTCTTATTTGGATATTATTAATGTTGATAACTAGATTATTTTTACAACTTATAGGAAGGTAAATTTAGGCTTCTCTGTACTATTTATGGGATTGATGCTGATTGGTCTTGGTATTACTTTTGTTGCCTAAAGTGTAACAAGACAGCTTACAAAGTTCCTAAGATTGAAAACGAGAAAATTCAAAAAGATATGAAACCTCTTTTCTGGTGTGGAACATGCAGGGAAAATACTTCAAAAGTACTGCCAAAGTATTTTTTGGGATTTTCCCAATACAAATATGATTCTCTTTTTTTTTAACTAAAATATGTATATGTTTTGTTTTCATTAGGTACAAGCTGATTCTCCATTAACCCAACTTATAATGTCTTTTGTTGTTCTCATTTTTTTCCATTCCCAAGTGTTTACTTTTCAATTATTCAATAAATGGTTTATTTATAAAATCTTTAATTGTCAAATTCCAAGTTTCATATTTAAGTGTCTTTGTTTAAGTTATATTAATATATTTCATCAATACGAGTTCAATCAAGAAAGGAACTAAAAGACTTGAAATTATCGACAATTGTATTTCTTGATGCAGTCATTTGGTAGTCTACATTTTGAAGACAATCAATAAGCCTGTATGAAATAAAATATAGTTTAGATTAAAAAAAACTTCCACTACTAATCAATATCAGAAACCTGGATGAATAACAATTACTAGTAATTGATTTATAATTTAAACTAAATTCTAATTATACTTCTCTTTATTTATTCATCGTATTTGTAGAATATTTGATCTTCCTATTGTCATTTCCTGTAAAAATGTAAACAAATTAGTTTAATTTAACCATTTACATATGTTTAAAGCCTATAACTACAGATAGAAGTTGAAAAATAATTAAATAAAGTAAAATATGTAAATGGTTACTTCATACTAATCTTTTATATGGCATGAACTAAAATCTCTGGATTGCTCCACCATGAAAATTCATACTTGATCTTCCGTTTTCCTTTCATGTGAAACTTATAAGAAAATTTAAATTTAATCAAAGAGAATGTATATTAAATCATTACAGTAAAAAAAAGCAAAATAGGAACTTTAACTAGAATCAACAAAATTCACTTATCTTTCATTCTTCGTTTGGTTTGATCACAATATCTTCGACTCTTCTTGGTCAATGGAGAATCGATAAATTTTCAATAACCAATTCTTGTTCATTTATATCAGAAAACGCAGTTCAACACTTAAGCGACATATTGAAATTGGGAAAACTTTTCGAAATTTATAATCTTCATCTTATCAACAAAATTTGAAAGTTAGAAAAACCGTAACTTTTGGTTAATAACAAGATATACGCAATCCGACAACCAAATTAGAAAATTAGACACAAACACACCAAATCCAAATAATTTACAAAACAACTTAAAAAGGAAATCAACTTTAACTAAATTGTAGATTACCTTATGTTTGAATTAGTGATAAAGCAATCGAGCTACGTTGAATCGGCCCAGATTCTGATGAATCTCATACACATCAACACCGATTTCCAGATCGGAAACCACAAATTGTTTCTTCTATCATATGCGATTGAGTTTTATCTTTGTCGGTGTCGTCACTCTTCCAAAAGAAAAACAACGTTGCAAAAAAAGACTTAAATTTGATTTTCATTATTAGTCCATGCCCAATATTTAGCCCAAACATTTATATTTTAATTTCAAAAAACAAAATAACCATAACAATTATATTATGAAAGAAATACATAATTACATATTAAATAGGATTTTGTTATTTTGAAACTAACATAAAAAAATTAAACCATTAATTAGTTATTATTAGTACATAAATCAAATAATTTTAATATAGTATATGGATTACTGCCTAAAATACTATACTACATTTAACTTACTTAATATAATGTTACATTATAATACACACCAAACAAAAATACAACTATTCTAAACTTTAGTCTAATCACATACGTTTAGTATTCATCTAACACTCTAATTTCCATTATATTAACCAACGATATTTCAAGAAAAAATTATGTACAACAAAAGGAATTTACGATGCTATCGAATAAATCTGTTAGGTAAGACTAATTTTATATTATAATTTACATAAATCCAAAACCCAACAAGTTCACGCCTCCGTCTCATAATGTACGTTTAAAATTTACCACCAATCTATTTTCCATTTTTAACATATTAACCAATGAAATTGTTTTTTTAAAAAATTATCTCAAAATATACACCTGCAGCGGCCGCGGGTTAGATCCTAGTTCTTATGATAATATGATAATTAATATAAGAGGTAAAATAAATAATCAATGTACCTGTTAGATCTGTATAACCAAAATTTAATGGTTTAGACTCACATATGTTTTTGTAATAATGTGATAATTGATATAAGACATAAAATGACTATCTATGCAACACTTATATCTTGGTGAAAATAGTTAACAATTTAGATTGAATCATATTTTTCGGATAATGTAATAATTGATATATTCATTAAAGAAATTCAATGACTAATATCGATTTTTCTTACATTATAAAATATATACAATGTGCGGAAAATAAGATGAATATCTCTATCATATTCTATATTCCCCACAAAAGATGATTTCTGCCAGGTGGAATAAGATGAATATTCTATAGAAAGTTTGAAACAATTTTACTGTGTTGTTGTCGAGGTGTTTTCAAACCATTATCTTCAATCATTTGACGTTAACGATATTGCATGACTACTCCATATTCTAGCTATGTTGGGTAGTTTAGATTGTATGCATTGTAAATGGAAAAATTTTCCAACAGGTTGTGGAGGACAATATGTTATTCATAATATATCCCTACTATTAGTATTCTAGATGTCGTAATCGATTATAGTCTTTGAATTTGGCATGCATATTTTGTTTAACTAAAATTTAACAACGATAGTAATATGGTAGAGCTGTTTCATCGTTTTTCTAAGGGAAATTTCATTAAGATAACCCACTTTTTTTTTAAGATTGGATAGGATAACCTCTTTTAATTTTTATTGCCTACATAACTTACTTTTTGTTTGATAATTTTCATAATTCCAAAACTATCCTTCTAAAATTTTAAATGAATTTAATTGTTAAATCAATATTTAAGTTAAAAAAAAATCAATATTTAAGTTACCATAAATAAAATATTTATGAACTAATTCAAAATTGTTTGACTCAAGTGCTTTTTTAACTTTGGTCAAAATGAAAAAAAGAATAACCTAGAAGAAAGTCAAGGCGACACCGCTTCAACGTCGGAAGTGTTTGCTCTCTCACCGGTAACGACAACATCACCTGATGCGGACATCCAAACCACACAATACCGGGATAATGGAACAATCAAACCAGCAGCTGAACCAAAGCTCATTCAAACCGGATGCACAAGCCTAATTAGACCCGACAAGGACATATGCTCATTGTTTGAAGCATATCAGCTCAACCATGGAGATTCAAGGCATGAAACCACTTGGAGATTGTTCACAGCTCAGCTACAAAACACCTCGAAGAAGAATCAGCCCAAACGGAGTTCAGACGAAGGATTTGTTCAAGTCACAAGTCGGGTTATTCCCAGCTTACCCGATTTGGACATACTCGTACTATTTGGAGATTTCCGATCAAACCAAGAAGATTTATGCTACAAACCGACTTGTTCTACAATCTTGACCCATCGGAGGCACGCGGCGAATTGGATTCATACCAATACAAGTTCAGGTGTGAAAGTTATTGATTTTCTAAGCCAAAGGATCCTCCGCTTGCTTTATTTGGAACCTTTCAAGCTTGGGAGACTTCAGTCACATGTTTGGCGGCCAGGAGAGTCTCTAATTCCTCCAGAGGATCCTAAGAACACCTCAAGCTTCATTCCTAGCCATTGGATCAGGTTGATTCAATCTTACCCATTTATACACCAAGACTTTCCATATCAATACCCGAGAGCCTTCAATGCACTTCAACATCTAGATTCCTTTGAACCAATGAAGACCACGACATTTAGGAGTTTCTACATGGGCCAGAGGCGTCTCTCACATGGTTATATGAAGAAGATTTCGAGATATAAAGAGGCAAAGAGAATATTTCCCTTATTTGGCCAAGCATTGACTTCTAACGGCCAAATATCTTTCACGAAGATTCCCTTTTATTTTAGTCTTTTAATTTCGTGTATTTTGTTTCCTTTTTAGAGTTTATTACCGTTATATCTTGTTTAGAGTCGAGCCTATAAAGCTCAAATTATTTGTACCATTTTTAGACACCCTTTTTCATTGATTTAATAAACATTCAGTTTTCCTACAAAGTGTTGTCTTTGTGTTCTTGTTCTTGTCTTTAGGATCTAAGTGTGGAATCACTTGTTTTCTATTGATTTTCGGATCAGATTGCTTGTGGAATCAAGCCTTCTTGTTCGTGTGTGATTGTGGAATCAATCACAAATCCCATCTCTATCAGCATCCATCTTCCGCAACAAAGCTTGTCAACTCTTGACATCTTGTGATCAATAAGATTTGGTGGATTCCAATCTTATATCATCACCGCTCTCTTTCACCACTCGGTAAGATCTCTCTCACCGACAACGGCAACATCACTGATCTCTCTCACCACTCGGTAAGAGATCTCTCTCACCGGCAACGGCAACATCACCGCTCTCTCTCACCACTCGGTGAGATCTCTCTCTCCAATATCTCTCCTAAGTATTTTCTTGTTGATATGGATTTCTGGGTTTTTAGATGAATTTATGAAATAGCTTTTTGATTTTGATTGTTTCCAACATAACATCATTTCAGTTTTGTGGCTGAAAATCGATGTTCACATTAGCAAATATTTTTTCTTCCGAGAGAGATGTTTCAATAAGAACCAGTGCATAAAAGGTGAAACCATGATCATTATCGGTTCATGCATGATTCAAAAGACAGGCTTTTCCACTTTTAAATTGACGAAAATAAGTTTTTCAATAGAAAAAGTTGTATTTGTTTTCAACTAGTTCTTTCGATGATTTCCAAAGTAGCTTACTTGTCAAAAACTAAAAAAGAACACAAAACAAAACAAAATAGTTTGATTTCCGTTCGTCCATTGCTTCGTATAACTTTGCTATATTTTGTTACTCTCTCGGTAATTTGTATACTGGTTAAAATAGTTTGAAGTTAGTTTTAATTTGTTTAGAATTGATAAACTTGATCTAACATCTCAAGTTTTATGATTTTATCTATCAACAAATTCTTTTTTACTTTTTTTGTTTTACTTAATTTGATTAACAAGTCTTGATAATTTAATTATTTTATGCATATTTTACAGGATGGAGATTAAAACAAACATCGACTTAGGATTTTCGTTACGTTTATTTTTACTTGGTTGTGAGCCAAAACCCAAAAAGAGTATCAGTTATTACATCAAAACTGAGTTTCCAGAAGATGTAAAAACCATCCATGAATCTCCTCTTGGGGTAATTGTACGGTTCGTTGATAATAAATTCACATGGTCTTCCAAGGTCGTGGAATATCTTCTTGCGAAACAACTTGTTTGTAAGGGGAAATACGAGATTTGGTGTTTGTTTGGTAATAAACCAGCTCGATTCTCTCTATCGGAGTTCGAAGACGTTACGAGTTTGAATTGTGCACCTATTTCTAATTAATGTAATCAGGTTGTTGAAGAAACCAAATTGTATAAAGAGTTGTGAAAAAAGTTGAAAATCAAAGAAGAATCCTTGCAAAAACGATTTGGGAAAGGCGTGTGAAGATGCTGCTACTTGGTCACCTAAAGACAAAACTCGGTTTACATATTCCCTGATGAGCTAAGGGGAACACCTTCGTAATCGATTTATCAATAGATTTGTGTCTATCCGAAATAATCACCAGCTCATGATGGTCGATGCATACCATGCGCAACTGAGTTAGAAACCATTCCCATGCATCATCATTCTCAGTATCTACAATTCCAAAAACGAGAGGGAATATTTTATCATTTCCATCTTGCCCCACAACTACAAGCAAAATACCCAAGAACTTTCCTTTCAAATGAGTCTCATCCACCACAACCACATTTCTTGTAAACTGAAAATCGTTTATACATGCACCAAACACAATGAATAAATACTTAAATCTGTCTTGTTCATCACATTCAAGTTTAGTAATTGTACCTGGATTTGCTATCTCAATCCTATGTAGATACGATGGCAAATCCTCATACCCACTCTCCCATGTACCTCGTACCATCTCACGTGCATGCACTAATGCTTTGTATGATTTCTAGTAATCAATGTCAATACCGTACATAGCTTTCATGACATCCATGATATGCATAGGTCTGATCCCTACACCAATTTTCCCAAATTTTTCCATATACAACTCTCTGAAACATTTTGACGTTGCTTGTCGATGAGGAGAACACCTCTCAATAACAGAACATGTATGAATATCTATGTACTTACGAAATTTAAATTGATAAGATCTTTTAATTGCAGATGCACAAATCCTCCAAGAACAACCAGGCACATAACATTTCAACACTAGTAAAGTTTTCGTCGACTTGCTGGTTATATAATCAAAATTCTGACAAATTGTGATCATACGTAACTTATACTGTAACTCGGCCTTACTATCATATATTTGCCCTACCCTTATACGTTCAAGTATATGCGAAGTAGTGTTTGTACCTTCTAAACCTTGAATCAGTTGCTTTTCAATTTTCCCACTGAAAGACATATCTGAAACAGACGCACCACAAGCGTCAAGTATACCACTATTAGGGATGTTAAAATGGGCTTAAACCCGTCGGGTAACCCGAAACCCGGATAAAATTTAATACCCGAAATCCGCCCATTTTCATTAAATTTTCGCGGGTTATAAACGGGCGGGTTTTAAACGGGTTCGGGTCGATTTCGGGTTTACCCATTCGGGTTTCGGGTACCCGATGGGTTTTTTTTTTTAAATTTACAACTAACTAAAACGACGTCGTTTTGCCTTTCTCACAAACCCTAATCGGCTAATCCCTTCTCCTTGCTCCTCTGCTTCGTTTCTCCTCCGCTCCCGAGACGGCGAGACCCAACGACGATTCCGGCGGTAACGAAGCCTTGCTCTGTGATTTCCGATTTCACGAGTCACCAAGTTAAAGAATCCTGTCTGTCTACTCAACTCAACGAAGCAGAAGCAGAAAGGAGTTAAAAGCAGGTTTTGGTTTAAGTGTTCAAATTTAGGTCGGCTAAGTCAACTTAAACCGGCCGGTTTGGGAAGATAAGCTTTTTGGTTCTTTACGACAAGATATATTGGTATAGTGTCATCTTTTCAATTAATGGGCTTTTAGTGGGCCATTTAGTGTCATCTTTTATGGAATTTTTGTTGAGTTAATACAGATTTTACAACTTTAATACAAATTTAAATTTAGTTAATACAAAATTTACAACTTTAATTACCAATTTTATAAATTTAAATACAGATTTTTGTTTTTTGTAAAAAAACAAAAAAACAAAAAAAACAAATCGGGTACCCGTGGGTAAACCGAAATCTCGCGGGTTTTATTCGGATTACCCTAATAGATCTCGGGTTTGAAACGGGTTTTCATATTCGGGTTATAAACGGGCGGGTTCTAAACGGGTTCGGGTCGGGTCGGGTCGGGTAGTCCATTTTAACATCCCTAACCACTATAAGCCTCTTCTTCACAAAAACTGTATGGTGTACCGCTTTGGGCATCCTCTTCAACACATCCCTCAAGGGTGCCACTTTTTTCCTCATCTTCACAATATCCATCAAGAGTATCACTTTTTTCTTCATCTTCACCACCTTCATCAATTGTGCCACTTGTATCATCAACATCATTATTTTCCTGTAAAATAATAATAATTTTTATTAATAACCATAACTAAACATGAAAGGAATACAAGTCTGCTAATATATATTTTACTAATAAGCCACAAATGAGTCAAGATGTCTACCAAAACAGTGAAGATTTTGATGTGTCTGAAATAGACCAACCAGGTTTCACCTAAGAAGACCTAGGTTTTTAACCTCTCGTAAGACACCCAACTAAGCTGCAAGTGCACAGCCAATCGTGTGTAGTACTTAAGGGTCGATTCCACAAGGACTAAGAGTTACGCGACGAGTCGACTAGAGAAGGATATGGCTAAGACATAAGTGGAAGAGGGGATTTTTGGTGGTTTTCTAATGCTATCCTAAAGCTTAACTAACTAATGCAAGCTACTACCAAATGCAACTAACTACTCTAAGCTATGACTACTAACTATAACTAAAGACTAAAGATGACTACTAAAACTAAACTAATCCTAAACTAATGCGAAACTACAACTAAATTGGAACTAAACTAAAACTAAGAGATGCAAGTAAATGAAACTATAACTAAGCTATGACTACCGAGGATGCTATAAAATGCTACGAAAATGACTAAGGGCTAAACTATCTAGGTTAAAGGCGTTGGGCACTCAGGGGACATCTCCAGGGTATTCATGTTTTCAGGGATTGTAGGGAAGCAAATTAAAGAGAGATAGGTTTGCCGATTCATGAACTCAAACACTATTGTAGAACTATCAACTATCGTAAACATGGACCTAAACCAACCACGAATCCAGACCTAGACTAGTAAGGCTTTCAAACGTGGGGTTTGCATTAATGTGAGCAGGTCTGATTTAAGTTAACAACATCATTCCGAGAGTCTATAGTCAAAGCGAACACAAGAGAATTCAGTTAATTGCTCTCCTAAACTGGGTCCAATAACACTATAAGGCTTTATTCGAACAATACTATCTAGGATATCGCTTCTTTTTGTTTCCTACTTCGATGCGCGGTGATAACAAGTTAGGAGAATGAATCAAAACAAACCAGGAGATCTAGCAACCTAAACAATCGATGAACCCATGAAAAACCCATTTCAATCACCCCATCAAACCCAACAAAGAGACTACTCGCTAATCATAGAGGGAAACATGGAAACGATTATGAGATGATGAGCAAACATGAATATCGAATGGATTAAGACATAAATAGGGTTCAGAGAAACTTCTCTTAAAGTTACAGAAGAAACCGTCTCCCTAAAGTCGATGAGAAAGAGAAGAGAAGAGATAAGAAGAGAAGAGAAAGAGATAACAAGTAAAGTTCTTCAAAGCTTTGGTGAATTTCGGTGGAAGCTTTCTCAGAGGCTTCAAGAGACGTCTAAGAGGCTGTAAAACCTAATGTGAGGCGAGCCCCCTTGTATTTATAGAGTTTAGGAATTAGGTTTAGGGTTTTATCGTCAAAACTCGGTGTTTTGGGTCGTTTTGGGGCAAGTGACTTCGCAGGGCTCAGGCCGCATGAGCGGGGCTTCATGGTGCATTGGAGGTGGCTCTGGCCGCAGACACGGGCTCTGGTGGCGCGGTAAAGGAGGCCTTGGCCGATTCGGTGCAGGGGAAGGTCTTCAATGACACCAAGAACGCCCGATTCGGTGCAGGGGAAGGTCTTCAACGGATGCCAAACATTTTATGCTCTGAAACTGTCCTACAGGCCATTTTGCTTTGAAACTCCAAATACTCGAAATGTACCTTTGAAAACACTAGAATCACTTGAAATCCTTGTGAAAACATGAGAAATGCACAACTAATATGGGTAAAAATCCCATATTATCAACTCCCCTAGACTTAAACTTTGCTTGTCCTCAAGCAAACAACTAAGTAAAGTCATGGAAAAGAGGTTTGAAAATCACGAGAATTCTCTTACCATCAAAGACCGCGCCTCGAATCGTTATCTGCAGACCACATTAAACAGAAAATCGCGTTAGAACATTCTCACTATAGACTTATGAATTTCCCAACTCTGATCCTTCTGTCCCAATCCTGCAAAAACTCTGAATTCACGTTAGTTAACTCCCTACATTCATTAAATTTCGGCATGGCTCTCTCATCCGAAAGATTTCATTCAGGGTAGACGGCACTTGGTATTAGGAGGCATTTAGTGTTTAATTATGGAGTTTAGAGTGTTTAGGGTTACCAGATAGTTGCGAGAATGGAGGATATTATACAAAACCGCAAGAGAGAGTGGCCCAGTTGATGTCCACGGTTTTCAACCCTTCTTCACTCACTCCTTCCTTCCTTTTTCCTGAGATTCCCCAATACTTAGATTTTTCTGTGGGTTTCTCCTGCAAACTACTCGTCCTTTCTTTAGAATGGTTCCTTGCACTCCTATGGATCTTCTTTCGTTCTTCCTGAGACTTTATTAGAAACCGTTCCCTTTCTTTTCGTTTTTTTTTTCTTTTTGAAAGAACAGGCTTCCATGAGGTACGAAGTATGCATGGTGGTAGCCACAACATCCCTTGGTTCATTTCTACCGGATTCTTTTATTATATATTTTTCTTCGAAAAGGGGAAACGGTTTATTGATCTCAGAAGTTTACGCATTTTACCTTAAGTATATGGATCCAATAGGTTGCTTTGGTTCCTCATTATTTCAAATCTTTGCATCAACACCGGCTCTCTTTAGTACTTTTTCTTCTTGATTGAAAACCGCGTCGTTCCTCTCTCTCCGGCATTTTTGCACATAACTGCTAGAACAGGAAAGAAAAGAGAATGCGTGAGGTCTGAAATGAGGTTAAGGCTAAAGGTGGGAACCACGAAAAATGAGTGGCCATTCAGGATCATCAAAAAGGATTGGTGAAAGGTGATGTGATGTCCTGAATGTATCAGCTCGTTTCCCTAATCTAACACCTTGAATAAGAGAGAATTAAAGTCAAGTTAAAGTCTAAATAAAATAGAGTTGACTTTCGATCTAACAGAAATCTCCACAAGGTGAAACTTCCGGGGAGTGATCCGGTCATGAGCTTCTAGGTATTGTCCGCTCTAGACGGTTCCTACAAGTTGTCCTAGGAAAAACAATTCTCAACACATGAATGGTCAATTACGTCACATGATAAGGTCCTTATTCCCTACTTGTTTTGACTCAATAAAACGACTCGATTAAAATTCAGTATTGATGTAAAAAGTGGAAAATTTCGCAAGTCAACAAAAACAAAGTAGCACGGTAGTAAAGGATGGAACATCCTTCCCCCCCAGACATGAATCGAACCGTCATCGATGACGAAAGATGATAATAAGAATGTGGAAATGATGGATTAAAGTTTTAGAACAATGTCACATTATTTGGTAGAGATGGAATGATGGATAGATTGGTATCTCCCCCAGACTTGAATTGTTGCCAATTCTCGTTAGGCGGGGATGGTGGTGGGTGGGTACAAGGTATGACTGAACTTCTTTTTCTCTTCTCCTTACTTGCTTGTAATCGAGTGAACTTGTTTAGTGTTCATCGAATTCTTCGTATAATCTCCTTTCGTATCACTCTTGTTACAAAACCAAAAACCATCAATAAAGAATTATGAAAAACAAAAATCAAATTAAAAACCAAAATCCTAATGCAAATAGATAGATAGGTGTAGGTATGTTGATGAAACGGTTATGGCTGTAATAGATGCTCGTGGGGTGCTTGGGCTGTGACAGGATTGGACGGGCCGAAGAACGTGGTTGAGGCAGTTTGTTGAGGAAGTTGGCCGACGCGGAGGGGGTGACCGTCGTGGGTCACGGTCCCTATCGTGCGGCTCAGCCCTCTTCTCGCCGCGGCCTTGAGCTGCGGCCATGCGGTCGTGGCTTATCGTTCACGTCCAATGTATTGTCGTTGCTGCTCTTTTTTTTCATTCTTATTTTCTGATATATCGTAAACCTGAAAAACAAGAAACAAACCCAAACAAAAAGCGAAAATAAAACCAATACCAAAAATCAGTCAACATAACCTAGTGATGGGGTGCCTCCCATCCAGTGCTTTTGTTTAACGTCGTTTAGCTCGACGTTGGTGTTCTTCTCAGACTTGCGAGACATCAGTCAATGCGATGACTTCTCTTCTACTTTTTCCCGCTTCTGCAAGATAAGGTTAAAGACGTTGTCCATTCGCAATGAATTCTCCTCCTTTGTTGTTGTGAAGCACGACCGCCCCATACGGCCTTACTTCCTTGACTCAAATGGTCCGGACCACCTCGATCTAAGTTTTTCCGGGAAGAGCTTAAGACAAGAGTTGAAAAGTAGGACTTGATCATTTGGCTCAATAGATTTAGGACCAATCTTCTTGTTGTGATACTTTTTCGTCCTCTCCTTATATATTCTCGTGTTCTCATAAGCATTGTGACGAATCTCATCTAGGTCGTTGAGCTGAATCAACTGTCGTTCTGCTGTAGTCTTCATGTTGAAGTTTAGCTCCTTCACTGCCTAAGCTGCTTTATACTCCAATTCGACCGGAAGATGAAAAACTTTCCCGTAGACAATATGGAATGGTGTGGTGCCTAGGGGTGTTTTGTAAACTGTCATATATGCCAGAGAGCATCGTCAAGCTTTTGTGACCAGTCTTTCCTTGTTTTAGACGTTGTCTTTTGAAGAATAGACTTAATTTCCCTGTTCGAGATTTCCACTTGTCTGCTTGTCTATGGATGGTATGGTGAAGCGACTTTGTGATGGATGTCGTTCTTCTTGAACAAACCCGCGAGGGCTTTTTTGGTGAAGTGCTTCCCTCCATCGCTTATTACCACTCTAGGAACTCCGAAGCGCGGGAAAATGATCGATTTGAACATCTTTATCACCACCTATGAATCGTTGGTGGGGCTTGCTATCGCCTCCACCCATTTAGAAACGTAATCAACAGCAACGAGAATGTATTCTTTACCGTCAGACTTTGGGAAGGGTCCAAAGAAGTCGATGCCCCAGACATCAAAGACTTCTACCTCGAGGATGAAATTTTGCGGCATTTCGTTCCTTCTGCTTATGTTTCCCATTCTTTGGCAAGCGATACACCTTGAAATGAAGGCATGTGCATCTTTAAACATAGTCGGCCACCAAAATCCTGCTTGTGGAACTTTCGAGACAGTTTTGAACGTAGCGAAATGACCGACATAGTACGAACCATGGCACCCGAAAAGGATGCCCTCGACGTCTTCTTCAGGAACACATTTACGAAACAGCCCATCACTACACTTCTTCTAGAGGAAAGGTTCATCCCAATAGTACCTCCTGACCTCTCCTAAGAGCTTCTTTTTGTTGTGTCCAAAGAATGATCAATGGTCAAATAATAACCTAAATAAACAACTACCGGATCAAAGACGGCAATCAGTTGTAGTATTTTAGGGTCGAATCCACAAAGACCAAAGATGCACTTTAAAACAATTAGAATAAATAAAGCTAAGACAAAATCAAGCCAGAGTTTTTATTTTGGTTTTCTAATTAAACTATCAAGCGAAATTAATTAAGCAAAGAGATAAAATATTAAACAAGTATTAGGCATAGGGTATTCTTCAGGGATGTGATAAAAAAATTAAATCAAGAAGTAGGAATATTTAAGATCTGTTCTTGAACTCAATTCACGAAAGTATCGGCAAGTCGATATCGCGTAAATACCTAACTAAGCAATACTAAATCAGAAACAAAACTATCGTTTGATTCTAACAAAGTAAAGCAAGCATTAACAAGCAAGATTGATATGTTCACAAAGTGCCCCAACTTCAGCAATCGTTGGCTGAGGATCACTTTACTCATCTAAGTAGGTCAGGCGACTAACAACACTTCTGTTGCCACGATGAATCGACCTAGGATCTAGAACGAGGTGATCAATCAAGTCCCAGCACTAAGAGAAACAATAGATGAAGAACCATAAAGGTAAATTCCCAAACTACCAACCTAACAATCAGTCACATCCTTTCAGAAACCCTAAACCTAATAAGCTAAGTACTCAAGCGTAGAAACAAGAACAAAGATGAAGATAAAAAGAAACATCTTTATTAAAGAATCTAAACCTAAAAAGAAAGCTACAAAATATTTATTAAGATGCGAGATTTCTATATTTAGAAAACTAAAGAAAAGCTGTAGAATGAATTGTGTCTAGGATTACAAGGTCGAGCCCTCCTTTTATAGAAGCAAGGAAGAGCCGGAAAAGGAAACAAGAGAAATGGAAAGTCTTGGAGAGTCAGCAAAGAGGGACCGGTCGATCCTTGGGCCGGATCGATCGGTCTATCGGTCGCACCGGTCAATCCATGGGCTGGACCGGTCGATCCAGACTCGCGTCAGCTTGGTCGGCAGGCTGACATATCTTCAGTAAATCGGCCATTGATATGTCTATATTTTACAGGTTTTAAGCATTCATTTCTCATCACTTTAGCATTGTTTCATCCTTTTTTTTCATACCATTTATAGTGTTTTATAGCCACTTTGCATGTTTAGTAGGTTGTTGCATGAGCATTGCATATACACTTGCATTTGGAGTTGTTTAGGTACTTGAAGGAGCTATCTTTTGGAGTTGGGAGCTTGACTCTAGTTGGTGACTCTGTTACAAATCGAGCTAGAGCATAAAGGAAGCACCTTGAAGACTACTAGACCAAGCTACTCGGTTTACAACTCGAGCTGGGCAGAAAAGAGCATTCTTGGGAGATTTTTGTACTCTGCTAGAGCACAAGTCGAGCTCCAGATCGAGTAGGACCAAAAAGAGCCAACTTTGACAAATTTGCACTGACTCGACCAGAAGACTCGATCTGCACCTCGAGCTCGAACCAAACCGCCTGACTATTTTGTCTTCTAGTGTTTTAGGGTTTTTCCCTTTTAGTATAAATAGACCTCTTTAGTTGCTGAGAATTATCTTCTTTTTATCTTCCTTTTTTGTATCTTCTTTTTTTTATCATCACTCTTATCTTCTTCAGCAACCAAACTCTTTAAGTTTTTGTAATCCAGATTTCTCTTAATCTATTGCTGTTTTGCAATTTGTACATTCACAGTCTTGTTAATCTCATCTTTATCTTTATGATTATGCTGTTTATTTTATTTTCTGGGTTTGTGTTTTCGATGATGATAATCTTTGAGTAGTCTCATTAGGGTTCTTGAGGATGGGTTAGATTAGTGAGGAATCCTTGATCTTTTAGGGTGTTTAAGCTTAGATCTGTGTAGATCCCTTCTGGATTAGTGTTCTTAATGCTAATTTCTCTATGATCAATTGGAATTAGAACTCAGGTATTTCCACACCCAGATGGTGTTTGATGAAATGCCTGAACAAACTAATTCCAGAGATTTACATTTCTAGCCCAAGAGATTGGATGTTTAGAGTGTTTATTGGCTTTAATAGGTTGAATCTTAATGCCTGCTTGGTTATATTTCGCTAATGAGAGTTAGGTCTGGAAGTAGCTTTGCTTGAGGATCTCTGTCACGAGAGTGGATTGATCTGTTGTTGAACCTATTGTCTAGGGATTAGCTCTGTGTGAGTTTTGTTTGACACCCATGATAGATTAAGGAGGAATCACTAGTCCATTACACTCATCCTAAGGAATTCTATATTTTCATTTGATCACTTACTGCTTGTTTATCTGCTCTAGTTCCTGTTAGTCTTTACTTGTTCTAGCATCTGTTCCTTTTCACTTTTGTTCACTTAGATTGATAGTTACGAAACTCTTATTGCTTCGCTTGACTTAATATAATCTGATTGCATCCTTTCTGGTCAATAGCTCACCCATTTGTATTGATACCTTATCTGTGCTGCAATGACATGATAGTACATTAGGGAATTGAACCTGAGAGTAAAAATCTTGTTATCAACCATAACTATTTGTTGCACCGTTAGATTTCCTTCAAACCACTTGGAAATGAACGCTAACTCCCTTAGCTATATTGTGAAAAAATCTGAGAAAGATCTAACGGTGGGAAGGTCTTTGTCTGAGGCCATACTTCTGCGGGTCTGCTGGACTCTGCATCTTTAAATGTATATTTGCATCCAAAATGATCCAAAACTCTTCCTTTTGCTCCAAACACCTAAAAACCCTGATAATATACAAAGTGAAGCATATAGTCCTAAAACCTATCTAATATAAGTTAGTTGACTCAAATAACAATCCTAAAACAAAGACTAAAATCGATAAAAATAAGACTCAGCAATTCCCCCGGACTTGAATCTTTGCTTGTCCTCAAACAAGAACAATCAGAAACACAAATCTTAAAGGGAAAGGTTTGAAAACAGTAACTTACAACTTCTCGAGAATCTTCGTACATCTTCCGTAAATCCATCACTCAAAGGATTGAGCTTACAATATGTACTAACCATGGGCTTAGCAACTCTCCATACTGACGTCACGAGATCTCAAGGAAGCTCCAAAATCTCTATTGTTGACTCCCTAAATTCATTCTTTACAAGCATGCGGTCTCATGATGAGTTCCATTTTTACCGTTTTCTATCTAGGATTTAGGTTTGTTTATTGAATCAACTAACTTATATTAGATAGATATTAGGACTATATGCTTCACTTAGTGTATTACAGGTCTGAGAAGCAAACATTGGAAAAGAAGGAGTTTTGGATCATTTTGGATGCAAATATACATTTAAAGATGCAGAGTCCAGCAGACCCGTCAGAAGTATGGCCTCAGACGAAGACCTTTCCACCGTTAGATCATTCTGAGATTTTGACACAAGATAGCTAAGGGAATTCGCTTTCATCTCCAAGTTGTTTAAAGGAAATCCAACGGTGCAATCAAGCGTTATGGTCGATTTACTGAAGACAGGTCAACCTGCTGACGAAGCCGACACTGACGAGAGTGAGGATCGACCGGTCCAATGTTGGGATCGATCGATCCCATGAAGAACTGCGGCCCAAGCCCATGAAGATAAGGACCGATCGATCTAGCCCATAGATCGACCGGTCCACCGCCTCTTTTGCCTCTTCTCCAAGATTTTCCATTTCTTTTCTTTCCTTTTGTTGCTCTCTCCTTTTCCTATATAAAGGAGGCACGACCCCTTGTATTAGACACACCGAAAATCATAATTCACTTTATTACTTTTCTTTAGTTTGTGGGCAAGAGACCTAAAAGCTCTCTAGCTCCTTTTTAGTTTTATTTTAGGAAATAAAGATGTTTTCATTTATTGAATGCTTTGTTTCCTTTTCCATGTCTGAGTAGTTTCCTTATTAGGTTTAGGGTTTCGGAAGGGATGTGATTAATTCGTTAGGTTGTTAGTTTGGGAATTTAGGTCTATAGTTCTTCATCTATTGTTGTTCTTAATGCTAGAATTAGACTGATCACCTATTTCTAAGATCTTAGGCGGTACGAAAATAATCGTTGGAATCAACATTAGGCGAGCAAGGTTTCATGACTTGAGGCGAAAGTCCTGGCCATGACATCTTGTGAACTTATCAATCTTATTCTTAATGCTAGTATTACTCTAGGGATCGCGCGAGAGCAGGTTGTCTAATATAGTATTACTAAGTAGGTATTTGCGCGAGAGCGAGATGTCTTATTAATTGTGAATTGAGTTCATGAACTATTCTTTAATATTCCTTAAATTCGATTTACTTGTTTCACATCCTGGAAGAATACCCTAGACCTAATGCTTGTCTCATTATTGAATTTCCTGTTTGAATCAATCATTGCTTAAAACAAATCTCTTAATTTGCTCCTAGCTGTATTTAGTCTAATTGTCTTATAGTGCAACTTTGGTCTCTGTGGATTCGACCCTTTAATACTACAACTGATTGCCGTATTTGATCCGGTAGTTGTTTTATTATAGGTTATTATTTGACCAAAGATCAAATTGGCGCCGTTGCCGGGGACCAATAGATTGCCTCTAGGATTTTTAGAATTGAATTAAGTCTAGGTTTTTAATTTTCGTATTTTATTAATCTATTTTATTTTATTTAGGAGAACAATGGAGGAGGATAACCAAGGAGCGAGAGCCGTAGAACGTGACCAAGGCGTCCTTTTTCCTGCCGCCCCGCCGCCTGGACCGATCGATCCCTCTGGAGGACCGATCGATCCTCTTCGTACGCAGCCGAGACGCGTCACTTTGAGGGAGCACAACGCACCGGATCATTTCTACCAAGACCGGTCTGCCATCTGCCCACCTACTCCTGAGGTGGAAGACTACCAGATCAAGCACAGCTTGATCTCTCTAGTTCAAAACCGTGTCTTCAACGGGACCGCATCGGAGAATCCTCTTGACCACATCGAAACTTCCGAAGGACTGTGCAACACTGCGAAGCAGAACGGAGTGCCCTATGACTATTTAAGGCTTACTCTTTTCAAGTTCTCTTTGGGAGAAAAAGCTTTGAGGTGGCTCAAGCTGCTTGAGCCCGGATCCATTAAGACTTGGGAACAATGTAGGGGAAAGTTTCTGAACTATTTCTACACCAAGTCTCTATCCGCAAAGATGAGGAACATGATCGTTACGTTTTCGCAAGGGGAAGGTGAACCATTCTGTGAAGCTTGGGCGCGATTCAAGGAGTATTTGAGAGACTGCCCACATCATGGGTATGCAAGGGAGAATCTGATGAACATCTTCTATTGCGGAGTCAACTTCGACTATCAAAAGGCGCTAGACATAGGAAGCCGCGGTGACTTCTCCACCAATACGGCTGACGAGGCCACTCTCCTTATCGATAACCTAGCAGCAAGTAGCAATGACAAGATCGCTGATACACCTTAAGAGGACGACTATGCCTTCAAAGATCTCAGCTCTAAGGTGGACACTCTCCTACAAAGGAATCAGCGTGTCATACGTCGAAAGGCTCCCAATAATCTTGATCTTGACGAGACTGAAGAGCTCCACTACTTGGGAAGGCAAGCGAACTTCCAGGGCTATGGAGGATACCCCCACCAAGCGTATCCACCGCAACAAGGTTTTCAACCTTACTCCGGTGCATATCATTAGCCTAATCCGCAAGAGAGCAGACTCGAAGCGATGATGCGCACCCTCATGGATAGCCACCAGCAGAGCTCCAATAACATCAACGTCAAGATCGACAGCATGTACAATGACTTACACGGGAGGATCAAGACGTTAAGCACTCACATGCGTATACTCGAAAATCAAGTAGCACAATCGGCAGCCTATGTTCGAGCACCACCAGGGGTACTTCCAGGGAAGCCAGAAGACAACCCCACAGAGTTCATGCAAGCAATAACGCTAAGAGGAGGGAAAAAGTACGATGCACCCAAATGGCCAGAAGGTACCGGTCCATCTGCCGGACGGACCGATCGATCTCCAGCACAGATCGACCGGTCTACCACCAATAATGCCCCTGCTTCCACAAGAGTCAATCCATTCGATGTAAAAGACTTCGATGAGATCTTGAGAGATCCAGAGAACGAGGAAGTCCCTGTTCAAACTCCTAAACCCGCAGCCATACCAGCACCAGCAGCTCAACGGAAAGCACCTTTTCCGGTTCGACGACGAAACGCGATGCGCAAAAAGGAGTATGACAAGATGAAATCAGTAGTGGGAGATCTCCAAGTGAAACTTCCATTTGTTGAAGCCGTTCAAATGGTGCCATGCCTTAAGAAGCTTATGAAAGACATTCTAACAAACAAGACTAACTTAGAGCAAGGAGCCATGCATCTTACGCATGAGTGCAGTGCGATAATTCAAGACCAGCTGCCCGAAAAGCATAAAGATCCTGGTCCATTCACTCTGCCATGCTCAATTGGGGATTTAGACTTCAGGAAATGTCTTTGTGACTTGGGAGCAAGTGTGAGTCTCATGCCACTTAGTGTTGCGCAACAACTCGGTTACTTCTCCTTTAAACCAACCAGGGTGACTCTCATATTGGCTGACCGATCGACGAGACGTCCCGAAGGGGTTATCGAGAATCTACCAGTTAAGATAGGAAACAGTTGTATCCTTACCGATTTCATTGTCTTGAAGTTCGACAAGGAACCGCGGAATCCCATCATTCTTGGAAGGCCATTTCTCGCCGCTGCTGGAGCCATGATTAACGTGAAGGAAGGGAAGATCGAACTCCGCATGGACAATCTTATAATGGAGTTCAACCTGGAGCGACTTGCCAAGAATCCCACCATAGATAGTCAAGCTTTTCAAGTCGACGCAATGGAAGAACTAGCAGACGAAGTATGCGAAGAAGTGTGCTCGACCGATTATGTTCAGACAGCCCTGACTAAGCCAACTTACGAACTAAGCTTTCACTGTTCGGAGATTGCGGAGTTGATAAGCCAACTTGACCAAGCACCAATAGCTGAAAGGGAAGTGTTCAGCCTGCCATTGAGTAACGGATCGACCGATCCGGCGAAAGGATCGACCGATCCGGTGTACGCCATCGACACAGGACCTGATGCGGACGGACCGATCGATCTGGACCTTGGACCGATCGGTCCCACTCTTAAAAACCCTTCAAAGCCAAAAGAAGATTGGAGCGAAGCATCCGCACCGAAGGTCGAGCTCAAGCCACTTCCTGCAGGACTCAAGTACGCGTACCTGGGGCCGAATTCCACCTACCCAGTAATCATCAATGCTAGTCTTAACAACGTGGAGACGGCACATCTGCTCAGCAAGCTACGATAGTACCGGAAAGCCTTAGGTTACTCTCTCGACGATATCACTGGTATCTCGCCTGAGCTTTGCACGCATCGCATTCATCTCGAGGATCCATCTAAGTCCTCCATCGAGAATCAGAGACGCCTGAACCCCAATCTTCGAGAAGTAGTGAAGAAAGAGATTCTTAAACTTCTAGCCGCAGGAGTAATTTATCCAATCTCGGATAGCATATGGGTGAGTCCAGTCCATGTAGTGCCAAAGAAAGGTGGTGTTACTGTCGTTGCCAACGAGAAGAACGAGTTAATCCCGACTCGTACCGTTACAGGCCATCGGATGTGTATCGACTACCGGAAGCTCAATGCCGCTACAAGGAAAGATCACTTCCCACTTTCGTTCATTGACCAAATGCTTGAGCGCCTGGCTAATCATCCGTACTATTGCTTCCTCGACGGATACTCCGGGTTTTTCCAAATCCCAATTCACCCTGATGACCAAGAGAAGACTACGTTCACGTGCCCATATGGTACGTTTGCATATCGACGAATGCCTTTTGGGCTTTGTAATGCGCCTGCCACTTTTCAGCGGTGTATGATGTCTATCTTCACCGATCTTATTGAGGACATCATGGAGGTATTCATGGATGACTTTTCGGTTTATGGCTCATCTTTCTCCGCCTGCCTAAATAATCTCTGCAAAGTTTTACAATGATGCGTGGATAAACACTTAGTCCTCAATTGGGAGAAGTGCCACTTCATGGTCACCGATGGCATCGTTCTTGGCCACCGCATATCGGAAGGAGGGATCGAAGTTGACAAGGCAAAGATCGAAGTCATGATGAGCTTGCAACCACCAAAGACAGTGAAGGAAATACGGAGTTTCTTGGGACACGCGGGTTTCTACCGGCGATTCATCAAAGACTTCTCTAAGATAGCCAGGCCGCTAACCCAGCTTCTGTGCAAAGATGTCCCATTTGTTTTTGATGATAAATGTCAGGAGGCATTTCTCATTCTGAAGAAGGCACTTGTGTCCGCACCCGTAGTACAGCCGCCAGATTGGACTTTACCTTTTGAAGTTATGTGCGATGCAAGTGATTTCGCCGTTGGTGCGGTACTCGGACAACGAAAAGATGGTAAACTCCACGTCATCTACTACGCTAGTCGAACGCTAGACGGGGCACAGACGAATTATGCTACCACGGAAAAGGAGCTCCTCGCGATCGTGTTTGCTTTCGAGAAGTTTCGATCTTACTTAGTAGGTTCAAAAGTCATTGTCCATTCTGATCACGCCGCTCTCCGCTACTTGCTTTCTAAGAAAGACGCCAAGCCACGACTTCTGCGATGGATTCTCCTCTTACAAGAATTTGATCTCGAGATCCGTGACAAGAAGGGGGTCGAGAATGGAGTTACCGATCACCTTTCCTGTCTGAAGATTGAAGCGGACGTTCCTATCGATGATCGCATTCCGGTGGAAAACGTATACGTGATCTCACTCCTCAAAGAGCTTTACAAACCCATCGCCGATGTTCAAGCAATATCTCGAGCCGTTAATGACATTCCCTAGTACGCTGATTACGCCAATTATCTATGTGCCGGAGATGAACCTCCAAACTTTACTGGATATGCGAATCGATTTCATGGGACCCTTCCCTAGCTCTTATGGGAATGAATACATCCTAGTTGCGGTCGATTACGTCTCTAAGTGGGTGGAAGCTATAGCTAGCCCGACCAACGATCATAGGGTGGTTCTCCATCTTTTTAAACACGTGATCTTTCCACGTTTTGGCATCCCTAGGATCGTTATCAGCGATGGCGGATCGCACTTTATCAATAAGACATTCGCCGGCCTCCTTCGGAAGTATGGTGTCACACACAAGGTCGCTACACCCTACCATCCTCAGACAAGTGGACAAGTAGAGGTCTCTAACCGGCAAATCAAAGCCATTTTGGAGCGCACAGTGAATAGTACGCGCAAAGATTGGTCGCTGAAGCTTGACGATGCGCTATGGGCTTATCGAACGGCGTACAAAACACCAATCGGCACCACACCATTTACGATGGTCTACGGGAAGGCTTGTCACTTGCCAGTTGAATTTAAGTACAACTCATTTTGGGCCACGAAGCAAATGAACTTCAACACGAAGACTGCCGCAGAAAGACGCCTAATTCAGCTTAATGAGCTTGATGAGATTCGCATGAATGCTTACGAAAGTAATAGAATCTACAAGGAACGCACTAAGGCTTGGCATGACAAGAAAATTGTTCCTAAGCACTTTGAAGTTAATGATCAGGTATTACTCTTCCATTCTCGTTTGCGGCTTTTCCCTGGAAAATTACGTTCTCGATGGGTCGGCCCGTTTCTGGTAACAGAAGTTCGTCCCTATGGTGCTGTGGTACTGGCACGCCTAGATGGTGGTAGATTTGTTGTGAACGGACAACGCTTGAAGCGATATCTTGCCGACGAAGTGATAGAAACACCGAGGTAACTTCGCTTGGCTGCTCCTCCGCCTGCCTAGCACTTCATCCGGTCGAGCTTACGACCTAAACCAAGCGCTGAATGGGAGGCAACCCATTGTGAACCAGCTCTACACGCAGAATATGCGCATTCTCCAGGTTCATCTGTGTTACCTTTCTGTCTTGGATTTTTCTTACACACCGGGACGGTGTGAAGTAAGTCTGGGGGAGGAATGTAACCATTCGTACTAACATTTTTATCTATGTCTTTTTGTTTTCATTTGAGTCGTTTTATTGAGTCAAAATAGTTGGAACTTGGAACTTCTTTTGTGAATCGTGTGTTCGTACTAACATTGTAGTGACCCGTACATGGAGGTAACATGACCAAGGGGTCCTAGTGATAAAAAGAACTCAGAAAGAGTAAAGGAAAAACTCTAAGTTAGTATGGGGAGTTCACGAAGGTGTAAAGGAGTTACGGGATTAGAAGAAAATCATCGGAAGTACTTACCATCATCGGGTAACGACTGGCGGATCGATTGCATGTACCGGCCATGGTCATCGGGCCAACCGTCAAGGTGCATAGGCTAATTATGCATGTCAGAGATAAAAGAGAGTTTAGAAGGACATAAAGAAGATTTATGGAAGTAAAGGAAGTCATTGTGGTCGAGAAAGTACTACCGGGTCGTTGCATGTACTATCGTCGGACGAACGGACCATCAGCCAAACGACCGTTCGAAATGAGATCTCTCGGGTATTTATGGGGATTGAGTGGCTTGGAGCCGAAGTATAGAGACTTGGAGCCAACTCCATCGAACTGGACATTTGTCTTGTCGTGGAAGAAAGATTGGCCACGTTTTGGCAACGGTGCACCCGACGGTGACACCTGTCGGACACGTGTTGCCGTGGCGGACACATGGCGTCACATTCCGTTGAGACGACGACAACACAACCGGCCATGCAAAGTCCACTTCCTCCTATAAATAGTCGACCTTAGCTTCATTTGTGGAACTTTTGGGGAGACTAAGGTAAAAGGAGGAGGTGAAGGGCAATCGGATCGGTGGTCGTGGGACGGACGGTCGACGGACGGTAGCGATGAGAAGGACAATCCGAGAGAGAACGTTAGTACTAAAAGAATCTGCAGAGTATTTGTGAGTTGGTTCAACCCTTAGTTAGATAAGCTAAGTGTGAGAGGCTTCGATGTTAAAGGAAGGATCCGACCAAGCTTCGAGGAGAAGGTCATCGAGGTGTTTCCGGTGGGGAGAGCAAGGGCGGATTCGAGTTCAACCCGTTTAATCACTGTGAGTACCGAAACGTGTGAAGTAGCACACGTTAGGATTCTTGTTGATTTGGTTGCTGTGAGGTTGAGCTTGTTGGTACAGGTTGCCGAGCTTGGTAGGCCGGAACTTGGTAATTCCACTTGTATGATATGATTGTTTGGTTGCAGAAGTTGCTTGTTTGTTGTGTACTATGCGTATAATGTGTAATGCTTATCAATGACTGTTGTGACTCACCTCATAGAGGAGGTTGAGTTGAGTTTTGTGGTGAACCACCTCGGGGAGGAGGTTGGGTTGTGTTTCGTTGTTGTTGTGTGTTGTAGTCATTGATAGTATTGCATGTGCATAGTAGAGAGGAGATGGGTTGGTACAAGTTTTGATGTGGAGATCCGACTTGGTAAGTCCAACGAATGATGGGTCATGATGACTGGAAGGGAAGTTACACCCGGAAGTCGATTGACGGGTCATGATGACTGGAAGGGAAGTTACACCCGGAAGTCCATGACTGTGTGATTGTATGTTTATGGTTATATGTTTGGTGTCATAGAATGAGTATGGCGTCAAGCATATAGAGAGATGTGGATTTGGTACGGCTCTGTGACGTGAGGTCCAGACTCGGTAATTCCAAATGGTGGTTTGTCTGTCTCCCGATTTCATACAGTGCCGAGCGCATTGGCGGGTTAGCCTGCGTTTCGAAGGGCATAGAGGGCTAGCTACCTTTCTATGTCGTGGTACTCGACGGGGTACTGGCGGGCCATTGCTGCAACCTTTGTGGTTGGGCATGGACAGGTCATGGGTTTAGGACGGAAGTTACACCGGCAATCCATGATCAGTTTTTGGGGGAGACAGCATACCAGGGGCCCGTAGGATGCATTGAGTCGCACGTTTACTTTCATTGCATTGCATTGCTCTGATTGTTTGTTGTGTGCGATTCATTGATTGTTGGGTGTTTGTTGTGCGTTTGGGCGGGTTAAGATAACCAATGTTGTTGCAGGGTAGACCGGACTCACTAAGTAATCTTTGATTACTTATGGTGCTACTTTTTGTTGCAGGAAACCTTAGTGGGAACCGTAGAGGGCGCTCAGGATGTTAGGACAACCGGTGTAGAGTTATTGCTTTTGTAAAACAATTGTAAGTTTGTTGGTGACTCGATTTGAGCACGTAGGCTCAAGGGCCCGAACTCTGATGTTGTTTTGGATACATTTTGTAAGGAAAGTTATATGATATGAAGCGAGTATTTCATATAAGTGTGTGTTTCACATGATATTAGTCTTGTCCGGACTAACGCAACTCGTGACCGCGGCGAGGGTTGAAAAGCCTAAACCGTTTTCATGAGGGATGGTTCGCGAGGATGATTCGACTAGGGATCTAGATTTGTTCTAGAACCTCTGTTGGAATATCTAAACGAACTATCAAGTAATGTCTCCGGATCGTTCGTGGCTTGTCCGGTCATAGAGCGGTTTGGGGGCGTTACAAGTAGTGGTATCAGAGCATGGTTATGATGCTCACGGGACACACGTTTTCCAAATTGTTTTATCGAGTCAAAAAGAGTCGCAAAAGCAATTAGGTAAACCGGTACGTCCTGAGCTATTGGGGTTATGGGTTAGGTATTACCCGTGTTGTTTGTTGCAGCTTGGGGTGTTGAATTTGGATGGTGGAAAGATGGTCGTGGGGAACCGCTTCCAAGAAACCAAGAGGAAGTGTGTATGATCGGCCAGTCCATCGTTAAGCAAGTAAGCGGATTTTTGTTAACCGTAGTAATAGGAATCCACCTTAGCCTTCATGACCTTAAGGTTCCATGTGTGGTACGTATGGGTTCTATCTAATCACTCATTGTGTGATTGTGTGATTGCTTGCTTGCATATTTATTTGAGTTGTTGGGGAACAAAAAAAAAAAAAAAAAAAAAAAAAAAAAAATTGGTTGTCTTAGCACCAATGTTTTGTGTTCCTGAGTTGTGTGGAGAACAATAGGTTAGTATGCAATGCGGTGAAGCTTGCATACGGAGCCATTGTTGTTGCGGTTGTTGTCACTAACGTTGTGGTGCAGGTCGATGAAGCCTAGCAATCCCCGAAACACCTCGCATCAGGTCTTGTGAAGAGAAGATATGTAAAGTTGAGTAGTGGCGATTAAAGGGAAGGAAACCCTAGTCGCGAAGTGAAGTGGTGAAGAGTTAAGGAGAAGGAAATCCTTAAACTCTAAAAGTGATTACTCAAGAGATCATGAAAGTTTTGTTATACCTAAGGAAGAAGATATAAACGAGGAAGAGTTTGATAGAATCATGGAAATCATGATCAACGGATGGAGAAGCTAAGTTTTCCAAAAAGGAGTTAAGGTGGAATAAGATCTATCTCTAACCAAAGGACACGGTTACGGGATTGGTAGTGATGGCAAAGTGTTGCGCAGTGAAGCGTGATGGGTTTAGTGAAATCCTAAGCTGCAAGTCGTGGCCAATACAACGGATTCTTGAATTCGAGGACGAATTCTTTTTAAGGGGGGTAGAATGTAGTGACCCGTACATGGAGGTAACATGACCAAGGGGTCCTAGTGACAAAAAGAACTCAGAAAGAGTAAAGGAAAAACTCTAAGTTAGTATGGGGAGTTCACGAAGGTGTAAAGGAGTTACGGGATTAGAAGAAAATCATCGGAAGTACTTACCATCCTCGGGTAACGACTGGCGGATCGATTGCATGTACCGGCCATGGTCATCGGGCCAACCGTCAAGGTGCATAGGCTAATTATGCATGTCAGAGATAAAAGAGAGTTTAGAAGGACATAAAGAAGATTTATGGAAGTAAAGGAAGTCATTGTGGTCGAGAAAGTACTACCGGGTCGTTGCATGTACTATCGTCGGACGAACGGACCATCAGCCAAACGACCGTTCGAAATGAGATCTCTCGGGTATTTATGGGGCATGAGTGGCTTGGAGCCGAAGTATAGAGACTTGGAGCCAACTCCATCGAACTTGACATTTGTCTTGTCGTGGAAGAAAGATTGGCCACGTTTTGGCAACGGCGCACCCGACGGTGACACCTGTCGGACACGTGTCGCCGTGGCGGACACATGGCGTCACATTCCGTTGAGACGACGACAACACAACCGGCCATGCAAAGTCCACTTCCTCCTATAAATAGTCGACCTTAGCTTCATTTGTGGAACTTTTGGGGAGACTAAGGTAAAAGGAGGAGGTGAAGGGCAATCGGATCGGTGGTCGTGGGACGGACGGTCGACGGACGGTAGCGATGAGAAGGACAATCCGAGAGAGAACGTTAGTACTAAAAGAATCTGCAGAGTATTTGTGAGTTGGTTCAACCCTTAGTTAGATAAGCTAAGTGTGAGAGGCTTCGGTGTTAAAGGAAGGATTCGACCAAGCTTCGAGGAGAAGGTCATCGAGGTGTTTCCGGTGGGGAGAGCAAGGGCGGATTCGAGTTCAACCCGTTTAATCACTGTGAGTACCGAAACGTGTGAAGTAGCACACATTAGGATTCTTGTTGATTTGGTTGCTGTGAGGTTGAGCTTGTTGGTACAGGTTGCCGAGCTTGGTAGGCCAGAACTTGGTAATTCCACTTGTATGATATGATTGTTTGGTTGCAGAAGTTGCTTGTTTGTTGTGTACTATGCGTATAATGTGTAATGCTTATCAATGACTATTGTGACTCACCTCATAGAGGAGGTTGAGTTGAGTTTTGTGGTGAACCACCTCGGGGAGGAGGTTGGGTTGTGTTTCGTTGTTGTTGTGTGTTGTAGTCATTGATAGTATTGCATGTGCATAGTAGAGAGGAGATGGGTTGGTACAAGTTGTGATGTGGAGATCCAACTTGGTAAGTCCAACGAATGATGGGTCATGATGACTGGAAGGGAAGTTACACCCGGAAGTCGATTGACGGGTCATGATGACTGGAAGGGAAGTTACACTCGGAAGTCCATGACTGTGTGATTGTATGTTTGTGGTTATATGTTTGGTTTCATAGAATGAGTATGGTGTCAAGCATATAGAGAGATGTGGATTTGGTACGGCTCTGTGACGTGAGGTCCAGACTCGGTAATTCCAAATGGTGGTTTGTCTGTCTCCCGGTTTCATACAGTGCCGAGCGCATTGGCGGGTTAGCCTGCGTTTCGAAGGGCATAGAGGGCTAGCTACCTTTCTATGTCGTGGTACTCGACGGGGTACTGGCGGGCCATTGCTGCAACCTTTGTGGTTGGGCATGGACAGGTCATGGGTTTAGGACGGAAGTTACACCGGCAATCCATGATCAGTTTTTGGGGGAGACAGCATACCAGGGGCCCGTAGGATGCATTGAGTCGCACGTTTACTTTCATTGCATTGCATTGCTCTGATTGTTTGTTGTGTGCGATTCATTGATTGTTGGGTGTTTGTTGTGCGTTTGGGCGGGTTAAGATAACCAATGTTGTTGCAGGGTAGACCGGACTCACTAAGTAATCTTTGATTACTTATGGTGCTACTTTTTGTTGCAGGAAACCTTAGTGGGAACCGTAGAGGGCGCTCAGGATGTTAGGACAACCGGTGTAGAGTTATTGCTTTTGTAAAACATTTGTAAGTTTGTTGGTGACTCGATTTGAGCACGTAGGCTCAAGGGCCCGAACTCTGATGTTGTTTTGGATACATTTTGTAAGGAAAGTTATATGATATGAAGCGAGTATTTCATATAAGTGTGTGTTTCACATGATATTAGTCTTGTCCGGACTAACGCAACTCGTGACCGCGGCGAGGGTTGAAAAGCCTAAACCGTTTTCATGAGGGATGGTTCGCGAGGATGATTCGACTAGGGATCTAGATTTGTTCTAGAACCTCTGTTGGAATATCTAAACAAACTATCAAGTAATGTCTCCGGATCGTTCGTGGCTTGTCCGGTCATAGAGCGGTTTGGGGGCGTTACAAACATCTTCTGCTATTCCGTCATGATTATTCTTTTAAAGAGCCGAAGATTGGAACGCCATAGCCGAACAACTCACCAGAAGTCCCTATCTCTTGGAAATCCGATTGACTTGGCGTTGACTCCACCCATGACAAGACGCTAATTTGGACTTAATCTTCTCAACTTGGGGCTTGGTATACATCGAACGCGACCTCTGACTCAATGCTTCCCAAGACGCGCCAGAAAAGAAAAGAAGTATGGATTCCCCTCTCTTCTCCTCAAATAGAAAAAGAAGAAAAAGAGAAAAAGAAAAGGGATGTGGTAAACAAAGAAGTGGGCCGAGGGATGTGTGGTTACCCCCTTGCATACTTCGGACTCATGAAAACCAACCCCGGGCTAAAAAGAAAAGGAGATCGATAAAAAAAAAAAAAAAAATGATACCCTAGAAAAGTAGGGAGAAATCGATCTCAAAAGAGTAAAAGAGAAGAGGAGGAAAGGAACCATAAGAAGAGTGTCTTGGGAGCTAGAGGAAGGTAAGCGTCTACGCGATCTTTGATCGATACTCCCTCGTTGAGACCGCATGCTTGTAAAGAATGAATTTAGGGAGTCAACAATGGAGATTTTGGAGCTTCCTTGAGATCTCGGGACACCAGTACGGAGAGTTGCTAAGCCAATGGTTAATACATGTTGTAAGCTCAACTTTGAGTGATGGATTTGCAAAAGAAGTACGGAGATTCTCGAGAAGTTGTAAGTTCCCGTTTTCAAACCTTTCTCTTTAAAATTTGTCTTTTTGATTGTTCTTACTTCAGGACAAGCAAAGATTCAAGTCTGGGGGAATTGATGAGTTCCATTTTTACCGTTTTCTATCTAGGATTTAGGTTTGTTTATTGAATCAACTAACTTATATTAGATAGATATTAGGATTATATGCTTCACTTAGTGTATTACAGGTCTGAGAAGCAAACATTGGAAAAGAAGGAGTTTTGGATCATTTTGGATGCAAATATACATTTAAAGATGCAGAGTCCAGCAGACCCGTCAGAAGTATGGCCTCAGACGAAAACCTTTCCACCGTTAGATCATTCTGCGATTTTGACACAAGATAGCTAAGGGAATTAGCTTTCATCTCCAAGTGGTTTGAAGGAAATCCAACGGTGCAATCAAGAGTTATGGTCGATTTACTAAAGACATGTCAACCTGCTGACGAAGCCGACACTGACGAGACTGAGGATCGACCGGTCCAATGTTGGGATCGATCGATCCCATGAAGAACTGCGGCCCAAGCCCATGAAGATAAGGACCGATCGATCCAGCCCATAGATCGACCGGTCCACCGCCTCTTTTGCCTCTTCTCCAAGATTTTTCATTTCTTTTCTTTCCTTTTGTTGCTCTCTCCTTTTCCTATATAAAGGAGGCACGACCCCTTGTATTAGACACACCGAAAATCATAATTCACTTTATTACTTTTCTTTAGTTTGTGTGCAAGAGACCTAAAAGCTCTCTAGCTCCTTTTTAGTTTTATTTTAGGAAATAAAGATGTTTTCATTTATTGAATGCTTTGTTTCCTTTTCCATGTCTGAGTAGTTTCCTTATTAGGTTTAGGGTTTCGGAAGGGATGTGATTAATTCGTTAGGTTGTTAGTTTGGGAATTTAGGTCTATAGTTCTTCATCTATTGTTGTTCTTAATGCTAGAATTAGAGTGATCACCTATTTCTAAGATCTTAGGCGGTACGAAAATAATCGCTGGAATCAACATTAGGCGAGCAAGGTTTCATGACTTGAGGCGAAAGTCCTGACCATGACATCTTGTGAACTTATCAATCTTATTCTTAATGCTAGTATTACTCTAGGGATCGCGCGAGAGCGGGTTGTCTAATATAGTATTACTAAGTAGGTATTTGCGCGAGAGCGAGATGTCTTATTAATTGTGAATTGAGTTCATGAACTATTCTTTAATATTCCTTAAATTCGATTTACTTGTTTCACATCCTGGAAGAATACCCTAGACCTAATGCTTGTCTCATTATTGAATTTCCTGTTTGAATCAATCATTGCTTAAAACAAATCTCTTAATTTGCTCCTAGCTGTATTTAGTCTAATTGTCTTATAGTGCAACTTTGGTCTCTGTGGATTCGACCCTTTAATACTACAACTGATTGCCGTATTTGATCCGGTAGTTGTTTTATTCTAGGTTATTATTTGACCAAAGATCATCTCAACAAGGGAGTATCGATCAAAGATCGCGTAGATGCTTACCTTCCTCTAGCTCCCAAGAGATTCTTCTTATGGTTCCTTTCCTTTTCTTCACTTTTACTTTATTGAGGTCAATTTCTCCCTTCTTTAGGGTATCATTCTATTTTTTATCGATATCTTTTCTCTTTAGCCTAGGGTTGGTTTTCATGAGTCTAAAGTATGCAAGGGGGTAACCATGCATCCCTCAGCTCACTTCTTTGTTTACCACATCCCTTTTCTTTTCTTTTTCTCTTTTTCTTTTTCTTATTCTGGGGAAGAGAGAGGGAAACCATACTTTTTTCAAAGTTATGCGTGTCTCTGAAATCTTGAGTCAGAGGTCGCGTTCGATGTATACCAAGCCCCAAGTTGAGAAGATTAAGTCCAAATTACCGTCTTGTCATGGATGGAGTCAACGCCGGGGTCAATCGGATTTCCAAGAGATAGGGACTTCTGGTGAGTTGTTCGGCTAATGATATTCCAATCTTCAGCTCTTCTAAAGGATAGTCATGACGGATAGCAGAAGATGTTAGTACGAACACACGATTCACAAAAGAAATTCCAAGTTCTAAACCATTTTGACTCAGTAAAACAACTCAAATAAAAATGTTAGTGCAAATGGTCACATTCCTCCCCCAGACTTACTTCACACCGCCCCGGTGTGTAAGAAAAACCAAAGAAAGAAATGCAAAGGATAAAAGTCAAAAACTGACAGCAGGTGAGGAGACCGATCGATCCCAAAGGTGGACTGATCGGTCCTGCTGAGCAGTTCACAAATCCAAAGAGAAAAACTCATAAGTTCAAATACAAACTAAAATAGATAGCATAGAGGATAGAACCAGTGAATCAAGAGGATGGTGGAGTGCGTGAATCGCCGGTGTCTCTCCTGGTGCGTATGCGGAAGTCCTGCTGCACGTTAGTGTCCGAGATCGTGTGGCTGTCCATCGAGAGCCAGGTATGAGATCAAAGAGATGGGTTTGGAGAGTGGGACTCAGAAGCAGCAGCCTCGTCTTTAGGGACATAGGTGTCAAAGTGAGCAGCGCCAGAAGAGTCAACCTCATGCTCCGAGACCGATGGTGGTGGAGGTGTAGGCTCGCGTGGAGGTGGAGGTGGTGGTGGTGGTGCTGCAACATAATAGAGCCAAGTCGCCATTCAAGTCAGCAAGGAGTTCTTCTTCTTGGTCGTATCGTAGACCCAACGCTCGAGCTCCGTATGCGGCTCCTATGGTGGCTCCGTGGCGACATACTCGCTCATATCAAAGTGAAATGGAGGCAACTGAGAAATGGAGAGCTGAGAAGGGCCAGCCTCGTCAATGTGTCTAGTGAGTGCTGCTCTCTAGACGCCGCTAGTCTTCAGCGGGATGGGTCTCTCGCAAAGCGCCTCAGTAGGGGTGATGCGTCACACGGTCACGGGTTGGGCCCAGGACGATGGTACGGACGGTGAATGGTACGGTCAAGACCTATGGGTCATGGTGGGTTGCGTAGCGACGGATGGATGGAGGTTGACGATGAGAAGCTCGACTCGTCAAGGTCCGAAGAGGGGTGTGAAGCGGTGAGAAACAACCGGTAAGAAGCTTGACCTGGCGGTGACTCAAAAGGGTGATGCGTGATGGTGGGATGAGGTAGCGACACACAAGTGATGACTCTCCTTGTGATACGACTAGATTTAGAAGATTTGAACCCGGTTCAAATGTTCTAAGGGTTTCTTTTGCGTTGTAAACGAAAAGAGAGAAAAGAGAAATCTTTTAGTATCAAAGTAGCGTAACTTTACAAAATGGTCTAAGAAGCCTTTATATAGGCGCTTACAAGGGGAAACACTAAAACCCTAAGGACGCTTGGTCAAAGACGCGGGTCAACAAATGGTATACGCGTCCTATTACAAACCACACACTAAGAAGAGCCCAACGGCTTTATTTTGAAAGGAGGAGAAGATGGCCACGTCGTTCGGAGACGCATGGCCATGCACTAAGTTACGTTGGCCTCATTAAAACCTCACTTGGTAAACCACGTGGGATAAACCCAAGTTGAGGAAAAAGAGTACCAAGTACCATAGCGACTTAGGGTCTTCACCTAGTGATGGTGAAGACGGACCGGACAACCTCGGGTCTGGCTAGGTCATGTCTGGTCGACTCTTATGACCGTGGGTCGTATGATTCCAAGAATCGATCCGCGAACTTGTTGAACTTGTCTATGAGGTTGCGGACAGCAGTCTTAGACCTTGTAGTAGCTCCTGGTGCAACTTGAGGTGCCTTGACCGCTTCTTGCGTCCCGCGGGTCATCCTGGGTCATTCCTTGTCCCAGCTCTCGTACCGGCCATCATCCCGGCTCTCGTCCCAACTGTCGTCCGTGTGCGGTCTGGTTGGTCGGGTCCCATCATCCCTTCCCCCTTGGAGAGGTTCTGACCTCAGAACTTCTTCTTCATTACCTACATCAAACGGAACCAAATCAGTCACATTGAAAGAAGTAGAAGTGTTATACGTTCCGGGAAGTTTGAGGCGGTAGGCATTGTCGTTGATCCGGTCGATGACTTGGAAAGGTCCGTCTCCTCTTGGGCTAAGCTTATCCTTCCTACGTTGTGGGAACCTCTCAGGTCTTAAGTGTAACCAAACCCAATCTCCCGGCTTGAAGATCATTTCCTTGCGGTGTCGGTTGGCTTGGTAGGCATATTACTCGGTCCTCTTCTCTAGACTTTCTCAAACTTCGGCGTAGAGCTTCTTCACTAATTCGGCCTTGGCTAGTCCATCTTGACACTCAACTTCATTAGGCGGTAGAGGTAGCAAATGCATGGGCGTAAAAGGCTTAAAACCGTAGGCGACTTCAATAGGGGATTTCTTGGTTGCGGAGTGCACCGATTGGTTGTATGCAAACTCCATAAGGGGAAGTAACTCAAGCCAAGTGCCCGGGTTACTTGCAACCGTAGTCCGAATCAAAGCTCCCAAGGTCCAGTTGACTACTTCCGTTTGGCCATCCGTTTGTGGGTGACATGCGGTGGAATATATTAGCTTTGTCCCCATCTTTCTTCATAGGGTCCTCAAAAAGTGTCCTAAGAACCATGGGTCTCGATCCGACACAATGCTACGGGGTAACCCATGAAGTCTCACAACTTCCCGAAAGAATGGCTAAGGCAGTGGCGTCCGTGAACTTGTTGCATGGTATGAAGTGTGCCATCTTGGAAAACCTATCAACAACAACAAAGATGGAGTCCTTCCGGTAGTGACTTGGAAGCCCCAGCACAAAATCCATGGACAAATCAACCCATGGTCCATTCGGGATTGGTAATGGCTTGTATAGGCCATGTGGCCGTGGGGTGGATTTGGCGGTCCGGCAAGTGATGCAACGCCCCACAAACTTCTCAACCATCTGTTTCATCTTAGGCCAATAGAAATGCTCTTTTAAGACTTCGAAAGTCTTGGTGACCCCAAAGTGTCCGGTTAGGCCTCCTCCGTGAGCCTCTTGCATCAATAAGGTGCGAATAGAACCGGCGGGTATGCAAAGTCTTCTATCCTGAAAAAGAAACCCGTCTTGGATGAAGAACCGTGAATGAACTCCCTTGCCGTGATCCCTATAATTCTCTCCAAACTCCGGATCCTCTTTGTATGCTTCCTTCAATGCCTCAAAACTAAAACTCTTGCTTCCATGGTGGTAATCAAAGCCTGTCTTCTAGATAACGCATCGGCTACAACATTCTCTTGGCCCTTCTTGTATTTGATAACGTATGGGAAAGCCTCAATAAACTCTAGCCACTTCGCATGTCTCATGCCTCAATAAACTCTAGCCACTTCGCATGTCTTATCAAATACAAGAAGGGCAAAGAGAATGTTGGCCTCTAAGATGCTTCAATGTCTCATGGTCCATGTGGATTACAAATTCTCGCGGTAGGAGGTAGTGTTGCCAAGTCTCCATAGCTCGGACCAAAGCATATAATTCCTTGTCATAGGTCGGATAATTGAGGGTAGGACCATGTAACTTCTCACTAAAGTAGGCCACGGGTTTGCCCTCTTGAGTTAGGACGGCCCCAATCCCGATGCCGGATGCATCACACCCAACCTCAAATGTCTTCTCGAAGCTTGGTAGGACTAGGAGAGGCGCTTGTGTAAATCTTCTCTTGAGCTCTTTGAAGGAGGCTTCTTGATTAGGTCCCCATATGAACTCTTCACTTTTCTTGGTGATGGCGGTAAGAGGCGCGGCTATAGTGCTAAAATCCTTGACAAACTGGCGGTAAAAGCTTGCTAAGCCGTGAAAGCTTCGGACTTGGCTTACGGTTGTTGGTGTAGGCCACTCTTCTATTGCCCGAATCTTCTCTTGGTCCACTCTAAGTCCCTGCTCACTTACAACAAAACCTAAGAAAACTAGCTCATTAGTACCAAAGACACACTTCTTGAAGTTGGCATATAGCTTTTCTTCTCGAAGTGTGGTCAAAACCGCATCAAGGTGGACCAAGTGATCCTCTAGGCCACGGCTATAGATCAAGATATCATCAAAATAAACCACAACGAATTTATTGATAAAAGGTCTAAGGATGTGATTCATTAACCGCATAAAGGTGGATGGAGCGTTGGAGAGGCCAAATGGCATGACTAGCCACTCGTATAAGCCTTGTTTGGTCTTGAAAGCCGTCTTCCATTCATCCCCTTCTTTCATTCGGACTTGGTGATACCCACTCTTGAGGTCAATCTTTGTAAAGATAATAGCTCCATCTAACTCGTCCAACATGTCATCAAGTCTTGGAATAGGATGTCGATACTTCACCGTGATGTTGTTGACCTCTCTACAATCCACACACATACGCCATGATCCGTCTTTCTTAGGCACTAGGAGAACCGGTACGGCACAAGGGCTAAGACTCTCTCAGACATATCCTTGCTTCATGAGGTCTCCGACTTGCTTCTCTAATTCCTTAGCTTCGGTTGGGTTAACTCTATAGGCGGGTCGGTTTAGTAGTTGAGCTCTCGGAATAAGATCGATTTGGTGCTCAATTCCTCGGATAGGTGGTAGACCATGTGGTAGTTCTTCCGGAAACACATCTTGAAAACGTTTGATGATGGCCTTAATTTCCTCCGGAATGCCCTTGCCTTCACAATCTATAGTCAAAACATCTTTAAAGACCATTAGTAATACTTGGCAAGAGGAGTCACATAGTGATATCCTAACATCACTAGAGTTAATCAAGAAATTCGACTTAGAGCTAGGTTCACTAGACATTTTCGATTTCATTTCATTATTATGGGTGAAAGTATACTCATTGGTAAGGCCACAATGCGATGTTCTCTTATCAAATTGCCACGACCGACCCAACAATAGGTGGCTAGCTTGCATAGGGACAACATCGCACAAGACTTGGTCTTGGTAGGGGCCAACACTAAAAGAAACTAACACTTGTTCCGAGACTTGAATTACAGATCTATTGTTCAACCATTTGAGCTTATAAGGTTTGGGACTGCTAGTGGTAGCCAAAGAAAGTTTCTTGACCATATAGGAACTTGCAACATTGGTGCAAGAGCCCCCATCTATGATCAAGCCACAAACATTCCCACTTACCATGCACCGGGTGTGGAAGATGTTGTCGCGTTGGTTGGAGTCATCCGTGGCTTGACTTGTGCTTAGCATACGGCGTATCATTAGGAGTTCTCCTACTTCCGGTTTGGCTATGGCTTCTTCTATCTCGGAGTCAATGTCTTGGCCTTGTGGGGTTTCGTCTTCATCTTGGGATTCATAGTCTCCGATGGTTGTAATGATCATGGTACGTTAGTTGGGGCAATCTCGAGCATAGTGACCTCTCCCGTGGCACTTGAAGCATTCGATGTCTCGGGTCCTTGTGTCCGTTGGTGGAGGTCGTCGATCGGTTCGGGTGTCGTTGGTGGTCTCTCGAGGCTTGAATCGGGAGTCTACGCGGGCAGTCGTTGGTTCGATGGTTCCTTGGGCAGTCTTATCGGGTCCGCGGTTGATCCCACGACTTGGTGAAGCATTTGGTGACCAACTAGGAAGGCCTTGGCCTCGGGTCCGGATGACACTAGAAGTCTTCTTCTTGATTTGTTGTTCTACTTGAACGGCCAAATGTAACATCTCCTCAAACCCATGGTAGGTTTGGCGCTCTACTTTCCTTGTGATCCGATCATTCAAACCGTCTAGGAATTGGGCTATCAAAGCTTCTTCGGTCTCTTCTAGTTGTAGGCGGTTCCTTAAGTGCTCAAAGTCTTCATAATATTCCTCCACGCTCTTTGTTCCTTGAGTTAGTCTCCTAAACTGTCGTTGTAGGTCACGGCTAAAGTATTACGGGATGTATCGGCGTCTCATGATGGCCTTCATGGTTTCCCAAGTGGACATGGGTCTCTCGTGGTTACGTTGTCGGTCGTCGACTTCATGGTCCCACCAAGTAAGGGCATGGTCTGTGAGTTGAGCGGCGGCTATGGTGACCTTTCGTAGCTCCAGATAGTGGTAACAAGAAAAGACCTTGTTCATTCGGCCTTTCCATTGTAGGTAAGCCTCTGGGTCAAACTTTCTCGCAAAGGTTGGAACGGTAAGTTTGCAAAACGGCCCGGTGAGATTTGGACCCATTGGTCGTTCGTTGTCCCGATGGTTGTTTCTTCGTCTTGGGTAGTTGGGATCTTCTTCATCCGAGGTGTGGCCCTCAACTTGACCTTGGTGTTATCTTGGTCATCGACTGGTGGGAGTCTTTGGTCTCGGACTGGTCGTGCGCGTGGTACGGGTGGTGGTATAGCTTGTTCCAAGCGATTAAGCCGATTATCTATCCGTCCCATTTGAGCTTGGATTTGGGTCAGAATGACTCCAAGGTCGGGTGGAGGAGTCGGTGCTATAGGTGGGTCTTATTCGGCCATGGTACGGATTCCGGTGTATCGGAAAAGGTCAGACGGCGGCGGGTGGTCAGAGATGGGCAAGCGGCGGTGGTAGGTGGTCGGAGAGTTGGTCGGAGTGAGTGGCCGACGGTGGTAGACTGGTGGCGGGCGATGGTCGATGATCGGTGGTCGATGGTCACGCGGGTCGTTGGTCACGTGTTGGTCGCGGTCACGGTCTGTCCGTACGCGGTCCACCTGTCCCAAAACAAACACACGTGCGTCAAAGGTTGCGAGGTGATGATAAGAGAGAATCTAATTCAAAAATAGCCAGCTAATGATTGGAAAAAGCAAACGGTCAAAAGAGAAAAGCAACCTATGACTAAACAAAGGAAAACGACAAGATCGTACGGAACCGCGTGAGCCTAGGGTCTACACGTGGTTTCAAGACCACCACTAGACACGCAAACACTAAAAGAGAAAAAACAACGAAGGATCTAGCAACCTAAAAAGATGAAGGACTCGAAGAACACTCAAGAACAACGAAGAACACTAAGACTCAAAACCGGCTAAAAGCAAAAATAACTTCAAGCGAGTGGTTTTCAAGGCCACTAAAACAAAACCCGAAGCAAGACTTAAGCTTTTAACATGAAACCAACTAACCAAAGAAAAAGATTCAAACTTTAGTTAAGAACAAAGCAAAACGAAACGGAAACAACAAGGCGAAGCAAAAGGAAAACTTTTTTTTTTTTTTTTGAAAAGAAACGAAAACAAACAACACAAAACGAAAACTAAAAGGATAGACACAACCTCGTGGAACGTTCGACTCTGATTCCAAAAACTGATGCGTCACACGGTCACAGGTTGGGCCCGGGACGATGGTACGGACGGTGAATGGTACGGTCAGGACCTACGGGTCACGGTGGGTTGCGTAGCGACGGATGGATGGAGGTTGACGATGAGAAGCTCGACTCGTCAAGGTCCGAAGAGGGGTGTGAAGGGGTGATAAACAACCGGTAAGAAGCTCGACCCGGCGGTGACTCAAAAGGGTGATGCGTGATGGTGGGATGAGGTAGCGACACATAAGTGATGACTCACCTTGTAATACGGCTAGACTTAGAAGATTTGAACCCGGTTCAAATGTTCTAAGGGTTTCTTTTGCGTTGTAAACGAAAAGAGAGAAAAGAGAAATGTTTTATTATCAAAGTAGCGTAACTTTACAAAATGGTCTAAGAAGCCTTTATATAGGCGCTTACAAGGGGAAACACTAAAACCCTAAGGACGCTTGGGCAAAGACGCGGGTCAACAAATGGTATACGCGTCCTATTACAAACCACACACTAAGAAGAGCCCAACGGCTTTATTTTGAAAATAGGAGAAGATGGCCACGTCGTTCGGAGACGCATGGCCATGCACTAAGTTACGTTGGCCTCATTAAAACCTCACTTGGTAAACCACGTGGGATAAACCCAAGTTGAGGAAAAAGAGTACCAAGTACCATAGCGACTTAGGGTCTTCACCTATTGATGGTGAAGACGGACCGGACAACCTCGGGTCCGGCTAGGTCATGTCCGGTCGAGTCATATGACCGTGGGTCGTATGATTCCAAGAATCGATTCGCGAACTTGTTGAACCTTGTAGTAACTCGTGGTGCAACTTGAGGCGCCTTGACCGCTTCTTGCGTCCGCGGGTCATCCCGGGTCGTTCCTCGTCCCGGCTCTCGTACCGGCCATCGTCCCGGCTCTCGTCCTAACTATCGTCCGTGTGCGGTCCGGTGGGTCAGGTCCCATCAAGGGGGATCAATGCCAATGTTCTCGTGGGTCGCGAAAGACGTCAAATAAGTACGAGGGAGGCGGATGTACCAGTAGAGGCCATCATGGCCCTGGTAGTGACAGACTAGCGTATAGCAGATGAGGATCTTGCTCGCGTACAAGTGCTCCCGATCAATGAATCGCGCCTTATGCTCCGGTGGGGGATGCGCGAGGTTGAAGCGGCAATAGGTGATAATGGGAGTCACTTGGCTACCGATCGGATCACCTTCTTCGAGGATCGAAGTGCATTGTTGCGCACCTGGATGAACTCCTGGACAAGCACCGTGGCAAAGTTGACGCGATGCGTCTTGTTGTAGTTGGCCGCGGCGGGATCAGTGATGAAGGGATGAAGCCCGTAGAAGCACATGGAGAGCTCCAGAAGCTTCAGGGTCCCAGTCTTGGCTCGAGGATAGATGGTGTTGCTGATGAAGCGTACTGCGAGAAGAATCATCGGGTTACGGATCAATGCCTGCTTAGCATCCCGCAAAATGTACACGCCGGTCCCAAAGGTCTCCCAGAAAGCAGAGGTGTCTGTGATGCCATCGGTGGCATCAAGCTTGTCTGTTGGGAAATGGACCTGGAGCGTGGTGAGAAACTCAGCCGCGGTGTTGGAGAAGAGATCCCAACGCTTCTCAAGGAAGGTTTCGAAGCCGGCATTGCGCAGAAACTTCAAGACATCGTCAAGAATGGCCATGTCACGTAAAACATCAGTTTGCAGAAACCGAGTGGGCTCAAAATTGCAAGCTCGGAGTGCGACGGTGTCATCCTAATCCTTGCGTGTCCAGTCTCGCTCTCTGGTAGCTGGTTCCTTTCTGCTGCGTTGTTTAGGAGCCATTTCCTGAAAACATAAATGGTCAAAAACAAATGAGAACAATTCACAAGACCTAAAAATCAAAATGACTTTGTAAGTCTATAGAAAGCAAATGATACTAGACAAGCAGTGCAACGCAAGCAACAAATTCCAATTAAACACAAATTCAAAATTCTTGTTCATAGAAAATCAAACGAATGCGCAAAAGCGAAAACAAAGAATCCAAATTGTGTAATGACAATAAACACATGCAACCAGCAATTAACACTCGACTTAGTAGCTCCCAGACCGGTTTAAACCGAGTTAAATCAAGTGGTAACCGATCTAAACCGGTTACCCTAAAAAAATTTCGTGTACCTGGGTCGGGACTGATCGAGCCCTGGTATAGACCGGTCGGTTCTGAGGCTTTTGTTCCTCGATGCAGATTCAGGTCGGACCGATCGGTCATGTCAGCTGGACCGATCGGTCCTGAGTGTCTGGAACACAAAATTTTCGCATCTTCTGCGTTTGGAACCTATTCCTGAAACACTCATGCACTCATAACGATTCAGTGATGAAAAATCCTCAAAATAAAAATAAAAAGAAAGCAAGGAAAAAGTAAAAAGAAAGGGAAGTATGTACAAACTCAATGGGTTGCCTCCCATAAGCGCTTGTTTAAGGTCTATAACTTGAGCTCCCATCACAACCTATTAATCTTGAGAAATAAAAGGTTGAGCCAATGGACCTTTGGTCCTTCTCCTGTTAGTACAAAGAACAATGTATGCCAAGTAACACACAATTGTCCATGATACAGAGATAAAAATCGCATCAACAAAGCTCTCTACAAAAGTAGCATATACATCGAAGTATTCCTTGATGGTTAGATGCTCATGAGGATCAAATGCATGTGATGGAAAAATAAAGTCAATTTCAAGTTGAAACGAAGGTTTAACGAAATACTCAACTCTATCTCCATTAATCTCATAGAACACAATATCTTCATTCATCTCATTGACCTTAGGGTTTTCAACTTCATGCAAAATCTTATCAATATCAAGCACACACCCTAGGTAGGATTCTTCAAGAAGAGTTCTAGACACTTCAGGGATGGAAAACCTAAAATCAAGATCATGAACATTCAAAGCACAATGATACTCAATATTTGAATATATCTCATGGTAATCCCTAGCAAGTTTTTCTACCCTTAAAATATCTAGGCGTTGAGACACACTAACCAAATCATAACATTCATCAATGAGTGTGGGAGTTTGCAATCTAGTAGGCACAACTTCAATGCAAGGCATTTGAATATCCTCAAAATCATAAATTTCAAGGGTTGAAACGCGTGTACTATCTAGTTGGCTTGGTGGAACCCATTCTATTACCTTTTCAGAAGCATGTGATAACATCGTATTTTCGCCCATTTTAGCTATGGTTTTCAAATGGTTTTATAAAGGTTTTTATGCATTCATAATATAAATAAGCCAATAATCAAGTATTATCAAGAACAAAGAGTTTTTATAGGATTTAGGGAAAAAGGACCAAAAGGGGATAAAATGGACTTGGAGGACAGTTTCGGACCATCAGAAGTTTGGCATTCGTTGGAGACCTTTCCATGCACAAAATTGGGAGATTTTGGCGTCATTGGAAAGCTAGGAGAGTCAAGATTCATCTCCAAGTGGAACCATCCAAATCCGAGTTACCATTCAGAAGTTATGACCGTTTAAAGACCGACCTGTCCAGCTGCGCGGCCACGCGATGACCATGCGGCCAAGTACCTATCCAACGCACACTAGGAGCCCGACCATGCGGCCAAGACACACATTTTAGTCACATTTAGAGGCCTGAGGATGCAACATAAGAAGCCCAATTCGTTTGGCCTAAAACTCCGACTTTTGACCGACAAAAACCCTAACCCTAATTCGCCGATGCCGTGAAGCCTATAAATAGAAGCCTTAGCCTTAGGGTTTCGGCATGCTCTCATAATATCACGACAGTAGCCCTAGAGAAGAATATCTGAAGCCTTGAGGAGCCTCCTTGGATGTCTCTTCAAGCATCGGTTCCAAATCTCTTTGTCTTTACGTTTCTTTGCTTCTACTAGTTATTACTTTGTTGTTTAGGAGAAGATCTTCCATCTCTCTACTCGTTATTGAGAGGGAACTTCTGAACCTTCTTTTGATTTCTCTTAATCTTATCGGATGTTTCATGCTTTTGATTTCTTTTTTAATCGTTTTGATGTGACACCTCGCCATGAGCGAGTAGTTTCTTTGTTGGGTTTGATGGGGTGATTCAAAGGGGTTCTCATGGGGTCATCGATTACTTAGGTTATTAGATCAGTAGGGTTTATCACATGATTCTATCTCCTAGCTTAAATTTACTGCGTATTGAAGCGGATAGGCCGTCCGTGGATAAGCGACTATCTTAGATAAAGCCTATTTGACAAAAACCTTTAGGAGTTATTAGATCTAGCTAAGAAGACTGACCGAGCTTGACCTCTGTATGTACTAAGGTACAGGGGACTTGTGTAGACGTCTTGGACATATCGAACTTATTCATAACGCAAACTCCATGCCTTTAAAAGAGAGTGACTAGGACACGGTCGAGTCTATGGATGTTTAGGAACCAGTAAGCGAACGTAGGATGGCTTAATTTAGTGTTCGAGTTAGTGAATTATAAACCAAGATTTAGATTAATTTCCTAGCAACCCCTGACTTCGTGAAACCCTAGAGATGTCCCCTAAGATTCCAACGCCTTTAGTCTTGATAGTAAACCCTTTAGTCATTACGGATTTCTTTCTTAGCATTAGTAGCAGACATAGTTTAGTTATAGCATCCCTAGTAGCTTTCTTTAGTAGTCGTAGTCTTTAGTAGTCTTTAGTAGTAGTTGCATTAGTTAGTAGCTTTTAGTTTTAGTTAGCTTTCATTTTAGTTTAGTTTCATTTAGTATTAGTTTAGTTCTAAGAGTGACACTTAGAAAACCATCACAAAAACGATCGGTTGTCGTGCACTCAACTCCCCGTGGATCGACCCTTAAGTACTACAAACGATCGATTGTGCACTTGCAACCTTTTGATTGTTTTTGCCTAAGGTTAAAAACCTAGATTCTATTTAGGTAAAACGTGAGAAGGTTTATTCTGACCCCATCAAGTTTTTGGCGCCGCTGCCGGGGATAGTTTGAGTTGCCCACAAGCTTTGGACTAGAGTAAAGTCTAGGACATTTTTCTGCTTATTTTCTATTTGATTTCACGTGTTTCAGGGACCCTCGGGATGAATCCCGACGAGCCACCTGGATGGTGGAACAAGCATCTCTTCGATGGCTCTAACGCGAAAGTGAAGCCGCGGCCATCACCACTTATCCATGACTGCATGCACGGACCAAATTTCTCGACTAATGGCACTTTCACTGGTCACCACGGACCAGCCAAGATGTCACCTGCTGGGCGAACTAATCGTCGATCACGACGAATTTGTGATGATGAATTTGTGGGAGCTGCGTGCCCACGAGACTTCAAGGGTAGAGCCGTGAGAGCTGCAACTCACTTCGCTCTAACAAACCCTCAGGATTCTTTCATGCTTCCAATGAGGAGGATTACGAGTCTGAGATGATGAGAATCGAATCACATGACGAATACTCTGACGATGCTATTGAGGGCACAAAACCTCAAAGTGTTTCAAAGGAATCAAAGATTGAAAGTATCCTACAAAAAATCCTTGATTCACACGAGAAGACCTATGGGGAGATAAAAGCCAAGATAGACGAGGTCTCTACACGTATTTCAAAGATGGGACAAGGGCTATATTGTGTTAAATCCGATCTTAAACATCACAGCCGGACATTACACTTCGTTGATGAAAAGTTTGATCGGAAGATTAAAGATTTGCAACAGAAGAAACTTGCTAACCCTACCCCAAGCGTGGATTGGGAAGAAGATCATGGTTCTGACGTTCTTGACGAAGAGAGAGACGAATCTGATTCGTCTTTATCTTCTCTTGAAGAGAACGTAGAAAGCAAGGTAACCTTCTGCAATGTGATGTCTCTACAAAGCCCTAAAACACCACCACGAGTCAAAGGAGAACCGGAGAAGATGTCGAAATCTCCACCGCATGACCAACCTCCTAGTCTGCGGTGTGAGTCCCTTTGACCGCACAGACGAGCCCCACGCTTGCGGCAGACCAACCCACGACCGCACGGTCGGGACGGTACCATGCGGCCCGACCCGTCTCCATCGCCGGAACCAGCCGACTTCCCACCGCATGGCCAAGCCTCCAGTGTGCGCCGAGAACCCTCATGGCCGCACACACGGGACCCCAGCATGCGGCCCGTGACCAGTTCGACTCCAAGTTTCGATTCTGAGCCTCAAAGCCCAACCGAAGGCCCACAACCAATATCTCCAGCCCAAGTGACCCCTCATCACTATGGAGACGGCGAGAATGGTCTAGAAGAATCCAGGACCTTGGTGAACAAGTCACTAACCCTAATTCAAAGGGGAGAAGGAGAAGAAACGGAAGTCCTTTATCAAAAAGGGAAACTTCTTCGAAACCCTGGAGAAAAATGTAAGTCTCTCTCTATAAGTACTTGTAGTATTCCCTCACATATCTTATAGGAAACAAAAGAGAGAGAGACAATAGAAAAGAGAGACGAGCTCATGGGAGAATCTAAAGAACTCTAGTTACTCTCATGTATGTACCATTACAACCACTTTTAACGACTCTGTTTTGCAGGGAAGCGAGAAAGAAGAAACCAGGAGAATTCCTGAAGGTTGTGAAGAATGGTCAGAGGAAGAAATGATGCTTACTATGTAGAGCAAGCTATCGAAATGAATTTTGGCGACTACTTTGGAGAATACGCCACATTTGATGATTTCTTTACCGATGAGGATGACGATAGGGAACCGCGAGATGCATACTCTTGCATGGCCACTCGAGTTCCATTAGAAGACTCCACTGATGAAGATGACGCTCAACGATTCCATAAAGAATTGGAAGCTATTGAACCAGGCAGTTTCAAGTTTAGGCAACTACCAGCACCACACCAGGGACCTTGCCGAGATGATAGGCCAGTGCAAAGAGCACAACCGAGGTATCCATTACCTCCATGTGAAAGACCGGAACCAACATCGAGACACCGACCGTATCACCTATACGCGGCTAACTCGGGAACACGTGATGACAATCGAAACGATGAAGGAAGGTACCGAGACATTATCCATCTACCACACGAAATCTTCCAGGAAAGAAGCATTTCTGTCTCACGACCCAGACAGCGTAAAGACCGCCTCAAAATTCTTATGAGCGGATATTCTGATTACCAGAAGTTGCTTGAGAAGACAATCCATGATAAAATCGACAAGATCAACGAGACTCTTGGTGTAAAAATCGATGCAGTCTAGTCTCATGTTCGACGATATGGAGGACAAGGCATTGGAAACTTCGAAGCGACTGAAAGAAGACTGCAATGGATGAAAGAAACCCTTAGCAAACAGCTTAATGACATACTTGAAGGCGCCAGGGAAAACGCCGAGGCGCGTAAGCTGATTGGGAAACTCTTCAACTGTTGCGTTTCCATCTCAAAGGCATCCCAAGATAGAGACGACGAGATGGCCACCAAAATCGAGCAACTTGAACGACAAAAAGGACACAAAATAGCTATGAGGGAAGTTATTCTTATTCGTGTCAGTGATTTGGAAGAGATCCTGTCAGATGAGCTTGTGAGATGTATGAAGAGTCATGATCTTCTTGTGGAGATTGACTCCACTCTCAAGGAGAAGTATCGCGAGATTGATAAGAGACTTGACCATTTCTCACGTCATGTTGCTGGACAAGTGATGAGTCCCAAATTTACCGTTTTCTATATAGGATTTAGGTTTGTATTTTGAGTCAACTAACTTATATTAGATAGAATATAGGACTATATGCTTTACTTAGTGTATTTCAGGTCTAAAGAGCATTTATTGGAAAAGGAAGAGTTTTGGATCAGTTTGGATGCAAATATACATTGAAAGATGCAGAGTCCAGAAGACCCGTCAGAAGTATGGCCTCAGACGAAGACCTTTCCACCGTTGGAGCTTGCTAAGATTTTGACACAATATAGCTACGAGAGTTAGCTTTCATCTCCAAGTGGTTTGAAGGAAATCCAACGGTGCAATCAAATGTTCTGGCCGATTTACTGAAGACCTGTCAACCTGCTGACGAAATCCAAGCCCATGAAGATGGGGATCGACCGGTCCACACTTGGGATCGATCGATCCACCGCCTCTTTTGCCTCCTCTCCAAGACTTTCCATTTCTTTTGTTTCCTTTTGTTGCTCTCCCCTTTTCCTATATAAAGGAGGCTCGCCCATTGTATTTTACACACATTTTCAGAGCAGTGACTCTCTCTTTTGAGAGCTGTAGCTCTCCCCCAGTTTTATTAATATTTTTATAGTTTTATTTTATAGCTTTCTTTTTAGTTTTTATGTTTAAGTAGTTTCCTTATTAGGTTAGGGTTACTCTGAAGGGATGTGACCGATTATTAGGTTGTTAGTTTGGGAATTTATTTTATAGTTCTTCTTCTATGTTGTTTTTAATGCTTAGGGCTTGAGTAGCTAACTTGCTCTAAGATATTAGGTGGTTAGTTTGGACACGAGAGTGCGGTTAGTCACGTGAACCATCTAGTCGAGCAAGGTGTGATTCCATGGCGACGAGAGTCATAACCATGACACCTTGTGAACATATCAATCTTGTTATTAATGCTAGCTTTACTTTGTTAGGAGGGTACGTGATGCGAGAGCGACTTGCATGTTCTTTAATTTAGTATTGCTAAGTAGGCACGTGATGCGAAAGCGACTTGCCACTACAATTGTGAATTGAGTTCTAGAACATATTTTAATACTCCCTGTTAATTCATTTAATTATTTTGTCATATCCCGAATGGTTTCCCTATGCCTAATTTTTTTTTTTTTATTTATTTGCATTATTTAATTTCTCGTTAGGTTGTTAGAAAATCAAACTCTTATTTTATTTTGTCTTAACTTAACTTTAATCCCATAAATTCGTAGTGTAACTTATCGGTCCATGTGGATTCGACCCTAAAGTGCTACAACTGATTACCGTATTTGATCCGGTAGTTTGCATATTTGGGTTTATTATTTGACCTACGATCAAATTGGCGCCGTTGCCGGGGACCAATAACGATTGCCTACGTGTTTAAGATTAGGGTTTAGTCTAAGATTTTTTTTATTTTTATTAATTAGAGTTTTGTTTTTTCTATTTTTGCAGATACCAAAAAAAAAAAAAAAATTGAGAGTTTACGGACGCCGAAATGTTTTGTGGAGGCCCGAAACGTCTTGTGGATGCACAAGACAAGAAGGAGAAGATGGAGAGTGTGTACATCAAGCTCGATGGAAGAAATTGAGAGTTTGACTTCTCGTGTTGATTCTCTTGACATGAGGATGTCTCAGATTGCGTCCTGCTCTAATCCTAAAGAGTTCTGCAATGCAATCAAGATTCAAAGTGTGATTGAAGATGTACAAGCCTTCACAGAAGCTCAGGACCGATCGATCCAGCACAACGATCGATCGATCTAACACGACCAGCAATCAGTCCCGATCTGCACAATAGATCGACCAGTCTATGCTTTACACCGATCGATCCTGTCATATGCTGCAAGTTCCGAGGCTCAAATCGGAGGTCTTAGAGTCTTCTCTAACTTGTACACTATTACGGCTCATGCTGGAGCCAAGGCGAAGATTCATACTGCGGCAACCCAACAAGTCCGGATCGACAAAGAAGAAGGACCGATCGATCCACTCCTAGATCGATCGATCTCCTGGGCGATGATGACTTACTGACCAGAGGGTCAGGACCGACCGATCCTCCTTCAGATCGACCGGTCCCCACTGCAAAATCAGGAGTTTCTGGCCTGTTTTCGAATGATGCCGGTACGCATGTCGTTGCCCGAGCAGAGATAGTCCCCTCTAAGCCGAAAGTTCCATATTCGCGTAACTCTAAGACGCAACTTGATGCTAAGACGTACAATCGCTTCAAAGAGGTAACCCGCAAGATAATTGATGTTCTTCCATTCTTCAAACCTCTGGAGCGGTTACCATTCTTCCGAAAGATTCTTCATGATGTTGTTGCTGGAAAAGAAGACTTTGAAGAGATTAGTACATTCTTAGCGGAACGAAGGGATACTCTCACCCCGAAGCTCACTAAGGTGTCAAAGCTAGAAGATTCCGGGAAGTTTGTTGTTCCATGTTCAATTGATGGAGAGGTCTTCAACGATTATCTTTGTGATTCTAGATCTAGCGTGTACCTTATGTCTAACGCTATTACCGAGAGATGTTCGCATTGGAAGTTGCTTGGTTCCCACCGATTTTTATGTCGTTGAGATAACCAAAGGTTCTATTATGCTTTTGCTTTTTGGAGACCATTCCTTGCAACAATGGGTGCCGCACAATTTACCTAATAAGAGAACCTCCTTCTCTAACATCAATGAGGAAGTCTTCATTGACGCAACCTCTACTAGTGAAGCTATCAGATATGGCTCTTGTCTCACCATAAACAATGAGAAGAAGCTCGTGACCAGCTGTTCCCTCCACCAGCCCCTGCACGTTATGATGACCACGGACAGCCTCCACCTACTGGACCGATCGGTCCCACTAACAGACCGATCGATCTGAATCAGGCACCACCTGCTCGTCGCCCCACTCTTGGCGGACACCACACTCCACACAAGTTCTACTCCAATCGCGCTGCAATTCACTTACCATACGAGGGGTATGATTACAAGATCGAACCCCAAATCATTCACTTGGTGGCAGAGAACTTGTTTTATGGATTGCCTTCAGAGAGCCCATTGGATCATATTGAGGTGATTTCTCGACTAACACGGCAGCAGAAGCTAATACTCCGATCAACAATTTGGCGGCTAGCAAAAGCAATCATTGTCCGGAGTATGATCGAGCGCATCATGTCATGCCAATAACAGACCTTGGTGATGAGAATGATGTCAACGAAGTCCTGGATGGAGACACTCATTCTTTTAAGAAACGATCCGAGAAGGTCAGGTTGAGAGACAAGCAATCCAAGAAGATCCAGCTGACACGACCAATCAGTCTGACCTGAATCTGCATCGAGGAACAGAAGCCTCGAGATCGACCGATCTACACCAGAGATCGATCGATCCCAACCCAGGACAATGGCTCCTAGACGACGCAGCAGACAGGAACCAGCTACCGGAGAGCGAGAGTGGACACGCAAGGATCGAGATGACATTGTTACGCTATAAGCCTACAAGTTTGAGCCTGCTCGGTTTCTACAAACCGATATCTTCGTCGCGATGGACATTCTCAATGATGTTCAGGAGTTCATTTCTGTGCACAACAACGTGCTTCGATCTCGAAGAAGGTGATCCTGATTGATAGCCTGGTGACTCCCATCATCATCCATTGCCACTTCACCATCGCATATCCCCCACTGGAGCCCAAGGCACAATTCATTGATCGAGAGCACTTGTACGCGAGCGAGATCCTCATTTGCTATACGCTAGTCTGTCGCTACCAGGGCCATGATGGGATTTACAAGTATATCCGTCTCCCTCGTACTGATTTGACTTCTCTCACGACTCACGAGAACATTGGTTTTGATCCGCCTGTTGGGGCGCTATGCGAGAGACCGATTCCACCGAAGATTAGCGGCACCCGGAGAGTAGCACGTACCGGCCATCATGATGAGGCTGGCCTTTTTCAACCTTCTGCTTACGTGCCACCACCGTTTCAGCACTATTCCTCCTCTCAGTTGCTTCCATTTCACTTTGATATGAGCGAGTATGTCGCCATGGAGCCACCGAAGGAGCCACATATGGAGTTTGAGCGTTGGGTTTATAATACGACCAAGCAGAAGAACTTCTTGCTGACTCGGATTGCGTCATGGCTCTGCTGCGTTGCACCACCACCCCCACCTCCACACGAGCCCACTCCACCACCAGCACCGGTACACGAGACAGACCCGGAGGACGATGCATCAGCTGAAGTATCTCCTGTACGAGCTGAGGATGATGAGGAGTTCTCTCCAAACCCGTCTCTTCACTCTCATACTTGACTTTCCACACCTAGCCACACGAGCTCGGAGTCTAGCTTTCCGCAGAACTTCCGCATTCGCACCAGGAGATAGCTTGTTTTGCGGCTGGCTCTCATTCTCACACCACTTGCCGCCTGAAACCAGAGTCAAGCTAACGACTTTAAAAAAAGCGCTTATGGGAGGCAACCCATAGAGTTTGTACATACTTCCCTTTCTTTATTATTTTTCTTTATTTTTGGTTTTGATTTTAGGATTTTATTACGGTGAAATCACGTCCGGTGTTGAGTGTTTTCAGAAATAAGTACTAAACGCAGAAGATGCGAAACTTTTTGTTCTAGACACTGGAGACCGATCGATATTGACGTCAGATTGATTGATCCCCTGGAGATTGACAAGTCCGAGACCATAGAAGATCCAGACCGACCGGTCCCTCGCGAAGACCGATCGATCCCCTGCTCCTAGCAGTATTGGGACTCATGTCACGTTGTCCAGACAAACCAAACGTTTGATCACTGGTTTTTCTTTCCTTTTCTTTTAGATTTTGATTTTCTATTATGTATATTATAACTATCTTTTGTTGTCGGTTTCCATTCTTCCTTTAGTTTTTTCTTACACACCGGGACGGTGTGAAGTAAGTCTGGGGGAGGAATGTAACCATTTGCACTAACATTTTTATTTTTATTTGAGTCGTTTTATTGAGTCAAAATGGTTTGGAACTTGGAACTTCTATTGTGAATCGTGTGTTCGTACTAACATCTTCTGCTATCCGTCATGACTATCTTTTTGAAGAGCTGAAGATTGGAACACCATTAACCGAACAATTCACCAGAAGTCCCTATCTCTTGGAAATCCGATTGACCTGGCGTTGACTCCACCCATGATAAGACTTGAATTTGCACTTAATCTTCTCAACTTGGGGCTTGGTATACATCGAACGCGACCTCTGACTCAAGCTTTCCAAGACGCGCATAACTTCGAAAAAGTATGGTTCCCCCATCTCGAAAAAAGAAAAAGAAAAAGAAAAAGAAAAGAAAAGGGATGTGGTAAACAAAGAAGTGGGCCGAGGGATGTGTGGTTACCCCCTTGTATACTTCGGACTCATGAAAACCAACCCCGGGCTAAAGAGAAAAAGAGAAAAGGAGATCGATAGAAAAAATAGAATGATACCCTAGAAAAGTAGGGAGAAATCGATCTCAAAAGAGTAAAAGGGAAGAGGAGGAAAGGAACCATAAGAAGAATGTCTTGGGAGCTAGAGGAAGGTGAGCGTCTACGCGATCTTTGATCGATACTCTCTTGTTGAGACCACATGCTTGTAAAGAATGAATGTAGGGAGTCAACAATGGAGATTTTGGAGCTTCCTCGAGATATCGGGACACTAGTACGGAGAGTTGCTAAGTTCATGGTTGGTACATGTTGTAGGCTCAATCCTTTGAGTGATGGATTTACGGAAGATGTACGGAGATTCTCGAGGAGTTGTAAGTTCTTGTTTTCAAACCTTTCCCTTTAAGATTTTGGATTGTTCTTGCTTGAGGACAAGCAAAGATTCAAGTCTGGGGGAATTGATGAGTCCCAAATTTACCGTTTTCTATATACGATTTAGGTTTGTATTTTGAGTCAACTAACTTATATTAGATAGAATATAGGACTATATGCTTTACTTAGTGTATTTCAGGTCTAAAGAGCATTTATTGGAAAAGGAAGAGTTTTGGATCAGTTTGGATGCAAATATACATTGAAAGATGCAAAGTCCAGAAGACCCGTCAGAAGTATGGCCTCAGACGAAGACCTTTCCACCGTTGGAGCTTGCTAAGATTTTGACACAAGATAGCTAAGGGAGTTAGCTTTCATCTCCAAGTGGTTTGAAGGAAATCCAACGGTGCAATCAAATGTTACTGCCGATTTACTGAAGACCTGTGAAGCTTCTCACAAAGCCCAAGCCCATGAAGATGGGGATCGACCAGTCCACACTTGGGATCGATCGATCCACCGCCTCTTTTGCCTCCTCTCCAAGACTTTCCATTTCTTTTGCCTCCTTTTGTTGCTCTCCCCTTTTCCTATATAAAGGAGGCTCACCCATTGTATTTTACACACCTTTTCAGAGTAGTGGCTCTCTCTTTTGAGAGCTGTAGCTCTCCCCCAGTTTTATTAATAATTTTATAGTTTTATTTTATAGCTTTCTTTTTAGTTTTTATGTTTAAGAAGTTTCCTTATTAGGTTAGGGTTACTCTGAAAAGATATGACCGATTATTAGGTTGTTAGTTTGGGAATTTATTTTATAGTTCTTTTTTTATGTTGTTTTTAATGCTTAGGGCTTGAGTAGCTAACTTGCTCTAAGATCTTAGGTGGTTAGTTTGGACACGAGAGTGCGGTTAGTCACCTGAACCATCTAGTCGAGCAAGGTGTGATTCCATGGCGACGAGAGTCATAACCATGGCACCTTGTGAACATATCAATCTTGTTATTAATGCTAGCTTTACTTTGTTAGGAGGGTACGTGATGCGAGATCGACTTGCATGTTCTTTAATTTAGTATTGCTAAGTAGGCACGTGATGCGAAAGCGACTTGCCACTACAATTGTGAATTGAGTTCTAGAACATATTTTAATACTCCCTGTTAATTGATTTAATTATTTTGTCATATCCCGGATGGTTTCCCTATGCCTAATATTTCTTTTATTATTTATTTGCATTATTTAATTTCTCGTTAGGTTGTTAAAAAATCAAACTCTTATTTTATTTTGTCTTAGCTTAACTTTAATCCCATAAATTCGTAGTGTAACTTATCGGTCCCTGTGGATTCGACCCTAAAGTGCTAAAACTGATTACCGTATTTGATCCGGTAGTTTGCATATTTAGGTTTATTATTTGACCTACGATCAACAAGACAATAAAGCAGAAGAAGAAATGGCGTACCCACGTGATGATAGAGAGGAAGATAGGCCTGATCTTCGCACGATCTACAACATCATGAAGTCTCGCCGTAGATCTCATCCTTTGCGAGAACTTGAAAAGGGGGAGACTAGTGAAGAAAAAGGAGATCAACCATTTGAGGGAATGGAAGAGAACCTGATGAGAAACGACAGAGGAGGACCAGAGGAGATAGACCCGGAGACAAACTCTCTGTCCGCCTAATCTCTAAGGCACCAACGTCGAGCTGAACGACGTTAAACAAAGCGCTCGATGGGAGGCAACCCATCATTAGGTTATGTTTTTGATTTTTGGTTTTTGGTTTTGTTTGTGCTCTATGCTTTGATGTGTTTCTATCTTTGTTGAAAGGAAGTAAGCAGGAAGATTAAGTCGCCACACGGAAGGATCTCTAAGACCTGGCGACCAGATCCCTGCCGCATGACCAGGCCACCAGCCCGCGGCGGCAAGGCCATCGACCGCACGGTCGGGAACCGAGCCTGCGGTGTGCGCCTCGACGGACATGCCAGTCTGGGAACGATCGGGCCAAACGACTGCATATCGGGTCACAAACCCGCGATCCCAAGCTAACTCAAGATCGTATCTCCCTCCCACAACAGCCTAACCATCCGTCCCGGCCATGTTCTTCATCCTTTATGATTTTAACAACAGACGCATCGTATATATCCACTACCATGACCACAGCATTTACATACCTATATCTATCTATCTATCTATCTATGCATCTTAGGATTTTGTTTTTGGTTTTTGATTTTTCTAATTCGTTATTGATGGTTTTAGGTTTTGTAACAAGAATATACAAGCAAGGAAAGAAAATCTAGCATTGGAAGAAAGAACCATGGTTAGTCACTATCCACCACCGCCCTACCATCACTCCACCATCTACCAACGGACAAGAATTGGCAACAATTTAAGTCTGGAGGAAGATGTTCCATATCATTCCAACAAGGTGACATCGTTCTTCATTCTATCTTTCTTTCTGATTTTCGTCCTCTTCCCTTTCTTTTTCACACCGAGGACGGTGTGATTTAAGTCTGGGGGGAAGGATGTTCATCCTCTACTAAGGATGCTACCTTTTGCTCTTGTTGACTTGCGAAATTTTCCATTTTTACATCAATATCGAATTTTATCGAGTCGTTTTATTGAGTCAAAATTAGTAGGGAATGACAATCTTATTCTAAAGGTTTATCTGATTTGGATAGGTCGTGAGCCGATTCAACAATCCCCAAAGACCCATGTTCGATGGATATTTAGATGATCCGGCGTTGTCTCTAACCTTTATAGGACTTCAACCGGACTTAATTATCGAGCCCTGGGATCTGAGATATAGTTGAGTAGAGTTCTGCTTCGAGCCTCACGAGACATTGCACTTCTTCATTAGTATGTTCCCCTCACTTTTCCCTTTAATACTCTAAAAAAAAAAAAAAAGGGAGAAGAAAAAGAGAAGATGGCGGAAGTGAACCAAGGGATGATGTGGCTACCACCATGCATACTTTGGACCTCATGGAAGTCTATTCTATAAAAAAAGAAAGAGGATATATGTCAAAAAGAATTGAACCGAGGGATGATGTGGCAACCACCATGCATACTTCGGACTTCATGGAAGCCTGTCCCAAATAAAGAGCAAAGGGTCGACAGAAAAATGAAAATGATACCCTAGAAATAGGGAAGAATCGATCCCTTGGAAGTGAGAAAAGAGGAAGAGGGATGAACATACGAAGAAAGTCTCGGCTTGGAAAAGACCTACATGCCTCAATCGATTTTCCCTTGGTAAGATCTCACCATTTTATTAATGCTTAATTTATGTAAAGAGATGACAATGGATAGTTTGGAGATGCCGGAAAACCGTGGGATTGATTAAGGAGAATTGATGAATCTCGTGGAAACTAACGAATGGAAGTTTTGGACGTCAAAGCAGTGAGGAGTGCAAAGAGGATAACCTCGAAGGTACGTTAGTTCTGATCATCATCGAAATAAATAAAACCTATCATACACTATACCGGATCAAAAACGGTAATCATAGTAGTACTTAAGGGTCGAATCCACAGAGACCAGAGATACACTTTAAATTAATAGATTAAATTAAGCTAAGACAAAATAAAATAAGAGTTTGATTTCTAACAACCTAACGAGAAATAAAACAAAGCAAACAATAATAAAAGAAATATTAGGCATAGGGAAACCATCCGGGATGTGACAAAAGAATTAAATCAATTAAATTGGAAATAATAAGATATGTTCATGAACTCAATTCACGATAATAAAGGCAAGTCGCGTGTCACGTAAGTGCCTAACTTAGCAATACTAAATTAGAAAACGGCTTTCGCGTGATCCTAACAAAGTAAGACTAACATTAATAACAAGATTGATATGTTCACAAAGTGCCACGACTACAATGGTGTTTTGGCCATGGATGACCTTGCTCGACTATACTAGTTCCAGCAATTAAACAACACTTTTGATAGCACGAATAATCACCCATGATCTAGAACAAGTTAGCTACTCAAACCCTAGCATTAAGAACAAGTATAGACGAAAAACTATAAAATAAATTCACAAACTAACAACCTAATAATCGATCACATCCCTTTAGAATAACCCTAGCCTAATAATGAAACTACTCAAACATAAAAACTAAAACAAAGACGAAACTAAAAAGAAACATCTTTATAAAATAAAACTAAGAGTGTAATGAGATGTGAATCTCTTACAAACTCTAAAAGGGAGAGAATGAATTGTGTGTGATTACAAGAGGCGAGCCCCTCTTTATATAGTAAAGGGAGAGAGGCCGCAAAAGGAAAAAAGAAGAGAAAATGGAAAGAAGAAAAATGGAAATCCTTGGAGAGTCGGCAAGCGGGGATCGATCGATCCTCGGTGTGGATCGGTCGATCCCACCGTCTTTTCGTCTTGGGCCAAAGCCTTTGATTGGATCGAACGGTCCATGGGCCTTGTTAATCGGTTATGCCGCCTCTTCAACCGTGGGTCGCAAATCTTCAGGGATCGATCGATCCTTGGTATGGATCGGTCGATCCTCCTTCATTTCTTCACGATTGGTCGACTTCTTCATGCTTAGCCCATTTGCACTCTTATTTGATCCAAAATCCTTTCTTTTCCAATATTCTCTCTTTAGACCTGTAAATCACTAAGTAAAGCAAATAGTCCTAATATCTATCTAATATAGGTTAGTTGACTCAAAATTCAATCCTAAAACATAGACTAAAAACGATAAAAATAAGACTCATCAATTCCCCCAGACTTGAAACTTTGCTTGCCCTCAAGCAAGAACAATCCAAAATCTTAAAGGGAAAGGTTTGAAAACAAGAACTTACAACTCCATGAGAATCTCCGTACATCTTCCGTGAATCCATCTCTCAAAGGATCGGGCTTACAACATGTACTAACCATTGGCTTAGCAACTCTCCGTACTGATGTCCCGAGATCTCAAAGAAGCTCCAAAATCTCCTTTGTTGACTCCCTACATTCATTTCTTTACAAGCGTGCGGTCTCAACGAGGGTGTATCGATCAAAGATCGCGTAGACGCTCACCTTCCTCTAGCTTCCAAGACATTCTTCTTATGGTTCCTTTTCTCCTCTTCCCTTTTACTCTTTTGAGATCGATTTCTCCCTATTTTTCTAGGGTATCATTTTATTTTTTCTACCGATCTCCTTTTCTCTTTTTCTTCTTTAGCCCGGTGTTGGTTTTCATGAGTCTGAAGTATGCAAGGGGGTAATCACACATCCCTCGGCCCACTTCTTTGTTTACCACATCCCTTTTCTTTTCTTTTTCCCTTTTTCTTTTTTTTTTTTTTTTTTTTTTTTATTCAGGAGAAGATATAGGGGAACCATACTTTTTTGAAGTTATGCGCATCTCGGAAGGCTTGAGTCAGAGGTCGCGTTCGATGTATACCAAGCCCCAAGTTGAGATGATTAAGTCGAAATTAACGTCTTGTCATGGGTGGAGTCAACGCCGGGTCAATCGGATTTCCAAGAGATAGGGACTGCTGGTGAATTGTTCGGCTATGGTGTTCCAATCTTTGGCTCTTCAAAAGGAAAATCATGATGGATTGCAGAAGATATTAGTATGAACACACGATTCACAAAAGAAGTTCCAAGTTCTAAACCATTTTGACTCAATAAAACGACTCAAATAAAATGAAAATGTTAGCATAACAGTCACAAACCCCCCCATACTTACTTCACACCGTCCCGGTGTGTAAGAAAAATCAAAGAAAGAAAAATGCAACTCATAAGAAAAACAATGTCAGAAAACACAAACGGACCGATCGATCCTGGTAGGGGATCGGTCGATCCTACCGTTAGTAACACAAATCCAAATACATAAGTTCAAAAAGAAATTAAATATATAGTACAGAGGATATAACAAGTTGAGAGGAATCTAATGAGACGGTGGAGTGCGCCTATCGCCTGCCTTTCGCCTGGTGCGGATGCGGAAATCGTCCGGTACGCTAGTCTCTGAATCATCATGGCTAGATGAAGAGTGCCATGTATGGGATTGGCCAGGAGGATCTGAAGAGTACTCCTCATCATCATCGTCTATGCGAACAGCGAAAACAGCGGCGAAGGCATCGTCTTCAGGGTCAGACTCATGCACTGGGGTAGGTGCGCGTGGAGGTGGCGGTGGAGGTGCAATGCAGCAGAGCCAAGTGGCAATCATGGTCAGCAGGGTGTTGTTCTTCTTGGTCGTCTCGTAGACCCAATGCTCCACCTCTGTAGTCGTCTCCGGTGGATCTGTAGCGGTGTAAGCGCTCACGTCAAGCTCAAATGGTGGCACCTGATCCGGAGAATGGCTGAATTGGCGGTGGCTGAGATGCAGAAGGCTTAGAAGGACCAGCCTCATCAGTGCGTCTGGTACGTGCAGCTCTCCTGACACCACTAGTCTTCGGCGGGATAGGTCTCTCGCAAAGCGCCCCAGCAGGCGGGTTGAAACCAATGTTTCCTGGAATAGCGAGAGATGTCAAATCAATGCGGGGCAGGCGAATGTACCTGTAGACCCCGTCAGAACCCTAGAAACGGTAGACTAGCGAGTGGCGGATGAATCGCGCCTTATGCTCAGGAACGGGAGGCGTGATGGTGAAACGGCAAAAGGTGATGATAGGTGTCACCAAGCTCCCAATCATAATCGCCTTCTTCTTAGACCGAAGCGCTTGCTTCGCCACCTGGATGAACTCATGGACAAGTAGTGCAGCAAAGTTGACGCGGTGCGTCTTGTTGTAGTTGGCCGCAGTCGGGTCGGTGATGAATGGATGGAGTCCATAGAAGCACATTGAAAGCTCAGGGAGCTGCAAAGTACCCATCTCAGCATGGGCAAAGATAGTGCTGCTCATGAAACGGACTGCCAAGCAAATCACCGGGCTGCGGATAAGTGCCTGCTTGGCACCTCTAGAAACATACTCACCGGAACCAAAGGTCTGCCAGAATGCAGAAGGATCAGTGATGCCATCGAACTGGGTCTTCTCGCGACGCGGGAAGCCGTAGAAATCACACAACTGGTGGAGTGTGATAGTGAAGTGTCTCCTAGACAGGAAAAAGGAGATGAAGGCATCTGTGGCATCAAGTGGATCCGTCGGGAAGTGCACCTGGAGTGTGGCGAGAAACTCAGCTGCGGCATTGGGATAGATATCCCATCGCTTCTCCGGGAAAGAACCAAAGCCAGCATTGCGCAGAAATCCCAGGACATCATCGAGGATGCCCATCACTCTCAGAACATCGGTTTCCTGAAACCGTGTGGGCTCGAACTTGCAAGCGCGGAGTGCAATGGTGTTGTCTTGTTCCTTTTGGGTCCACTCTCTCTCTCCGGTGGCTGGTTCTTTGCCGCTGCGTCGTCTTGGAGCCATTTCCTGAAAACAGAAAATACTCAAACGCAAATTAGTACATTTCACAAAACTTTACAAAAATAAAATGATTTCAGAAGCTTATAGAAATCAAGCAGTGCGACGAAAGCAAGAAACATCCAATTAGACATAAAATCGAAAATTCTATCGCACTCGCGAAATGCAAAACATAAAAATCGAAGCATGTAATGGCATTAAACACATGCAATCAGCAATTAGCACTCTCTCGAACTCAATCGTCTCTCTCAAGCCATCAAATTGCATCTAAAAATCGAAAATCTATGGCTATCACACGAAATTTTCAAGTTTCTCACAATCAAATCAAATGCATTGCAACACAGAGAAACTAACAACCCTATAGCTTTCCCAACAACCTAATTCAACCTAATCTCAAAGAATTATAAAGCTCTAACACCCTAAAGTGTAAAAACCTGAAACCCTAAGCTAAATTTCGAACTCAATACCTTGGTTTAAACGAATTAGGTGTAGGGGGATCATATAGGGCTCGAAAAATAGTATGATTTAGCACTAAAAATCAACAAAAACAATGGAGAATTGAGAGAGATATGAGAGCTTAAAGATTGAGAGAGTGTAAAAATGGAGGAGAGGGATCGATGGAGAAGAAGAAGAAGAAGTCGATCTCCATCGACTTATTGGCCCAAAAACCGGGTTAAACCGGTTTGAATCAAGTGACAAACCGATTCGAACCGAAAACCCTAATTTTTTTCGAAATACCTGAGTCGGGACCGATCGATCCCTGGTGTAGATCGGTCGATCCCGAGGCTTCCGTCCCTCGGTTGATTTCCAAGCGAGACCGATCGATCCGTGGTGGAGATCGATCGGTCCTAAGTGTTTGATCGTTAAAATTTCGCATCTTTATGCGATTGAAACCTATTCCTAAAACACTTAGGAATTCTCATTGATCCACTGATTAAATCTTCAACTTATAAATAGTCTAAACTTTAAAAATTAAAAGAAACAAAAACCAAAAGCTCAAAACATAATAGTTAGTACAAAAACATCGGGTTGCCTCCCGGAAGCGCTTGTTTTAAGTCTATAGCTTGACTTTCTTTCTGCTAGGCTTGTGAACGAGTCCTTGGACCTCCAACTCGTCCTCCTGAGATGCTCACATTGCGACCTCCCTCTTCGATGCGAATGGGTCGAACCGCGTTCCTTCTTGGCATGAGATGATAGAATACTTCCTTATCGACATTAGTGAAGCACACTCGGCGATTGGGAGTATCTATGACAGCTCCAACTGTGTTCAAGAAGGCTCTCCCGAAGATGACTTGTTGTCGCTTCCCGGGCACATCTACAACTTTGAAGTCCGTGGGGACATCCATATCGCCAATTCGCACCATCTCATCTCGAAGCTCTCCTCTTGGTACTACCACGGACTCGTCAGCCATGTAGAGGTTCGTAGTGGATGGAAAGCAATTGGTGATTCCACATCGAGAAGCGATAGCGGTTGGGATCACAATTGTTCCGGCTTCCGAATCACAAAGGCAATTGTACACCGAGGTACCATTGATAGCGCATGGAATCACGAAGCAACCGGGATCTTCCATCTTGAGAAGACATCTTCTCTCTCTGTTTCTTTCACGAGCCCTATAGAACTGTGCTTCAATAGCATAGAGAGGTTCCTTACTCCTCCAAAAACACTTGTGCAAGCATGGATAGTTGAACCAAGCCTCCTCGAAACTATAATCGTCCGGCACCATCCTTACTCGCATCTCGAACATGTTGAGATCATGTGGATGGATCTCGATTCCCATCTCTTCTTGGTTCTCGGTTGGATCAAAGCATGGAGGGTTACAATTGCAATTCCTCTTCACAACCCCGGTAGTATGCGGAGGGAAAGGCCATTGGCGATTCACACGGATACGAGGTGTTCTCTTCATCACTACAAACACATCGGCAAAGTTGAATCCCAAGCGATTGGCTTCGTGCACCGGATAGTAAGCTATCTTCTTGTCAATCTTAGTGAAAATCATCTTGGGTTCTTCAAGGTCAAACACGGCTCCAACCGTGGTCAAGAAAGCACGTCCCAAGATCAAAGGAGTTTCCGAACCTCCACTCATTTCAACTACATGGAAGTCGGTGGGCACTAGATGGTTGCTAATACGCACTTCCACATCACCAATGAAACCTTGCAGAGTTATCGTGGAAGCGTTAGCAAACTTCAAAGAGCAATGAGAAGTCTCCATCCCTTGGAGATCAAGCCTACGGACGGTCGCCATTGACATGACATTCACGCTTGATCCCGAATCACACAGGGAATTGTTGAAAACTTCTCCATCAATCGAACACGGCACCACAAACTTGCCTGGATCTTCAAGTTTCTCCACCTTGACAAGCTTTGGAGCTCTAGCCTCTTTCCGTTTTGCCAAGTAGGCATCAACCTCTGCAGGGTCTTCAATACCATCAATGACATCTCTGCAGATCTTCTTCAAGAACGGGAGATCTCCTAAAGCTTCGGAAAACGTAGCTTCTTTTATCAATTCACCAATGATCTCCTTGAATCGGTTGTACTTCTTCTCATTGATCTTGGCCTTAGGCATCGATGGGTAAGGACTCTGAGGCTTGTAAGGGAGTACATCAGCCTTAGTAACGAAGTGTGATTCATTCTCATTCGAAAACAAGTCAGAAACGCCTGGAACAGCAGAACGGATCGATCAATCTGGGGAAGGATCGGTCGATCTGACCTCTTGGGTCAACAGGGTGAAGCCAGCAGGAGGACCGGTCGATATGGGCAGGAGATCGGTCGATCCTGGGTGATGAAAACTCGAAGTATCTCCAAATGCATCGGTCTTGAAGCTCGTATTGACTCCAGATTGAGCCACGACAGCATTACAAGCTAATTTTCCTTTGGAGCTGGAAGCCATAGACGAAACCCTTCTCTCCAATGAATCAACTCTTGTTGCCAAAGAGGTGAACTTCCCATTTAGGTCGCCATACATCCCGTCAATCTTAGCATTGATCTCCGTCGCACTCTTCTTATGGCTCTCGATCAGAGAGTGCATCATCGTCTCCAGCTTGTTCTCCTGAGGGGCAGCTAGCTTAGGCGGGTAGTTAGGAAATGTGGATGGCTTGATGAAAGCTCCTTGTTGGCGTGGAGGGTACACCATGTCTTGTGGATTCTCCATATTGTTGCTTCGATAGGAGAGGTTGGGGTGGTTTCGGTAGTTGGGGTTGAAACCACGGTAACCTCCAACGTCGTAGTTAGGCTCTTCTAAGTCTTCATCTTCTTCACCTCCACAAACTTGCAACGGCTGTTGTTCACGTGCAAGAAGAAGGTTCACCTTCTGCGTGAGATCCTTAAGTGCATCAGTCTCAATTGCTTTCACCTTAACTGATCGGTCATACTCCGGAGCATGATCACTATTGCTTCGTGCCAAGTTCTCGATAAGTGCTGTTGCTTGTGCCACAGTGTTGGTCGAGAAATCTCCCTTGCTTGCAGTGTCAAGGGCCATCTGATATTGTGTATCGATCCCGCCATAGAAAGTGGTCATGAGGCTTTCTTGTGTATAGCCGTGATGGGGGCAGTCCTTCATGTACTCCTTGAATCGTTCCCAAGCCTCATTGAACGTCTCGGTAGCCTTTTGCTTAAAGGCAACAATTTGGTTCCTCATGCGTGCTGATCGGGCCTTCGTATAGAAGTGATTCAGAAACTTAGTACGACATTCTTCACAAGTGGTTATGGAACCGGGCTCCAACATCTTGAGCCATCGCAACGCCTTATCCGAAAGTGAGAACTTGAACAAGGTCAGCCTCAGATAGTCGTAGGGAACTCCATTAGCCTTCGTGGTATTGCACAGCGCTTCAAATGCCTCGATGTGATCCATCGGGTTCTCCGTGGGTAAACTGTTAAAGCATCGGTTTTGCACAAGATTGATCAAGCTGTACTTGATCTCATAGTCCTGACGAGTAGGATTCGGAGGACGAAGCGCAGACCGGTTCGCGTAGAATCGATCCGGTGTATCCTGCTCACCAAGCGTACGAGCAGGACGTGCAGCAGCGACATGATCGACCGGTCCAGCAGCAGGATCGATCGGTCCGGGAGCACGAGGATTGTTCGGTCCGAGGATTAGACCGATCGGTCCGACAGCAACATGTTGGACATTAGGTGGATTGTTCCCCCCTTCAGCAGCTGGAAAAGCAGGTGGGTTAGCTCCTTCTGGTAGCACATCTTGGGGATTCATCTCAGCTAGCTCGGAGTTGGTCCTTCTTCTTCGTTCCAAACAGCCTAGTTCTTCATTAGAAAGTGCAACCAAATCAGAAGCTTTGTGACTCCTCAATTGCATGCACCTGAAAACAAAAACAAAATAAAATAATTAGTATAATACGAAAAATAAAATCTTACACTAAATTCAATTCTAAAACTCTAAAGGTATCTATTGGTCGCGGGCAACGGCGCCAATTTGATCATCATCGAAACAAATAAAACCTATCATACACTATACCAGATCAAAAACGGTAATCATAGTAGTACTTAAGGGTCGAATCCACAGAGACCAGAGATACACTTTAAATTAATAGATTAAATTAAGCTAAGACAAAAGAAAATAAGAGTTTGATTTCTAACAACCTAACGAGAAATAAAACAAAGCAAACAATAATAAAAGAAATATTAGGCATAGGGAAACCATTCGGGATGTGACAAAAGAATTAAATCAATTAAATTGGAAATAATAAAATATGTTCATGAACTCAATTCACGATAATAAAGGCAAGTCGCGTGTCACGTAAGTGCCTAACTTAGCAATACTAAATTAGAAAACGGCTTTCGCGTGATCCTAACAAAGTAAGACTAGCATTAATAACAAGATTGATATGTTCACAAAGTGCCACGACTACAATGGTGCTTTGGCCATGGATGACCTTGCTCGACTATACTAGTTCCAGCAATTAAACAACACTTTTGATGCCACGAATAATCACCCATGATCTAGAACAAGTTAGCTACTCAAACCTTAGCATTAAGAACAAGTATAGACGAAAAACTATAAAATAAATTCCCAAACTAACAACCTAATAATCGATCACATCCCTTCAGAATAACCCTAGCCTAATAAGGAAACTACTCAAACATAAAAACTAAAACAAAGACGAAACTAAAAAGAAACATCTTTATAAAATAAAACTAAGAGTGTAATGAGATGTGAATCTCTTACAAACTCTAAAAGGGAGAGAATGAATTGTGTGTGATTACAAGAGGCGAGCCCCTCTTTATATAGTAAAGGGAGAGAGGCCGCAAAAGGAAAAAAGAAGAGAAAATGGAAAGAAGAATAATGGAAATCCTTGGAGAGTCGGCAAGCGGGGATCGATCGATCCTCGGTGTGGATCGGTCGATCCCACCGTCTTTTCGTCTTGGGCCAAAGCCTTTGATTGGATCGAACGGTCCATGGGCCTGGTTGATCGGTTCTGCCGCCTCTTCAACCGTGGGTCGCAAATCTTCAGGGATCGATCGATCCTTGGTATGGATCGGTCGATCCTCCTTCATTTCTTCACGATTGGTCGACTTCTTCATGCTTAGCCCATTTGCACTCTTATTTGATCCAGAATCCTTTCTTTTCCAATATTCTCTCTTTAGACCTGTAAATCACTAAGTAAAGTAAATAGTCCTAATATCTATCTAATATAGGTTAGTTGACTCAAAATACAATCCTAAAACATAGAGTAAAAACGATAAAAATAAGACTCATCAAGTTCCCGCGTTTTCAAACCTTTTTTCCACGACTTTACTTTCTTGTTTGCTTGAGGACAAACAAAGTTTAAGTCTGGGGAGTTGATAACATCGTATTTTCGCCCATTTTAGCTATGGTTTTCAAATGGTTTTATAAATGTTTTTATGCATTCATAATATAAATAAGCCAATAATCAAGTATTAGCAAGAACAAAGAGTTTTTACAGGATTAGGGAAAAAGGGCCAAAAGGGGATAAAAAGGACTTGCAGGACAGTTTCGGACCATCAGAAGTTTGGCATTCGTTGGAGACCTTCCCCTGCAGAAAATGGGAGATTTTGGCGTCAATGGAAATCTAGGAGAGTGAAGATTCATCTCCAAGTGGAACCATCCAAATCCGAGTTACCATTCAGAAGTTATGACCGTTTAAAGACCGACCTATCCAGCTGCGCGGCCACGCGATGACCATGCGGCCAAGTACCTATCCAACGCACACTAGGATCCCGACCATGCGGCCAAGACACACGTTTTAGTCACATTTAGAGGCCTGAAGATGCAACATAAGAAGCCCAATTCGTTTGGCCCAAAACTCCGAGTTTTCACCGGTAAAAACCCTAACCCTAATTCGCCGATGCCGTGAAGCCTATAAATAGAAGCCTTAGCCTTAGGGTTTCGACATGCTCTCATAATATCACGACAGCAGTCCTAGAGAAGAAGATCTGAAGCCTTGAGGAGCCTCCTTGGACGTCTCTTCAAGCATCGGTTCCAAATCTCTTTGTCTTTACGTTTCTTTGCTTCTACTAGTTATTACTTTATTGTTTAGGAGAAGATCTTCCATCTCTCTACTCGTTATTGAGAGGGAACTTCTGAACCTTCTTTTGATTTCTCTTAATCTTATCGGACGTTTCGTGCTTTTGATTTCTCTTTTAATCGTTTTGATGTTTCACCTCGCCATGAGCGAGTAGTTTCTTTGTTGGGTTTGATGGGGTGATTCGAAGGGGTTTTCATGGGGTCATCGATTGCTTAGGTTATTAGATCAGTAGGGTTTGTCACATGATTCTAGCTTATATTAACTGCGTATTGAAGCGGATAGGCCGTCCGTGGATAAGCGACTATCTTAAATAAAGCCTATTTGACAAAAACCTTTAGGAGTGATAACATGGGTTTTTCGCCCATTTTAGCTATGTTTTTAGAAGTGTTTTAATAAGGTTTTTCGCCCAACCGACGACCCGTTCTTCTCCAACAGCTGATCCACAAAGCCTTCGAATCATTGGATCACCATTCCGTGAGGAAATACCGTCAAGCTAATGACTATAAAGAAGCAACGTTAGGTTATGTTTTTGATTTTTTGTTTTTGGATTGGTTTATGCTTTTACTTTGATGCGTTTCTTGTCTTTGCCTCAAGTTTCTAATTTAGGGAATAAAAGAGAGAGAGAAAGAAGGAAGCTTGTTTGGAACCGCAACAACGAGGACTATTGACTAAGGCACCAATGCAGCAGGGAAATAAAGTCGCCACACGGAAGGGTCTCTAAGATCTGGCGACCCAGTCCCAACCGCGTAGCCAAGTCACCGATCCGCGGCGGAGAGGCCATCGACCGCACGGTCAGGGACCGAGCATGCGGCCAGTGCACTCGACGGACGGGTCAGTCCAGGGACGATCGGGCCAACTGACCTCTTGCGCGGGTTATAAACCTGCGGTCCCAAGCCAACACGATCGTATCTCCAACCCGTGACAGCCCAACCATCCGTCTTGGCCAGCCATGTTCTCCACGCCGTCTCGTCCCACGTCACTTCCAAACGCATCTCACGCATTCACTACCATACCACTCCATTGACATACCTAAATCTATCTATCTATCTATCTTAGGATTTTGTTTTTGGTTTTGTTTTTCTAATTCATTATTGATGGTTTTAGGTTTTGTAACAAGAAAATGCAAAAGGAGATTATACGGAGAATTCGATGAACCCTAAAAAGTTCATTCGATTACAAGCAAGTAAGGAGAAGAGAAGAAGAAGTTCAATTAACCTTGTGTCCATCCACCACCATCACCACTAGATACGAATTGGCAACAATTCAAGTCTGGGGAGATACCAACCTATCCATCATTCCATTTCTACCAAACAAGGTGACATTGTTCTTAAACTTTAATCTTTCATTTCTATATACTTAATATCATCTTTCCTCACCGAGGACGGTTCCATTTAAGTCTGGGGGGAAGGATGTTCCATCCTTTACTAATGTGCTACTTTCTTTTTGTTGACTTGCGAAATTTTCCATTTTTTACATCAATACTGAATTTCTCAAAATTAGTAGGGAATTAGGACCTTATCAAATGATGAGTTATCATTTTCTTTTGAATTTGATTACGACCATTAAAGTGTTCTAAATCATCTTCTGAGTGACAACTTTTGCAGGATTCATTTAGAGTGGACAATACCCAGAACATCACAGCCAGATCGCTCCCCGAAGATTTCATCCTACGGAGATTTAGATGGAACTGACATTAACTCTATTTTATTTGGACTTTAACCTGACTTTAATTCTCTCTTATTCTAGGTGTTAGATCAGGGAAACGAGCGGATACATTCAGGACATCACATCATCTTTTTACCAATCTTTTTCGATGATCCTGAATGGCCACTCATTTTTAGTGGTTCCCACCCTTAACCTTAACCTCATTTCAGACCTCATGCATTCTCTTTTCTTTCCTGTTCTAGCAGTTATGTGCAAAAACGCCAGAGAGAGAGGAATGACGCGGTTTTCAATCAAGAAGAAAGCGAACAACAAGAAGACCGAAGTCGGTGCATAGAGCTGAAATAGAGGAAATTAAGCAGCCTATTGGATCCACGAACTTAAGGTACAATACATGAACTTTTGAGATTAGTGTACCATTTCCCCTTTTCGAAAAAAAAACAAAAAAACAAAAAAAAAAGGAGAAAAAGAAAGAAAGAATAGAGTAGGCGGAAGTGAACCGAGGGGTGTAAGGAACCATTCAAAAGAAAAGACGAGCGGTAGAGACCCACAGAAAAATCTAAGTCTGGGGGAGTCTCAGGAGGAAGAAGAAGAGACGAGTGAAGAAGGGTTGAAAACCGTGGACATCAACTGGTCCATTCTCTCTTGCGGTTTTGCATAATATCCTGCGTTTTCGCGATTGACCGGTAACCCTAAACACTCTTAACTCCACCCCTAAACACTAAATGCCTCCCAATACCAAGCGCCGTCTACCCTGAATGATATCCTTTGAATGAGAGAGCCACGCCAATTTTAATGAATGTAGAGAGTTGATTGACGTGAAGTCTGAGTTCTTTTGTAGGTATGGAGTCGACGGATCAGAGTCGAGAGAGTTGTGGGACTATGGTGAGAATGTTCTAACTTGAGTTTTTGTTATTAGGAATCCTCAGGACATCGTTTAGCCCACGGTCTCTGATGATAAGAGATTAGTTCCCGCATTTTCAAACCTCTCTTCCATGGCTTTACTTTCTTGGTTGCTTGAGGACAAGCAAAGTTTAAGTCTGGGGGAGTTGATAACATGGGTTTTTCGCCCATTTTAGCTATGTTTTTAGAAGTGTTTTAATAAGGTTTTAATACATTTCTGATGTATTAAAACTAATAACTTAGTATTTGCAAGAACGAAGAGGTTTTACAGGTTTTGGAGAAAAAGGGACCAAAAGGGGCAAAAGGACTTGCAGGACAGTTTCGGACCATCAGAAGTTTGGCATTCGTTGAAGACCTTCCCGTAAAGCAAATTGGGAGATTTTGGTATCATTGGAAAGCTTAAAGAGTCAAGATTCACCTCCAAGTGGAATCGACCAAATCCGAGTTTTCAATCAGATGTTATGATCGTTTGAAGATACACCTGTCCAGCCGCACGGCCAAGCAAGCGCCGTGCGGCCAAGTGCCTTACCACCGCACGACGGGAGCCCGTGTGTGCGGCCAAGACTTGTTTTTAGCCGCCTCAAAGCCCAAGATGTGCAACATAAAGCCCGGTTCGTTTGGCCCATGAATCTAACTCGAGGAAGGAAACCCTAACCCTAATTCTGAGCACCTAAGACTATAAATACACATCTAAACTTAGGGTTTGGGGTGCGCTCGTTTAGAAGAAGGAGAGGAGCCGCCTCATTCACGCCCAGCCGCCTTGGAGAAGCAGCAAGAAGACTTGGAGAGCGTCCTTTGGACGTCTCGCCAAGCATCTCTCTTCGTTAACTTCTCTGAGTTTCTTTATCTCATTTCATTTTTCTGCTTTTACTTTGTTGTTTAGGAGAAGATCTTCAATCTCTTTACTTGTTATTGAGAGAGAACCTCTGAACCTTCTTTGTTTTGCTTTAATCTATTCATATGTTGCTGGTTATGATTCTTCTCATTCTTGTTTTGATGATTAACCCTAATATGTGCGAATAGTTCTTTTCGTTGGGCCTAAGGGTTTTCGAAAGGGGATTCATGGATTGTTAAATTAGGTTGTTAGACTCATGTTTATTTGATTATAGTTCTTCATCTAGGTTAATCCGTGTTAGCATTAGGCTTGAACGGCGTGCTAGCATATGATTCTAAGGAGATTTACTTTCTGACCGTTAGTTGAATCACCTTTACTATCTAGATGAGCATCGTTTACAATCCGACGGAAGTTGAGTTGCATAACTTTGTGAACATATCAAACTGAATTTAATAGGGTTTTTCACTTCTTAATTACCAGCGAAATTGGAAAGTTAGGTTGATAAACACTAGTTTTTGGACCTGCGAAATAGGCCAAAGCACCTTAACATTTGAGTTCGAGAACATAGATAATCGGAAATTCCTTGTCTGATTCCTTGCATTCGATCCATGATAACCTGAGAATTCCCGGCAGTCCAACGTTTGCTTTTTATTTATTAGTTAGAAATTATAAAAACCCCCTTTCTTATTTTCGTCTTAGCCTATCCTCTTCCCCAAGCTCGTCGTGCACTCATAGTCTCTGTGGATCGATACCCTAAGTACTACATGCGATAGGTTGTGCACTTGCAACCCAATCAATTGTTTTCACCTAAGGTTAAAAACCTAGATTCGTTTAGGTGAAACTAGTGAGGCTAATTCCAGCCCATCAAGGAGTTATTAGATCTAGCTAAGAAGACTGACCGAGCTTGACCTCTGTATGTACTAAGGTACAGGGGACTTGTGTAGACGTCTTGGACATATCGAACTTATTCATAACACAAACTCCATGCCTTTAAAAGAGAGTGACTAGGACACCGTCGAGTCTATGGATGTTTAGGAGCCAGTAAGCGAACGTAGGATGGCTTAATTTAGTGTTCGAGTTAGTGAATCATAAACCAAGATTTAGATTATTTTCCTAGCAACCCCTGACTTCGTGAAACCCTAGAGATGTTCCCCTAAGAGCCCAACGCCTTTAGTCTTCATAGTAAACCCTTTAGTCATTACCGATTTCTTTCTTAGCATTAGTAGCAGACATAGTTTAGTTATAGCATCCTTAGTAGCTTTCTTTAGTAGTCGTAGTCTTTAGTAGTCTTTAGTAGTAGTTGCATTAGTTAGTAGCTTTTAGTTTTAGTTAGCTTTCATTTTAGTTTAGTTTCATTTAGTATTAGTTTAGTTCTAAGAGTGACACTTAGAAAACCATCACAAAAACCCCTCTCTATTTCGTCTTACCCTATTCTCTTCCATACTAGCTTGTCGTGCACTCAACTCCCCGTGGATCGACCCTTAAGTACTACAAACGATCGGTTGTGCACTTGCAACCTTTTGATTGTTTTCGCATAAGGTTAAAAACCTAGATTCTATTTAGGTGAAACGCGAGAAGGTCTATTCTGACCCCATCAGCATATGCTTCCATAATCTCGGTAAAAAGGGGCTCCCTTCCTTCTACTTCTGCTCGATGTAAAATGAGATTCAACCGGATCAACACTGCTAAGCTACTCCTTGTTGCAGTTGGGTTCTCCAAGTAAAGCTCATCTAACTTAACTTTTTGTTCCGATGTAAGAACATTCTCATCGAACGGTGGCTCCACATAAGGCTCATCTAGAACGTCATCATCAAACATGGTCTCCTCCTCTTGTGGCCAATTGTCATAGTCCATGTGTAAGTTTTAGAGTAGAGAAAAGATTAAATGAAGAACAAGTGAAGAACAAGAGAGAGCTTGAGTGTGAATCGTAACAAGAGAGAGAGAGAGAAAGAGAGAGTGTGGAAGTGTAGAGAAGAAAGAGAATTTCTCATTCCTTAACTTTCATTAGAAAATAGATGCAAGATAAATATAGACACTACACAATGGAATATTCTATACAAGATGCTTTTCTCATTAAATGAAAGTGACATATTCTAGCTTCCTCAACACACCTTGTGAGAGTTGACCAAAGACCTCCCACTTGCTTGTTCTCTCCCAATGGTAATATTGGGTATTCTAGAAGATATCAAACCACTAGTTTAAGAGATCCGCCTGGATACAATCAAAGCTTTAAACCGGCATGTCTTTGCGCATACCCGCCTGGATGACATTCGGCCAGTTTGACAGATTGTTCCCAACCCGGCCACCATCTAAGTGCTCCTTTGATCGCCTAAACTTATACTCCCCCTCGAGCTTGAGACATATGGTATCACCATGATTATCTACCTCGTTAAAAACCTTAGTGTAGAAAACCACTTGGGAAAAACTATACATAAGGGAAAAAGAGTGTAGAGAACCATGGCCTTGTGAGGTCCATGAGGTCAAGCTTGGAGTGTATGTACTCACAAACTTGTGAGCTTGCTGCTTTAGTGAATATGTCGGCTAGTTGCTCGGAGCTCTTAGTGTAGCATGGAAGAATGACTCCAAGTTCCACTTGCTCTCGTACCTTATGACAATAAACTTATGTATGCTTCGTTCTCTCATGAAACACGGAGTTGGAGGCTATATGTATGGCAGCTTGATTATCACAATGCATTGTGATTGGCTTTGATGATTCAACTCCGAGGTCTTTAAGTAAAGCTTTGAGCCACATCGATTCCGTAGTTAACTTCCTCATAGCTCGATACTCGGCCTCGGCGCTTGACAATGAAACCACTTTTTGCTTCTTGCTCTTCCAAGTGACCAAATTGCCTCCCACAAATACAATATCCGGTTGTTGACTTCCTACTCTCCTTGTCACCAGCATAGTCAGCATCACAATAACCTACAAGCTCTGCATTTCCATTGCAACCCATCCAAATGCCTTGTCCCGGTGCTCCTTAATGTATTTAAGGATTCGGTTCACTCTATCCCAATCTTGCATCGTTGGAGCTTGCATATGTTGGCTAGCTTGATTTACTGCAAAACAAATGTCAGGCCTTGTGATTGTAAGATATATTAGCTTACCTACAAGGCGGCGATATTGAGTAACATCTTCAAATGGAGCATCATCGAGCTCCCCCTTTCGGTTTGTTTTGTAGTCTTCTTCAAGCGGGGTCAACACTGGTTTTGGTCCGAGCTTACCTACTTCATTTAAAAGATCAAGTGCATATTTTCTTTGTGATAAAAATAGTCCCTCCTTAGAACGACGAACTTCTATTCCAAGAAAGTACTTTAATTCTCCAAGGTCTTTGATATCAAAAACTGATTTAAGATCGGTTTTAGTTTCTTGAATACCTATCTTATCATTTCCCGAGATAATGATATCATCAACATATATGAGGATTACGATGATACCTTCTTGGCTTTGAAATGTGAAGAGTGTATGATCAGCTTCTGACCTTTTAAATCCCCTTTAAGCAATGTTGCACTCAGTTTGTGATACCAACCCCTTGACCTTTTAAATCCCCTTTTAAGCAATGTTGAAGAGTGTATGAACACTTTCTCGTGTTCAATGGTGTCTTCTAAACCGGGTGGTGGCTTCATGTACACTTCGTTTTCCAATTCCCCTTGTAAGAAAGCATTCTTAACATCCATTTGCCATAGTTCCCATTCCAAATTTGTCGCCAATGAGAACACAACTCTAATAGTGTGGAGCTTTGCAACCGGTGCAAATGTGTCAAGATAATCTTCGCCATACGTTTGAGTAAAGCATCTTGCTACAAGCCGAGCTTTATAGCGTTCTATCTCCCCGTCACTCTTGTACTTTATAGTGAAGATCCAATGAGATGTTACCGCTTTCTTGCCTTTGGGTAACTCAGCCTCATCCCAAGTATGGTTTACTTCCATAGCATTCTTTTCGACGCTTACGACATCTCTCCATACTTTGTGCTCTTTAGCTTCTTCATAACTCTCAGGGATCCAATGTTTATCCACTTGACTCATGAAGACTTGATGTTCCATAGGAAAATGTGCAAGAAAATGTGCAAGAGTGTAGACGGCTATGTTGTTGTAGTGGTAAAACTTCTACTTGATCATCATTATCTTCATCTCCCAAATTCACTTCTTCTCCAAGTGAATTTTAGACCTTCCTCGGCTTCACTATAGTTATCTTCTCGATGAATTGGACTTTGATCGACTTTTGGAGTTTCATCTTCTCTTGGCTCATTCACTGATTCTTCTTCTTGGTTTGAACTGGTGTCTTGAGAAGATGTTGATGAATGTTGATCCGAGGTTTTTTTCTCTATCGGTGAGCTTTGACCCGACGCTTCATTATCCATGTTGGTGTTTTCGGCTCCAAGCTTTTCTAAGATGATCCGAAGGTTGGTTGCTCGGTCAGATGGAGATGTTGACAAATCCTTTAGACTTTCCCAATTTTTCTCATCATATTATCCTTGAGTTTCAACAAACTTCACATCTCTAGATACCCATACTCTTTTAACTTCGGGGTCATAACACTTATATCCTTTTTGTGTAGTAGAATAGCCGATGAATATTCCATTGACACTCTTAGCATCTAGTTTATCTCTTTGTTCACTTGGCCTTAATACATAACAAACACAACATAAACCCGTAAGTGGTTAAACGATGGGTTATGTCTTGTAAGTACCTCAAATGGTGAGACGTCTCTCAAGATTTTGGTTGGTATTCGGTTGATGAAATAACAAGCTGCTAGAATAGCATCTCCCCAAAACTTCTTTGGTACATCTGTATGAAACATCATAGATCTAGCCACTTCCATTAGATGCCTGTTTTTCCATTCGGCTAGACCATTTTTTTGAGGAGTGTATGGACAACTTATTTGATGAATGATCCCATGCTTGGATAGATGTTGTTTGAACGCATAACTTGTATATTCTCCACCATTATCTGATCTCAAAATTTTAATCTTGGCATTGTAATGGTTAGTCACATAATTTTGAAAGTTCATAAATGCTTCAAGAACTCTATCCTTAGAGGGAAGCAAAGTCAACCAAGTATACTTTGATTTTTCATCAATAAAAGTAACAAAATATTTTTGATTTTCTCTAGATAAACAAGGAGATGTCCACACATCCGAATGAACTAGATCAAAGCAATGTTCATAAATAGTTGTCGATTTGGGAAAACCTGACTTGCAATGTTTGCCAAGGATACAAGCCTCACAATCCGAATTTTTAAAAGAAACATTAGGCAACATGAGTTCTAAGGCACGAAAATGCGGATGTCCTAATCTGACATGCCAAAGATTATCATTTGCCTTAACAATACTAAAATTAAAACAAGAAGATAAATCGGTAAATAGGTTTAAGTCCTCGAGCACGTAGATATCATTTTTAGTGACTCCTTTGCCAACCACTTTACTTGTCTTAATATCCTAAAAATGGAAATCATTAGGACTGAAAATAGCACGAGCATTTAAATCAGTGGTAGCTCTCTTAACCGATAATAAGTTAGAAGTGAAACTAGGCATATAAAAGGCTTTCGATTTCTTATTAAACAAGTTTAATTCACCAATGCCTTTTACTGGTACCCTAGCTCCATTTGCCGTTATAACATTTCCTAAAGCTCGTTTTACTTCACTAATAAGACTAGCATCACTAATCATATGGTGAGTTGCCCCGAAATCTACAATAAGCGGCTTAGTGGTTTTAAGGGTAAGAAGATCATTACCGGATGATTCTTTTAGTGCTTTGATGAGTGCATCAAGATCTGACCTCCTCACAAACTCAGATGAGGCAGCTAGAGCAGCACCATTGCCTTCAATTTGAATGACCGGTTCTGAGGTTTGACCTTCATTGTTCACACTTGCTTGGTTTGCTCTTGGAGGACGGTTTGCATTTCGTGGTCGAAGATATGGGTGTAAGACCCAGCATTTCTCCTTAGAGTGACCCACTTTCTTGCAATGCTCACATGTAGAAGGATTTCTTCCATCATTCTTGTAGTAGCTCTTGTTTGTCGTGGCCACTTCTACTTTGTTGGCCGTGACAAGCTCTCCTTTGCCGCCGAACAAGCCAATCGATCCATTCTCTTTTTGGATTTGGTTGCATACATCTTCTAAGCTAGGAAGCTTTTCTGACCTCAAAATATGTTTAATGAGGTCATTGTAAGAGGAGTTTAAGGTCAAGAGAAGACCGAAAACCTTATCTTGCTCTCGGCGTTCATTCAAGACTTTTGGGCAAGAGTAGTCGGCCGCAGCATCTCAAGCTCAGCCCACAAGGACCTGAACTTGCCAAAATGTTTAGTAAACTCCATTTCTTCTTGCTGGATATTATTGATGGCTCTTTTGACTTCAAACACTCGGTTCAGGTTCGTGACATTGTCGTAAACATTCTGAAGCGTTTCCCATAACTCCTTAGCGGTCTCACAATATGAGTATGCTTCAAGAACTGAGGCATCTGTTGATACCAGGTCCCGCACCATGGATCATTTTAGTGCATCGGAGGCCCATCGACTTATGAAGCGCAACAAGAAGTCCAACAAGTTCCACATTTCACAAAAAAGGTGGTCAAATATTGACATTAATGTATGATTTAATTCATATATTAATTGACTTGGTCAAAGGAATAAACTTTTCATTCAAGTTTATGAATTTATTACCATGATTAATTGTGTGAGTTAATTCCATAATTAATGGCCAAATAATGGCACCTTGGGAGGAGAAAAAAAGACTATAAAAGAGAGGAGAAGACTACAAGAAAGGAGACTTGGAATCTTCTATATTTTTCACACACAAATGTTTTATTTCTTACAATACATAGTACCGGGAAGGGGTTTACGACAGGGGGACCCACTTTCCCCATACCTGTTTATTTTATGCACCGAAGTGCTTATAGCTAACATTCGGAAGGCAGAGCATGAAAAACTTATTACTGGCATTAAAGTGGCAAACAGAAGCCCACTAATTTCTCACCTTTTATTTGCGGATAACAGCCTCTTTTCTGTAAAGCAAATAAGGACCAATGCGGTATCATCCTTGGAATCCTAAAGCAATATGAGGAAGTATCCGGTCAGCAAATAAACTTTGCAAAATCTTCATTACCGTTTGGACATAAAGTTGAGGACTCGATCAAAACGGAGATACATGAGGTTCTAGGAATTACAAACATGGGCGGAATGGGCTCGTATTTAGGGTTACCAGAAAGTATGGGAGGAGCCAAAACAAAGATATTCTCCTTTGTAAAAGATAGGCTCCAAAGTCGGATTAACGGTTGGTCGGCAAAGTTTTTATCTAAAGGGGGAAAAGAGGTCATGATTAAATCAGTGGCTGCGGCACTCCCTACGTATGTGATGTCATGTTTCCGCCTACCCAAAACTGTAACATCGAAACTCACAAGCGCAGTGGCAGATTTCTGGTGGCACAATGGTGGAGATTCAAAAGGGATGCATTGGCAAGCATGGGACAAGTTATGCTAATGTTTCAAAACTAATATTGGGCCAAAATCGTGTCTCTCACCCAATTTTCCCTAAATTAAATTTGATAATTTAAAACCAAACAATTAAAGTTAAAAAACTGCATACATGCATGCACATTATGGTAATGAAACCACAAAACAACATATTTAACACAATATACACTACAAAAAAAGTGTACATTCATAGCACTTAAGGATAGCTCGGTTTTCATTTTTGCTATCGAATATGAGTTTGTAATTTGGTTATTATATGATAGCATTTGGGAAATGCTATAATAGAATTTCAATAAGCGGGAAAGTAAAATCACTTATTCCGGCAAACCTTTAGCCAAATTTACTAAAAGAAAAAGACTTTCCCCTTTTCTTAAAACACTTAGGGGGTGTTATTGGTTTGTGATTTAAATAGAGTTTTGATGACTTTAATAAAATCATAGAAAGTGAATAAGTGAATGATTTAGAAGAATTGTTAGAGAGTTTTCTATAGTCTTGTTGATTAGTTTTTCTATAATCTTGTAAAGTCTTTCAAACAACTGCAGTATTTCAGCATACTTTCCATGACTTTATTTTGTAAAGAAAAGTGTTTAAAATCATCAACCAATAACACAATAATTGAATTCATTAACAATCATAGATTGTCATAGATTGTTTTGTTTTAGTTGAATAACACAAAACTTTTAATGACTTTATAAAACTCTTAATCCAATAACACAATATTCATTAAGATTTTAAATGACTTTTTACAAATCACAAACTAATAACACCAAACTTTAAGAGAGTTTAACAAAATCTTGATTGAATAACAACAGATTCTACACAACAATTAAAGTCACTAAAACTCTATTTAAATCACAAACCAATAACACCCCCTTAGTCGCGACTCGAGCCCTCTCTCTTAACACTTACAAAAAATGAAACCCTTAAATCTTAAAATCTCTCGCCGTCGACCCAATTCTGGCGGAATCTCTCGCCGTCGCCGCTCTCTGATTCACCGCCGGCCTTAATCTCACAATCTCGGTTCCAAATCTCTCGCCGTCGACCCAAATGAAGGTGATTTTATTCGTCTCTCTCTCTCTCTCTCTTTCACTTTACCCAGTTGACGAAACCCTTAAATCTGTAATTGGAGCTCAAATCTGTTTATGTCTTTCGATTCCCTGTTGAAATTGGAACAATAAACAGTTATTTTATGACATGCAAGAGATTTGCTCAAATCTGTTTAGCTCAAGTCTGTATATGTGTTTATGTGTTTGCTCAAAGACGTTGAAACCAATTGGCTGGTGAGTAAGGAAAGAAACTACTGACTAACAACGTTGGTTGTATATTCTTTGCCAGATTTCGTGAGTACTCAACACTTTAGATTTTCTACTAGGAATTTAGATAAGAATTCTCTCTGTTTGTTTCCTTTGAACCAATTTATAAGAATCCATGAGATTGGCTGTAAGGATTAGTTTCAATTATTATTGGGAGCCAATACTTGAGAGAGTTTTCATGTGCACACTTCCCATATTTTATTGTTTTCTGAGGAAATTAGTTCAAATTGTGAAGCAGATTGTTACATTTGGTAAGTCCTCTTAGGATACAAATTTGTTTATTCACATTAAATTGCATCCAGATGGTTTCTTCTTGTTGATGCATCTTATTGATCATTTATTGGCTCTCTTTTAGAGTAACATGATTTAGTTTGTACCTTGAGGTCAGGCTCTGGTTGATTGACATACCAAATCCACTTGACTATATTGTTAAAAAGCTCGTAAAACACGCTAAGAGTTTGTTTAAGATATGAGTTTTATTTTGTGTATCCGAGCAAAGCTTCTCCACCATTTTACATATAGGTTGTGTATCTAAGTTAAAAACATGTTTTGATGATTATAGTTTGTTTGTGTATCTTGGAGGTTTCATTACTTTGGTTTTGTATATCAATTAGACAAGTTTGAATATATATTTCGTTTTTATATGAGATCAAACAGTAATATGATTATTAAATCTTATACTCTTTCTCTACTTTTGTTTTGCAGGTGTTGATTAGTGCACTAAAGAAATTTTGAAGTTTTTCTTTATCTCCAATCACAGTAAAGGTCAATAGCTTCTTTCTTTGTCTCTTATGATGATTCTTTTCACTGCATGGTTTCATTACTTTGACTATATAAATCGTTTTTAATATAAGATCAAACTTTAATATGACTTTTAAAACTTATACTCTTTCTCTAATTATGTTTTGAAAGTGTTGCTGAGTGCACTAAAGGAATTTTGAAGCTTTTCTTTATCTCTAATCACAGGACAGGTTAATAGCGTCTTTCTTTGTCTCTTATGATGATTCTTTGTACTGCAGTTTCATTACTTTGACTATATAAATCGTTTTTAATATAAGATCAAACTGTAATATGACTTTTAAAACTTATACTCTTTCTCTAATTATGTTTTGCAAGTGTTGCTGAGTGCACTAAAGGAATTTTGAAGCTTTTCTTTATCTCCATTGACAGGACAGGTGAGTAGCTTCTTTCTTTTTGTCTCTTTTGTTGGTTTATTTTTTTCTTGTTTGTTTGTTGTTAATGTTGTTAGGTTGTTTCAAACATACTGTTTTGTGTTTGAGTTTGTTTATATTGATTTAATATATGCAATATGGTTGTTTCTCTCTAGCTCTAAAAGAACGTAGGTATATATGTGTCTGAAATGTTTTAGAGTACAGAGTTATTTTTTGATGTGTCTGATTTTTTCAATAAGTCTGTTCAATATGATGTTAAGGATACTAAAGGTTTTAAATTAAGCTTATATCATATAATGTTGGACAAAGATTGGGTGCATCTTTGCAGGTTATAAATTTAATTATATAGATGTTAAGTTTTCAATAGGGTTTTGTAGATTTGTTTTTTCTTTTTTCATTTTTTTTTCTTTTTTTCATTTTTTTTTTCTCTCTTCATTCTTAAATGAAGAGCTGATCCAGCTTATCAAAGAGGGGCTTCAAAGTTTGTACGAGCTGTATCTGCTGCTTTGGTAGATGGTGATATGATTATATATTCTTGCATCTACTGTCGTAATATAGATCGTCACGTAGGAAGTGTTGTAGTTGACCATCTTGTTAGAAGGGGTATGGATGAGAATTATAAGCGGTGGTCTGATTGGTATCATCATGGATAGTTAAATTCTAGGGTTGAATGTGACAGTAAATTCAGTCAAATGGATGAGATATATGGGTTATATAAAGCTGCTGAGTTCATGGATGAAGAGTTTGTTGAAAATGATGAACCTGATGAGATTGCAGATTGTGGGGAAAACGGTCTATTTCCCCCTCGGAAGTTTCGTATAACAACAGATCCACTCAAACATTCAGCCTCGATCTGTATCCACACCGCATCAAAGTTTCAAACATATATCCCCCTAATTTGAAACATCGAAACCCATTTCCACATAAAGCTTGGTTAACATGTGTTAAACTCGGTTTACTGTTATCCAGACAACCATTAACGAAGTAACAACGAAACTAAACCAAATTAAACCGTAATTGCACCTGATTACACCCTATAACCCGATTAAAATTCCAAAACATCAAAAATCCGCAAATCAAAAATCCCCAAAATCGAACCCTAAATTCCCAAAATCAATCGATCCCCAAAATCAAAAATTCAATTTAAAAAAATAGTTGAAATTTGATAGTTATTACTATATAAGTAAATTAAATCAATATACCAAATCAATAATCACGAAGTGATCAGAAGAGTCAAGGAAAGAGAAGGTCTTGCTCTCGTGACTTCGAAATAATCAATGGCATATCTCATATGTATCCATCAGTGACCATCTCTTTATTATTATCTATCAACACTTTCTCAAGACAGAGGTATTTCTCAAAATTTCCTAAGACGTTTGCAGAAGCGACAAACACGCCCGAAGTGACATATGAGTACATTCCAATGGAAGATGAGGCAGATTGCTATGTAAAGGAAGGACATCTGTTATTAATTTCCTTAAATTGGACCGATTGATTTTGGGAATTTAGGTTTTGATTTTGGGGATTTTTGATGTTTTGGGATTTTAATCGGGTTATAGGGTGTAATCGGCTTGAATTACGGTTCAATTTGGTTTAGTTTTCTTGTTACTTCGTTAATGATTGTTTGGGTAACGGTAAACCAAATTTAACACATGTTAACCAAGCTGTATGTGGAAACGGGTTTCGATGTTTCAAATTAGAGGGATATATGTTGGAAACGTTTCTGCGGTGTGGATACAGATCGAGGCTGAAAGTTTGTGTGGATATGTTGTTATATGAAACTTTCGAGGGGGAAATAGACCGCTTTCTCCAGATTGTGAGAACAAGAAAGAAGATGACTTCTCTGCAAAGCTTGCAGATGCTGCAACGACCTTATATCCAAGTTGTGTGAATCACAGTAAACTCTCGGCAATTGTGTCCCTATACAGACTTAAAGACACAAAATGGCAGGTCTGACAAGAGTTTCAATGATCTTTTGGAGACACTATCGGAGATGCTACCGAAGGACAATGTGCTACACACATCACTATATGATGTGAAAAAAATTTTTAAGTCATTTCATATGGGCTACCAGAAGATTCATGGTTGTATTAATGATTGTTGTCGCCTTGGGCGTTCGGCAGAAACCGAGCAAACCGAACTGATCAACCCGATATTTTTGGTTATCGGCACAAACCGAAGAGATTCAGCTAACTGTTCGGCGAAATTGATTTGGGAAATCGGAACTCGGTTCGGTTCGGTTCGATAATCGGTATCGATCGGTTATTTACACTCATCACTGCATGTTCTTCTTCATCTGTAATTCTGTATAGTTGATTGGTTATGTGACTCTATCATGAGGAAGAAGAAGAGATCGGCGGCCATGTTTGATAAGCTGGATATTAGAAAGGAAAAACCTAATTGGTTTTAATAAGTGGGCTTTAAATTTGATTTTTTTTTTCTTTTTTTCGTTTGAGTTCATTATTCAATTATACCAAATTATTTGTATTTGGGTATTTGGCCCAGTAATAACAAAGACCCACGATCTACTACAAAACCTAAACCCTAAAGGAATGTAAGTCATTCTTTCTCATAAGCTCCTCATTTTTATTGCACAGCAGCTGTTGTGTTGTTCCTTCCGAGATCTTTCAATTTGAGGTAAAAAACTTTCTCTTCTTTAAACTTTCTTAATTTTATGATTTTCGTTTGTTGTTTATGCTTCAGATCTCTGATTATTTTTTACTTTTATGTACGTTTGGGTTAGAGAGGTGATATATTTGTGTTTTTGTAAAGTAAAACTTTCTGGATCTTTGTTTTTGTGGTCAAAATCGATATTATAGTTGTATATCGATTTTATGGTTAACTACAAGGATGTAGTAGATGACTTATGATTCTCAGTTTGTGTTCTTTGCAGCTGACTATAAACATATCTCCTCGGACAGCCTGATCGAACGGCAAAACGTCATCCTCAGTTTTATTGGCAGCCTCATAACCTTAATTTTTGTAATTTGTTGTAGAATTTCGATAATATGTTTGTATTTTATTTTTATGAACTTGATTTTTTTGTTTTAAAGTTGTAAAATAGCTTGTAAATTTTTTCATGGTTTTGCAATTTTGTTGTCGGTTAACCGAATAAACCGAGAAAAAAATCAATTCAATTTACTTCGGAATTAATTTTAAACCCACAACCCGACCCGAACAAACCGACATTCGAACCGACCCGAACCGAATTTAAATTCGGGTCAATTCGGCAGGATTTTTAGAAAACCGAATTTCCCACTAACCGAACAAACCGATCCGAATAACCCGAGTATGCCGAACGCCCAGGGCGAGATTGCTGCTTATTAAGAAAGAAGTACAAGGATCTCGAGAAATGTTCGAAATACAAAGCTTCTACATGGAAGACGAACACGGTTAATGGCGAAGTAAAGAAAGGTGTTCCACAGAAAGTGTTACGCTACTTTCCAATAATCCCACGGCTGAAGAGAATGTTTAGATCCGAGGAGATGGCTAAGGACATGAGGTGGCATCATAGTAACAAGAGCAACGATGGGAAACTCCGCCACCCTGTGGATTCAGTAACATGGGATCAGATGAATGTGAAATATCCTTCCTTTGCAGCTGAAGAAAGAAATGTGCTGCTTGGTCTTTCCACAGATAGATTTAATCCATTCAACATGAAGAACAACAAATATAGTTGCTGGCCTGTTTTGCTAGTAAACTATAATTTGCCACCAGACTTATGCATGAAGAAGGAGAACATCATGCTTACATTGTTGATACCTAGACCACAACAGCCTGGTAACAGCATGGATGTATACTTAGAGCCGCTCATAGAGGATCTAATTCATCTGTGGAACAATGGAGAGACGACATATGACGCATTTAGTAAATTAACTTTCAATCTCAAGTCAATGCTGCGTTGGACGATTAGTCACTTCCCGGCTTATGGGAATCTTGCAGGTTGCAAAGTAAAGGGTCAGATGGCCTGTCCATTATGTGGAAAAAATAGAGACAGTTTGTGGTTGAAGTTCAGCCGAAAACATGTGTATATGTGCCATCGGAAGACACTACCAGCAACGCATAGTTTCAGATTAAAGAAGTCATGGTTTGATGAAAAACTGAAACAAGGAGAAAGGGAAGAACATTGACCGGAAAAGAAAATTCTAAAACCCTGAAAATTTTCAAAAATGACTTTGGAAATCTGAAACGATCTGGACGCAAGAGAAAAAAGACTGAGTGTAATGGTATGGAGTCTAATGACGAGGAGTTATCAAGTGAGTCAGAAGATGATGAAGGAGATGAAGTAAATGTAGATGAGGATGAGTTATCAAGATGGAAGAAAAAGTCTATATTTTTCAAGTTACCGTATTGGGAGGTATGTTTAAACATCCACATCATTTAATTTTCAAATTTTATTCATTAAACTTTGTTTAACGTTAGAGTTAATTATTGTATTTGTTCTATATATTTTGTAGGATCTTACTGTGAGGCATAACTTAGATGTTATGCATGTAGAAAGAAATGTGGCTGCAAGTATTCTCTCTACTGTGTTACATTGTAAGAAATCAAAGGATGGTCTAAATGCCCGTAAAGATCTGGAGTATCTTGATGTTAGAAAGGATTTGCATCCTAGGACTCAAGGGAAAAGATTATATCTACCTGCAACTCATTGGTCTTTATCGAAGAAAGAGAAAAAAATATTATGTAGTCGTCTTGTTGATTTCAAAGGACTAGATGGCTACTGCTCAAACTTAGCAAGAGGCGTATCTTTAGACGACTGTAAAGTGACAGGTCTGAAATCACACGACTACCACGTATTAATGCAACAACTCCTTCCAGTTGCACTTAAAGGTTTGTTACCTAAAGGTCCTAGGCTAGCAATTGTACGCTTATGTGCATTCTACAACCAATTTTGTCAGCAAGTACTTGATATGGAGCAGATTTTGGTAATGGAAGCTGAGGTTATTGAAACGATATGCATGTTTGAAAGATTTTTTCCACCAAGTTTCTTTGATATCATGGTTCACTTGACGGTTCATCTAGGAAGGGAAGCTCGGTTAGGTGGACCAGTCCATTTTAGATGGATGTACCCTTTTGAAAGGTATATGAAAGTTCTGAAAGACTTTGTGAGAAATCTTGCAAGACCAGAGGGGTGTATTGCTAAGTGTTATCTAGCTGAAGAATGCGTCCGGTTTTGTAGTGAATTCTTAAAGAAGTCTACAAACGTATAGAAAAAACAAGATAGAAACACTGACTATGAGAATAGTTCTATACTAGAGGGTCGTCCTATATCTTCACCTTCAGCATCTACAAGACACCAATGGAAGATGCCAACGTGATGCATCAGTTTTATGGGCTATGCATTCTGAGAATTTTGCATCTTGGTTAAAATAGCAGGTAAGTTACATCAAATCTACTATTTTCTGTTGTTATTTCATGTTTTTATGTGTATGTGTCTTATTTGTTATATTTTATTTCTCGTAGATACTAGTTGATTCAGACAGACATGGAGAAGTTATAAAATGGTTGGCTCATGGTCCACGTTACATGGCACGGTCATATACTGGTTACATAGTGAATGGTCAACGGTTTCATACAAGTTCAGTTGATAGGAAAAATTAGAATAGTGGGGTTTTCTATGAGGCAACAGCAGTCTGTAGGGCTAGTGCGAAAGATACTTCACAAGTGGTTGATTTGGTATCTTACTACGGCAGAGTGATAGACATCATACTGTTAGGTTATAATGTGTTTTAAGTTCCTCTCTTTTGGTGTCACTAGGCAGTAATGGGTAATGGAGCTAAGATAGAAGATGGTTTCACACTAGTTAACATGAATCATAGTCAAATCTCTTTTTTAAAAGATCCATATATATTAGCATCACAAGCAAAGCAGGTGTTTTACTTAAGGGAAGACGCAGAATCAAGTTGGCATGTTGTTATGCGAGGTCCTTCAAGAAGATATAATAACGATTTGGATGATGGAATTACAGACATTGGACCATTACCATCAAATGTGGACATGGATGTTCACATGGATGAATCTGAAAATGCCCGAACTGATTGTGAAGGCATATTTGTCTAAAATGGAGTCTGTTCGTCATTTACATTCTTGTTGTTTTATTTGATATGTCTGATGACTGCTTAGTAATTGTTTTATTTGTAGATGTGTTTGTTTGGCATTCACATTCTTGTTTTATTTGCTATGTCTGTTGACTGCTTGGTAATTGTTTGATTTGTGTTTGTGTTTCCATTTGCTATATTTGATGACTGCTTAGAAATTGTTTAACTAACCCTATTTTCTTTCATTTATTTCAGGTGAGTTGACATGGGACCAAAGACAGTACCAAAACGTGAAGGGAGAAAAAAGAAGAAAGATTCTGAAGAGCCAGAATTCTTGGGTACAATAAACCCACAACCTGAGCATAACTTACAACACAGCCAGCCTTTAGAAGAAGTTCAGCCTTTAGAAGAACAACATTTAGAAAAGCACTTTAGATGAACAGCCTGTAGAAGCTCAGCATCCTTTAGAAGAGCAGCCTTTAGAAGCTCAGCATCCTTTAGAAAAGTAGCTTGTAAAAGCTCAGCCTGGAGTTAATGATGGGAGTGACGAGCACAATCATGTAGCTAAACCTACACATAAGAGAAAGTGAGGACCAACAAGATTGAGAGATATCGCCAAGGATCCAAATAGCAGATTACATGTTAGCTTCACTTTCATGGGAGAACATTATGGTCATGGGTCTGTTAAGTTGTCAACGTATCTTGGTATATTGGTGCGAGAATACGTTCATTTATCAATTGAAAGTTGGCCAAAAGTCCCTCAAGATATTAAGACAATGCTCTGGATATCTGTTAAGGTAAACTTTTCTCTAATTTGACATCTACTTACTTAATCTTTCGAGGTTTAAATGTTTTTTTCTTAAAATATGATTGAATGCAGTCAAGGTTTGCAATAGAAGAAGATTACCAAAAGAAAGCATTGATTCCACAGATGGGAAATTTATGGAGGTCACACAACTCACGAGTGGTTAGGGAAGTTAATGAAGCTAAAACTTTCAAAGATAGGATGGATCTGCGACCTAAGAATGTTAATGAAGCTGCTTGGCGTAAATTTGTCAAGATCAAAACTAGTCCTGAGTTTAAGGTATTATTTTTTTGAAATAAGTAAGTTTTATGTTTGTTTATGATATATAATATGACATATCTATAATCATGTGTTAGATTGTGAGTGATAGCTATAAGAAAAGGAAGAGCCTACAGATTCCACACACTTGTAGTCGCAAAGGAATGGTTAGACTAACTGAAGAATTGGTACGCCAAATGCAATTACGTTGTTAATTCTCATCAGTTTAAAAAGTATTTTGAATGATCTATTCTTTTATTTGTTTAGAAACAAGAGAAAAAGGCAGCTGAACTTCTTAATTCTGTTGAAACAAATAAAGGACAAGATACACTTGTCGAACTGTTAGGATCTGATAATCCCGATCGAATGAGGGCAATGGGGAGAAATTTGACTAAGACCAAATTAGCTTGTTTCCAAGTTAACCACAAGTGTATGGTTGAAATGGAAAAGAATCAAATTCATCTCAAGGACAGGGTTAATGAGCTAGAAAATCAAATTGTCAAACTGAAGAACCAGGTAATGCACTTTTGTATTTTTTGTACATTAAGCTGTTGAGTTGAAACGTAAATTAAAAGTTGATATTTTTTCTTGAATGTCACAGGGACAAAAAACTGAAATTGATGAAAACTCTAGATCTACTGCAAGGGTAAATGATTAATAATCCATGAAATTGATTTCTTTATAACTATAAAGTCTGACTTGTTTTTTTCTACTCTAAATTTGCATAGAGTGTTTAACCAAAAATCACAACCAAAGTGTATTTTGATTGAATGGACTGGTGATGATGCGAATGTTGCTGAGGGACGTATTATATCTACTGATCCAGAGGATGTTGTGAATGGGATTCGTTTAGGTCCTTTAGATTATAAAGTATTGGTTGAGACTGCCATTGTACCAGAAACATTCCTTTGGAGAAATAATACAATTGAAGAATCTGTTGGGCATATGATTGCATGTCCTACCACGAAGTGTGTTAGTCTAGAACAGGGGGTTCAGGAAGAAGACATGGCATCACTAGTAAAGTTTCTAACTTGTTCATTAATTAATAAGTTTATAAAGATTGTTGATCATTTTAAATACTGACATTGTTTTACGCGTTTAACAGGGCACAAGAGCCAATTCTTTGAACAAACGATGATGTAGTTGTTGCTGAAGGCCATTGGACCACGAAAAATCATAAAGCTTTGGTGAATGAACTTTCACTCGGACCAAAGGCTGTAAAAGTGTTTGTTGATGTGGTACATGAACCCAATACATTCATATGGAGGCCTACAATGGATGTTACATACATAGAGGACTGTTTAATGTCCTTTGTAGCATGGCCTTTCAACAAAGTTGTCTTTGAAAACAACTCAGATAGAACAGGTCGGTTATCTCCAATTCAGAATTCTGCATCTACTCAAACAGCTCATGGAGAATCAGCATCAGCAAGCCAAAATTCCAAAGCAACAGGTTCTAAATCGCATATGCAACTAGCTCATGGAAGATCAGAATCAGCAAGTAAAAAATCCACAGCAACAGGTTCTAAGTCGCATATGCAACCAATCTCAGCATCATGTGAGAAGTCTCCAACAACAGTTCCAAAATCTTATGTAGTGGAAACTTAAACAGATGCACAGTCCCCTCTTCGAAAATCTCCGGTAACTTATTTCATATGTTCTAAAGTTGATTATGGTTATGTCTCATTTTACTGTATTAATTGGTTAATATGATCAACTTGTCAGCGGAAAAAATGAACTATAAAGGAAAATCAGAAGTGTAAGTTACTGGATATTAAAGGAAGGAAGTGGGTTGTTGGTGAAGGACAGATGAATTCAACTGATCCAGAGCAAAGTGTACACTATGCTCGCTTGGGTCCTAATGCTGCGTGAGTTGGATAGATATAGTCAATATAGATGGTGCAGCGGTTTGGAGGACATCTAATGAGATTGAGTATATGAGAGATGCACTTGATTCATTTATCGCATGGCCAACTGATCACTTGGTCATGTATTGACTATCGTCCAACTGATCACTTCGTCACTTGGTAAGTATTTTTTACTTTGATGCTTGTATTTTTGGTTTTTCAGGTGCAAAACTGATATAAGACAATGTCCATTATTAATTGCAGGGGATGAAGCAACTTTGGTTCAGGTAGCTTAATTTACGACTAATGTATTTTGGATTTAGAATATTTAATGTTTCGTATGTTGGATTTGGAATTGTTTTTGGTATGTTGGTTTCGAAATTGTGTTTGGTATGTTGGATGCGGAAGTGTTTTAGGTATGTTGGAATGTTTTTGAGATGTTATAAATGGTTTTATTTTAAATTTACAGGTTATATATGTATTACATATGATAGCATGTTATATTTTTAAAGATAGCACTAAGTCTTGTATATGATAGCACTATGAAAACATAAATTAACGCAACAAACATTTGCTATTGTATAGTGATCTATCATAGAACCCAATTTGAATTGTCAGAAACAATTGTAAAAATTCGTAAATTGCTATGAACAACTAAATAATGTTTCAATTATTGCTATGAAATCATAAATAAAAACATTTAAAAAGTGTTATTGTAGATGAACATACTATACCAGACAAAATTAATGCTATCGTAGGTGGGGCATCTACCATATGTCGCAATAATAACAGATATAAATTCGCTATGTATTACATAAGATTGCATATTTTCCGCGCTATCAATGTACGTTTTTCTTGTAAATAATGCATATTGATATATATATATATATATACATAGTAAATACACTCTAATGAGGCATTACTATCAATTCCACCAAGATAAATCGATTTAGAGTCGAGAACAACAAATTATACTTAATTTTGGACTATAATACAACTATGCTTATTTTAGTACCGACCGAATACAATTGGACAACTATGACTTAAAATTTTATATTATTTAAATCACTTTTTCAGAATGACGATGCCATATTGGTTTATGTTGATAGTATTGAAATATTTTTTTTCAAAATGACGGCGCCAAGTTGGTTGTTTTTTAATATATATTTTGTCAGGTTGTTTTGATGCCATGTTATTTGTTTTTAATAACTTTTACCAGGTTGTGTTTTACCTAATCTTACCACTTGTAACTAAAATTTAGATTCAATAAGAACATAGTTGTATCATAGCTTAAAAGTTATACCTAAAAAACTTAGATTCATACATACATAAACTTCAATTGGAGTACCTAAAACCAAAACACAAAGAGAAGAAGAAGTCCAAACACAAACCCCTGAACACATGTCATTTCTTTTCCTTCTTTTTATCATCATTCGTGTTATGTTTCTTTTCCTTATTATTTTCTTTCGTAAAAGGCGATGAGACATAAATTGAAGGCTTAAGTTTCCTCTTTGGTGCCACCTGACATTTCTTCTTAGCACAAGTCTTAAACTTCTTTTTTTTCCCTATCAACACCACCACCAGCCCCAATGTCATCACCACCACCAGCCCCAATGTCATCACCACCACCAGCCCCAATGTCATCACCACCACCAGCCCCAATGTCATCACCACCACCAGCCCCAATGTCATCACCACCACCAGCCCCAATGTCATCACCACCACCACCCCCAATGTCATCACCACCACCAGCCCCAATGTCATCACCACCACCAGCCCCAATGTCATCACCACCACCAGCCCCAATGTCATCACCACCACCAACCCCAATGTCATCACCACCACCAGTCCCAATGTCATCACCACCACCAACCCCAATGTCATCACCACCACCAGTCCCAATCTCAACAATACTACCAACACCACCACCAACCCCCAATTTCATCACTCCCATCAGCCTTGTCAACACCACCACTAATCTTAATCTCAACATCACCACCACCAGTTCCAATCTTATCATTCCCATCAACCTTGTCAACACCACTACCACCAGTCTCAATCTTAGCATCTCAACCAACAACACCACCATTTACAGTCTCATCATCCCCATCCGTCCTCATATCATCATCACGAGCCTTTTCCACGTCTGTCCTCATATCAACATCATGTGCCATCTCCCCATCCATCATCATATCATCATCAACATACATTTCTCCGTCTATACTCACATCATCACTAGCCATATTCTCAAAACAAGTCATTGCATCACCGCTAACAAAATCAGTCATCTCTTCTTCCCTTGGCATGTTCACATACCTTTCTACATTCGCCAATCTCATTTTCACTTCCTTTAACTCATCTTCCATTTCTTTAATGCTCTTTATCATCCAATGTTCATCTGCTGGAATATTTTGATGTTGTTGCTCTTCCATACCTTTATCTGCTGGAATATTTTCCACTCCAAATATTCAAGAAGCAACATATAACTTATAAATATCTTCACACCATATCATAATCTGCTGTACATCGAGACGCTCATTCCACATACGCATCAACAATAGGGTCAACTGAATCTTCATCTTCAGCTCGCTCCATAAAGTCAAATAAAAAGCTTCTTTATCAAGCCCTGATGGTTGCAAGATACTAATGATGTCATACAAATAATAACAAAACAAATGTTACTATAATGTATATGTTACAAAACAAGTATTAAACTAGTATTAAACAAGTTCTTACCTTCGTTGTTCCTACTGCTTCGTTTAGTTGATCAAGAGAAAAATCTGTCATTCCATTATCTTTATATATTCTTTTGCACATCAGTGGACATCCATCTTTTGCGTGTCTTACACTTTCTTGGACTTGTTTGGACAGATCGGGGAATGCATTCAAACGCCAAAACCTATACAGAATATTTCACATCTTAACTCATTAAAAAATATATAAGACTTATTAATGGAGATTCGGTTTAACCTCAAAAAGAATTATGAATTCAAGAAATAAATATTTTTTTTTGTCAAACCAAGAAATAAATAGTTATCTCGCACTTTGCAATCCAAATGCTTCAAAGTGTGATCGATCTCTTTCATATTATCTTTAAAAGTAAGCTGCCCCCAAGGAAAGGTTTCTAAAACTTTCAAGTTGTTCACTGTCTTTATAATAAAATTATATATGGTATCATATTTCCTTCTTCCTTTTATAACCGTGCTTAGAAAGTACAAAAAAACAACTTGCAAGCGATCTCCATTACATTTTCCATCCATTGACTGAAATTTCTTTTGCTCATCCTTCACTTTTATATTTTAGATCCAAAGACCCTCTCCACAAAAGTAAATACATAACTAAATCAAATCATCAAATCGATCAACTTGAAGATAATGGGAAGAGCTATCACATAAACTCAAATCTGTTTCACACAATTCACAAAACTAAATCCAATCAAAATTGAGGATCAAATACACGGAACAAAAGGAAAAAAAAAAGAATTAAAATTGTAAAGAATGTCCAAATTTCACTGTGTTTGTCGTTGTTTTGTTTGTTGTACAACATATATAAAAGAGATAAAAATTGACACTTCTGACAAATCGAAACATAAAATCATGAGAATCAAACAAAAGAGAACAAAAGAGAATGGAGAACAAAGCTTACAAGTTGATAATTTTGGTATAAAAGGGAACACTGGTTGAAAAAAGAGAAGAGAGTGCCAAGAGAAACAATATGAAGAATGAAGAGAAAGAGGGAAGAAGAAGGAAGAATGGGGTTAGTCGGCGGCGAGGATCACGGTGGTGAAAGTGGAAATTGCGTGGCCGTGGAGAAAAAAAAAAAAAAAGTTCGTTGTTTTGTTTTTCAATTTATTGATGTGTTCTTTTAATTGGGTATGTTTCAATTTGGGGAAAATAAAGTAGATCCGTAATTAAATTGGATCTAGATCCAAAATAAAGTTGGATTGTATATAATTCAATCTTATTAGGTTAATTTGTCATTTACCATTTATCTGAATAAAAAATTGAATTAAATAATTTATTTTTATAAGTGAGATTAAATAGATTGAAGTGTGAGCAAAAGGGGTGAATGCGATTAAAATCCGAGAAGAATCATTGGAGAGAGCTGTTATTGAGCTTTATTGCAATAGTAAACTATTTGGCTAAGGATAATATATAATTTCAGGGAACTAATGAGAAAATTGGTGAAGATAACAATGGAAACTTTCTGGAGAATATTGAAATAATTGGTGAATTTGATCTGATAATGTGTCAGCACGTTAGGCGAGTTACAAAGAAAGAAACTAATAAGCACTATCTCAGCCCCAAAATTCAGAATGAGTTGATAAGATTGTTGGGAACATAAATAAAGCTCATGATCATAAGAAAAATCAAAGAGGCAAAGTACTTCTCGGTTATCCTTTATTGTACTCCAGATATTAGCCACAAAGAGCAAATGTCTCTTATTATTCGATTTGTGAATGTATCAGTGGATCCAGCTCAAGTAGAAGAATGTTTTCTTACTTTTTTGGAAGTTGATGATAAATCAGGGAAAAGACTTTTTAAGCTACTTTGTGATATATTGGCTAGTCTTAATTTGGACATTAATGATGTGAGATGTCAAGGTTATGACAATGGATCTAACATGAAAGGAACACATAAAAGAGAGCAAAAGCGATTACTTGATATCCATCCAAGGGCATTTATACACTATGTGGTTGCCATAATCTAGAATTGGCTATTTGTGATATTGTCAAATCTTCTTAAAAGGCGATTCTTTCTATGGGATAATACAACATTTATATTGTTTTTTTGCACCTTCTAAAACTAGGTGGGAGATGTACAACAAATGGTGGGAGAACTCACACTTAAAGTCTTATCAGATATTTGTTGGGAAAGTCACATTGGAAAGTGGTAAAGCAATACATTTTAAAGCTCCAGAAATTAGAGATGTCTTACTCTTATTGGCTGAAAATAGTGATGATCCAAAAGCACGGAGTGATGCGGAATGTCTTACACTACGTATAACACATGAAATTGGAGGATTTCAATTTTTGTTTGGTATGGTTATATGGTATTTTTGTCGTTAACATAGTAAGCAAGACGCTACAAGTTGAAGATATGGATATCGATGATGCTATTGCACAACTAAAAGGGTTAGTCATTTCCCAAAATTATAGAGAAACAGGTTTTTCAAGAAGCAAAAGTTGAAGCCTTAAAAGTTGCGCTGCTACGGATATTGAACCAGTGTTTCATAAGAAGAGAAATCGGCTTATCAAAAGAAAAAATACATTTTGATGACGAGAGTGAAAAAAATTCATGATGCTGGTCCGGTTTAAAGCTTGGAGGAGGATTTCAGAATTAATTATCTCATCAAAATTATGGATCAAGCTCTAGTCTCTTTTCAAACAAGGTTGGAACAATTTCGGGAGCATGAAAGTATTTTTGGATTTTCGTTCAGTCTCAGCAAGTGATGATAGTTTAAGGGCATCATGTACTAACCTTGAATCTTTTCTTAAGCATAGAGCGAATTCATATATTGATGAGAATTATTTATATATTCTTCGAAATCAAAGTTTTTAGAAACGTTCTACCAAAAGATCTAAAAAAAACTGCAAAGGTATTAGATTATTTGACGAGATTGAAGGATTGTTATCCAAATATTTGGATTTCCTATATGATAATGCTCACCATTCCGGTTTCAGTGGCCTCGACTAAAAGAACTTCTTCTAAGTTGAAGTTGATAAAGTCTTATCTACAATCGACTATGTCACAATGAAGGTTAAATGGATTACCTATGTTATTGATCGAAAAAAGCCATGATTAGAAATCTCGACTATACTAGTTTAATGAATGATTCCTGCAACTAAAGAATAGAATGGCCCACAAAAACTTCTCTCTTACCTCTTCTCTGCAAAAGTGACGAGACAATAACCTATTTTTTTTTTCAGCGACAACTTTTCAATTGTTACCTTTTTGGTTTTTTTCTCAATTCTCAAGCCATCTAATATGTCTACTGTAAGTACTTTGTGATTAATTTATATTAAAACTGTAGTTAATGAAATCAGTTTTTGCTTAGTTTTTGATGAAATTAATATTAGTCTTGTTCGTTGAACTATGTAAAACATATTTTTTCCTTTAATTGATAGTTTGTTCTTATATTAATTTAGTAATCTAAATTTAGTTTCTAATATTTTAATATAATTATGTGTTTGTTAGGTACCAATTGATAGATATTTCAAAAGAAAATTTGAATCAACTTCTGAAAAAGAGTCGAAAGATTTGCCTTGGGATCCGGCAGATAGGAAAAGAATATTGGATTTTCATCCTAATGAAAGAGATGAGGTAAGACGCAAATATCTGATTAGAGGTCCTTGTCAACCTCGTGGTCATGATTTTCCTAAAACACCATTTGGGAGCAAATTGAGACGATTCAATCCAGAATGGTTTGATCTCTATGCCAATTGGTTGGAATACAGTGTGAAAGAAGACAAAGCTTATTGATTGTTTTGCTACTTGTTTAGAGATTACACAGAAAATAAAGGTGGAAGTGATGCGTTTGTGACAAAAGGCTTTGATAATTGGAAAAATCCTAAGAGTTTACGAGAGCACGTGGGATCAGTGAATAGCTTTCACAATAATGCATTAAAAAATGCTGATGCTTTGATGAGACAAGGTCAATCAATCATTCATGCTTTTTATAAGCAAGATGACATAGTAAAAAATGAATACAAAATCAGATTGAACGCTTCAATTGATTGTTGTAGATATTTACTACGTCAAGGATTACCTTTTCGAGGTCATGATGAGTCAGTGGAATCAGCTAATAGGGGAAATTTCTTAGAGCTTGTGAAATATACTGCAGGGCAAAATGAGCTTATAAGTAAAGTTGTGTTGGAGAATGCTAATCAGATGGTGTCTCCCAAAATCCAGAAAGATATAGTGCATTGCTTTGCAGAGGAAGTTATTGGAGCTATAATTCAAGAAGTTGATCATGATATATTTTGCTTGTTGGTTGATGAATCTGCAGATGTTTTTGATAAAGAACAAATGGCTGTGGTTTTTCGTTTTGTTGATAAACATGGGACATTCAAAGAAAGATTTATTGGTCTTATCCATCTTAAAGAAACATTTTCTGCATCTCTCAAATGTGCTATTGATTCTTTGTTTGCTAAACCTTGTTTAAGTATGAAACAGTTAAGAGGACAGGGTTACGATGGAGCAAGTAATATGAAAGGTGAATTCAATGGGCTGAGATCTTTGATTTTGAGAGAAAATAGTTCTGCTTATTATATTCACTGTTTTGCTCATCAGCTTCAGTTAGTCGTCGTGGTAGTTGCTAAAAAACATTTTGAAGTCGGAGATTTCTTTGATATGATTTCTGTTTTGGTAAATGTCGTTGGGGCTTCTTGTAAGAGAAAGGATATGATTCGAGAAGAATATCGAAAAAGGATAGAGGAAGGAATCAATCAAGATGAAATTAAGACAGGAAAAGGATTAAATCAGGAGCTCTCACTAAAAAGACCTGGTAGTACTCGTTGGGGTTCTCACTACGCAACATTACTTCGGTTGGTTGATTTATTTTCTTCTATCATTAAAGTGCTTGAGTATATCGAAAGAGAAGGGACTGATAGTACCAAAAGACGACAAGCTAATGGTCTTCTCAAGTACTTTAATACCTTTGACTTTGTGTTCTACTTACAGTTGATGTTGCTTCTTCTTGGACTCACTAATAGTTTATCAGTGGCTTTACAAAGGAAAGACCAAGACATTTTGAATGCTATGTCACTAGTGAAATCCACCAAGGAGCAATTATGCAAGCTCAGGGATGATGGATGGGATTCTCTTCTTGCTAAAGTTTCTTCTTTTTGTGAGAATCATCACTCTGAGTTGGTCATTATGGATGAAGAATTTGTTGATCCAAGAAAGCCAAGAAAAAGAAGCAACATGACCAACTTGGATCATTATCAAGTGGAGTGCTTTTACACTATATTGGATATGCAAATTCAGGAGTTTAATGATCGATTTGATGAGGTAAACACTGAATTACTTGGTTGTGTTGCTTCTTTAAGCCCTATTGATTCGTTTCATGAGTTTGATCAGTTGAAAGTTATGAGATTATCTGAGTTTTATCCAGAAGATTTTACTCCTGTCGATCGGATATCACTCGAGCATCACTTGGTCTATACATCGACAATATTCTGGAAGATAAAAGATTTGCTAATTTGAAGAGTCTAGGAGATCTTGCACGTATGATGATGGAGACAAGGAAACATCTTTCGCATCCTCAGGTTTATCGACTTTTGAAGCTAGTTTTGACTTTACCTATAGCGACCGCTACCGTTGAAAGATGTTTCTCTGCGATGAGTATTGTGAAAACTACTTTGCGCAATCGTATAGGTGATGAGTTGCTAAACGATTGTTTAGTTTGTTTTGTTGAAAGGGAATTATTTGATAAAGTGACTAATGAAGTAGTGATGAAAAGGTTTCAGAATATGGAAGAGCGTAGAATAACTTTATAGGTATTTTTTATTGTAAGATTTACTTTTATGTTGGTACAATTTTTTTTATAGTTTTCTTATAATGATTTTGTGCCCGGGGTTAAAAAAAGTTCTGGATCCGCCACTGCTTGAAGGGACGTCCAAGGAGGCTCTTCAAGTATTATTACTGTTTCTCTAAGGCTGTCATGATATGAATGAGGCACACGAAATCTTAATGGCTTTCGAGGAATTGCATCTTCTACAAGATGTGTTTGAAATGGTGAAGGAGCTGCTGTTGAAAACTAGTTTGGTTATTCAACAAGTAATGAGCAGCAAAAAGATCAATTTTCCCAAACGGTGGATGTTCAAGTACAAAGCACCTCATTTGGATACAAAGGTCTTTGAAACTTTTGATCAATGCATAAGGAAAAGAGTGTTTGTTGGTGTTGATCGTGAGACTAAAAACAACCAACCAACTCTGAGGTTTCTTATGAACACGAAACAGTCTTGTCTTTCACTTCGGGCCTATTGAGTTTGGGATCCTGGAGGTTCAAATTTAGAAAACGATTGACTAAAAGCTTAGTTACAATCTGATCTAGTAGAAAGCTTCATCAATTTAGAGAGATGCAAATAGCTACTGGATTTGATGCTTCTCTTGGAGGTTGAATTTCAGAAATTTCTCAGTTATGTTGAAGTTACAGTGGCATTGTTAGCAGAAGGTCAAGCTCCATTGGAGGTTTTCCATCACTTCATTGAAGTATCATTTTTTATATAACCTTGAGGTCAAGTTTTCTTGAAGGGGAAGGATTTGATACAGGAAAAGAGAAGAGAGAAAAGTGGCACATGTGGCACGTGAGAAAGAAACAAGTTGCTGGACACGTGGGAGAAGCTGATTGGATAGATAAGAAGAAATGAGATCGTGAGCTGAGCTATAAAGTAGATGAAGATCAATTGGTGGAATTAATCGAAAAACATTTTGTAAACTTGAGTTTCTGGGTTTGTATTTTGCTGGGTTCCTCTCATCGAGAGCCAGTGATCATTTGGGTGTTTTATGAACACTGATTTGATGGTTTTCTGGATTTTATTAGTTTGTTAATCAGAGTTTGAAGGTTATTTTGAGTTGATTGATATTGGTTGATGTCAAGATTGATGGATATAGAGAAGACGCTTAGCAACGAGCATAGCCAGGAATGTCGTAAACTTAGAGGACAAGAAACGAAAACGAAGCTTTTTGTCAAAAAGCAGAGAAACAAACGACTAAATGAGATAGGGAAACAAATTATAGTTGATGTTTTCGTCTTCTTCAAAGTGCTAGAGATACCAAAGAGGGTTTCAAAGAAATAAGATGCAGAGTGATGCAGAAAAACTGTAATTTCTCAATTAAAATGAATCGATAACTCAAATTGGATTAACGTTCATAAAACGCAAAACCAAATCTCAAATGCTTGAGTATAGATTGAAGAAACAACCCCAGCAAGATGAGTACAACACCATAACAATCTCAGAGAGTTAACAAAAGAAAAGAAGAAGGAAGAGATACAATCTCAATAACAATTTCTCATGAATGTCCCTAATCTGTTTTTGGCTTCCTTTTAACACTTCTTCTTCATTGTATCAGCTCCAATTAATCTCAGCCGTTGATCCAAACTTCTAATCTTAGCCGTCCACGTGTCCTCTAACTCATCACTTCCTTGTACTTCATTTCCTATATCAAATCCTTCCTCCCCAAAGAACCATGCCCTCATGGTTGAGATCAAATCCAATAGCTATTTGCATATCTCTCTAAATTGCTGAAGCTTTCTACTAGATCAGATTGAAACTGAGCTTTTAGTAAACCGTTTTATGAATTTGAACCTCCAAGGTATCCAAAATCTCGTTTAGGTTTTCTTCATTATTCACTGTTTGTTGCTCAATGCCATCCGATTATGTTCTTATCTTGTTTAACACCATCTTCAACATTTCTTAGCTTCTTCGTTTCTACTACACAACCCAGTCCTTTATACTTGCTACCATGAGCCTCCATCAAATAGCCAAAAGACTTCCATACACTCACTATCATCCTCTGTTTCATCTCTGAAACTGAATGTGATAGCCTAGATCTCCATTTGTGTTTATAGCAGTTCTCTAACCATTTACAATAAACATGAGTAGCTAGTAATTCTCCACATTCCCACACAATAATAGCTAGTTTCATAAGCAGCAACATATGCTTCTTAGTCTCGCAACCACAGATTTCCAGCTTTGCTTCAAACTTCTTGTTAGGAACACTCAAGCAGACCATTACACTCAACACATCATCTACTGTCACTTTTTGAACTTTCTTGTCCATATAAATGATTCTTTGTAAACGCAATCCATGAAACCGTTGTGTTATCATCAGAATACTACCACCAGTATGATCTTATACACACAATAATCCACCTGGCTTTCATACACGGTTAGCTCGAGATGATCTATCGGGACAATCACGGATCGTTAAACTTGTCGATCTCTGAAGTACTACAGCCATTTCCTTGACATGAACAACCATTTTAAGGACAAGCCACAACCATTTTAAGCAAAGCGATTTCTTCCACAAATAAACTCAGAACGTCCAAGTTTCTGGCTCCAAGCCACAATCTCCAAATTCTTATCATAACTCTTCTCTAGCAAGTTCTTGCAAGTAATCTTCGCGTCTCCAAGTTTCACAATGCAACGACTTGATCTGCTCCTACTTTCATCACTGGCATCTTCTTTCCAAGTGAGATTGTCATGTTTCCTAACCCTCAACTTTGTCCAAGTCTTTTTATTTTCCAAGTAAGGAACGATCAGATTGTAACCAAGCCAGTGGTCAATCTTCTTTTTCTGAATTTGAACATCCAACACTTAGAACATTTCCTTTGCTTCTGCTTACTGTGCAATCGAATCAAAACACCATGATTCCTCTTTCGTCCAGCTAGCTCAGGTTCTTCACAATCAAGATGCAAGTGTAAATGTCTCCTCAGGAGAAAACGAATCATAGTAGGTTCTTCTTGAGTCCATAGAAATTGCAAATTTGGTATTTGCTTTTCTGTCCTAACTTTTGATTCAGACAACAATGCCTCTGCTTGAGAGATAAAAGTTAAAATTTCCCTTCTTGATAAGCTATACTCAGTTCTTGATTGGAGACTCCCTTGATCCTCTTAATCAAATATGTACTTGAACCACCACCGCTTCGAAAGTCTGATCTTTTTGTTTCTCATCACTTGTTGAATAACAAAACTGATTTGCAACCACTCATTCACCAATAAAATATGCTCAAACACAGCTTGTTGTCCTTCACTTGCATGATCAGTCTGTTATCCCAAGCATAATACCTAGCAAAAATCTCATGCTAACAGCTTTAGCCCCACAGAAAATCCCATCATCATCTCCCACATCAGACTTTAGGTTAAGGTAGCTGGAATATCCATGTTCTCTCATCATTTTCTGCAAATTCTTGTTCATGAGCTTGAATTTCCAAAACTTGAATCTAACAAGTAGCCATGGTGGAAGTGTTTCCTAATACATCTTCCATGAAACAATCATCTTTCAGCGTGGACCAAGTTGTGGAGAACTTGTTCTTCTTCATCAATGCACCTTTAGCATTTGAAGAAAGATATTTGTACATGACATTCCCTCTGTAATTCAGTTTATGTGCAGTACGTGGTTTGTGTGGATCCTGGATCCAACACTCGAATATAGCAAATAAAAGTGTAAAGAAATTGGTTGAAAATAAGAATAAATTTGTAGAAAAAAAGAGTATTGTATTAATGTAGTAACTATGGATTTTATCCCCAAGATATTAGAATAAATTATGAATAAAAATACATAGATACAAGAAAATATTTAGTAACTATTGAAAATAATATCGTGTATATAGAAATTTGTATTGTAAAATATATAACATTTGTGTGTGAAAATGTAGAAGATTCTAAGTCTCTTTTCTTGTAGTTTTCACCTCTCTTTTATAGTCTTTTTCCTCCTCCCAAGGTGTCATTATTTGGCCATTAATTATGGAATTAACTCACACAATTAATCACATGGCAATTAATTCATAAACTTGATAGACAAGTTTATTCCTTTGACCATGGTAATTAATTCATAAATTAAATCACACATTAAGTCAATATTTGACTACCTCCTTTGTGCAATATGGACCTTGTTGGGTTTCGTAAGTCGATGGGCCTCCGACGCTCTTAAAATGATCCATGGTGCGGGATCCGGTATCAACAGTTTGCCTCTATGTTGTTTCCTTTGTTTGAATTTGAACCTCCAAGAGGCATTTTAAGATGTCTTCTCTTACCTTGTACTCTAAGAGGCATTTTATCGAACAGTTGGTGTGTAATTTGGTTGTTAGTGACACCTGCTGATTTCTTAAACAACAGAGCCCTTGGTTTGACATATGATATCACTTCTTGATGATCAAACAAGCCATCAAATCCAACAAGAGATTTGAAATCGTCACAGACATTCGGTGATGCGTTGTGAAATCGAAGGCTAGGTTCTAAGCTAGAAACTGGTACCTGAAATTGTGGAATCAATTCTTCCTTTCCATGCTCAGTTTCAATCGATTATGTTGTGGAAACCTCCATATCAACCAATTCTTTATCATCAGGATATTGATCTTCATGATTCTCCTCTTTTGCCTTCCTTTGATCGCAACAACAAGAGCAGAGCATAAATTTGATCGCCGATCTTCGCTTGTTTATCATCGATTGTGTCCTTCAGATTATCTAATCTTGTTTCTGCCATTGATTCCGAGGTTCGATTGAGGTCTAATACCTTTGATAAAGAAAAATTGTAACTCAATTGAAGAATTGAATCACAAAACATAAATTGAATCCATGTTCCTAAAACACCGATCCAAATCTCATCTAGAAAGAGCTTAGAATGAAGAAACAGCTCTACCAACAATAAGATAACAAACTTAGAGAATTCACAGAAATAGATGAAGAAGAAAGAGTACAAATCGATATTTCTCGATTCTTCCTCTAGCAAACTTTCACTAACCAATCCACTATTGCCACTTCTCACAGCTATTGTTTCCACTCATCTATCGCCACGTGTCTTTATGATATTTCACTCTCTTTTCCTATATTAAATTTGATGCAGAAAAACTGTAATTTCTCAATTAAAATGAATCGATAACTCAAATTGGATTAACGTTCATAAAACGCAAAACCAAATCTCAAATGCTTGAGTATAGATTGAAGAAACAACCCCAGCAAGATTAGTACAACACCATAACAATCTCAGAGAGTTAACAAAAGAAAAGAAGAAGGAAGAGATACAATCTCAATAACAATTTCTCATGAATGTCCCTAATCTGTTTTTGGCTTCCTTTTAACGCTTCTTCTTCATTGTATCAGCTCCAATTAATCTCAGCCGTTGATCCAAACTTCTAATCTTAGCCGTCCACGTGTCCTCTAACTCATCACTTCCTTGTACTTCATTTCCTATATCAAATCCTTCCTCCCCAAACAACCATGCCCTCATGGTTGAGATCAAATCCAATAGCTATTTGCATATCTCTCTAAATTGTTGAAACTTTCTACTATATCAGATTGAAACTAAGCTTTTAGTCAACCGTTTTCTGATTTGAACCTCCAAGGTATCCAAAATCTCGTTTACGTTTTCTTCATTATTCACTGTTTGTTGCTCAATGCCATCTGATTCTGTTCTTATCTTGTTTAACACCATCTTCAACATTTCTTAGCTTCTTCGTTTCTACTACACAACCCAGTCCTTTATACTTGCTACCATGAGCCTCCATCAAATAGCCAAAAGACTTCCATACAGTCACTATCATCCTCTGTTTCATCTCTGAAACTGAATGTGATAGCCTAGATCTCCATTTGTGTTTATAGCAGTTCTCTAACCATTTACAGTAAACATGAGTAGCTAGTAATTCTCCACATTCCCACACACTATTAGCTAGTTTCATAAGCGGCAACATATGCTTCTTAGTCTCACAACCACAAATTTCCAGCTTTGCTTCAAACTTCTTGTTAGGAACACTCAAGCAGACCATTACACTCAACACATCATCTACTATCACTTTTTGAACTTTCATGTCCATAAAAATGATTCTTTGTAAACGTAATCCATGAAACCGTTGTGTTATCATCAGAATACTACCACCACTATGATCTTGTACACACAATAATCCACCTGGCTTTCATACACGGTTAGCTCGAGATGATCTATTGGGACAATCACGGATCGTTAAACTTGTCGATCTCTGAAGTACTACAGCCATTTCCTTGACATGAACAACCATTTTAAGGACAAGCAATATATCAACGCCATGACCAATCTGATGGTACATAAACGTTTGATTCAGATCCAACACTTCTGGCCTTGATTCTTTCTCATCAACTAGCTTAACCCGATCAACTCTTTCCTTCCTACAAGCAGCCATAGTTTCTTAAACTCTTTCTTCACACAGTCCCAAATTATCTCCTTAGAATCTTTATTAAGCAAAGCGATTTCTTCCACAAAAGAGAACATATTATCCATCAATTTGCTTCTCTTTGAAGTGGATTTGAACTTAAATTTCCAGCCCTTAGTATGCTTAATACGTTTCTCCTTTCTTGGCATTTGATCGAACAGTTGGTGTGCACCATTTTCAGCATTACCATTTGTTGATTGATAAGGGAATTCTTCCATTTCCTTACATGTGAAACTTGTAATATCGACCTTTGATGCTCACACAACTCATCACAGCCAACAACATCTTGAGAATTCTCACAAACATTCGATGATTCATTGTGAATTTTAAGGCTATGTTCGAGTTTAGAGACAGGTTTTGAAGGCTATGTTCCAGTTTAGAGACAGGTACCTGAATGTGAGTCATCGATTCTTCCTCCAAAGTATCCAAAATCTCGTTTACGTTTTCTTCATTATTCACTGTTTGTTGCTCAATGCCATCCGATTCTGTTGCAACCTCAGTTTCAACCAATTCTTCATCATAACGGGTTTGATCTTCGTCACAATCTACCATGAGAATCCCTGAGTTCTTGTGACACAGATGGTGGTATGGAGTTTCAAGTTCATCGCAGAACATACAAAGCCCCTTGAACCATCTCTCATTAAACTCTGCCCATGAAATTTTCCGATGAACCTTGTTTGTTCGCAAACCCAACGCTTCCGCCGTTTCACGAACCACATCCTCTTTCACCATCATCTTAGCTCTTAATTATGCCATTGATTCCGAGGAAAGATCAAGCTTTGATATCTTTGATGCAGAAAAACTGTAATTAATTTCTCAATTAAAATGAATCGATAACTCAAATTGGATTAACGTTCATAAAACGTAAAACCAAATCTCAAATGCTTGAGTATAGATTGAAGAAACAACCCCAGCAAGATGAGTACAACACCATAACAATCTCAGAGAGTTAACAAAAGAAAAGAAGAAGGAAAAGATACAATCTCAATAACAATTTCTCATGAATGTCCCTAATCTGTTTTTGGCTTCCTTTTAACACTTCTTCTTCATTGTATCAGCTCTAATTAATCTCAGCCGTTGATCCAAACTTCTAATTTGATATAGGAAATGAAGAGTATGTGGAAGTGATGAGCTAGAGGACACGTGGACGGATAAGATTAGAAGTTGGGATCAATGGGTAAGATCATTTGGAGCTAAAGACAGTGAAGAATAGCATTAAAAGGAAGCAAAAATAGATTTGGGGATCATTCATATGAAAATTGTGTTGAGATTGTATCTCTTTCTTCTTCTTCTTCTTCGTTTGTTAGTTAACTCTCTGAGAATATGGTGTTTTACTCATCTTGTTGGGGTTGTTTCTTCAATCTATACTCAAGCATTTGAGATTTGGATTCACGTTTTAGGAACGTTAATTCAATTTGTGTTTTGTAATTCAGTTTTTCAATTGAGTTACAGTTTTCCTTATCAAAGGTATCAGAGCTCAATCGAACCTCGGAATCAATGGCAGAAACAAGACTAGATAAATTGAAGGAGACAATCGATGATAAACAAGCGAAGATCGGCGATCGAATTCATGCTCTGCTCTTGTTGTAGCGATCAAGGAAGGCAAAAGAGGAGAATCATGAAGATCAATCTCCTAATGATCAAGAATTGGTTGAAATGGAGGTTGCCACAGAATCGATTGAAACTGAGCATTGAAAGGAAGAATTGATTCCACAATTTCAGGTACCTGTCTCTAAACTGGAACATGGCCTTCGAATTAACAATGCATCACCGACGGATTGTGAGGATTCTCAATGTATTGTTGGCTGTGATGACTTGTTTGATCATCAAAAGTCGATAATACAAGTTTCACATGTCAAAGCAAGGGATGTGTTGCTAACAAAATCAACGGGTGTGACTATCAACCAAGTTGCACACCAACTGTTCGCTAAAATGTCTCAACATGAAGAAACGCTGGGAATAAAGAAGAAATAGAAAGGATTAAAATCTTGGAGGTTCAAGTTCAAACATAGAGTAGCACCAAAAGATTCCAAGTCTGGTTTTGAAGTCAAAATGAAGCAAAATCAGTATCCATGTTTGTTCTTGGCCAGCAATGTGACAACACTTGTTCATACATTGTTTGGGGGTGAGATGAAATTAAGTGGTTGCAAAATGCTTCTTCAATTTCTTTTTAGTGCTATACATAAGAAGGGGCAGAGGAAGACACCCAAGTATCATAAGACATGGAAATTTAGGTTCAAAAACATGGATTTGCAGAGAGTTATGACACAATTGGATACAAGACACTTCATTTTCATATGGGATAATGAGTGTATTCTTCATTTGTCAACAGTTGTGCATCACTTGGAGACTTCACATAAACAATCTAGTTTTGCCATTGATGCCTTACAGTCAGATTTTGGTGTTGAATCATGGATGTTTAATTATAAGAGGGACAACAAGAAACTGCATGCATTTACTTTTTCCAAGAATATGAGAATGGTTGAGACATCGAGTAATTTATTGTTGTTGAATGGAAAGGATAATCCACCACAGACTGCAGCTGGTTTCGAATTAGACGTAGGTGGAACTGAGTCATTGAATCAAGATGGACACAAGTTGTGTGCAGAGAACGAAGGCTGCTTAGATTGTTTTCAAGCGTTGGTCTTAATGAAAGGTATCACAGATAGTTTATCTAGTGCTGAAGAATTGATGAAAGTAGAACCGTTTTTTAAATCTGGAAATCTGAGGAAAATGGAAGTGAAGTCAGTGTTAGACAATAGAGAAGCTGTGGGGGAAGTGTTGTTTCAACATTCACATGGTCTCTCTAATAAACCACATAGACAAGATTTACAAGATCTGCAACAGTTTATTACACTTGGTGAAGTGAAATTTCAAATTAAGCACAAATGGAAATTTAAAGGCAAAAGCAAAGAAGTAAGGGAAGGATTGTCCCATCTTACAAGTAGGGAGGCAATACAAGAAGATTCCTGTCACTATTCTCTACTTGTTGTTGCAGATTATTTGACTACTCATATGCAATTTGGAGGTAAAAGTAACCATGTGTCGCATCGTTGGAAAGCTCGATATTCACAGAATTTTGACAACCGAGTTTGGGATCCCAGAGGTTAAATTGCAGGAGTTTCTCGTTCTTGTTGAAGTTACAGTGGCATTGTTAGCTGAAAGGTCAATTTCCATTGGAGGTTATCCATCACTTCGTTGAAGTATCAACTTTTTTTCAAAACCTTGAGGTCAAGGTTTCTTGAAGGGGAAGGATTTGATATAGGAAATGAAGAGTATGTGGAAGTGATGAGCTAGAGGACACGTGGACGGATAAGATTAGAAGTTGGGATCAATGGCTAAGATCATTTGGAGCTAAAGACAGTGAAGACACGTGGACGGATGAGTCTTATTTTTATCGTTTTTAGTATATGTTTTAGGATTATTATTTGAGTCAACTAACCTATATTAGATAAGTTTTAGCACTATATGTTTCACTTAGTGTATTTCAGGTCTGAGAAGCAAATATTGGAAAAGAAAGAGTTTTGGATCATTTTGGATGCAATTATTCATATGAAGATGCAGAGGCCAGCAGACCCGTCAGAAGTATAGCCTCAGACGAAGACCTTCCCACCGTTGGATCGTTATGATATTTTGACACAAGATAGCCACGGATGTTAGGTTTCATCTCCAAGTGGTTTCATGGGAATCCAACGGTGCAATCAAGAGTTATGGCCGATTTACTGAAGACATGTCAACCTGCTGACGAAGCCGACGCGGACGAGAGTCGGGATCGACCGATCCACAATTGGATCGATCGATCCTAAGAAGAATTTCGGCCCAAGCCCATGAAGACATGGACCGATCGATCCGGTCCATGGATCGACCAGTCCACCGCCTCTTTTGCCTCTTCTCCAAGACTTTCCATTTCTTTTCTTTCCTTTTGTTGCTCTCCCTTTTACTATATAAAGGGGGGCTCGCCCCTTGTATTACACACACCGAAAATCAGAATTCATTTTACTACTTTTCTTTAGTTTGTGGGCAAGAGACCTAAAAGCTCTCTAGCTCCTTTTTAGTTTTATTTTAGGAAATAAAGATGTTTTCTTTTATTGAATGCTTTGTTTCCTTTTCCATGTTTGAGTAGTTTCCTTATTAGGTTTAGAGTTTAGGAAGGGATGTGATAAATTCGCTAGGTTGTTAGTCCGGGAATTTAGATTATTAGTTCTTCATCTATTGTTGTTCTTAATGCTAGAATTAGACTGATCACCTAGTTGTAAGATCTTAGGCGATTAAACTAGGCACGAGAGTGGAGTTTAGTTGCTAGAATTAACATTAGGCGAGCAAGATTTCATAGCTTGGCACGCGAAAGCTCTTGCTATGGTATCTTGTGAACTTATCAATCTTGTTACTAATGCTAGTTTTACTTAGGGAAGCCTAGCGAAAAGCGTTCTCTAAATAGTAACACTAAGTAGGTATTTACGCGAGAGCGACTTGCCTTATTGATTGTGAATTGAGTTCAAGAACGATTATTTAACATTCCTTTACTTCGATTTGCTTGTTGTTTCACATTCTGGAAGAATACCCTAGACCTAATACTTGTTTTATTATCTTAATTGTCTTTTGAATTAATCGTTTGCTTGAAACAAATCTCTTAATTTGCCCCTAGCTATATTTAATCTAATTGTCTTATAGTGCAACTTTGGTCTCTGTGGATTCGACCCTTAAATACTACAACTGATTGCCGTCTTTGATCCGGTAGTTGTTTTATTTTAGGTTTTTATTTGACCATCGATCAAATTGGCGCCGTTGCCGGGGACCAATAGATTGCCTCTAGGATTTTTAGAATTGAATTAAGTCTAGGTTTTTATTTTTCGTTTTACTAATCTATTTTAGTTATATTATTTAGGTGAACAATGGAAGAAGCTAACCAAGGACCACGAGCCATGAACCAAGGCGTCCTTGATCCTGCCACCCCGCCTGCCAGACCGATCGATCCTTCTAGAGGACCGACCGATCCGTTTCATACGCCGCCAAGACGCATCACTCTAAGGGAGCATAACGCGCCGGATCACTTCTATGAGACCCGGTCAGCCATCTGCCCACCTACTCCTCAGGTGGAAGACTACCAGATCAAGCACAGCCTGATCTCTCTAGTTCAGAACCGTATCTTCAACGGTTCGGCGTCGGAGAATCCTCTTGACCACATCGAGACCTTCGAAAGTTTATGCAACACTGCAAAGCAGAATGGAGTGCCCTACGACTATCTAAGGCTTACCCTCTTCAAGTTCTCTTTGGGAGAAAAAGCTTTGAGGTGGCTCAAACTACTTGAACTGGGATCTCTTACAACGTGGGAGCAATGTAGAGGGAAGTTTCTCAACTATTTCTACACCAAGTCTCGGTCCGCGAAGATGAGGAACAAGATCGTTACGTTCTCGCAAGAAGAAGGTGAACCGTTCTGCGAAGCATGGCTGCGATTCAAGGAGTATTTGAGAGACTGCCCACATCACGGGTACGCAAGAGAAAATCTCATGAACATCTTCTATTGTGGAGTGGATTTCGACTATCAAATGGCGTTAGATACCGGAAGCCGCGGTGATTTCTCTACCAATACAGCTGACGAGGCCACTCTTCTGATCGACAATCTAGCAGCGAGTAGCAGCAGCAAAGTCCCCGAGACGCCTAAAGAGGACAACAATGCCTTCAAGGATCTTAGCTCTAAAGTGGATACTCTCCAGCAAAGAAATCGACGTATCATACGTCGAAAGAATACCAGTGATCCTGACCCTGACGAGACTGAAGAGCTTCACTACTTGGGAAGGCAAGCGAACTTCCAAGGCTATGGAGGGTACCCCCCTCAAGTGTACCACCCTCCGCAAGGTTTTCAACCTTACCCCGGTGCGTACCATGAGCCAAATCCACAAGAAAGTCGACTCGAAGCCATGATGCGTACTCTGATGGATAGTCATCATCAAAGCTCCAGCAATATCAACGTCAAGATTGACAGCATGTACAATGATCTTAACGGGAAAATCGAGACGTTGAACACTAATATGCGCATACTCGAAAACCAGGTGGCACAATCCGCGTCTTATGTCCGAGCACCGCCAGGAGTACTTCCAGGCAAGCCAGAAGACAACCCCAGGGAGTTCATGCATGCAATAACGCTAAGAGGCGGGAAAAAGTATGATGCACCGAAATGGCCAGAAGGGACCGGTTCGTCTACCACCCAGACCGATCGGTCTGCACAAGGAAGCAACCCCAGACAGGCGCTGGAGACCGATCGATCCCCTACACAGATCGACTGGTCTACCACCAATAATGCCCCTGCTTCCCCAAGAGTCAATCCATTCGAAGTGGAAGATTTCGACGAGATACTGAGGGATCCTGAAAACGAGGAACCGCCTGTTCAAGTTCCTAAACCCACAACAGCACCCCTACCAGCAGCTCCACGCAAAGCACCTTTTCCAGTTCGCAGAAGGAACGCAATGCGAGAGAAGGAATACGACAAGATGAAATCAGTAGTAGGAGATCTCCAAGTAAAACATCCATTCGTCGAAGCCGTTCAAATGGTTCCATGTCTTAAGAAGCTCATGAAGGACATTCTGACGAACAAGGCTAGCTTAGAACAAGGAGCTATGCATCTCACGCATGAATGCAGTGCAATAATTCAGGATCAGCAACCCGAAAAGCATAAAGACCCTGGTCCATTCACTTTGCCATGCTCGATAGGGAATTTAGAATTCAAGAAGTGCCTTTGCGACTTGGGAGCAAGTGTGAGTCTCATGCCACTTAGTATAGCGCAAAAACTCGGTCTTTTCACCTTTAAACCAACCAGGGTGACTCTTGTGTTGGCAGACTAATCAACGCGGCGTCCAGAAGGGGTTATCGAGAATCTATCAGTTAAAATAGGAAACAGTTGTATCTTAACTAATTTCATTGTCTTGAAGTTCGACAAAGAACTGCGAAATCCCATCATTCTTGGAAGGCCATTCCTCGCCGCCGCCGGAGCCTTGATTAACGTGAAAGAAGGAAAAATCGAACTCCGAATGGATAATCTTATAATGGAGTTCAACCTGGAGCGGCTCGCCAAGAATCCCACCATTGACGGTCAAACTTTTCAAATCAATGCAGTGGACGAATTAGCCGAAGAAGTACGCGACGAGGTGTGCTCAACCGATTACGTTCAGACGGCCTTGACCAAACCCACTTTCGAACTGACCTTTCGCTGTTCGAAAATCACGGAGCTGATACGCCAACTTGACGATGCACCGGTCGCGGAGCAGAAGGCATCTCTCCCACCGTTAGCGGACAGACCGACCGATCCTCTTGAAGGATCGACCGGTCCTGTTTATGCCGTCGATACAGAAGCCGAAGCGGATGGACCAATCGATCTGGACCTTGGACCGATCGGTCCCACTCTTAAAAACCCTTCGAAACCAGAAGACGATTGTAGCGAATCCTCTGCACCAAAGCTCGAGCTAAAACCACTTCCTGCAGGGCTCAAGTACGCATACCTGGGACCAAACTCCACGTATCCGGTGATCATCAATACTAATCTTAACAATGTGGAGACAGCACTTCTACTTAACAAGTTGCGAAAGTACCGGAAGGCTTTAGGGTACTCTCTTGACGATATCACCGGTATCTCTCCTGAGCTCTGTACGCATCGCATTCATCTCGAGGATCCTTCTAAGTCCTCCATCGAGAATCAAAGACGTTTGAACCCTAATCTTCGGGAAGTGGTGAAGAAGGAGATTCTCAAGCTTCTAGCCGCAGGTGTGATCTATCCAATTTCTGATAGTAATTGGGTGAGTCCAGTTCACGTGGTGCCAAAGAAAGGTGGTGTAACTGTCGTCGCCAATGAGAAGGACGAGTTAATACCAACTCGTACAGTTACGGGCCATTGGATGTGTATCGACTACCGGAAGCTCAATGCCGCCACAAGGAAGGATCACTTCCCACTCCCGTTCATTGACCAAATGCTCGAGCGCTTGGCTAATCATCCGTACTATTGTTTCCTTGACGGATACTCCGGATTTTTCCAAATCCCAATCCACCCTGACGACCAAGAGAAGACAACATTCACATGCCCATATGGAACGTTTGCTTATCGAAGGATGCCTTTCGGGCTGTGTAATGCGCTTGCCACTTTTCAGCGGTGTATGATGTCTATTTTCACCGATCTCATTGAAAACATCATGGAGGTATTCATGGATGACTTCTCTGTTTACGGCTCATCCTTCTCTGCATGTTTATCCAATCTTTGCAAAGTTCTGCAACGATGCGTGGATAAGCACTTGGTTCTCAATTGGGAGAAATGCCACTTCATGGTCACCGACGGAATCGTTCTAGGTCATCGGATATCGGAGAAGGGGATCGAAGTAGACAAGGCGAAGATCGAAGTCATGATGAGCTTGCAACCACCGAAGATGGTAAAAGAGATACGCGGTGTCTTAGGACACGCAGGTTTTTACCGGCGATTCATCAAAGACTTCTCTAAGATAGCTCGGCCTCTAACCCAGCTACTATGCAAAGACGTCCCATTCGTTTTTGATGACAAATGTCAGGACGCGTTTCTCGTCCTGAAGCAGGCGCTTGTATCCGCCCCCATAGTACAACCGCCTGATTGGACTCTACCTTTTGAAGTCATGTGCGACGCAAGTCATTTCGCCGTTGGTGCAGTGCTGGGACAACGAAAGGATGGTAAACTCCATGTCATCTATTACGCTAGTCGAACGCTAGACGGGGCACAGACGAACTACGCAACCACAGAAAAGGAACTCCTCGCGATCGTGTTTGCTTTCGAGAACTTTCGATCTTACTTAGTAGGTTCGAAGGTCATAGTTCATTCTGACCACGCTGCACTCTGCTATCTGCTTTCTAAGAAAGACGCCAAGCCCAGACTCCTGCGCTGGATTCTCCTCTTACAAGAATTTGATCTCGAAATCCGCGATAAAAAGGGGATAGAAAATGGAGTTGTCGATCACCTTTCCCGCCTGAAGGTTGAAGCGGACGTTCCTATCGATGACCAAATTCCGGTGGAAAACGTATACGTGATCTCCTTCCTAAACGAGCGTTACAAACCCATTGCCGATGTTAAGGCAATTTCTCAAGCCGTTAACGACATTCCCTGGTACGCTGACTACGCCAACTATCTATGTGCCGGAGATGAACCCCCGAACTTCACTGGATATACGAAGAAGAAGTTCTTACGGGATGTACGACATTACTTCTGGGACGAGCCATACCTATATAAGCGTTGTGTAGACGGGCTCTATAGGAGATGTGTCGCCGAATCTGAGATGAATGGTATTCTCTACCATTTCCATGGATCCATATACGCTGGTCATTTCGCTACATTCAAGACTGCTACGAAGGTCTTACAAGCCGGATTATGGTGGCCTACCCTGTTTCGTGATGCACATACTTACGTCTCCAAGTGTGACACATGCCAACGACGTGGGAATATGAGTAAGCGAGACGAGATGCCTCAGAATTACATTTTAGAGATCGAAGTCTTTGACTGTTGGGGAATCGATTTCATGGGACCCTTCCCTAGTTCTTATGGGAATGAGTATATCCTAGTTGCAGTCGATTACGTCTCTAAGTGGGTGGAAGCTATAGCCAGCCCGACCAACGATCATAGGGTGGTTCTCCATCTTTTCAAACATGTGATTTTTCCATGTTTTGGCATCCCTAGAATCGTTATCAGCGATGGCGGGTCACACTTTATTAATAAGACATTCGCCGGCCTCCTTCGGAAGTATGGTGTTACCCACAATGTCGCTACACCATACCACCCTCAGACAAGTGGACAAGTGGAGGTCTCTAATCGGCAAATCAAGGCCATTTTGGAATGCATAGTGAATAGTACACGCAAAGATTGGTCACTGAGACTTGATGACGCGTTATGGGCCTATCGAACGGCGTAAAAAACACCAATTGGTACTACGCCATTTACAATGGTCTACGGGAAGGCTTGTCACTTGCCAGTTGAATTTGAGTACAACTCATTTTGGGCCACAAAGCAAATGAACTTCAACACGAAGACTGCCGCAGAGAGACGCATGATCCAGCTTAATGAGCTCTACGAGATTCGAATGAATGCTTATGAGAGTACTCGGATCTACAAGAAACGCACTAAGGCTTGGCATGACAAGAAGATTGTTCCTAAGTACTTTGCAGTTAATGATCGAGTTTTGCTCTTTAATTCTCGATTGCGACTTTTTCCTGGGAAATTGAAATCTCGCTGGTCTGGCCCATATCTAGTCGTAGACGTTCGTCCCTATGGTGCTGTGGTCCTTGCGCGTAAAGATGGGAGCGAATTTATTGTCAACGGGCAACGTTTGAAGCGATATCTTGCCGACGAAGTGATAGAACAGCCCCGATCACTTCATTTGGTTGATGCTCCACCTGCCTAGGCACATCATACGGTCGAGCTTACGACCTAAACCAAGCGCTGAATGGGAGGCAACCCATTGTGAACCAGCTCTACACACAGAATATGCGCACTCTCCAGGTTCATCTGTGTTACATTTTTTATCTTGAATTTTTCTTACACACCGGGACGGTGTGAAGTAAGTCTGGGGAGGAATGTAACCATTCGTACTAACATTTTTATCTTATGTCTTTTTGTTTTTTATTTGAGTCGTTTTATTGAGTCAAAATAGTTGGAACTTGGAACTTCTTTTGTGAATCGCGTGTTTGTACTAAAATCTTCTGCTATCTGTCATGATTATTCTTTTGAAGAGCCGAAGATTGGAACGCCATAGCCGAACAACTCACCAGAAGTCCCTATCTCTTGGAAATCCGATTGACTTGGCGTTGACTCCACCCGTGATAAGACGCTAATTTGGACTTAATCTTCTCAACTTGGGGCTTGGTATGCATCGAACGCGACCTCTGACTCAAGCTTTCCAAGACGCGCATAACTTCGAAAAAGTATGGATTCCCCTCTCTTCTCCTGAAAAAGAAAAAGAAGAAAAAGAGAAAAAGAAAAGAAAAGGGATGTGGTAAACAAAAAAGTGGGCCGAGGGATGTGTGGTTACCCCCTTGCATACTTCGGACTCATGAAAACCAACCCCGGGCTAAAAAGAAAAGGAGATCGATAGAAAAAAAAAATAATAATAAAATGATACCCTAGAAAAGTAGGGAGAAATCGATCTCAAAAGAGTAAAAGAGAAGAGGAGGAAAGGAACCATAAGAAGAATGTCTTGGGAGCTAGAGGAAGGTAAGCATCTACGTGATCTTTGATCGATACCCCCTCGTTGAGACCGCACACTTGTAAATAACGAATGTAGGGAGTCAGCAAAGAAGATTTTGGAGCTTCCTTGAGATCTCGGGACATCAGTACGGAGAGTTGCTAAGCCAATGGTTAGTACATGTTGTAAGCTCGATCCTTTGAGTGATGGATTCACGGAAGATGTACGGAGATTCTCGAGAAGTTGTAAGTTCTTGTTTTCAAACCTTTCCCTTTAAGATTTTGGATTGTTCTTGCTTGAGGACAAGCAAAGAATCAAGTCTGGGGGAATTGATGAGTCTTATTTTTATCGTTTTTAGTCTATGTTTTAGGATTATTATTTGAGTCAACTAACCTATATTAGATAAGTTTTAGGACTATATGTTTCACTTAGTGTATTTCAGGTCTGAGAAGCAAATATTGGAAAAGAAAGAGTTTTGGATCATTTTGGATGCAATTATTCATATGAAGATGCACAGTCCAGCAGACCCGTCAGAAGTATGGCCTAAGACGAAGATCTTCCCACCGTTGGATCGTTCTGATATTTTGATACAAAATAGCCACGGATGTTAGGTTTCATCTCCAAGTGGTTTCATGGGAAGCCAACGGTGCAATCAAGAGTTATGGCCGATTTACTGAAGACATGTCAACCTGCTGACGAAGCCGACGCGGACGAGAGTCGGGATCGACCGATCCACAATTGGATCGATCGATCCTAAGAAGAATTTCGGCCCAAGCCCATGAAGACATGGACCGATCGATCCGGTCCATGGATCGACCGGTCCACCGCCTCTTTTGCCTCTTCTCCAAGACTTTCCATTTCTTTTCTTTCCTTTTGTTGCTCTCCCTTTTACTATATAAAGGGGGGCTCGCCCCTTGTATTACACACACCGAAAATCAAAATTCATTTTACTACTTTTCTTTAGTTTGTGGGCAAGAGACCTAAAAGCTCTCTAGCTCCTTTTTAGTTTTATTTTAGGAAATAAAGATGTTTTCTTTTATTGAATGCTTTGTTTCCTTTTCCATGTCTGAGTAGTTTCCTTATTAGGTTTAGGGTTTCGGAAGGGATGTGATAAATTCGCTAGGTTGTTAGTCCGGGAATTTAGATTATTAGTTCTTCATCTATTGTTGTTCTTAATGCTATAATTAGATTGATCACCTAGTTCTAAGATCTTAGGCGATTAAACTAGGCACGAGAGTGGAGTTTACTTGCTAGAATTAACATTAGGCGAGCAAGATTTCATAGCTTGGCACGCGAAAGCTCTTGCTATGGTATCTTGTGAACTTATCAATCTTGTTACTTATGCTAGTTTTACTTAGGGAAGCCTAGCGAAAAGCGTTCTCTAAATAGTAACACTAAGTAGGTATTTACGCGAGAGCGACTTGCCTTATTGATTGTGAATTGAGTTCAAGAACGATTCTTTAACATTCCTTTACTTCGATTTGCTTGTTGTTTCACATCCTGGAAGAATACACTAGACCTAATACTTGTTTTATTATCTGAATTGTCTTTTGAATTAATCGTTTGCTTGAAACAAATCTCTTAATTTGCCCCTAGCTATATTTAATCAAATTGTCTTATAGTGCAACTTTGGTCTCTGTGGATTCGACCTTTAAATATTACAACTGATTGCCGTCTTTGATCCGGTAGTTGTTTTATTCTAGATTTTTATTTGACCATCGATCAGTAGCACTGAAACCATCATTTGTGTTTGCGAACGGTTGTGGAGGAATAAACAACCATGAACTTTAGTCATGAACAAAAACATGACATAAACTTACGAGCGTTCGTTATTATCTAAATCTTAATATCATACAAAAGGGACCTCCATTCTTAATATAAGCGTAAATGGCAAAGCAAGCAATATTGTCATAACAATCATATTCGCATGCTTTTATTGCAATTAAACAAACCAATCAAAAACAAAGACATAACACAACTTTCTGTACATATGTTACGTGCTCCACGAAGAACAATCCATCCATATATAAGAGAAACAATAGAAAATGAGAAAAAGAAACAAAAACACATAAACATCACAAAGAGGAAAGATCAATGGATAGAACAAGTGGACTGTCTCCTTTCTCCACAACGAACGTTTTAAGAACAATCCCGGCCGGAGTGCACACTTCGACGGCATAAGTTCCATGGTAGCCTCTGAATGTGAACTCTGATTCATCATTGATGATTCCATATGCATGAGATAACCATTCTTGTTTCACCTCCAAAAATCTTTTCCCGGCTTCGTTTACTTCTCCTTCTCCCTCCACCAGATTCGCGTTCTCTGTACTCATAGATAGTTCCCAGAAACCCCATAGCATTATTCCTGTTAAGACCAAATATGTAGCCCAACGTTAAAACAACTTGAAAGTGTGGTATTTTGAGGAATTTCTCTGTATTTATTAGAATTCGAATATATTTTTATATAAAACTCCGACATGCATTGTCTATAAATGCATTAAATTAGAAAAACTAAAGTGAATGATATATACCTTCAACTGCAGGGTGGGAAAAAGCTTCCCACAACATGACCTCAAGATCTTCTCCTCTAACATATTCATTACTCGAAGAGACATCAAGCTCTGTGAACCAGATGGGACGACCAAGAACAGAGAGCTTATCAAGAGCAGAGCAAACAATGGCTCCAACAGGACTATTTATATGTCCTTGGATCCCAATGCCTCCTACGGTTGCTCCTTGTGCTTCCAAATCAAGAACAAGTTTTATATACTTCTCCGGGGACGAACGTGGGTCATCGCCGTCCTCAACATGGTAATCGTTCACGAAGAGCAGAGCAGATGGATCAAGCTTATGTGCAATGTTGAACATAAGTGCTCTTACACCTTTTCCAAGTCTGTCCTGGTAGAAAGAACCATGAAGCATCTCGTTGTTGACGTCGTAATGCTTGAATTTACCTTTGTATCGTGTCAAGAGATCCGTGAGACGCTTCTGGACCGCGTTCATCAGCTCGGTTTTGCTTAACTGGCGAACCCAAGGCTGAACAGCGGATTCAACTTCCCAGAAGATGCAGTGTCCTCTAACGTTGATGTTGTTGCCAATGCAAAGATCCAACATGTCATCTGCGTCTTGGTAATTGAGCTTTCCACGTTGGGCCTCTGTTGCGTACCATTTGAGCTCGTTTCCGAACACTGCCCAGTTGAAGTTCTTTGTGAAGAAATCTACAAAGTCTTCATTGTCTATGTCGTTCCTGTTAATGCACGTTCCAACTGGGAAACTGTTGTATGTTTGTTTCACCTTAACTATGTAAGGAAACAAATCGAAGGACTCGTCTAGTCCTGAGAATTTCAAGACCACGTCGCGCTTACGTACCTACCAAGAAACAACATTCTTGAACTCATAAACTTATTAAACTACATATCTAATTAAATTTGAAGAGAATGTAAACCTGATCAACTTGTCTTTTGAGACATCTGACACGTTCTTGACGATCCACGGGGAAAATCTGCAGTGCCGCGATCATTAAATCAATGCCAGCTGCAGGACCCTGAATGTAAACCATCACATTTTGTGGCTGCTTCTCAAGCCTAAAGGATCCAGCGATTTCATGCCATGTGTCACCAACGGTGACCTCGACTTGTCCTCCATTGACCCATTGGTTATCAACGCTAAGTGCAATGTTCACATTTTGAGGACTCATACTACTACCACTTACTCCCACACCAATCTTGACCCACGCTGAGATTTGATACGTCAAGAAGAGTTTGATTTTGTCGGTTATTATCTGAGCCGGACCCATCCAAGTCTGTGTTCTGTTGGTTACCAGTATGTAGTTTCCGCCAAGAGGTTTGTGAGGACCAAGCGTGTCTCTCGCCATTGGAGGCAGAGTGCGAGGAGCGCCTTGTCCAACACTCAACTTGCAGTTTCCTAGGGTGAACCATGGTTGAGTTTCCTTGTCTACCACTTCACTGTTTTCGACTATATTGATCCCGAAACCGGGATTCTGCCAAAAAGAAACATATTAGTATCCCCAACCGAATCGTTTTCCCATACAAATATTTAAAATTTTGTAATATCTAGCAAGAAGCTATCTCTGATCTTGATTCATAGAATGATAACCATCAGCCTAGTGTCATTTAGTTTATGGTAAAGGGACTAATTAACCTCGTAGAAGGGTGGAGGCGACGGACGATTTCTTCGAGCATGTTTAACAACTAAACTGTTGAGCAGAATGTCAGATCCTGGAGGTGGACCTTCAAGGTATAGTATTGCTCTCGATGGCGAACCATGGATTATGAATTTACCCTTCAACTCTACCCAATTCTTATCAGTCGCCTGCACACTAATATCATTCATTGACATACCAAACTTTATCAGTTTAATGAATTTCTACCAAGATATTGATGTTGAGCAATGAACAAGATGAGAAAAAGTAGCGAAAACCGACTTGGCAATGCCTATGTATTGTTCACGTTGATTTGCGTTTAAGACCCAAAGAGTCGCCTGTACTGTTGCACTTGTGACATTATTGCCAAATATTCGAACCACTGCTGTTACTTCATACACACGCTTCCTCTGGAATCTTCCTGAAATCTCCTGTTGAATCCCATTCCATGTGTCTTTACGCTCTGTTGCTGCTGCGAAAACTTTTCCCGATAGCGGCACGATTCTACCTCCGTCCATGGATTCGTGTAAGACAATCTTGCACGCTCTTCCGGTCCAGTTTTTCAAACCATCCTCAAAGTTAGGGTTGATGATTATCTTCTCCTGCTCGTCGTTATTGTGATGCTGCTATACGTTAAATACAAAATAACTTTAATTAGCTTGGGAGAAACATTAACATACTATGATTAAGAAGAAGCTAATATCGACAAGCTATTTAACCTTATCATCATCATCATCACTTGTATGGTTCATCTTTGTATTCTTCTCCATAGCAAGTTCTAAGCGAAGAATATTTTAGAGCACAAAAACAGAGATAATGGTTGAAAAGCTTTTTAGGTTTAGGAACTGAAGAGGTAAGTAGTTGGTTGGGTTGTGGAACTTGTTCTATTATATATGCTTCTATGTGAAAGACAAAACATAGAGAGTTTTGAACTCCAAGACAAGAAAGGAAGGCAATAATAAAAAGAAAAATAATAATATTGATTTTTCTGATTTGAAGAAGAAAAAAGAAGAAAACTACAATTGCTTTGTCTTAAACCTAGGAAAGTGTAGTTTGCTTGGATTGAAATAGAAGGCTTCAATTGTTGTCATAGAAAAAGCATGTGTAAGCTTAAGCTCAGGTTTCGTTTTCCTACTTGTGTTTGTTTAAGCCTTACAATGCAAGTAAACCTTTTTTAAAAGGTTTCAAAAGGAATTTTAATCTCAAACGGTTCATACTGATCCAAACCACATTGGTGTGTACATAAGGGCCTAAGAATTAGGATTTCTCACAAAAGATTGCATCTAAAACTGATCCGATTTTATCGTGCCTAACGAATGAATTTAACCAAACAATAACAGCGACATGATCAAAAGATTGGAGCGATAAAAAAAAAAAAAAAAAACCAGTACAAAGCCAACAAAATCAAAATAGAGAAGCTTCACAAAGTGAAAGAGAGTTTTTAAAGGCAATGCTCATATTGAGTAGTTTGTGTGACATAAAGGTCTCTTCTCTTTTCGATAATGAGATTCAGCCAATTTCTCTGTCCCTAAATCTCCAAAAGGTCCCAAGGATTTTTTCTTTTAATGCAATCAATCTTCCATTGTTCTTTGTACAGCACAATGAAGCTAAAGAACAGCATCGAGGGGATCGGTGCTTTGTCCTGTACAATAATAATGGTTGCGAGATAATTGCATAGACTAATCTTCTTTTTCGGGTTTTTTCTTTGGGGAGAAACAATGGATTCTCCCTTGAGTTAGTATTGATCTGCCAGGGCTCGTTTCTTACATTGGCTTTGCACCACACTCAGTAAGAAATCAGTGAATACATGCTCATACTCTGGCATCTTCCCGTACCCTGCGCAATTTTTATATTCGTAAACCACATGTTTATGTGATACACTATAGCAAAACAAGGTGTGGAAATCGAACTTGCCTGGGAAATAGTTAATGTCGATTACATAAAACCGATCTCTTGTCCCGTGCTCTCTAATTATGTCTAAATTGAACAGCCTTAGACCCTGCGATGAATTCAAATCAGCAGAGTTAGAAAAATACTCTCGCTTGGATATATATATTAGGGAGGACTGAAACATACCAATCCACGACGGAGTTCCTTTGCCAGTCTCTCCAACAAAGGACGTGGTGGAAGCTCTGCAACAGAATAAGAACATTGTTTAATTCAACGAGGAAAGTTGTAGACAATGTCAGTGACGATGAAGAGGATTTTACCAGCAATGCTCGGGTCCAAATCTGCATCATCAGCAGAAGCTGCAGCACAAGAGACCCGGGGGAATCGGAACACACCAGCTGCTTTGGAGAGTTCTCGTCTAGAGACATCCGGCAGGGAGAAGCGCCGGACCACTCTAATAGCCTCCCCAACAATGTAAACCTTGAAAAGAACACCTCCTAGAAAAAAGCCCAGCATCCGTTAAGATAATCAAATTGTCTAAGTTCTAGTACAGCCAATGATAACCTCTAAATTCTCATACCATGGTTAACAAACTCCTGAAGAACAAGAGGAGGCTCGAGCTTCAGAAGGGAGTGCTGATCGTAAGCCAGCGAAAGCTCATGTGACTTTGCACTTCCATCAGCAACCAATGGCTTTGCAACTGAGATTTTAGTAAACACGACAAATAAATTTACTTACAAAGCCATCGATAATGCACACACCTACGACTTCAGCCGAGTAAATACAGCCCATGATAGATTTTGTGAAAGACAACACGATGCCACATGAAGCTAAACCAAAGTCATCAATAGGACATAAAATAACATACCAAGAGGTAGTCTCAGCCCAGCTTTATTGACAGCCTCTGGGATTGAAGATGCATCCCTTTTAATTACCAATTGTCTGGGCACACCAACTCGTCCTGCACAATCAGAACAGTTTCTACTAGTCAGATATATTGAAACTCTAATAATAATCTCTTTATACCCTTAGAGTCGCTAACAGCAAACAGCAAGTGAATAGGCAGAAATATTTACCATAACTATCAGACAGATTCATGTCCGCAACACACTGAAGCATTGACTGACGATTTCGGAGATGTAATATTGCATCTGGAGGATCAAGAACTGTGACATCTGGATGTGCTAGCCTATATTCCTGAAATTATAAAACCGTCAGGCTCACACCCAGTCTTTACTTTGATATCTATACACCCAAAAGTGCATCCTGCGGAAGCTCACTGTGTGACTGAGATCTCCTGGGATATTAGTTTACTAAAGAGTTTTAAACACAACGACAGTGTCAGTCTAGAGAATGTATCTCCCAAGTTATATACTTAACTGTCCTGCAACTAATACAACTGACGTGAAATGTCTTGTTCCCCAAAGAAAAATCACATGATGGCTCTTATATATGCAGATGAAAGAGCATACTTTCTACTTAAAGATAAATTGATTTCGCATTCAACTATTATCAGGAACAAGTAAACCCATCAAGGACATTCAAAAGGCATAACTGGTATATAATTCTAGAAAACCTGAGAAGTTACAATTATAGGCCCTGGAAGTAGAAATATTCTCAGTCTCAAGGCCTCAACCTCAAGTATCAAGTCATGACTCATGACAAGGAAAGAATAAGACCTCTGGAAACTTTTCCAATGAGAACAATATATGGACATTATAAGGAACTAATTGCTCGACTCTGCAATTTACCACAATCTCTCATCTTACAAAGGTTATAACATGACTACAATACATATGCAATGCAACCCATCACCACAGAAAGGTCTAATCTTACAATCAGGCTAGAATGTGCCACGGCAAATAAAAAAAGGGAAAGAATCATAAGTTAACTAACCTCAAGAATTCGACGCCATTCTTTTCCAATTTGCTGCAGTACATGTAAAACAAACACCAAATGAGGTTTGGATGAAAAACAGCTGAGCAAGAGGAGTGCGGACAAGGTTAGTTTCTAACAACCTGAGCAGGGGATGTTCCCAAGACATATTCTTCTGACAAAAGGCCAAATAGGAAGAAGCATAGGCAAAAATAAGATAAGGTATCAGAAAACCAAGAGCAGCGAACAGAGATCGAAAAAACTAACCTTATGCAACACAATATCAAACGGACCCTGCTCTGATAGTGGCCTATTCTGATCTATTGCCACAAACAATATCCCCTTATTCCTGCACATAAACAAAAAAAAAACCACAAACTTGTCAAAACAATGCCGATCAAAATCGTCAGAATCCCTCGAATTTAAATGGACTAAGGAGCCACGGTAAGTAACTTTTTTGTTTGTCAACAACATACAATAAGTTTATACCATTTTCATTTGTGACATACGGTTACAGAGTGGTACGAGTAGCAGAAAAGACCGAAAAACTACTATTCGAAAGAAAAATAATATAACATAACAGCAAGCAAGCAGACACCATAACAGCAAGCAAGCAGACACCAAGTCAAACAAAACAATGTAAGAAAGACGAGACCACCACAGTGAAGGACAAATGCAGAACTCAACATTAACTCAAAATTGCCACCACCAAGCAATTTATCAATGTTAAGTTTATACCATTCTCATTTGTGATAGACGGTTACAGAGTGGTACAGAGTAGCGGAAAAGACCGAAAAACTACGAAAAATAACAGAACAGAACAACAAGCAAACAGACACCAAGTCGAACAAAACAAGATAAAAACGACGAGACTGACAAATGCAGAGCGCAACATGAACTCAAAATTGCCACCACCACAATTGTGTTAGTTACACAGTGACAACACTAACACAAACCACTAGACTACATATAGATACAGTAAGTAACTAATGGTATATACATACACATACTTTATGATCTAAACACGAGAAAATTTGCACATAAACAACATATATAAACCATTTTTAACAAAGAATATAAGACGAAAGATTCCAAAAAAACTCGAATCATAAAAACAATTAAATAGTGAAAACGAATATTCGTATGAAAACTAATTTAAAATTTGAGAAGCAATCAAAACTTCTATTAACAAATATGCATGAGAAAATTTCATAAAGAAAAATTAGGGTTAAAAATCAGAATCACACAAACCTAGCTAAACCTTCAAATTTTGGTTGCAAAAAGCTTTTAATCTTCTTTGATGTAAGAGCATAACCAACAACGATTGATTTCTTTTGCTGAAACTCTTGAATCACTAACGAATCTCCCGACTCAATTTCTCGACCTCCGTTCATCGGGACTTCTTCGTCGTCAATCACCTTATCGTCCGTTAGCTTCATTTTTCGCGATTTTGTTGGCAAAATCAAACGAAACGATTTTTGGGAGATTATGGAAGCGAAGAATGCGAGATTGGAGGAAGAAATTTTCTGGGGTTTTGATGCGTTTACGACGGAGTAAAATTTGGGATTGGTTTTTTAACGGGTCGGGTTAGATCCGAATTAGTTTAGTCGGAGGCTGCGAGAGATATGATGAAGATTTAAGATTTTATAAAGATGTGTGTGGGAATAATGTACGTGTCTGATAAGTGTCGAAATTTGTTTGGGATATTTGCATTTATAACATGCTTTTATTTTATTTTTGTTTTTTTCCTAATTTTCTAATTTATTTTTAAATTTTTATCTTTAAAATAACACAATTACGATGGCTGATAGTGAAAAACTGAAAGTTATTCGAGCATGTACAGAGCCGTGCCCCAGAGATTTGGAGCCCCTAAACAGTAAAAAAAAAACCATAACAAAAAAACAATATATCAATTAATAAAACATAACTTTTTTTTCTTTTTTTTCAATAAAATAAGTAACCAAACTTTCAAAATCAACACTTTTAAGCAGCTCATTTTCGATACACAAGATAGTCAAATCACTTAATATCTCTTGTGACATAGTTGAACGAAAATAAAATTTTATCAACTTCAATTTTGAAAAACTTCTTTTAGTAGTGCAACTGAAACTGGAATCGTCAACAAGGTTCAATAAACGATCCATGAGTTTGGATAAAAATTCTCAACCTTCTTCAAAAAGTCTAATACTTCAATATACATTTTTATCTCTCTTAATTGATAATTAGTTGTAAAATTAATATTGAAAACGTTTTTTTATTACTAGTAAAAATATATGGGACTATTAATATATATTGGGCCCTTCAATCTTTTAAAAAAAATCTAGGCCCCTAAACAAATGTTTCTAAGTTTATGCCATAGGCACGCCCCTGAGCATGTACAATGGTAGAGACTCTGAAGGGGTTTTTTAACATATTTATTATCAAAAATATTACAAAACTAAAAGTTTAGAAATTCAAAAAAAAAAAAATTGCATTTAAAACATGTTTTTATTTTATTTTTGTTTTTTTTCTAATTTTCTAATTTATTTTTAAATTTTTATCTTAAAAATTTAAATTTTATTAAAACAACACAATTAGTCAATTACGATAGATGATAGTGAAAGACTGAAAGTTATTCGAGCATATACAATGGTAGAGATTCTAAAGGGGTTCTTTAACATATTTATTATCAAAAATATTACAAAATTAAAAGTTTAGAAATTCAAAAGAATTTTTTAAAAATTTTGGTTTCAATGGTAAAACCTCTAGTGAGACTCTTTAAATTTAAATTTCTGAAAACATTTTTATAAAGTGTTTTGTTTCTTGACCAAAAAAAAAAAAAGTGTTTTACTCAAGTTAACTTGACACACTTGCATATCTATATATACTAAATGAGCAGTCACTTTAACTAAAACTGTTGTATTATCTAATTGACACGTATACATTTCATGAGGTGTCGACACCACAATTTTTAACTAAGTATTTTTATTCTAAAAACTAACATTAATTACGACAAAAACAAAAACAAGAATTATAATTGTTCCTACTTGTAAGGGAACCACTATATTTGCAAATCACATATTCTTTTCACGTTTCTTTTCTTCTGTTACGATATTTAGCATTTATATTTTTACAATAGATTTTTATTATTAAAACAAAATTAGTTGTAAATCTAAAATATACTTTTTTGATTTCATTTCTATACATTAGTAATAAAATTTAAATATAGTTTTAAAATTACCATTTGATTTTTTTTTTTGCCAACATTACCATTTGATTATATGAATATAATTACTATGACCCTGCATAGCATGAGCCATAATGCTAGTACTTTCCCTAAACACAATGTTTTGATGCATGTTTATCCAAACTGACCTACACTATATAATGATGGAAACCAAATTGACCTGCAATTTTGTTTTCTGGAACATGCGGCTTGATGTGTGGAACATGCAGCTTTATGTGTAATAACTGAAGTCTGCAAATAAAGAAGAACTACTATCATGTTAAAAGAACACAATCGTTTGAGTTGATATGAGGAACATTCATCTGATCCATTGCAATAATCAATCATGATCACTACAAACAGAACACAATCACTCAACAGTTAACACATCATACGGATAAGTGGGACTGAACAAAGGAACTGTACTTAATGAACTCAGAAACTCAGAAACAGTTTAACTATACTTGTGTAAGGAACTCACCATTCTTATTGACATAATCTTCAAGTTTCATACATGTTCTCATCCGTGAGTATCACCAATCTTCATTGCATCTCACACCTTTATTCTTTGCCTGCAAATGAAACAAGAACCACATGTTAAAAAGGAAACTTGAAGCACTCCTTCTGTCGATTGCATTGCCTTTTCAAATACCCTGCCTGTTCCAGCTCATACTACAATATATACAATTCTGGAGCCTAACCTTAATATCTTGAATTCTGAGTAAAGAGAGGCAGTAAAAAACTTACAATTTGCTTGGAAGTAAGCAAAGAGAACATAAGGGAAAGCCTCTTTGCTGCATCAAAACATTAGAGTTAAGGAATGAAGACTGTATAACTTATCAGTTGGGACAAGTGTAAGTGATGATTGATGAAACCTAATGATTATTGATACAGAGGAGTGGAAAGCAACCATATCATGCTTCCAAAGCATCCATGAGTAGTGAAAAGTCAACCAATGTTCCATAGCATATGGGGGTAAGCTCCAAAGGCATATGCAACAAGAACACAACATAAAAAGTTAGGAGTTCATACAAAGGTTATACTCACAGCTATCAAAGTAAAACTCAAATTCATTTACTCAAGTTAACTGATTCATTCAGTATAAAAACTTAAGAGTACATACATAAGAACAAAAGCAAGCATTGATCAAATAACATAAAGAGAAGGAAGACTAACTTATGACACATAACAAAAGGAAGGCTAACTTATGACACTTGACACAAAAGAAACCATTCTAGCATTTGACAATTTTATTTCCACTAATTGATTTCAATAAATTCTGTTAAATAAAACTCATTTATAAATTTAAATCACAAAATATATAATCTTTTATCTTTCTCTAAATAGCATGCCCTTCAAAATTTTCTAGGTAACATGTCATTGATTAGCTTGTTTTTTAAAGCTAATTCTATTTCACTGAGCGGCTCTGTTTTAGTAAGGAGACTGTCAAGAAAATTTTGCTTGTTAAGCTTGTCTCTCAATTCCATATCCTTCTTCTTAATCTCCCACATGCTTTGAAACTCTACAAGGGTCTTGCCTTTTTCTTCCACTGTCTTGCTCACACTCTTTTTAGCTGCAGTCTTTGTTGCCTTAACACCAGGAGGCCGAGTTAGCTTAGCGACAGGAGAGAAAGTATCCATATAGTCCACTCCCTCTTGCTGTGTAAAATCATGCGCCACTAAACGCACCTTGTAATACATAACCAATCCTACCCTCAAAAATGCATTTAAACTTAACTTTTTCCGAAACCTTCCGAAAAACTTTGTCTGGAAACGAATCAGCACATGAATTTTTCCGAGAAACTCCGAAAAGTTCCAACACAACTCACACTAATCTAACTCTCTTTCTTGAAACGATTTGGGCCAATCTAAAACTTTTTGATCTTTTTAGGATTCAACCCTGTTCGTTGCTGGCCATAACGAACAAAACTTTTCATTGTCCTTTTAAGGACTTAGCCGATGCTCAGAACGGGCGGAGGTTCGATCACATCCGTGCACGGATAAAAAGCGCCTTATATAAATTAAATATAGTTTTGTTTTGAGACTAAGAACACAATTTAATAAGAATAACTCTCTTATTAATAAGCTTAGGAAAATCACTCAAAACCTATATCATTATAGCTTCATTCGAATGCAAGCTGACAGGTCGGTGAACGCCTAGGTAACAATGTCAACTCTTTAACCATCTCAAGTTTCATGTCGCGGTCAGTAGATTTAGAGAAGATGGTTACATTCTTTAAACAGCTTCCGCTTCTTAAGATGAATGCTACTACTTTTTTCTCTTCCTTTGTTCCTTTGTATTTTACCCATTTAAGAGTTTCAAGACTCGATAACAGACATTCAGGAACTGAACTTGGTTTAGTCCAGCACTGGGGCATTTCCGCAATCTTAGGTTCATGGCACTGAGATTTTTTAATGGGATGAAAGTACAGTGAATTAGATTGACATTAGACTGAAAAATATCATGGTCACGTATATATATATGTACCTCTTCGCGATCGAGTTTGAGAGATTGTAGTTTAGGAGAATCTCTAAGCAGACACATAAGCAAATTCAACCACTCTGTTTCACATGTGCATATCGTTAAATGTATAAGACGGTGGAAGACACTACCAACAGGATATACATCCTGCAGTACAAAAGCAATGTTGTTCAATGATTTGATTAGTCTGAAAATAAAAAACATAATTTATAGTTAAGAAAATATTACCTTTGCAGATGGTAAACATAAATAGAGACGCTTGACTGAAGTAATAGAACTCAGAATATTCTCAGGGTGATTATAAAGGAAAATAACATATGCCTCTTCAAGATTAGGCATTTCATTCTCAATGAGACTAAACCCATTCGAATAATCTTGTAAGTCCAAGTACTCCAAAGAAGGAGCATCTATTACCAATCCATCTTCGGTTAGTATATACAAGACTAAACTCTTGAGAGAAGGAACTTTAATTGTGAGATTAATCACATTATCATCTTCGCATTGTTCAAGAACCAAGTCTTCAAGAACCGGACAGTTGGTTAAAAGCATGTTAACAAATTCATCACCGGGGTATTTCATGGATATAAGACTTAATTTCTTGAGAGACGGGAAAGAAAATGGACAAGTAACATCCACAAGAACTGCTTCACATAGTTTCAAGGTCACAAGCATTCCACATCCCATGAACAAACTCCTTGGAAGTATGGTTGGACTAGTTGTACTAGAAGAACCGGTAATTTTGATTATCAGCTCACGCACAGAGCGTTTAACCAGAGTTCTAATCCATACACCAATATCTACAGCACCAGACTTTGGACCAAGTTTAAAATGCACAGTTTCTAGAACTGGAGCCTCGTGCAAAAGCAAAGATCTGTACACAAAGAGAGAAAATCTTCCATACTCAATATTCTGATAGCTATCATCGTATACAAGTCTTGGAACCATCATCCAAAGTGGCTGCCACCGTTTAGACAAAACCATTGTGGCCACAACATCTTTCGTAGGCAATAAAGACAATATATTCAAGAGCAACGCATCAGGCAACTCACTGATTGCATCCATAACTGAGAACTAACCCTTTTAGCACGAAAACGAAATCCAAACTCATCGAGCGCTCAAGGAAAGATTATTCATGAATGAACTACGGAGAATAAATCTAAATAGAAACCCTAATTATTATGAGCGGAGAATAAATCTAAATAGAAACCCTAATTATTATGAGCGGAGAATAAATCTAAATAGAAACCCTAATTATTTGTCTTTAAATACAAAACCCTAAATAATTTGAGCGGTACAACTCCCAACCCTAGAAGATGCCTCATATAAAAGACAAAAATGGTAATATAAAGGTCAAATACGTTTTATTTTGGAAGAGTTAATGTAATTAGGATATACATATTAGGAATATAAATGTGGAATATGTTTTTGGTACACGAACTCGGCATGATTAATTTTTTTAAAAAATTAAGTCGGTGGTAAACCAAATTAATTCCGAAAACAAAGTTCAAACAAGGAAAGTAAGGAAGCAAAAAAATGGACAAAAGTACAAAACCCACAAAAGACAAACCAAAGAACAACGACTAAACCAAGAACTCTACCGATCAAAACCAATAACTTACCACAAACTAGTGAAACCTTCTATAGTGAAGCAATACTACCTCCTAAAATATTAATGTTGCCAAACATGAAACATTGATAAAGTTGAGTCTCCATAAAATACACTTACTAATCAGCCAAAGAAATCGTCCCTCTCTATACCAAACATTCCCCTAAAATCTATACGTTTCTTTCAATTTGATGTTATTTTGATTCGTTATTTTTCCAAGGCTTGGGAAGATCTTTTTGAATGAATTGTTGATCAATGTGTACCGCTTCATGGGTGGTAGCGTATGATCTATTTGGGCGTCATGTTCGTTTAAGACTCATTGATCCACCTGTGTGTGATAAATGGTCCCTCTTCAAAGCCAAAGAGATGTGTTAACACACATAAACAAGTACACGTTTCTTTTGCCAAATCAAGTCTAACCTTCATTTGCTAATCAATGATGTTTAAATACACAAAGTAGAAGACATAAACTAACCACTAAATCTTACAGTTAATAACGTGACTAAGTGGAGATGCAATCCCACTAATTTAGGATAAACAAAGGCAAAATAATCTCAACTGTATCTTCGACTTATCTAGCTAATGTCGGTTTACTTTGGTTAACCGGTTATGTTCTCATCAGTGTGATATATAGACCGTCTCTTTTTCTCTGTATTTGTTAACATGTTTATGTGATTGTGTTTGAAATCATATGATATTGGACGCGAGGAATGGTGGAGGAGAGGCATAAATTGGTTCGGGTGAGAGAGGGAGATGTGAAAAAGATGCTCAGACTCACAATGTGAGATCTGATCATGTTTGGAAATGTGGCATCAATGCCGATCGAATCATATTTTCCACAAATCTTGCGTTCCAAGAAACCTCTTTATACGAGCTATAACTATCAATAAGAGTCCTCCAGGTAAAACACAGGGCCGACCTAAAGCAAACAAGTTGACTTGAAGATTTCAATTGAAGACCTAAAGAGTTTTAAAAGAAAACTATTTGTATGTTTTGATGCCAAAAGCTCTTCTAGTCAGAGCTGGACCTCCAAAATTAAGTTATTTTTTTAATAGAATGTAAAATTATATTCAAACCAAACAACCAATGTTACAATAAATGCTTCATGGGAACTAAAACCAGAATAAAAAAAACCAGAATTGGATTCCTCCTTCAAATTCCCTCTGATGACGAAGAAGACTAAATATCCAAATATCCCCACAGGTTACAATGAAACACACAAAATACCCAAAAAAAAAGTTAAAACACTAAAGCTGAAGCTTAAAATCTGTTTTTTACAAAGCTTTCCTCTGATCCAGATCGAGGGGTTTCATCATAGCTGAGATGTCTGGTTAAGTCCCTGAAATATAACAAGACGGCTTCATTCATCTAACAAATTCGGACTAAAAATTCAGTGTATGGATCGTTACCTCTACCGCATTTGTTGTAGTGTCTTGTGATGTTTATTTTTTTAATTTGCATTAATTTTTCTTAGAATTTATTTATAGTATTTTGACTGTATCGAAAACTTTTGTATTATCTGTTAGACATGATAATTGTTTTCTTACTTGTAATTAATTATGGAAGAGTATTGATTATAATGAAAAAAATATATTAATTTTTAAATTTTTTTTTAAAAGTTTATGAAATAATGCAAATCTCTCTATAAATTAACAATTATTAATTTATCGATAAATTAATACTTTTATAAATAAATAAAATTTCAGGATCCAGACATTATTAATTTATAAAGGTTTAATTTTAATGTGTGCAGCTTCGTCAATATTAGGAGTAATATTATTTGTTGTATTTTCAATAGGCCCAACTGTTGGGTGTAAGTTTACTCTTTGCCCACTATTCTCCTTATTGCGTTTAGACTTGTAACTTGGGCCATCATCTTTCTTCTTCTTCGACCTCGATAAGTAGAGGATTCGACAGAGACTAAGGAAGCCACAAACCCTAGCTGCTCGTCAATTTCTTCATTGATTTCAATAGTAACCATGGAGACTCCTAACTATGGCCGCTGGTCTGATCTCTCTTTAGATATCTTGATATCTCTGTTCGGACTTTTGAGTTATGTGGATTTCCACCGCGCTAAGATCGTGTGTCGGGATTGGTATTTGTGCTCGAAACAAACGTTGCACCGGAAAACTAAAGCTCCAACGCTGGCTCCGTCTCCGCAAGATGGTTATGTGTTGTACAATCCAAACGAAAATAATAGGGTTTACAAGTCAAAGAGAGAGTTTTCAAATACTCGATTCCTATATAACTCAGGTGACTTGTTCCTCACGTTAGATTCTGAGTCTAATCTCTGTATAATAGATATCTTTAGCGAGAAGGGGATCAATCTTCCACCTCTATAATCAATGAAGGATCACCTTTTTACTCTTAAGAGAATAGGAGATAAAGAGTTTAGCGAGAGAGCAGTTACAAGAAGACATCGCATAATTTCCCGCAACCAGAATTGGGTTAATCTGAAAGGTCATTTGTGGGTAAACGAGAATAAGATGGAAGAATACACTGTTGCGTGGTTTTTCGATACAACTGCGAGTTATATAGCCTTTTGCAAGAATGGAGAAGACTACTACGGTACCATTCCACGGTTTGAGTATCGCAGAATGAAGAGAAACTTGAAGAAGAAGATGACGTGGCCATCTTCAACAAGATCAAGTCAATTGTTTCAAGAGTTTTAATTATCTTAATTAACTAGTGGGAATGTGTTTCTTTGTGTATTTAAGCAACGTCAATTATGGAATCAAATATGAAGAAAAAATTGTCTTAAGAAATTTTGTGGTTTTGTGTTGTTCATATGAACAATTTTCTTTGGCTTTGAAGAGTGACCAAAATTAAACATTAATTGATAACACAGATTGCTACGAGGTATCTGATATATTACTTCGTGGGGACATTCTTTATATCTACACGACTCGTCGATTCATTCGACTCCTTGATTTGTCTGGTCAAGAAGGTCTCAATGATGTTGTGTAACATCCCGAAACCAATATTGGTCTAAACCCACCCATTTTTGTTTACTAAAAGAAAATATTGCAAAACCCAATGAGTCCCAATAGCTTGCTTAATGAAAAAAGGGTGTTATGTTACGTTATTTGCTCGTGTATATATATATACGTATAAACACATATATTGCCGTCTTCGTTTTGTCGGACATCTGTGTGTTCAATCTTGAAACAAAGAACCTCACACTCTTCCCCAACTTAAAGCTCAAGGATGCTCGTTGGTTTCTCCCGTCTTAATTTGCTTCTCTCTGCCTTTATTTACAGGCTTACAGCTTCTGTTCTGTTATTACACTCTATGAGTTTACTATATTCTAACTGTCTATTTATATATGCCTAGTTTACTATAATGTCTAAATAGCTACAGTACTAACGTTTTTTTCAGTTAAATTATTAGCTTTCATTCCTTACATCGGAGTAGAGAGTTAGAGGTTACGAGTATAGAAAATAGCGGAGTCCTTTCTTGAATTTTCCGGTTGTTTGGATTGTGCTGAAACGACTGCGTACATTTTTATCAATGAGCTTGACGAGAGTGGCGGCTAGAGTAGGTGTTTTATTTTATGATTAAGTTGTATGAAGGCATATGAAAAGGTCTCTATTGATTAAAAAAAAACTAACTTTCCACAATTAACCTAATTCTCTAAAAAAGACTTGGTGTAATAGGAAGATTTTTTTTTTTTTTTTTGATAAATATGTGAATTTCATATAAATGAAAAGTTTGTAGAAGTTACAAAAGCTTTACACAAAAGATCATCCCTTGCCAAAAAAAGTTAAAAACAAGGAAGAATCTATAAAGGAAATATGAGTAGAGCAGACCTAGTCATATCTGAGCCATACTTGCATAAGATTCTTGAATCGCTTCCGCTTCTTCTTGGCAAGAATTGCGTCGCGAATCTGTCTGTCCAATGCCTTGAATAACCCTTGAGTCTCTGTAGAAGTGTCGTTGTGGTATCGGTTGTTTCTCTCCATCCAAATGGTATACATCGTGGCTTGTGCCACTAGTCTGCGCAGAGTCCTCGGTGCAATGGAGTCCTTCAGATCAAGCCATGCTGAGAAAGCCTCCCATGTGTGGAAACATATAGAATTATATCCCAGCCTTCTTGTTACTTTTACCCAAAGAGCCTCTGTTATCTCACAATGCAGAAATAAATGATCACGGGATTCAAAGTATAAGCCACAAAGACAACATGATGTGTCCAAATTTAAGCCCCATGAAGCAAGCCTTGCTCTTGTTGGAAGTCGATCAAGATGAATAAGCCACATTGTAAAAGCATGCCTCGGAATCGCTCCTTTGAACCAAACATGACCTGCCCATTGAAGTTGATCTCTTTTCGGCCTTAATACTTCCCAAGTTTTCTTTGTGTTGAAAGTGTGATGTTCCTCATTCTCAATCAGCCATATAAAAGAATCTGCATCAGTGGAAAGATAAGGTGATGATACCGTAGTGAGATGGATTTGAAGCATTTCCGCTTGTGGAGATCGTGCTGGTCTTTGGTTCCAACCCATTGGGGTGCAAGCTAGAGCAACTGGACTGTTAAGAGGTATTCCCGTTTGAGAAGGTCCTGATGGGCCAAAATAATCAATCAGAGGACCAAATGGTGTCCACCAGTCACACCAGAAACTCAGATTTTCACCGTTTCCCAATCTGCACCTTAGGAATTTTTTGGCTAGAGGTCTCAAGTGAAGAAGCGTTTTCCAGGTCCATGATGATTGCTTTTTCTCATCTATTAGCCAGAAGACTCCATCTTTCAGCCTATTTTTCTTTAACCATTGAGCCCATAAGGAGTCTTCAACAGAGAATAACCTCCATATTAGCTTTAAGCATAGAGTTTTGTTCCAATGGCTAAAAGACCTAAACCCTAGGCCACCTTCTTCTTTTGGATAGCAAAGGCTTTGCCAAGCCACCTTTGCAGCAACCTTATTGGTCACATCTCCCTTCCACAGAAATCTTGTACACAGACTCTCAATAGATTTTAAGCAAACTTTTGGGAGTATGAAAGCTGAAGCCCAAAAGTTGACTGTGCCATAGATAACGGAAGAGATCAATTCTTTCCTTCCTGCATGAGATAAAGCTCGAGCTGACCATGTAGAGAACCTGTTTTTGATCTTGTCCAGCAAAGGCCTGTAATCGGAGATACGCAGCTTTCTATGCATCAAAGGCAAACCAAGATAACGTATTGGTAATGAACCAAGTTTGAAGCCTAAGGATGCAATCCGGTTGGTTTCAATCTGGTTCACTCCAGCTAAATAGAGATCAGTCTTGGATTTGTTCATTGAAAGGCCTTAAATCTCAGAAAAATCTTGTAGCACTGATGCAATATTTTCCAGAGATCTCTTTGTTCCATCGAAAAACACCATTATATCATCAGCAAAAGCAAGATGGGTAACCTGTGGATCAGTTGCAGTTGGATGAAGACCTATGAGGCTGCTGTTGTAGCTTCTGGTGAGCATTTGAGTGAAGCCTTCCATTGCTAGAACAAACAAATATGGAGAGAGAGGGTCTCCCTGTCTTAACCCCTTTGTGCCTTTAAAATAACCACAAGACTCTCCATTGATAGAGATAGAGAATCTGGTAGTAGAGATGCATTCTTCAATGAGCTTCACAAAGTGGTGGGGGAAGTTCATAGCCTTGAGAGTGTTGAGAATGAAAGTCCAGTGCACCGAATCAAAAGCTTTCTTGAGATCAACCTTTAGCATACCTCTCTCTGATATGTTTTTCTGGTTGTAGCCTTGGACCAACTCTGTAGCCAACAACACATTCTCCACTAACAATCTTCCAGGAATAAAAGCTGATTGAGTATTTGATATTAACCCTGGCAAGATACTCTTCAATCGGTTTGCTAACAGCTTGGATATAACTTTATAAACAGTATTGCAGCAAGCAATCGGCCTGAAATCAGTCATCTTACTAGCATTCATTGTTTTTGGAATAAGAGTAAGGAGAGTAGCGTTCCATTGCTTTAGAATCTGTCCTGAGTGGTAGAATTCCAACACTGCTTCTATCATGTCCTTTCCAACAGTGTCCCAATGAGCCGTAAAGAATTCAGCACAATAACCATCAGGCCCTGGAGCCTTGCTCCTCGGAAGAGAGAAAAACGCTTCTTTTATCTCTACAGGTGAGAAAGGAGTGGAAAGAACCTGTATTTCGTAGGCTGAACATCTTTGAGGTACAAAAGAAGCTATTTGATCCATAGAGATTGTAGAGGGATGAACTTGAGGTCCTAAGAGCTCTTGATAATACTCCACAGCCAAATTCTGAATTCCCTGTTTTGTATCCACAATCTGGTCATTTTCATCCATCAGAAACAAGATTTGGTTTTGAGCTTGTCTTGTCAAGATGGCTCTATGGAAAAACCTAGAATTCGTATCTCCTTCTTCTAGCCAACAAACTCTAGATTTTTGTCTGAGGAAAGATTCTTCAGCTCTTGCTAGAATGCTCCACTTTCTATGCGCTTCTTTTTCCTCGGTGACTAGCAACGGATCTGGTGCATTTAAGAGTGCTTGTTGACACTGGAGGAGGTGCTCATATGCTTCACTGACTCTCTTCTCTAAATCTGAGTAGTTTTCCTTACTGAAAGCTCTTATGACACTTTTTAGCTCCTTTAGCTTTTTTGAAACCTTCAACATTTTAGAACAATCGAAATCCAGAGCATTCCACCACAACTTTATCAGAGGAGCAAAATCCGGATTTTGGTTTAACAGAGCCAGAAACTTGAAAGGTTTTTTCTGCTTTGGTTTTGCCAAATCTAAGAAAAGACAGCAAGGACTATGGTCTGAGATACCTGGTTCACCAAAAACACCAACTGAATTTGGAAAAGACAACAACCACTCATCGTTTGCAAGAATCCTGTCCAACTTCTTAGCAACAAAACCCGTGTCATGCTTGTTTGACCAGGTGAAAGTGTTACCACAAAAAGGCAAATCTGTGAGAGATGATCCGATGAGGCATTGATATAGGTCCCTCATTCCAGAAGATGTGGAGGCCCCACTTGGAGAAGAATGCTCGTTTGGTGATAAAATCTGATTGAAGTCCCCAAGCACAGTCCACGGTCTGTTTACTACCATAGGAGATCCTGCTAAACTCTCCATTTCTAACCACAAGTCTTTTCTGGAAGTATTGCAGGTTGCAGAAGCATAAACAAAAGAAACCACAAACTCCACAGAGACAAAAGGCATCTTCACAAGGCAACTGATCATCTCAAGAGATTTACTAATCACTGTTACCTGGATAGAAGGATGCCAGATAACCCAAATCTTCCCAAGATCTGAGAACTCATAATTTCCTTCAAAAAGCCAGCCTGGAAACACCCGAGATACTATACTCTGAGCCTTTAGAGGACTGACATGGGTTTCTAATAACCCACCAAAAAGCGGTTGATTTGTCTTCAACCATTTCCGAAAACTTCTACGCTTTATTGAATCATTAAACCCTCTTATATTCCAACAAAAAATATCCATAAAAGGAAATGGGGTTTAGAGGTTTGAAGGGCCTCCAACCCTAGCTCTTAAATCCTTCTTCTTCAAAAGTCTCCTTGACATAACTTTGAGAAACCTGTCAGATTCAGCTTCTGGATTATCATCATCTTCAGTGAGACTATCCGATGTTGTATCCGTACACTGATCCTCTCCCAAACTGTCTGCATGTGAGAGCTGAGCAAAAAGATTTGCATTCAAATCAACACACAACTTTCCCTCATCACAACTCAAAATTCTTTTACTGGTGGGAACTGATTTTGGTGTGCTTGAAGAGCCTGTAGCTTTTGAAGCTGGCAATTGCGCTACGGGTTTAACAGTCTTGACGGGCTGCCAAACTGGTTCTGCAGGTTTCTCGACTACTGTCTTTTGCTCAACCGGTTTTTGGATGTCTGGGAGCTTTGTTTCTGTTATCTCCACAATAGGCAATTGACTTTTAATGGGTTCTTTACCTTTTTTCTTTGCTTTCTTTGATCTTGGGCAATCATCCGATTTATGATTTGCTGAGCCGCAGAGATTACACGATGGTGGAGCTTTTGTGCATCGGGACATTGTGTGCCCAACTTTTTTGCAATGACTGCATAGAGATGGGAGCCATGGACTTGAAACTTTGATCCTTTTAACGAGGCCAGATTCAAATCGAGCGTTTACTGCTTCAGGGAGTGGTTTTCTAGGGTCTATAACAGTATAAACCTTAGCAACCTCAACGTTGTCAAGCTTCTCCGTCTGAGGATGAAGGCAAACTGGATGCCCAACAATCCCTGCAATATGTTCCAAACCTTCTCTGTTGAAGAACTCTAATGGGACTCCAACAAAATCAAGCCAAACTGGAACCATAGATAGCTCAGGTTTTTTTGGCTTTACTTCAGGGGACCATTTTGCAACGAACATAGATTGTCCATCCACTTGCCAAAGGCTTTGACTCAAGATTCTGCGTCTAGCTATTGGGCAAGGAACCTTAAAAAGGAAAGAGTGACCTTCCATTTTTGAGACTGAGATATCTCTGCGTTGCCGGCTCCAAATGCCATTGACAATTGCTTGTACAGCTCCACGAGGTGGTGGTTCCTCATAGAATTGGCCGAGAATGAAACAGTCCCAAGCTTTTTTGTTCTTCTCTATCACTGAATTTGGAATTGTAACACACGCTTCACCGGATTCCAGAATGAAAGGAGTTCCTCTCTTCTGAAGCTTTATCGAACTATCTTTAACCAGGTCCTTCCATGGTGAATCAGAATGAGCTGGGCTCTTTGCTGACTCCACCTGTGTAGAAGCTGTACTCGCAAGATGGGATTGTTTTGGGGGTACGACCTGTTCCGCCGTAGCTGGAATCGGGACCGCTAGAGCTGGTATGGGAACGCCGGTGGTGGTAGCAGCGGCTTCCCCATCACTATTTGCAGGTACATCGGCCGGAAGAGTGGCCACTGTAGCTGCTCCCTGTTCAATTTCAGAACTAGGGTTTCCGATTGCTGCATCAATAATCGCCGGTGGGGCAATTTTGCAGGAATCAACAGTCTCTGCTATAGCTGAGGACCCAGGGGACTCAGGCATAGCTAAAGAGTTTGGAGATTTCGAATTCACGTCAGCTGATTTTGAGGATTCAGGCGACGAGGTCTTCGATTGAGAGGAACTAGAAGAAGCGGATCCAGTGGGGATTCCGTTAGGAGGTTTCTTTTTGGGTTTCTTTTTGGCCATGGGGGCCGGAGGGGACCGACGCCGAGATCGGCGAAGGTGAAGGGAGAAGGAAGTGGTTCGCGTTTTTTTTGAGAGAGAAGTCAACGCTCAGAGAGATATCAAATTTATTCCGTAAGAGGAAGATTTTGCTTAAATTAATCTCTTATACTTTCAAGCTATAGCTACGGTCTAGTTACGAGAACTAAGTCTTAGGCTTTGCTTCGTACCAACTTATATATTTGTGGATACTCTAATTAATATTATGAAATATTTTAAATTTGAAACCCGATAATAAAAAGAGAATACGTCGTTGATAAAAACAAAAAGAAAGGAATATGCCGAAAATTTAAAGACTACAATAATGAATTACGTCAAATTTTCAAATCTAAAATCTCTAAGTAATTATTTTGGAAATTTAATAATAGTAATTTAGGCAGTTATAGAATTTTAGTTCTGAAAATCTAAGGAAATAGTATATTTTGGATATTCTTATATATGTTTCTTTAAGGAATATACTTACAATTGCGTTGTCGAGATTGATGTTGTCTAACTAGTTAGGGACTAGATGGTCACCCGCGGTTTCACCGCGGGGTAATTTATGCTTTATATTTGATAAAATTTAGATGATTTGTTTATTGGGTATTGAGTTAGTTAGTTTATACTCCCTCCGTTTTCGAATAGTTGTCGTTTTAGAGTTTTTTTTTTGTTTTAAATTAGTTGTCGTTTTAAGGTAATAATGTAACTTATGCCAATAACTACCCAAATTACCCTCATTTTATTAAACACAAATTATTTGTAAATAATTACTTGTCATTTTTATGAGGTTAATATAGTCATTGTATACATTTTCTTAATTTGTCCAAATACAGTTAAAACGACAACTTTTCAAAAATAGAGGGAGTAGTATATTAGACAATTCAAATATTAAGATTCATCAAAATGATTCAGTGTTAGTGTATTGTAGTTATTTTATGGATTATATATTTTTTTTTGTGTTGGGATGTATTTATTAAATAATAGTGTAATAGTTTTATAAGATTTGATAAAATGATTAATATATGTTTCGAATCGTAAAGTATTAAGTGTCTTTATGAAAAAAGAAAATATATAACATGTTTACATATTTTCATAAGATGTACACGTATAGAAAGAAGTATACAATTGTTAATTGTTTTGTTTGAGCCCATAATTCATGTCTCATAAACACATTAATTGAGTTGTACAAAGTAGAAGCCCAATTATTGTAATAAAGACCCAATCGGATATTTTGTGTTGTTGAGGATTAATTTTTATTGTCGGCTAACACTCTTTGTCTTCTTCGTTGTCTTCTTCGTTGAGAAAACGAAACCCTAACTCTTGAGGAAAAAAAATCACGGATCAATGGCTACTTGGATCCATGAATTTCGATTGTACTCGAAGCTGAAGACGCTGATTTGAATTTGCTGGTAAGTTTTTCAAAACCAAGCGTATGAGTATAGGCTTCTAAACAGTTTCACTTTGTTTCTGAGGAAATTGGTAGAAATCTCCATCGAATTCAAGGTGTTCCGATTCCAAATCGAGCAAAAAAATTCTTGATCTGTCTTATCTAAGAGCTCCTATCGAGGTATGTCATAATAGTTATAAGAAATTATATGATTTGTTAGATTACGATGTTTCGGATTGGATTAGGCATGCTTTTGTGTGAGTTTTGTCTGGTGTGAAAATCCCAGACTTGGGAATCTTGCGGCTTTTAATCTTCGAGTTTGATGTGCTTAAAGTAGAAGAAATTGTTTAGACTTAAAGTTCCTGAAAACTGTAAGAATCAGACCTATATGGATGCACCATTAGAGGATATTTGAAACTTATCATTACACTTTATTTTATAAGCCTAACATCTTCTAAATTCATAGACCATCAAAATAGAGAAGCTACACATATTACCAATAGAAAGCAAAGATAGGAGAACATCACTTGTTAGTCTTCTCATCTTTAGTCTTCACATAAGAGATTGATTGACTGCATTGTTCAAAAAGCTCGTCTTGTAAAGAATGTGGTCATGCCTTAAACTTTCCAGTTGCATTAGTCAATCTAAAGTTCTCCATAACTGTGCAATTACCTTGAGTTACAAATCATTTAAATTTTTTCAGAAAAAACATAGATTTTTTCACCCTACAAAACAATCACAGAAAAAAATATAATTAATTAGATTATATAAGAAGTTTACAAATAGAAGAAAAATTTTGCTACCTATAAACTCGATCTCATTATTGAGAGAAGCTAAGATCTGAGAATTTATTTTAAAGTTTGATGAAAAGAGATGTGTTTCTTTAAAACTTGCACCATAGCATTTTTGAAGGTCTTACCAAACAGTAATGAATTCTTAAATGATGCAGCTATAACAACATATGCAACTTAAACATGGCCACAGTAGCTAGTCTTATTAGGATAACTAAAAAAAACACTTTTGTCTATGAAAACAGAGCAACTTCTCCAAACTTCTGATTATTATTATTGAAACTGAAACTAAATCCCAGATTAGATTTAGTTTCAAAAGCCACCAAACTTGGAATCACCAGCTACTGTGAGACGTTTAACTTTGGACCTCAAATGAAAAAACAGACTTACAATGACAAATATGTAGGTTTTTTCTAAAATTGAATCACCAGCTACTGGGAGAAATCACACATTTCTGGACCTGAAATTGAGAAATAAATATGGTGTTATGTATGGTACTTACAATGACATATGATCTAGCTTCAAAATGTACCTCAGTGAGATTGATCGAAGTAGGCATCACTTCTAACAACTCATTCTTACCTTGGATTTGACAGTGAGATTATTAAACCAAGGCCATCCTTTGGCAAACTGTCAATTAGGAAAAGAATGATGAGTAGATATAAAAAACGATTTTATTATGTTATATATTTAAGTAGTAGTTAAATCACCTCTGCTTACAGTTTTCAAGCTCGGGTAGCATAGGGTTAATTATGACAACTGATACATCAAACACATTTGTAATTTAATTCTCTCCTGAAAAATAGAAAAGCACATTTAACTTAGTTTTAATATTTGAAGACATGACATAAGAGATAGTCAAGTTGTTTGTATACCTCTTAAAAGTTGAGACTTTTGCAAATCTCATGTTACAAAACTAAGTATGGAGAGGATGTGAATGATAAAAATACATGCTAAGCTCGGCCATATTATCAAACCTTCTGATGTTAGATTTGATTTCGGTGAGGATGTTAGATTTGAGTTCTGATGAAATTCCAGCGAGAAGCTAATGCTTTGAAGTTCACTTCATCTTCTTTCAATACAACTCTTCAGCTTTTTGGATTCAGAAAGCCAAAGCTAGCTCTGGTTAGTACTTAAGATTAGAAATTCAGCTTCATCTTCTCTCAATCACGTTCCCTGTATACATTGTGTAAATAAATTAGTATTAGAGAATATATATTCAGCTTCATACTGTTGACAAAACCCATTTTAAAGGGTAGCATGTATTTTCAGACTTACAATGACAGTTAGAGAATATGCTGTTTTTGTTTCAGGAAATCCGAATACAATTTTGGTAAAAAAGATTTTGCGTAACTGAAATGGTATGTGTTGATAAATGCTGTTGTTAGTTTAAGAATTTGATACATTTAGTTTTGATTTTCATAGATTCTAGGAAAGAGGTTGTTTAGATAAGGTAGTTTAAGCTTTTCATTGATTAGTTAATTTCGAAGTTTCTAAAATGCTAACAGGAATATCTATATTTTTGGATCTTCTGGTTTGATAGGAAGTTTAAAATTTAATTCGCATTGAAGGAGGCAAGGAGTAGGCGGCAAGTATTTACATTTCAAAAATTCAGTGTTGGATCGGGCCAAGTAGCAAGGAAAGAAACGCTTGCAGTGGATGGTGTAATTGGGCCAAGTCCACCGGGTTAAAATAAAAAGAGAAAGCGGGTCGGGTTTAGTATTTAAGGTCCGCGTGTTTTTACAGTTGTATAGTAACAATCGAATTATCAAATAATCCTTTAATATCCTCTACTAATACTCTTATAATCCTCTAACAACTGTAACCAAAAATATTATCTAGTTAAAATATCACACGTAAAGTAGTCTAGTAAGGTATGCTCAAATAATAGTGTAGGGATTCATATCAATCAACTTGATTTCCTAAATTTTAATATCTTTTTACTCTTAATGAATCTTTAATCTTAGAAATGAATATCACGTTTGGTAATAAAGTATAAATACTATGGTTAATATAGAGATTAATTTTATTATAACTCAGACGAATAAAAAGAGTGATTTAAAAGAAAAGAAAAATGACTTCAAGTGACCCATCTTCGGTTGACAAAACCTAAACTCAACCGTCGCTCAAGTCTGCTCAGATATGAGACCAGAGTACGGTGGCTCCTCTAGCACCGGCTTCGGTCTCCCTGTTTTTCATTTCTTTCTATGTTTTAGTTTCGTGTTAAGTTTAAAGAACTTTTTTACCTTCGATTGGGGTTTCTATCTAGTTTAATTGGATTATGATTTTGGGTAACTTACGGAAGCGGTTGAGCGTTTCAGATTTGTGTGGTTCGTGACTCTTGCGAGGAGGATAGTGCCGGATCTAAGATCGATGGTTGACTTTAGTCTGTAATAAAGACATTATATTTTTGCCTTTCCACAACCTAGATCTGTTTCTCGCTCTTGTGCTTCATGTTGTTTTGATGTCGCGTGCTCTGTAGTCAGCCTTCACTCTGCCTTAGTCTCTCCGCTCACCCTTATTGCCTGGTTTAACTAATAGTTTCTCATTTGGTCCGTCTCCTTTATAAGAAGAGGCTTTTGTTGTGTGAAGTTTGTGCTTGTATCTATGGCTTCAGATTTTTCTGCTCTTGGGTGAAAGTTACTGGTGATGATAACCTCTATAGATAGTGTCGTTTTTGTTCATGAATTCGAGGCTCATCGAGGTGGTTATGTTTCGCTCTTTGTCTCTGCGTTTCCGAATTTGGAGGATGTCTGATTGCTTCTATATGGCTTCTATCTAGGCGCTCCTTGACAAACCAATCGTCTCTGTTGCATCTGGAAGTTTTTAATGAGGTTCTATTTTGGACCTTTATTTGTTAGGTTATGAAGTATTGGGTATTTGGTTTTGAGATCATCTCTCATTGTGATAGGAGGAAGCAGGTGGTATTGATGGATTGGTTATGGGCAACATTTATATATCTCATTCACATAAACTTCAAAAGAAAAGATCAATTTGTTTGTTTAGATCTAGTGTTTATCTTCGTGATTATTTTTAGTTTGGCTATATTCTTAGTTTTTGTTTTCGTTTTTTTTTTTTCGTTTTCGGCTTTACAAATTTCTATTTTATAATTTTAGTTGGTTATTTTGCATAGAAAGGGGGGTGTATTGAACTGTGGATTTAAAGTGATTTGAATTTTAATAAGATTTTAGATGATTTTAATGGTTTTGGATGATTTTAAAGAAGTTATTATGATTTTGTATTAAAATCTCCTACAATTCCACCTAAAACCATGAGATTTTGAGATTTGTATTTTTAACTAAGAAAGTCTTCTAAAATCCCCTAAAATCTCTGCAGACATTAAAATCCCAATACTTAAAACATTTTCAATAACAGTTGATTTGATATGATTTTAACAAATTCTTGTTTGAATAACAGAGAATTTTAAATGATTTTAAGTGACTTTACATAAATCTCATGTTCAATAACACCAGATTTGAGAAGACATTTTAAAATTTCTGTTTGAATAACAGATGATTTTAAGAAAATCTCAAAATCTCTTAAAATCCAAAGTTCAATACACCCCCCTTAGATTCGATGGAATTCTTCCGACTTTGTCTCCGGAAATTTTCCCTTGGTCCGCCTACTTAGCTTCCTCCGCTTGAACTTTAAACTTTGGAGATATTTTTATTTTTCGCCGACTTAAGTTGTTTTTTCACAATCTATTCTTAATCCCTTCTAAATCTTATCAATAATATCATATGACAAAAACATTTACCAATCAAATAGTGTTTCTTATTAATAAATAGCAAAAAAAAAAAAAAAAAAAATCTCAAGTGACCCATCTTCGATTCCTCGCCACGTCAGAAAACCAACACCCCAACGACGGCACCGATTTTTCTGGCCTCTTCATTCACGTCATTCCAATTTTTTTTTCTTTAAAAAAAAACAAAATTAGTAAATTAAATTAAACAAAACTAAATAGCCGGAAAAAAAACAAATATTAATAAATAAATAAAAAGCTTGGCCTCTCCGGTGACTCTTCTTCTTCCTCTTTCTTTCTTCTACCGAACTTTTCGCTTTCTTCTCTGACCAATTTTTCCAACAAACCTCTCTTCTCACCTTCTTTCTCCTTTCCTTCAACAAATTCTCAAAATCCTCTCATGCGATGAACGTTAGTTTCATCCTCCTCTCCACCACCGCCTCCACCGTCATCTCCACCGTCATCGGATCAAACGAACTCAATCTATTCGATTTCTCATCTTAAACCACATGCATCCCTTCTGTTGCGTTTCAACTGTCTCCGATCACTCTCCTTCGATGCCTCCGTTACCAGAACCACCACAACCGCCTCTTCCGATTTACGCTACTTCATCCGAAACACCGTTCAATTCAACGAGATCCGAACCGATTATGACTCGATCTGCTTCTCAGAATCATTCAGGTCAATCTAATAACAATCATAATCACAATCACAATCTTAGTCATAGTTTTTCGTTTAATCACCAGAGTGATGTCGCGAATCGATTGGGACAACGCGTTTTAGCTTTACCGGCGGCGGTTAGAGAACCTCCGGTTGATTTTAAGATTAACGATATCGTTGGGAATGGAATTGCTGGGATTTTGTATAAGTGGGTGAATTATGGTAGAGGTTGGAGACCTAGGTGGTTTGTGTTGCAAGATGGTGTGCTTTCGTATTATAAGATTCATGGACCTGATAAGATCTTTGTTAGTCCTGAAACTGAAAAAGGATCTAAAGTGATTGGAGATGAGTCTGCTCGTATGATCTCTAGACATCATAGGCGTGGTGGAAGCAGCAGTAGTTGCCAGCTTCGCCGCAAGCCATTCGGAGAAGTCCATCTCAAGGTTCGATACGTGATCATGTCCATTTGGAGAAGAAAATGCAATTTCATAGCCATAGTGTGTTTCTATGGTTTGAATTTATTTATTTTTGATTATTTTTATGTGTAGGTTTCTTCAGTTAGGGAGAGTAGGTCAGATGATAAGAGGTTTTCGATTTTTACTGGCACGAAGAGGCTTCACTTGCGGGCAGAGACGCGGGAGGATCGAACGACTTGGGTTGAGGCATTGCAAGCTGTTAAAGATATGTTTCCGAGGATGTCTAATAGTGAGTTGATGGCTCCGACTAACAATTTGGCCATGTCGACGGAGAAGCTTAGGCTAAGGTTAATTGAGGAAGGAGTAAGTGAGTTAGCTATTCAGGATTGTGAGCAAATTATGAAGTCTGAATTCTCAGCACTTCAGAGTCAGTTGGTGCTTCTCAAACAGAAGCAATGGCTTCTCATTGATACTCTTAGGCAGTTGGAGGTATTACAACTTTAGCAACAAAAAAGCTGCTCATACTCTTTAATTTAGATTTCATGTTGACTGATATAATCTGTGTGCAATGGTGATATTGATTTGGAGTGGATGGTATGACCTGTTATGTTCTATTGGTGTTGTACTGGAATGAAAATTGTTGATTTTGTTCATTTTGCTGGGTATTGTATCTCAAATCTTGTGTGTTTATAGTGTTTTGAAATCCTGCGAACTTGACAAGAGGGTTTACTAGTATGAAAATTTGTTTATGTTCTCTCTTCCGACTATACTCTGCTAATAGACTGCTTGTCGTGCATTCTTCTCTAGACAGAAAAGGTAGATCTGGAGAACACAGTTGTAGATGAGAGTCAAAGACAGGCCGATAATGGAGGTTCCAGTGATTTAAGACATGAGAAATTCAGTGGTGAGTTACCGAGCTTCACATTCTCGAGCCTAGCATTCCTGCATATAACTGTTTCATCTACTTGTGTTTTCATTCGAGTTTGCGACTGACTTGCTTTCTTTATCTCAGAAGGGACTGCCACCGAATCTGATGATGATAATGAACGAGGTGATGCTGCCGAGGAGGAATATGATGAGGAAGAAAATACCTTTTTTGATACACGTGACTTTCTATCTTCAAGTTCTTTCAAGAGTAGTGGTTCTGGTTTTCGTACATCATCGTTTTCTTCCGATGAAGACGGCTTTTTGTCAGAAGATGATATTGATCCTTCCATCAAGTCTATTGGATGCAACTATCCTCGCGTCAAAAGGAGGAAGAGTTTACCCGATCCAGTTGAAAAAGAGAAAAGCGTTAGCCTTTGGTCAATGATCAAAGACAATATAGGCAAGGATCTCACAAAAGTCTGTCTTCCTGTTTATTTCAACGAGCCACTATCATCTCTACAGAAATGTTTTGAGGATTTGGAATATTCATACCTTCTTGACCGTGCATTTGAATATGGCAAAAGGGTAAATCATTTGAACTCTTGTCCCATCTGAAACCCTTATGGTAGCATCTTGAATATTATTGCTAAGTACGTGAAAAAATTTCAGGGAAACAGCCTCATGAGGATTCTTAATGTAGCTGCTTTTGCTGTATCTGGGTATGCATCAACCGAAGGAAGAATGTGCAAACCATTTAATCCATTGTTAGGTGAAACATACGAGGCAGACTATCCAGACAAAGGCCTTCGATTTTTCTCAGAAAAGGTTTCAGTTCACAACCTGCAAATCTATTTTCTCTGTTTTACTCATTAGCTATAGATATTCAGACCTCTTATTCGTTTTGGTGTCAGGTCAGCCATCATCCTATGGTTGTGGCATGCCATTGTGATGGCACGGGATGGAAATTCTGGGGAGACAGCAATCTGAGGAGCAAATTTTGGGGTCGATCTATTCAGCTTGATCCTGTTGGTGTATTGACGTTGCAATTTGATGATGGAGAAATCCTTCAGTGGAGTAAGGTACTTTGAAATTTATTAAGAAAATAATCATTTGATATGTGTGCTTTGTTCACTAATATTGTTATCTTGTTCAACTTGTAGGTGACTACATCAATATACAATCTTATACTTGGTAAACTGTACTGCGATCACTATGGTACAATGCGTATTGAGGGCAGTGCTGAATACTCATGTAAACTTAAATTCAAGGAGCAGTCCATCATAGACCGAAATCCTCATCAGGTACGTATTAACTTTAATGATCTGTTCACGTATGGTGATTAGGAGTGGACATGGTAAACCAAATTAGAGCCTATTTATTGTTGTGTTCCATTTAAAAATTTTCAGTTTGGTTTGGCTTAGTTCCATTTTGTATCGAATATAAATCATTAGTGTCAACTAAATATAATATAGTTATAGTATTATAAAACATACTTTTTCTGATTAAAGAACTTCAGTGTATTTTGTTCGGTTTGGAATAAGGTATTAGGTTTTTATGTCCACCCCAAGTAATGATAGCCCGAGATTTACGTTGTGAAGCATCAAGTAACTTTTCCTTGTCACAGGTTCATGGTATAGTTCAAGACAAGAGTGGGAAGACAGTGGCAACGATGTTTGGGAAATGGGATGAGAGTATGCACTATGTGACGGGTGATTGTTCTGGGAAGGGTAAACTGAGTGAAGCTATGTCAGGAGCTCATCTACTCTGGAAACGGAGCAAACCTCCTGGAAACGCAACAAAGTATAATCTAACACGTTTCGCAATCACGTTGAACGAACTTACGCCTGGGCTTAAGGTGAATACCCGCAGAGAATTTCGTTTGTTACTTTCATAAATTACTTTTTTAGGGAGACATTAGACCTGAAATGAGAATTTGATGTAGGAGAGGCTACCACCAACGGATTCAAGACTAAGACCAGACCAGAGGTATCTAGAGAACGGAGAGTTTGAAATGGCTAACACAGAAAAGTTGCGGCTGGAACAGCGACAACGTCTGGTAATACAACTTGCACCACCACTGGGCATTTGTTCCGGTTTTTGAAATTTATACCGAATTAGAACTCACATGCTATAAGTCACGCAGGCTAGGAAGATGCAGGAGAGAGGATGGAAACCGAGGTGGTTCATGAAGGAGAAAGGAAGCGAGTCTTACCGATACAAAGGCGGTTACTGGGAAGCCCGAGAGAATGGATTATGGGTAGACTGTCCAGATATCTTCGGCCACATCGATTCCGATCAACAAATGATAGAGTAAAAAGAAATTATAAGCAACACCGATTCTTAAATCACGAAGTATTAACTTCCTCCTATCTTCTTTTTTTTTTCTTAATTACTTTTTGATTTCTTCTCTTATTTTTCTTGGTTTTTTCTTCCATCTCATTATTCTTTACTCCCCATTTCACGTTACAGGACGTTTACCTTCACTCTTTCTCTTTTTTTGTATATCATGAAATAGTTAGCCTCATACCCAAATTTGTCCAGACCCTTTGTAAGTGGAAGAATTTGCTGCAAAATCATATATGGCTATATTGAGTAAGCAAAAGGAAGAATATTACTTATTTGGGGACTTTACTACATCTGTGAAAGAGTACATATTTCCCTACCGATGAGTTTCTGATGCAGTTCCAAGTGATTTACTCGAGTACGGAAGCCGAGAATGTTGAGGAGATTCCAACCATTCTTATTGTACTGTGAATCCTCCAGAACACGCTGAATCAGTTTAGTAGAGCAAGTAATTGAAGACGAAGACTATTCATCATCTCCACCTCTAGCCCTGAACATTATGGATCATTGCCTATGGACGAAGATATCGGATTTATCACAACTTTAGAGATCACGTCCCTATGTCATGAATTGCTGAGAGATCACGTCCCTACCTCTAGCTGGATTCGCGTTTGATTTAGTTGAACAAATTAAATATCAAAGCAATCCAAAGACTTCTATATAAACAAACTGAGTTTGGTCGATTACTTCATAGGGTTGATTACAGACTTCAAAAAACACAAACCCAAATTCAATTAGTTCTATTTGTAAACAAATGAAAACAAAACCAAGTTGCAGGTCTCGACAGTAAACAAAGAATTGTGGGACTCTCTTGACAAGAAATATCTCAAAGAAGACACTAGATCTCAAAAATATGTGGTGACAAGAAGTATTTCTCCCAAAAGTTCAAGAAGTCTGGTGAGAGGTCGAATAAGTTCACCAGAACATGAACATAGTCCACTGCCGGATATGCGCAAAAAATTAATCTCGGGTTCTCTCCCTAGTAAGCATGGATTTACCGTTAAGTTAGATGCTGATAAGCTTGTGATATCCAAGCATGGGATGCATTTGGGTAAGGGGTTTGTTTGTGATGGGCTATTTAAGATGTCTATTAAAGCGGTTATCCGCAACAATGATGTCACAAAGGCTTCCACCTCAAAGAAACTTATTTTGCGGAGTCTTTTAATATATGGCTTGGGACATGGACATTATGTTGGAGTTTCTTTCAGAAATTCTGTTCCAGTTCAAGAAACAATTAATCGCAATGAAGATGTTGGGGCAGATCAACATGTCTTTGAAGGCCAACCATTGCATAAAGCTACAAAAAAGACTCTTACATATAAGGAGCGAGACATAGCTCATCGGTATATTCTCATGAATACAGCAGTCATGGATCCATATGTTGAGTAAGTGCAAAGCTTATAGATTTTTAGATTGGTGAAGTTGTACTTTTAGTGCATGAGAGACTTAATTTACTGAAAGGAGGTTGCATTTGGAAGAACTGCAAGCTACGAATGTAAGATGCGCAAAAAATGAAACTATATTGTGGAAATATCATGCAGAAAGGTTCCCACAGTCGATCAAAGAAAAGGTTAGAAGAATGTCATATATGAATTGTGTTTGTTATGAAATTTATGTTTAGTTTCATGATAATGAATTTTGTTTTGTTTCATGTTAGATACCAAGTAACTCGAAGGACCATTCTAATAGGCTGAGATGACTTGCTTTTGGACCAAGACATATTGGTCAATCATACAAAGGGTATATTTACTATATAGTGAACGACCATCGGTTCCATACTGACCATGTGAAAAGGAAGACTCAAAATAGTGGAGTAACTTATGAAACATTTTCTATGAGTAGAGCTAGTGCTAAAGACAGAACACAAATGGCAGACTTAGTATCATTCTACAGAGTGATAAAGGAGATCATATTACTGGATTACTACATGTACCAAGTTCCGCTATTTAGGTGTAGTTGGGCTAACAAAATAAATAAAGTGAAAGAGAAAGACGGTTTCACACTAGTCAATCTCCATATGAACCAATCATCATACTTAAATGATCTTCTTGCTTCTAACTTTTTTACCTCAGGGTCGGCTTTGTTCGTAGACACTAAGTGTTATAGTGTTATAATGATCTATAAAAGGTAAATATAATTTGTTTGACAAAAAAAAAAGGTAAATATAATTTATCTTAAATTATAATATAGATGCAATTAATTGTCATATGAATTTTTTACGAACTGTAGGTGAAGACATAACGAAGTATTCTCTTGGTACATTCTATTCTTTTTTAAAAACATAACTCTTATATATCACTTTCATTACGTAAATAAGTTTGTTAACGCTTTTTTATATATTGATTTTGAAGTTGTAACATCATTAGAAAATTCAAGACTAGTTTTTCGATTTTGGGTTTCGTTAATTTGGTTGATTTATGGCAGGTATTTGTCAGAGTTGTAGCACACCTTTGGCAGAGTTTAATAGACCTTGATGAACTCTTGGCATACCTTGTTATCGAATATCGATTAATCCGCTTTTCTCAAACATCCCAGGAAATTGCAGAACTTCACGAAAAAAATGTCACCCTTCCCTGAGATCAATCGATCTCTATCTAGGTACATTTCTATTCAATCTTTTGGTTAAATTGAGTCTAGTATATTTCACTATTTTCTTGACTTTTTCACACTAGGTCGATTTGAAGTAAGCATGCGAGATATTTTCTAGTAATTATTGTTTTATAATAACTTTCTAACTATGTCTAACTACCAAATAAAAAAAATTAGAAAATCCATGAGTGCATCAACCTACTAGAAAATCTCTGTCTATTAAATTTTTTAATGATCTACTGTTGATCATATCGTACATGACTCTTTAATTCGAGTTAGTCTCTCATCTTGGGTATACATGGAACGAAGACCCTTCTTTCAAGCTTGACGGACAAAGTTTATGTATTAGTTAGTTCTCATTTTTTTTCCCACAAGAAATAATCGAAGATATATGTAGAAAAAAAGTGAATTGAAGTCATTTTCAATGTATTTTTCAATTTTTCTACTTCAAAATAAAGTAATTATATTTTTTTTTTGATAAACTCTATCGGCTGATCCGGTCGGTTCTGGTAGGAACGCACCCAAATGTTACAGAGTAGATTTTTCTCCGAAAGACCACCACACTGCCTGTTTCAGGTTTGGAATGTCTTCCGACTAATGCCAGGAGTAGTCAGGCCGCCTGTATTTTTGACTACTAGGTAAACCAATTGAACAAAGGCTCAACTGAGAGACTTTCCAAACAAATGTGAATTATATATTAGAGTTTAATGTTTTCCTCTATTTTGAATTACAAAAGTTATATTCAAGGTATTTTCTATTTGTACTTTATCATTAGCTTCCCTAAAGATATTTTGTTTTAAAATATATATGTTACCCACTTTTTATTTTTATAAAAAAATTTAATAATAAAAATGACACTATCCAAATAATATTTTCAGCTCCAACTACATTACACAATAAAAAAAACATAGTAGTGTATGTATCGATCGATATAGCCGTTTCCAAAGTTTTATCCATCTCATCTCTAAGGTTGTATCAATCGTCACATTTCTTTAACCGGTTTTCGTCTAGAAACTCCAATCTCATCTCCAACAATCTATTTACCTAAACTGAATCAATAAAACCTAAAAAGACTCGATAAAGTATAGAAAACATGTTGAAATTTAGACTCGAAAGTTGTAAAGATTGTGACATCGCAAAACTAATGAAATTTTTTCATTTCTAGTCATTTTATTGAAAAGACCTTACAGGAAAAAATAATGTTTTCAAAAATTAATGTAGAATTACAAATGCTTAAGTATAAAACTTTTGTGATCTGAATTTATGAGTACTCAAGCATAAAACGTTTATTATTGGAATTTTTAATTTTGTGGTGCTAAAAATGATAAAACAAATAATTGTAGTAAACAAGTCGTCAAACGTCATACCAATCTCCAAAAATGTAAAATGCATAAAATCAGATACGAGAGAGCTAAGGGTTTTGATAATAGATACACCACAATTTGTGTGAAACTTGAGATAGATGGATTAAAGGAAGTCGAGAAAGGATGGGGGCTCTTGAAAACTAAAGCATACCTTGCATTTGCATAAGTTAATGTATTGTGCTCCTGCCTAGATCAATAATATGATCAAATTTTGTTTTAATTCATTTTGTTTGTATTTATTTCAAGATACATAATGATAAAGTCAATATATAACAAATTTACCAAATGGACCGCACATACCATGTGAAAAATGTATTGGATCGAATTTTTTTTTCATAAATCACTTTCAATTTATTTTACATTTCAATAGTCATTAAATTATATTTATGTAGATTTTGGTTAAGTTGACAAATATTATCTCTTGCAAAACAAACTAATGTCAGTGTTTTAGTAAAGTTTATTACTCCGGCTTATACCTTGTACATAGATATTCAAAATCAAATGTAAACTTTTGATTTATTTTCCCAACAGATACCAATAAATTTGAGTAGATGATTTCATCTTAGTCGTAATTCACACAACAACAATAATTTGGAGTACATATGCCGTAATCAAAATTTTTAACTCTACAATAACTATCGCACCCATGGACTCCTCGATAAATACATATCTCTTTTGTGAAACATGTTTTCTTTTGCACCTGAATTCCATAACCTATTTTATTAACAATAATCAGTAAATCATTAACAATAAAAACATGTGTATAGATAAAATTTAGGGATATAATTGTAAACAAATACCTGGACCACCAGTAGTTGTAGGACTACAATGAACATAAGACGTAAAGAAGAAGATAGTGAAAACAAATGCGACAAAAATTTTCATCATAGTAGTCATTTTTTATGATATTCTCTTAACTTTTTTTATGATTGGTTATTAAAGTATATTAGTTATATATAAAGAGAATGTATTAAGAATTGCTTGAGTATTCCATTACAGAGATGAGAATATATACACGATCGAGAGAGGAGACTAGGTTAACGACATAAATACAAAATATACACTTAACATATTTGGAACAATATGATTCTCTCTATAATATATAGATAATAACAAAAATATATGTTAGAAAACGTTTTTCGAGTCAAAGATGAATAATAACACAATCTTTCAATTTAATTCCTTTATAGGTTTCTAGTCAAAAGAAAAACACAAAAAATATTTCTTACCTTATTATTACATTTGAACACTGGTGAGATAATATCTATTTTTATTTTCCCACCACTAATCTCGACAGACTGATTCACAGGCGTTAAAGTTGTTTATTCGAAAAATAAATAGCAAGAATTAGGATATAGCTTTGGTAGAGCTTGTCGTTGATAGACTTTGATGACGTATTGGATAACCTTGCTAAACTCATAACCAAAATTTGGCACAGCTTCTAAAGATTTCTAGCTGGGCTATATCAAAATTTTGGCAAACTTTTTCATAAAATTTATGGTTTATGATTTTAGTTTTCGGTAGACAACATGACTCTTAAGCCAAACATGGATTTGCGGCCAATAAAATTATCAATTTTCTGGCTTTAGAATTTTTCGGGTATATTACTTTAGGTTAAGGAGCAAAATCATCACCCCTCACCTCGAGTCTCGATATGCTAAAGATATACTCCCGCTATTTGTTTTTTTTTAATTGTCGTTTTAGAGTTCTGCACACATATTAAAAAAATATTAAATTTTTTATTTTTTCTAAACAAAAACATCATTAACTACATATCTAAACACAATCTGCCCAATATAAAATAATCTGCAGAATACTAATACGACACTTAATTTAAAACGGATGGAGTATATATATTTTTTAAACATAGCTATAAATTAAATCAAATAATTAAAAATCAATAAACAATTATAGTAACATGTTTAAAAATTGAAACCTAAATTGTCTCGTCTCATCATCTTCTTCTTCTTCTTCAATCGAGATTATGCTTAGTCTCGTTGTTTCTCGATCAAAATTTCCAATTGCCTTTGTTTCATGTTGTGATTTAGTTTAGCAAAGCTGTCTCTTTTTTTTTTTTTTTTTTTTTTTCTCTGGCTTCTTCCTTTTTTGAACTCAGGGTCAGGTTTGTTCGTAAACCATAAGTGGTATAGTGTTATATTTATCTAGATAAGGTTAAAATAATTTAAATTAAATTAATATATATATATATATATATATATATATGCAATTAATTGTCATATGAATTTCTTACAAACTGTAGTAAAGTGAAGACCCATCGTTTACCACGTTTTCTCTTGGTATTTCTTACATCTCATATCTCCTCTCTATTGCTAATTGACGGGTTACCAAGTGATTGACAGCCTTACCCTATAACAAATAATCACTGTCAGAGTGTCAGCAAGCTACAAGATTACAACGCCTTGAAATTTTTGTCGCATGTTATTGTAGACTGCATCCCCAATGCTCTCCCTCAACATAATGAAACTGCTTAATGTGCAATTATGATGCATGTTTCTTCTATGTAATGGTGACTTTCCTTTCGGATACAATATTGGAGGGTACTTCCTAGACTCAATACTTGATCTCATTTCTGCAACATGTCATGTAGGTAAAAATATATGTCAATCTAGTTACTCAGTCACAACTATTTCGTAAATTTCTCAATCACACTTTATAAATCTATCATACTACTCTTACAAACTTCTCACTCTATGACAACCATCATTCCAATTAAGAGAATCACATTCTGATTGACTAAATATCGCTTCACAATCACCTGATAACAAATTTACACTTTCCATTTGTTTTTACACAATAAGTCTCCACGAATCAATAGATAACATGCAACAACCATTTTGTAAATTATATTTACCATCTCTCATATAAGTTTACGATCACAATATCAAGTATGTCGTAATGTTGTTCTTACATTCAACAACTCTATCTACAGAATCCAGCCGCGCCAAATGCAAAAATAAAATTGTGTACCTCTTCCTTCTATCTCTTTACTGGAAAACATAGACTATCCACCGATTCAACTTGCTCTCAACAAAAAACAGATAAATAACATTAAGGGTTTGAAATATTTTAAATGACATAAATTGTAAATAGATGAACAATGAAAAGCTTAAATGTTTTTCTTCCAACTTTTAAGTGATAGTTTAGTTAACCGCATTGCTTGGAAGTGTTATTAGAGTAATTAACTTCCTTTTAGTGCTACTAGATGAATACCCGCACTACGTGCGGGTTTATATATATGATTTACTAATTTTATTTTACATACTATTATTTATATCATAATATATGTTTGACAAAAAAATACATTATATTTTATATTAATATAGCCTAATAGATTATTTGTAAAATGTAAATACAATTTGTAATTTATCTAAAAGAAATCAAATTAACTATGTTGGTGCATTTAACAATTCAAAGTTTGCAAAATCTGAAGTTGTTCATTAAAGGAGAAGAAAATGTTTGGGAACAATCTCGAGAAAATTGAAGTTTCTTTTACATGCTTCAAATATAATGCAATGATTTTGAGAGTACAGTAATCTTGACATCCTCCAGATTTTGGTGCAACATACGACTTCTAAAATACTTGAATAACACAAAATAATTAGGATTAGTGTTCCAAAAAAAAAAAAAAAAAAAAATTAGGATTAATTCCAACAACAATCATGCACTCGAAAATTCTTGGTAACTCTTTGCCTTACTTATAGTTAAATTGTTATTATTAGAAAAAAAAAAAAATACTCTGCCCACTAAAGCTTATGGTTTATCACTATGTCATGATTATGTATTATTCTATACTTTTTAAAGGAATTTTATTAACCTCTTGGTTATCCTCTGACTTCATTCGTAAAAGAACTATTTAAAAACATGGTCAGATCACTAAACATTGAAATCATTTGTAAGAACAGTCTCAAAATTAGCTGGGAGATCTTTCGCGGTAGAAATTACCTCTTACTTTTATGAAATATGTACCTGAGATATCGATAGAGATGGAAACTTCTACTGGCATCTTCTCAAAAATTTATATTTGCACCTAAAACTCAAATTCAAAACAAACATCACACAATAAATTACACTCATACATCACATTAGAATTACAGATTACGACATTATCTAGTTCATACTTAAGCAAAAATTGTGATTTGATATACTTATACATCAATGTATTTGATTAAGGTGACCTCCCATGACAAAGGTAGATTCATCATCCTTATATAAAAAAAAATTATGATTCGAGGTACATATCTACGATCTCCATATATGGTTTTGCTTCACTACTTGAAGCAATATGATAGAGAATATATAGCAATAACATAATTATAAGTCTCACGAAAGAATCTTATATATCTCTGCTCAAATCAAGTGTTACCTTATCACACTTCTTCATAATCTTTGATATCGCCAAGGATAAAATCGCAATCTTTTTTAACTTTTCATTTATTCTTATGAAATAACATACCTGTAATTCTTGAGGTGTCAAGCTTACGATAAAACTATGGAGATATTCTTAAGCAATTCTTTTATTTTCTTGAGATTCTCTCTTGTGAATTTCTGCTCGTCTTGGTTAGAGAGCTTGAGGACGATAGTAATTAAGGACGTAGGAGTTTCTTGAGTTTTATTTAATCTGATACGGTCAAAGAAAATTTAACACTTTCTTTCATTGAATCTCCACCATTGTATCCATTTCTCTCTACCTTGATTTCCATCTCTTTAGCTAATGTCTTCCCTTCAAATCAAACACACAAATAAACACAAAAAAGAATGAAATTTTGTGTCCTTTCAAACTAAAATTAGTAATAAACATCTCCGAAAATTTAATCTGTTCCTTAGAATCAAAGGCAATCATATCGACTGATGCTCTTTCAGAACAGGTCCTATAAGAAGAACGTTGATCGACTTTGATTCTGAAAGTAATCAGAGTATCCATTTGTTCCCAAGACGAGGCAGTGCAGCTGTACCACCTTGTCAGGTCACTTAAACATTATACAAATTAGAGAAAAGAAAAGATGGCTGCTATAAGATCTCATAATAAGTTTTTCCATCTTTTTTTTTCTGATTGATCAGTCACTCATTAAAACCTTCTCAGACACCCTTTATCAATAAAACTCATGGAACCAACTCTTCATCAATGTCCCTCTTCTCTATCTCTTTCTCCTTAATTTATTTTCTAGATAGAAAACATAAAAAGCAATTGTTGCATCATCCTTGTCTTAACCAACTTTTTCTTAATATTGTATGTATGTTAATTTGGGTTTGTATATGATAAAAAAAGATAGCTTTAACCATCCTTGAGACATTGCTTGCCAAAAACAACGAAAACAAACGAGAACCCTAAATAGAAAACATAATTACATAAAAATCTGGTGTGCCACATTCATTAGGTGACCAAAGTCTTTTCCTTTTTTTTTGAGCCAATATAATAAACCTCAAAGGAAGGAAACTGTGACTACCATGGTACCACACTGTTGGAGATACAATCCAAGTCCCACATCGGAAGTTTGAAGGGACTAATACTAATATATAAAGGGTTAGGGCCAATCCACTAATTGCCAATTGGTTTTTAGTTGGAAGCCCAGTATTAGCCCAAATTTAACATGGTATCAGAGCCCAAAGTTGAAAGTCTGGTGGACCTAAGGAAAAATGGATACGGACATACCTCAACCCGAGTAATGGGGGCCCGAGAAATGGGTTTATCGAGGAGGCGTGTTAAGATCCATGTGGTCCTTGGATTGAAGGGGAGATTGTTGGAGATACAATCGTTGATTTCACAAACATAATTAAAAAAAAAAGGGAGAATGAAGGAAATTGAAAGCATGATGTTTTTATCTGAGAATATGTTCTTTGGTTCTAAAACTCAATCACCAAGGGGGAGATTGTTGATGTTATGGTGACCGAGTTTCGGTTAACGAAGAAGGATTCGAAGCTTAAGGGGGTGAATTGTTGGGTAAGCTTCTAGAGAGCTTGAAGCCCAAGACATCATTAACAAGTCGGTTAATGACAAGATAGGCTTAAAGGAAATTCTCTAGTTCTACATGTAATAGGAAAAGAAGTTTTCTATTAGTAATAGGATTAGGAAAAGGAAATCTAATTCTATAAATATGGTTGTTGAGTCTGTGACAATCATAAGGAAGAACGAGAGCTTTGTGTTTAGTTTTTTGAGTCATATTTTCTAAACATTAATAAGAGAGTAATTCTTATAATCAAAGCTTTAGATCCTTAACACACTACCACCAGTGTCACATCGAAATCAACACTTTCTTTTGTTTACCAGATTACACCTCATTTGATGATTTATCATGACCAAAACCCCAACAGCGCCATCTTCCCTAAACATCTTTTCGGAGTTCAATGACCCGACTCCAACAGAAGTGAAACTGTACGGAACGAACCAATCGGAGTAAAACCTAATAATCAAAGGAAGGAAACATATATACGATCATGAACCGAAAAGAAAGTTACCAACAGCGATCGCTGCATCAATGATGATGAAGATGATGCAACCATTGATGTTGCTGATTTGCATTTGCGTTTAGTCAATGACTCAGCGATCCCGGTGCTCGAATTTTGATGGGTTTTGATAACTCTTCCTTGTTGTTTACCATTCCTTTCATGATTTAATGCATTAAGGAAAGGAGAACTTTTGTGTTATGCAAATGTTTTGTCGACATTGATGATTGATCTTAAATATTTTACATTTAAAACTGTGCGATTAAAATGCTAGAAGAGAGATAAAGAGGACTCAACGAAACTGGAAAGCCAAAAGGTCCAAAACGCATCACATTTACAATTTTTTAGAAAATTCCCAAATTTATTTTTTGTTTTGTCCACTTGTCCACCTCTTCTTTGCTGATGTGTCGCCCTCTGGAGAGAAATCCTTCTACTTTCATATATATGACTAGGGTTAAGTCCGCGCTACGCGCGGATATGTTTTAACATTTTTTGTATTGATTTTGTTGGATTTTTTGAAAGGTTAATTTTTTCATAATTTTATGTTGTTGGGCCACAAATGCAATACGGATCAACTTTTTTCAATTCTAACATTATTCATTAAAGAAATGATAGAAATGCCCTTACCTCAAATATTTTGGATCAAATATGCATAAAACGTGTTCGATGAAATGTCTGTGATAATTAAAGTTTGCGCATTTTTATTTTAATCCTAAAATATGTAATCTATGGCATACTCTTCTATTGAATTGCATTGTCTCTCATTTGATTTCTCATATTCTTGTTGTAACGTGTACGTAATTTTACCTTTATTTAGTCTAATTCTTGGGATCAAATGGAGAAGGAAGAAACATAGTTGATCGATTGATTGATTTATGCATAGTTTTACGCTTTTTTTGTGTTCGTGTGGTTGTTGGCTCAGAATCTTTCAAAAACTGTTTATCACAAACCGCTTCTAAATAATTTTTTTTTGGGATTTTGACGTTTGTTTTTTTTGGCAATATTTATTATGTTCATTGAGGTTGGGTTTACTCAACAGAAAAGAAGCATTCATAGAAACCTTAATTTCATAATTGGGTTTTAATGAAGGAGTAGAATTTTACTTTCGAACCCAAAAAAATAAAGAGAAATTCCTTAAAACACCACCATTTTAGTTTTCTTTCCAAAAATACCACTAATATCAAATTATTGTTCATAGGTATGGAATTTTAAATCTTTGGTTTGGTTTGATTATTTTGCAATTTAGGGTTTAGTATTTAGGGACATTTGGAAAAATACCCTTTTGGCCATGCCCTTTTGGAAAAATACCCTTTCACTTTGTCAATTTGTAAAAATGCCCCTCATTTTGTTGCAGAAGGACCAAATTGCCCCCCAAAAACCTAAAGCTATCACTTGTCTTCTAGATTTCACTTCTCTCTCGGCCGCTCTGCTGCTCCGCTCTGCTCCGATCTGCTTAATCCTCAGCAAGAACAGAAGCTCATGTTTGGTCTTCTCTTCTCTCTCAAATCCCTCACCGCTAAGATGGATCCAGTCAAGTTAGATTTCTCTCTCCCTTTCCTTCGATAGATTTGACATTTAGATTTGATCGATTTCGCTAGAATTTGATGGCTGTGAATTAGATCATGTTCTGCTCTTAGGATCTGCGTCGACTCGAGTTTCGAGCTTAGAATCTCTACTGCTTGTGGTTTCATGTGTAATTCGCGACTGCAATGTTTTATTATATGTGGTGATTGTTTGTTGAGGTTAAAATTGATCTTTGAAATTTTACAATGACATTGTTATCTCCGACTGAAACTTAGTTCTATTCGTATACAGATCTTTTATTGATTATATATATATAATGTGCTTACATGTGTCTGGTGAGATTTGCTACTCATCGTTTGAGCAAGCAAAATGATAATAAGGAAGATGTTATTTGCACTTCACTGAGATTGAAAGCCATTGGAGAACATGTGATTTATGCCCTCCTATGGATCAACAAAGTCATTTCCTGTGTTCCTTGTCAACTTGTCGTAGCTTATGTCTTTTCGCTATATAGTTTCCTGGTGGAACAAGTTTGATAGGCACTTAGTTTATAGATTTTTCCTGTGGCAGATGCATTTGGTTTTTGAAGTGATAATTTATCTTGGTCCCAGTGTGATTCTATCATATACATGCCTCTTATGTATGAGCATCTAAAGAAACACATCAATATCCCTTGTTTTTTCTTTGTGCAGTTGAACAACTCTGCAGATAAGGAAGACAAGAAGAAGAAAAGAAGAAACTAAAACCACCAAGACAGATGTCTTTAAACAAGCCATCCTCTCTTTCCACTTTTCCCTTTGACTCTGGATTTTGTGTTTGTGTATAGTTTTTTGGTTTCTTTTCCTCTATTAATATGATATTGTATCTGTTTGTTGTTCTCTCATGTTTGGAGTTCTTTGGCTCAATTTCGTATTCAATGTCAATTAGTAGTGAAATTTCATAGCTTTTAAAATTGGTTTGTTCATGATTACCTGTAATTGTGTGAATGCCTATAATATATCTGTAATTTGGATGTGAACATACAGCTTGTTGAATGGCTTATAAAAATCATATAAAAACCATATAAACCATACAATAATTACCGTATAAAAACCATATAAAAACAATATAATAGCCATATAAAAACTATATAAAACCATACAATAATTACCGTATAAAAATTATATAAAAACAATATAATAGCCATATATAAAAACCATATAAAAACAACATAATAGCCATATAAAAACCATATAAAACCATACAATAATTACCGTATAAAAACCATATAAAAATAATATAAAACCATACAATAATTACCGTATAAAAACCATATAAAAATCTCTACCACCTCAGAGATCTGTAGCTACTCTGATAAGCGCGTTAAGCAAGAACGATGAGACTTTTTGCTCAGGAGATTTTAAATGATTTAACCGGAGAAACTCGTTTGGTTGATTTTTCATAAACCATCTGCAAATACAATCGACGGTTTCGATTATATATGCGTTTGATTATCCATACCGCATATACCGTTTGTAGTGGTATGAGGATTTTTACCACCAAACCAATCAAAGTCAAAGTCTCTTGTCCAAATTCTCTAGTTATAAGGAAGTAAATCTTTTTATTGAAACACAAGCTCAGCATCATCATCTTACAATAATTACCATATAAAAACCATGTAAAAACCATATAAAACCTTACAATAATTACCATATAAAAACCATTTAAAAACCATGTAAAAACGATGTAAGAAGCATATAAAAACCATATAAAAACCATGTAAAAACCATGTAAAAGCCATATAAAAACCATATAATTACCATATAAAAACCATGTAATAACCTTATAAAACCTTACAATAATTACCATATAAAAACCATGTAAAAACCATATAAAACCATATAAAAACCATGTAAAAACCATGTAAAAGCTATATAAAAACCATGTAAAAGCATTATAAAAAGTACTAAACCTTGTAAAAACCATATAAAAATCTTGTAAAAGTATTGTAAAAGGTATTAAGCATATAAAAACCATATAAAGACCATGTAAAAGTCTTGTCTATGAAGTTGTTTATAAGTAAATGCATTTGCTTATAAAAATGAATTGTAATGACTTATATTAAAAACCATGTAAAAACCATGTAAAACCATATAAAACCTTGTAAAAACCATATAAAAACCATGTAAAATCCATGTAAAACCATATAAAACCTTACAATAATTACCATATAAAAACCATATGAAAACCATATAAAAACCATGTAAAAAATGTAAAACCATATAAAACCTTACAATAATTACCATATAAAAACCATGTAAAAACCATGTAAAAGCCATATAAAAACCATATAATTACCATATAAAAACCATGTAATAACCTTATAAAACCTTACAATAATTACCATATAAAAACCATGTAAAAACCATATAAAACCTTACAATAATTACCATATAAAAACCATGTAAAACCATATAAAACCTTACAGTAATTACCATATAAAAACCATATAATGATACATGGGCTATGTAATGATAACAATGTGATTACAATGCAAATGTAATGATACATAGACATAGTTTTGGACTCTGAAATCTGACATCATGTGTGAACTGGGGTATTCCATGAATAATTAGATCCATGAATTATATCACACAGACTTACATGTGGTGATCAGTAATCTAATTATGATTAAGGCAACTAACTAAGGGTTATTGTTGTGAGACCCAGTTCGGCCCACAAAAGGCCCAACTTCATTAAAATAAAAACCTAAAACGTGCACGTGTGTGTGTGCATATAAGCGTTTATATCTTCTTCTTCATTGAGTAGCCGCAAGTTTAAGCAATTCTAAAACCTTGTGATCGTGAGTTATTGTTGCTGCAACCGAGTCCGTGAGTCACCACCATCGAGTCGTTGAGTTTTCTAGTCACCGTTCGTGTTGTTAAAAGTGGTGAATCAATTTCATGGCGTGCTTTGCTGCCTCTTGGACTACGGGGTTATTTGTTAATAACGATCTCCAATCAAACCCATTTCCATCTGCGTCAAGCAAAGCAAAGATAACATCAAGAAACCGTAAAAACTCCTATCATCAAGATCGAAAAGGAAACACTCTTTTATGCAACCCCACCAACACATATAAAGACTAAACTACACGGTTCATTGGCTTTCACAATGAAATATCATGGGTGACTATTACTATCTGATCAGAAGAATGACAAGCAGATCACAGTGATCATATTACCAAACCATACACGGTGTCTTTCCATACAATGTGATTCAAGAAAGCTGTCTGTCCATATTGAGAAGCAACATGCACTGCCTGCACAACAAAAAAACATGTTATAAGATATCAAATTGCTTATCTTAAGTGTATGACCAAAATGTTATAGCTACTAATCCATATATATGAGCTAATGGAAGCAAATTAGCCTGATATAACTTCTGATCCAATTCACACTACACTAACACATTAGTTATCACTCTTACCCTGCACCCATTGACATCAGCAGCTTCAATTCGACCTCCATTTTGTAGTAAAAGGTCTGCAACATCAATGGAGCCTTTAACAGCTGCCCCATGTAATGGTGTTTGTTGTATATTATCAGCTGAATTTGCATCACCACAGTGCTGCACCTTCTTGTTCTACGGATAACATCTTCCCTATGAGCCATGCTTGTTCGAGCGTTCATCCTCCGTTTCCTTTGACCAAAACTCTTCTTCTACATCACACAAACACACACACACACATACAATCAAATCGAAATTATATTTATATGAATATAAGGTAGTTTCAAGAAACAAAATTTAAGCTTTCAAATGTACAATCTTCCAATAGATCAAACAAAACAACACAAAACCCTTCCCAATCATGTCTTATCCTTTGAAAAGATCATCAATTAACAAAAACCCTAACACAATTCAGTGAAATTGAACCTCAATTCACTCAAAAGATCACAACTTTAGATGCAGCGTAGCCACCATTTACAGCACCAGCACCAGCAAAGCCATTGTTACGGAAAAAGGAATCAGCAGCGGTGAAGTAACAAACTCTTCAGTCATAGGATTAAGCTTAGAGAAAAGCTCCTGAAGCTCTCTCATATCACGCTTGAGCTCTCACCACCGTCAACGCCGTCGGATCTCGCCACGTGTGACCCGATCTTGCTGTAGATACTACCTTGATCGTGCCTTAGAACCTGATCGATCCTTGAGTGATGCTTCTGATCATCGGAAGAAACGCCGGAATCTTGACTTGTCATTGAAGATGGTGGTGAAGACGGCGGCTGGATCACGACTCCTCCTGCATCAGAAGTAGCTGCTGCTCCAGTCTCAACGAGGGGCATTTTGGTCAAAACATTAGTAACAGAAGGGTCAGGGGCATTTTTGCAAAGTGACATAAAAAGAGGGGCATTTGTCCCAATTTCTCTAGTATTTATGGGATAGGGTTGGGGTAGGGTTTAATGTTTAGAAGTTAGAATTTAAAGTTTAAAAATTAAAAAATGTATTTTATTTTGGTGGTATTTTTGTCCTAAAAACAAAAATGGTGGTATTTTAGAGAATTGCCCAAAAATAAAATACAAATTTACTTTTTATAATAAGGAACAAAACAAATAACCATCAAAAGCATTAAAGTCTTTCAACTATGGAATATGATCTAGAGTATGTACACGATCTAGTGTATGTACACGTAAGTTTACCTTGAATTAGATTGATTTATGGTTTGTTTCCGGTGAAGTTGCATTAAGAAAACCATTGACATCATAAGCTACTTTCGATAGTTTGACCATAAAGCTTGACAAGGTGAATGCATACCCTGAAAATTTTATACAGTTATCAGATATCTTGGGATATAATTTTTAAAGACAATAACACCATTAGTAAACGGTCAAATAAGTTAACATTTATATGAAGAGAGATATGTTTCTTCGCTCTTCATAAGATGTCATAGGGAGGAGAATAATGGTGGAGTAGCTTATCAGAAATCCAGAAAACGGAGCATATAGTTTAAAGCTTTGAGCTTACCTGTTCTTCACACCCTCAATAAACTCTGGATTTTTTTAAACAGTCCCGGTCTCTGAAACATGAGCTTGAAAGACCATGTAGCATGCAAATACATCAGAACATGTAATAATATAATACTTGAGGATAAGTAAGACATTCATATAATATGTGCAACCTACTTGATAAAAATACAAATATTTTGTGATAAACTCAACTCTAAAACTTTGAAATTGTCAAAAGCTAAAATGAAACATTGTACGGAAACTAAAACAAAGTTCTGATATTGTTTTTTTTTTTGTGAAAACTCTGTAGCCAGAGTAAGTGAAACTCAATAATTATGATTAACAAATAACCCATTTGGTGGAGCTTCTTTGCAGGATAACATCTCGTCATACCTACTTAAGCGTGGATACTATTGGGGTGATGAGCTTGTATAATTTTTACAATCCCTGCATATTATAAACGTCAGGTCAGCGAATATGATTCATTGATTTATGTTAGCTTACCGAATATGAAGGCACGTTGAGGTTTCTAAAGAATTACCTAACTTATGTATGATCCATCAATCTTGTGGAATCCTCTCTTTTTGGAAGACGAAGCTACAATCATGTTTTGTTTCCTTACTCCTTCCTTGATAGACTTATGATTAAAAACAAAACTGACATATTTTGAACAACACATATATATATAACTACTACACATTTGTTTCATGTGTATTTTATATGAAAAGAGTACAAAAGCTAAAGATTGAAGACTTATTTCAATAATTAACAATTGGATCTCTCACCTTGCATATAGGCGAGAGTCTGAGAATGTCGTGTCTTTCCTTCCTTGGTACGTCTCAAGGGCCCATTACTTTAAAAACACTAGCACGTCAAGAAGACCTTCTCATGGTTCCAATGTTAAAGCATGATACACACATTTCAATCCTTAATATAAATTAAAGGTTACCAAAAGACACCAAAAGATCCTCATGACCATTATATATACCCAGTAATGTGTACAAATCTAAGTCATGTATTTTTGGTCAGCATTAAAATCATCACACGATTCTCACAGCATGAAGCCTGGGATGTAATCGTTCGGTGATTACGCCTGTGCTTGTGTCGGCCCAGTCATATGCTCCTGGTATACCAGATTTTCATACATGTCATCATCATCATCTCCGTAACTTGAACAATAAATTAAAAGGGTCACACTATAGATGATACTATCTTAGATAAGATATTTACTTTGCTATACTCTTTAGACCAAGCAACTATTAAAGAACTCTTAATTAACAAAGATTTTTTAGTGGTGAACGAACTGAAACTAATGTGTAGATGATTTAAGGCAAATATTTATCTGGGATTGCATTCGCTTGGGACTTCGCTTGATGATCCGCATCATCTGATCCTTCTCCTCAGTCCTCCAATATGGTGACTTCTCCTATGAGCACTTCAAATTCTTTGGCATGCTTGTTATTGACTTAAAGGAAGACACATCTGCATATATAGTACTTTTCCAGTGTATTGGGCATGCTGAAAAAAAAAAACCACAAAAGAAGAGTTAAATTAATCAAGAAGATCATACAAATAACTTAGGAGAAAAAGCCTATAACTAATCACAAAAAAAAGAAAGAAACATATATGTCTCTCTATGGATTTTTACTTTAGATCTCATCATAGAGAACAAAAACATTTTGAACTTAATAAATAAGATACGTATATGTGTTTCTTTGGATTATAAGTTGAATCTTTCGTTTTTAGCAGTTGAGAGCTTTCTGTTTAGGGAATTTGAAGAGTTCATCTTTTTTTCTTCTGGACTCATAGCTTCTTCGTTACTCATCATCATATAATTCATCTGTTTCTTGTAGGTATATCTCCTTGTCCTTCTTTGTCAAAACTACATTATATCTTCCTCCAATCATTCAATTTCTAGTTTTCAAAGGTTGTGATATAAAAATATATTGATAGGTTCTTGTCCCTTTTTGAAATGTGATTATGCGTGTGTTGAATATGAATCCCAGAAATATAAAATCAATTTGGATATTAGGTGATAGAGAAAAGGAGAAAGCCTTACTTGGAATTTTAAGACCGACTTCACATCTATCCATGAGCTCCTTCACTTTGATCTGATATTTGGATGTGTTTTGTTGTATCTTCTCCAACGATCATTGGCCTCACGCTGCCGCTAGTTTTGTGATTTTGGAAGTTACTGTTGATTAGCTCTACCTCCACGTTCCTGAATTAAAAACGAATATAAAAATGAAATGCAAATCCAATTAATTAGAGATTGTATCATTGATGCATTGATAGATTCTCTAGGTAAATGCAGCAAGTGGTGATACTTGTTGCGGAGTTCCAATCGTACCTGAGGTGGCTGCGGCCTTCGAGTTGATTGCGCAGCAACATACTGCAGAATCTCAAAAATTCTAGTCTGACCATAGCTTGCAACTCGTTGCCAGTATATAACCGCCATATCTCCAGCTTTTGTCGTTAGCTCCAACAAACTATGGTCTATGTCATTGTCATGCTGCGAGAGATATGGCCTAAAGAACGACTCGTAAACATATGTCGTACCCTAAACAAATAAAGACAAAGAATCATGTACACTGTACACAACAAAAAGACTCATATTTCTCCTCCAATCAAATATGCACACTTACCCTCGTTTTCGGATACCACAAGTATATGAAGAATTCCAACTTAGCTTCACTCTACATCAGAACCCTTGACGCTAAATGAGAACAAAACAATCATCAAACAAATCAAAAAGCATTGTTGTAGTTCGCGAAAATCAAGCGGCTTTGCTTTAGAAATACCCACCATGAAACAAACGCAACTCTCTCAAAAACTGTCAAGCAAGCAACCAATATCCTGTGATTGATAAGTAAGTCATTCTCGACACAACAAACACCAAACCCTTTAATGTTAGAACGAAGGAAAGCCAATAAAACAATATACTGTATACCAGTACTGATATTCATACGCAGGGTACGCATAACCCAACACCATCCTACAACAAATTTAGTAAATTCATAAGAGGAATCGATGTGCTCCCTCTGTATTTGTGATTGTGATATTGAAATAAAGAAAAAGAATAAATCATTGAATTGAAAAGAAGAAGAAGAGGTGCGCTATTAAGAACATAGGGTAAGAGGAATCGATTTACTCTAACGAAGAAGAAAGCTTAAATTGAGAAGAAGAAGAGGTGGATAACGATGGGGTGATGGGTAAGAAGAATCGATTCTTTTTCCCTTATAATTATTTTCTGCATTTTGTTTCCAATTTATCTTTTTTTTTTTAACTGAATTTCCAATTTATCTAATTTGTTTTTTTATTTTGTTTTGGTAGAAGTGACACGTGGCATGATGCTAAATGACTTTAGAAGCTGATGTGGACACTCTAACAAACTTAGAGTACCCCTTTTACTTAGTATAGATTTGAAGTAATTTTCAATAAAATAATGTTGTTGGATTTTCGCAAACTTATTTAAAAATTAATTTTCACTGCTCAACAAGTATCATACTGAAATATTTATTTACGATAGTCAATTACTATTAATTGACTACGAGCCTGGGAAATGAAATTAATTTGATATTCTATATTAATTGATCCCTTAAGATCATCAGTAACGGTGCAACACATATGTTTGATCTTCAAATAAAAAAATTATTAAAATAATGAGATTGAGACAAAGAAAGAGGAAGCTCCAGTGTCGGTGAAGGAGAGAGAAGACCAAAAACTGTGTTTAGAACATTTTCTGCTGAAGAACGGTTTGCAACATCTAAATCCACTATTTGATTTTTTTTTCTATTTTTTAAGTCTAAGAACACACATTTAGTTGTTGCGTTATTCATGGTCTTACCTTACCTATATTAATTTATCGTTGATAGGTCCCATGATTTTACTCATAAGTTTTGTTCTTCTTGTTTTGAGGCACACAAAAATGGAGAATTTTGTTATTGTATAGGAAAAAGAATTGTAATTTTTTTCGTTGTCAAAGCAAAAATCATGGGAATATATATGTTGGTTATTTCGAATATATATGTAAATATAGACCACTCTGAACTAGAAAACCATTGTAAAAAAAAATTTGATCTTCTAAATAAAGTGTTAATCTCAAAACAAAATCACCATGGTCTTGTGCTGCTTTTTATGTAAATAAAAATTCTGAAATTGAAAGAAGCATTCCAAGTTCAGTAATTAATTATAAACCATTACTTACTACCTTAAAATGGACTCACTCGATATTCTATATATCGAATTAAACAGTATGTTACACCAAATCAAAATTAGTCTAGTAAATTAAAGCTATCGAATGAGTCCAAGAGTTCCCCCAAACACTTCAGTAGAATACTATTTGATAGGAAATAGTATCTCCAATGAAGTGCTCAGAGGAACTCTAGGGAACATCCGACCAATATTACGTTTGTTTGAATATATTTCGGTGGAATAGGCAAATTCTGTTTACAAGAGTGTTAGGGTTTGAAAAAGAATGGAGGGCTTTGCGTTTCATATATACAATTGAAAGCATCATGAACTTAGACGTGAATTCAGGTTAAGTGCCGTAGGTGAGGGAATCAATATTTAAGAATGTGCATAAATCCTTTTCCCTTTTTTTTTTTTTTTTTTGTCAAAAAAATCCTTTTTCCTTTCAGCTTTTTGCAAGATAAGAAAGATGTTTCTATATACACGCATAGATGCCAATGAACGTACGTACATGTACACTCACATACATGCAAATGCACAAATGAATGTTTTTATGATTTATTATAGGCACCGATTAATTTTACCAAATTAATTATATGTTGCTATTCCATCATAACATAATTTTAGGTATATTAATTGAAAAGATAGAGACAACAAAATTTTCTTTGAAAATGCAGATGTGTCGCGTTAAAGGCATTTTTACGGACATCTTTCTTTGTTGAATTTTAATAATTATAAAATACACCACTGTAAAATTCGTAATTAATTACTTTCATAACTTTTTAAATAATTTTTTACATGGATTATTTTCATAAATTTTTACACTTTGTAACTCTCTTGAAATGTTCTTGGCCTACGCAATTACATGAAAAAAATGAAGAGTAGAATAAGACCTACCGGAAGAAAGATCTTGTGAAGAATGTGCTTTTGTAGCAAATGATGGCGATATAAATATTCTATTGGCTCCTTATTTCACAAATTCTGACTTGGTTCATCTTCATATTTCTCGCATGTTTTGCTATTAAATGGAGAATATATAATCTATGGTCCCTAGCTCCCTATAAAAATTCCATTGCAAAAGAGAGAAAAACATAGCACAGAGAAGTATATATAAATATGCAGATTGAGTTGCCACTAAGGTCGTGAGTAAAAGAAGAAGCGTTAGCAAAAGAGACATAATATGTAAAGTCAAATGTCCTCTTGAGTTCCCTTAAACGCTTCATTGTTCATACTTTGTTGTCTAAGTCTCTAAGATCTATCAATCAAAAAATAAACCTAATTAATGAACACTGAAGTGTTTGGGGGAACTCTAGGTGGCAGCTGGCACCGAAAGGTTATATGAAATATCGAGCGGTTTATCAACTGTTCAGGTGAGTTATGAGCTCTTTCTTGTAGTAGAAAAGTAATGTGGTTGTTGATCTATCATGAATGAGCCATTTTCTTAATTATGTTTCAAATAACTTTCCATATACACTAATCAAATATTTCATTTTATAATCATTCTCGAATGAAGACATGGAGTTTTGAAAATACATTTGAAATATGTTCCAACTATGAGATAATGAGTGTTTAACCTAAGATTTGAGTCTTTTGAAAATTTGTAAAAGATTGCATGTATTTCAAAATCACCTGAATGAACAAGATTTGATTTCAACTTGTACTTTAAAATTCGTTAACTCTATAAACAAAATTTATAACCAGTGTGATCGAATAACAACAATCAACAATACATTATAATTGCAAAACCAATCCAATTATCCAACAAACCCTCCTAAAAGTAAGAAGAATCATCTAGAACAATATCAATTTCATCTACGAGTATGCCCAAACGTTTGTTTTAAAAGTAAAAACATAACTAAGATCTCGAGACAAGACATTACATGATTTGTTGTGTTCATATTAATCACAAGCTGGTTATAATTCCTCGTTTTACCATATCGTTTCGCCTCCCTATAAATCAAACCTAATCAAGTATTGAATCCCATATTCTATATTGAATTGGAGAAACTTACAAACACAGATACAAATTGAACAATCCAGAAAATAGATAAAGTTTATCCAACCATTAAAGTACATATTCATACCATTGAAAAACTAATTTTGGAAGACTAATAAATGTGTCTTTTTCACCAATTTGATTGCCTCCACGTACTTCTTCAAATGTTCTGAGCCCAGAAGATTGAATTACCGATAGCTTATTAATCAGCAGTCTAATATCTCCTTAACACGTCTGTCATATAAACGAGTCATAATCTAGTATATAGATAAATACGATATATCAATATATAGTTTTAGTTTTTTTTTAGAACTGATCATCACTAACTTTCTTATATAAAAATAATGTTGTTTTTTGAAACTATGTTATTGTATCATCGTTTAGAGATTCTTCATAATAATAGCATAAAATTTCTGTACGTTTTCAAATTATGAATATACATCATTTCCATTTCGATAGTCGTATAGGCGAGTTAAATAAAACAATTGAGGTCACTAATCTAAATTTATGTATATTAAGTGAATTTATCAATTGTCTTTGTTATAATATTATCAACCAAATTTGTTTTTTTTTTTTCTAAATATTAAACATTCAAGACCAAAATTATAAATTTTTATAATATTATCCAAAACATTAATTTTATTTAGATCAAATTGTTTTAACTCATATTTTCTAAAATTTTAATAACTAAAATAAAACTCTATAATTTGTATTATTTAAATTTTTTCCCTAAGTGGTTTCTGGGATCAACCGGTCACGAGATCCGACTAATCTCGGGGTCAGGGGAACCATGCAAAAATCCCTGACGTCCACACGTTTGTGGAGTAGTTTCTAGTAGGAATCGAATCCGGGAACCGGGATATATAGCTCATTACGACTTCTCCTTTGTGATCATAACCACTAGACCACAGCCGTATAGTTAATAAATTAATATTATTATAATTTAATAAAATATCATCTCTTAATATTATTAATTTATAAAAATACAGTAGTCTCTTATATCTACTGTATATATGTACTTAAACCAATATTATATGAAATAATGATATTTTCACAATTTTTTTTTTTTTTTATGAGGCGGGAATGCTTCTATCTATGGAATCTGAAACGATTGATATATTTCGGAAGTTGCACCGCTGAAATTAATTATGTTTCTATTTACGATGAATTGGTGTCAGTGACGAAGAAGATTTTTATTCTCCTTTGAACAAGTATTTACGACGAATTGGTGTCAAACAAGAATTGCTGTTTCAGGTATTTTTGCTTCTCGTTTATTCATGAATAATCTTTCCTTGAGTGCTCGATGAGTTTAGATTTCGTTTTTGTTTTCGTTATTTTCAGGCTCTCGTGTCAAAAGGGTTAGTTCTCAGTTATGGATGCCATAAGTGAGTTGCCTGATACATTGCTCTTGAAAATATTGTCTTTATTGTCTACGAAAGATGTTGTGGTCACAATGGTTTTGTCTAAGCGGTGGCAGTCACTTTGGATGATGGTTCCAAGACTTGTATATGATGATAGCTATCAGAATATTGAGTATGAAAGATTTTCTCTCTTTGTGGACAGATCTTTGCTTTTGCACGAGGCTCCGGTTCTAGAAACTGTGCATTTTAAGCTTGGTCAAAAGTCTGGTTCTGTAGATATTGGCGTATATATGGACTAGAAGTCTAGTTAAACGCTCTGTGCCTGAGCTGATAATCGATATTGATTGTTCTTCTAGTACAACTCCAACCATACTTCCAAGGAGTTTGTTCATGGGATGTAGAATTGATAAGATCCTCCCTAGATCGTCACTCTGAAGTTGAGATGGATGATGGTTGAATGATGGATATCTCAGAAGCGTGCTTCAAGATATCAAAGGATGGATTGAATGACGCTACAAAAGGATGCGGAATGGCCTTTTGATAAGTCGACTTGATTCCTTTGGATATACGCACCAAAAGAGATCAGGGGTTTTGCTGGATATACACACCAACAAGATGATCTATTCTTAAAAGAGTTTTTGATAAAAAGATAGATAAGTTCTCAAAGAGAATACAATAGAGTTTAAATAGAGAAAAGGGAAAGAGAAGGGAACAAAACACAAAGTCTCCTCGAAAATGAAACAAAAATAAAAGCTAAGTTTGAATTCGAAATTAGGCTCCTCTCCTTTAATTTGGCGTGATCTTTAAGTATAGGGGCCATGGGCTTCGAATTCAACAGATGGGCCATTACGGAGTGATCCAATTGCCTCATTAAAAACCTTGCCAAGAAAACCCAGTGGGACAAAACTTGACAAGGGAAAAAGAGTACAATCAAATCACTCACCCATTGTTGAATTCAGCTTGAATCAAAATCAGGGTGATTTGATTAGCTCTTCTTCCAAACTCCTCAAAGTGGTCTGATTGCTTCTGAATGTTGTTAAGCAGACCTCCAATGGCTTGATTGAACATCTTGGCTCTGGATCGAGTCATAGGACCAATTGGTGCAACAAGAACATCCTCGGCTACAAGCTCCTCCTCAGCTACAAGCTTAACTCCATCAGGTTCAAGCTCAGGTTCATGCTCCATTTCCTTAGCGATGTCCATGATCGCATCATCCCCTCCCTCTTGAAAAGGATTTGACCTCAAATCCGCTTCATCTGCATTATAAGGCACAAGGTTAGAAACATTAAAGCTAGAACTCACTTTATACTTACCTCGCAGGTCGAGTTGGTAGGCATTGTCGCTGATCCGTTTGATTATCTTGAATGGACCATCAATTCTGGGCATGAGCTTAGACTCTCTTTCATTGGGAAAGCGCTCCTTTCTTAGGTGAATCCAAACTTCATCACCAGCTTCAAAAACCAGTTTACGTCTCCCTTTGTTAGCTTGATTAGCGTAGAGCTTAGTCTTCTCCTCTATGTTTTTCCTTGCCTTTTCATGAATCTGTTGGACCAGCTCAGCTTTCTTTTTCCCATCAAGACTAACTCTTACACTCAGAGGTAAAGGTATTAGATCCAAAGGTGAGATGGGATTGAACCCATAAACAATTTGAAAAGGAGAAAACTTAGAAGCATAATGCATGGCGTGATTGTATGCAAATTCAACGTGAGGCAGACATTCTTCCCAAGTTTTCAGATTCTTTTTGATTAATGCACGCAAGAGAGTTCCTAAGGTTCTATTAACCACCTCTGTTTGACCATCAGTTTGCGGATGACATGTAGTAATAAAAGCTTAGTTCCTAGCTTAGACCACAAAGTTCTCCAAAAGTAGCTAAGAAACTTAGTATCTCTATCAGAAACTATGGACTTAGGCATCCCATGCAAACGAACAATCTCCTTAAAGAACAAGTTGGCTATATGCAATGCATCATCAGTTTTATGACAAGCAATGAAATGAGCCATTTTAGAAAACCTATCAACCACAACAAATATTGAATCTTTCCCAGTTTTAGTTCTAGGCAATCCTACCACAAAATCCATTGAAATATCAGTCCAAGGGTGAGTAGGAATGGGCAAAGGAGTATACAAACCGTTGGGTTGAACTTTAGATTTGGCTTGCTTACAAGTAGTGCATCTCCCACAAATTCTTTCAACATCACGTTTCATGTGTGGCCAGTGGAAATGTTCCTTCATCACTTCCATAGTCTTAGCAATGCCAAAGTGTCCCATTAGTCCCCCTCCATGAGTTTCTCTAACAAACAAATCTCGAAGAGAACAGTTAGGAACACACAAACGGTTCTCATAGAAGAGAAACCCGTCTTGTCTACAATAACGACCAGAAGCAAACTTCTCACAAGCTTTGTAAATCTCTTGAAAATCATGATCAGTCGCATAAAGTTCCTTTATTTGTTCAAATCCTAGAAGCTTAACATCAAGAGTTGAGAGTAGAGTGTACCTTCGAGATAATGCATCGGCAACTACATTATCTTTACCTTTTTTGTACTTGATGACATAGGGAAATGTTTCAATGAACTCAACCCACCTAGCATGTCTCTTGTTAAGTTTTTGTTGCCCCTTTAAGTGCTTAAGTGACTCATGATCAGTATGGATGACGAATTCTTTAGGCCATAAATAGTGTTGCCATGTTTGGAGAGCTCGGACCAAGGCGTACAGCTCCTTGTCATATGTTGGATAGTTAAGCGTAGCCCCTCCAAGTTTTTCACTGAAAAACGCAATAGGCTTCTTATCTTGCATTAGCACAGCTCCAATACCTATACCTGAGGCATCACACTCAATTTCAAACGTTTTAAGAAAATCAGGCAAAATCAAAACAGGCGCATTAGTAAGTTTATCCTTAAGAGATTGAAAAGCTTCTTCTTGTGCTTGCTCCCATTTGAATCCCACTTCCTTCTTGATAACTTCTGTGAGTGGTGCAGCAATGGTATTGAAATCCTTAACAAATCGCCTATAGAATCCAGCAAGGCCATGAAAACTCCTTACTTCTCCAACAGTCTTTGGACTTGGCCACTCTTTGATTGCCTTAACCTTTTCCTCGTCAACCTTAACTCCATCTGCACTCACAACAAAGCCTAAAAAGACAAGATTATCTGTGCAAAAGGTGCACTTCTTCAGGTTGGCATAAAGATTTTCCTTTCTAAGAACATTCAAAACAGATTCTAAATGCCCTATATGCTCTGCTAAGTTTTTGCTGTAAACTAAGATGTCATCAAAGTAAACCATAACAAATATTCCAATGAATGCTCTCAGAACGTGATTCATCAACCTCATGAATGTACTAGGTGCATTAGTTAATCCAAATGGCATGACTAGCCACTCATATAGACCCTGTTTCGTTTTAAATGCAGTTTTCCATTCATCTCCCTCTTTCATCCTAATCTGATGATACCCACTTTTAAGATCAATCTTAGAGAATATGCTAGAACCATATAATTCATCAAGCATATCATCTAATCTAGGAATAGGGTGTCGATACTTCACTGTTATGTTGTTGATGGCTCTGCAATCTACGCACATGCGCCAACTACCATCTTTCTTAGGCACAAGCAAGACTGGAACAGCACAAGGACTCATGCTTTCTCTAATGTGTCCTTTCTCCATAAGCTCATCAACTTGCCTTTGTAGTTTTTTTGTCTCTACATGATTGGTTCTATATGCTGGACGGTTTGGAAGTGAAGCTCCGGGTACAAAATCAATTTGATGTTCAATGCCACGGATTGGTGGTAGTCCTTTTGGATTATCTTCAGGAAACACGTCCTCATATTCCTGCAAAAGAGATTTCATCTCACTCGGAAGCACCGGTGTAAGGTCAGTTAAGCTCGTAAGAGCTTCTTTAAAGACAAATAATAGCATTGGCTTTTCACATGACAAAGCTTTCTTAATCTCACCAGACTTAACAAAGAAATTTGGTTGCTTGGCAGCTTGCTCTTTCTTCTTTTTCAGATGTAGTTGATCTTGATAGACTTCATGTGGGGTCATAGGAACCAGAGTAGTCTTTCTTCCCTTAAACTCAAATGTATGGCGATTAGTAAAGCCATCATGAATAACCTTTCTATCAGACTGCCATGGTCTTCCAAGAAGAATGTGTCCAACTTCCATTGGTAACACATCACACAAAATCTCATCTTCATACTTTCCTATAGCAATAGGCACAACAACTTGATTCTGAACCTTCATCTCTCCATTGTCATTAAGCCACTGCAAATCATACGGCTTTGGATGCTTCTTAACTTTCAATCCAAGCTTCTTGACCATAGTTTCACTTGCCACATTAGTACAGCTTCCTCCATCAATAATGAGACTGCAAACCTTTCCTTGCACATGACATCGTGTGTGAAACAAGTTCTCTCTCTGTTCTTGCTCATCTGTCTTGGATTGGATGCTCAAAGCTCTCATAGATACCAACAAGTCACCTCTAGCAGGTAGCTCTTCATGATTTTCTTTCTCAGAAACTGAATCTTGCTTCTCTTCTTCGGATTCTATATCTCCATTGTCGAGAAGAATCATAACTCTTCTGTTTGGACATTCATTAGCATAATGTCCTTTTCCTTGACACTTGTAACACTTTATATCACGAGTTCTTGATGCACTAGCCACAGCTTTTCCTTTGTCGTCATGGCTGGATGTGTACGGCTTGACTTCACTCTTGGAGGTTGGCTTGACTTCCTTTGAGAAATTTGATTTTTCCTCTTTGTAAGCTTCTTTGTGATAACTCGGTTTGGTGATTGAAATACCAGCGCCATAGCTAGACCTTGAAGAACTTTTTCTCTTGATTTGCTGCTCATACATGATAGCCTTATGCAACATCTCTTCTAGCTCCACATAATGCTGAGTCTCCAATCTGTCTTGAATATCTCTGTTTAATCCTCTCAAGAATCTAGACATAGTAGCTTCTCTATCCTCAGAGATATCTGCTCGCAACATAAGCTTTTCCATTTCCTTGAAATATTTTTCAACTGATCGATTCCCTTGAGTAAGTCTTGCTAAACCATTATGCAGCTCACGGTGATAGTGACTTGGTACAAACCGCTTTCTCATGATTCTTTTCATTTCAGTCCATGTTTCCACTGGAAACTCTTGATTACGTCTTCTTAAAGTCACAACTTGATCCCACCAGCTAAGAGCATAATCGTAGAATTCTGTAGCAGCCATTCTTACTCTGTTGATTTCGCTGTAGTGATGACAATTGAAAACCAATTCAATTTTCTGCTCCCACTCCAAATAAGCATCTGCATCGTTCTTTCCATGAAAAGGAGGGATTCGAAGCTTGACTCTGCCAATGTTATCTCTTGGTTGATTCCTTTCTTCTCTGTCATGTCTTCTTCTTCGATTGCGGTTCTGTCTAGAAGATTGACTGTAGTAGTTCGCTGAATCTTCATCCTCTGTATCATCTCTGTTTCGTTCACGGGAAACGCGACGTCTTCTTGGAGATACTCTCTGTTCGTCTCTAACTCGACCTCTGTCCTGATCAGATTCTCGAAACTGCTGAAACTCTTGGCGAAAGGAGTCAAGTTTGTTGTCAAGTTTGAGATCCATGGCTTTAGTTATCTGAGCTGTGATTGCTTCAACCAGTAGCTTATTGTTTCTCGTGTTTCTCGATTCCTCTTCGTCTTCAGACATGGTTCCTGAAACAATTCAACACACAAGTCACCAGTAACTAGTTCTAAAACAGAAAACAGTCACTAGAATTCGAACAGATCAAAATGCAACAACCCAGAAACTCAAACAGAAATGCTCGCATTCAGATAGAAATACGAAGAGTTATACGACTCGGTTTGCTACAAAAACTGATATTCGAACAGTTCAGATCGTCTAGAACAACCTGGTAAAAGCGCATCAAATTCTAACAATCCTAACAGTAGTTACGATCGACGGAATCCAAACACAGAATATGAATAGACAAAACAAAGATTTCGAAACTCAACTTTCAGAATGTGCTCTGATACCACTTGATAAGATTCTCCCTAGATCGTCACTCTGAAGTTGAGATGGATGATGGTTGAATGATGGATATCTCAGAAGCGTGCTTCAAGATATCAAAGGATGGATTGAATGACGCCACAAAAGGATGCGGAATGGCCTTTTGATAAGTCGACTTGATTCCTTTGGATATACGCACCAAAAGAGATCAAGGGTTTTGCTGGATATACACACCAACAAGATGATCTATTCTTAAAAGAGTTTTTGATAAAAAGATAGATAAGTTCTCAAAGAGAATACAATAGAGTTTAAATAGAGAAAAGGGAAAGAGAAGGGAACAAAACACAAAGTCTGCTCGAAAATGAAACAGAAATAAAAGCTAAGTTTGAATTCGAAATTAGGCTCCTCTCCTTTAATTTGGCGTGATCTTTAAGTATAGGGGCCATGGGCTTCGAATTCAACAGATGGGCCATTACGGAGTGATTCAATTGCCTCATTAAAAATCTTGCCAAGAAAACCCAGTGGGACAAAACTTGACAAGGGAAAAAGAGTACAATCAAATCACTCACCCATTGTTGAATTCAACTTGAATCAAAATCAGGGTGATTTGATTAGCTCTTCTTCCAAACTCCTCAAAGTGGTCTGATTGCTTCTGAATGTTGTTAAGCAGACCTCCAATGGCTTGATTGAACATCTTGGCTCTGGATCGAGTCATAGGACCAGTTGGTGCAACAAGAACATCCTCGGCTACAAGCTCCTCCTCAGCTACAAGCTTAGCTCCATCAGGTTCAAGCTCAGGTTCATGCTCCATTTCCTTAGTGATGTCCATGATCGCATCAAGAATGCTTGTGACCTTGAAACTAAGTAAAGCAGTTCTAGTGGATGTTACTTCTCCATTTTCTTTCCCGTCTCTCAAGAAATTAAGTCTTATATCCATGAAATACCCCGGTGATGAATTTGTTAACAGGCTTTTATCCAACTGTCCGGTTCTTGAAGACTTGGTTGGTTCTCGAAGATCATAATGTGATTAATCTCACTGTTAAAGTTCCTTCTCTCAAGAGTTTAGTCTTGTATGTATCAGCTGGAGATAGGTTGGTGATAGATGCTCCTTCTTTAGAGTACTTGGACTTGGTTGATTTTTCAAATGAGTTTTGTCTCATTGAGAATGAAATGCCTAATCTTGTAAAGGCAAATGTTGTTGTCGTTCATAATCCTCTTGGGGATATTCTGAGTTCTATTACTCCAGTCAAGCATCTCTATTTATGTTTCCCATCTGCAAAGGTACTATTTTCCTAACTATAGATTATGCTTTTATTTTCAGATTAATTAAATCATTGAACAACATTGCTTTTGTACTGTAGAATGTATATCCTGTTGGTAGTGTCTTCCACCGTCTTTTACATTTAGAGATATGCACATGTGAAACAGAGTGGTTGAATTTGCTTATGTGTCTGCTTAGAGATTCTCCTAAACTACTATCTCTCAAACTCGAAGAGGTAAGTATATATACATCTTATTTTGACCATGATATTTTTCAGTCTAATGTCAATCTAATTTACATCTTATTGATTTATCTCAGTGGCATGAACTTGGGATTCAAGAACTGCCTACGGGCTGGATTAAACCAAGTTCAATCCCTGAATGTTTGTTATCAAGTCTTGAAACTTTTGAGTGGGTAAAATACAAAGGAACAAAGGAAGAGAAAGAAGTAGCAGCATTCATCTTAAGAAGCGGAAGCTGTTTAAAGAATGTAACCATCTTCTCTAAATCTACTGACCGTGACAAGAAACTTGTGATGGTTAAAGAGTTGACATTGTTACCTATGCGTTCACCTACCTGTCAGCTTGCATTCGAATGAAGCTACAATAATATCTTGTTGATTTAGAGTTTTAAATTTCATATACTTTTTCTTTTCTTGTGTAACATTTTCTCTTTCGGTTTGTTCGATTTCCCTTTTTCTTGGTTTGAAATAATTGTTAGTAAAAGCCGTCCCGCACCAATTAGATCCTTTTAGTTTGAATAGTTCACTCTAAATTTTTGTTCAGTTTTTTAAAACATGCATAATACAGTATTTGCTTTAAAAACCAATAAGTGAATTTAAAATAAATTAAGTATATAAAACCTTACATTGAATCAGATCGTCAATAAAACAAGCAATAGCCTAGAATGTTTTTGTTTTAAAAAAATTCCAAGTGTTTTCAATCATTTAAATGTTTTTAAACACCTCCTTGTATACAACATTAGGTCTGTTCTTCAATCCATTTCTTAACTTAACTCTAGACACAGTAAATAAAAATAAAAAAAGTTTTAGTAGAAATAACTCAAACACAGTAACCAATAACTCCAGACACTTGTGTTTTCTGCGGACAAGGTGTTGAAACAAAGGACCATTTGTTCTGCTTATGTCCATACTCGTATCAGGTCTGGTCCTCTCTGGCTCGTGGACTTCTTCAGGCTGACTTCACGCCAAGATGGGACCGACTACTTCTGCTCTTGACAAACTCCACTCGATCAAAGCTCTGCACCTTCGTTTTTTCGCTACACCTTATGGAGAGAAAGAAATGGTCGGCGCCATGGGGATTCCCCAACCTCAGCTCTACGCCTAACCCGTCTCATTGACAAAAATATCCGGAACAAGCTCAGTCTTCTTCGTCATCAGAGGGGATTTGAAGAAGAAATCCAATTCTGGTTCCTCACCCATCCTTAACAATTTTGTTGCTCAAAATTATTTTTTGATCCAGGTTTTAGCTCCCCATGAAACATTTATTGTAACAACGGTTTTTTTTGTTTGAATATAATTTTACATTTTTACTAAAAAAAAATAAAATGTAACTCAACTTTAGAAGTCCAGTGTAACGCTCCGACCGTCACTTCTTAATGGGCCCCTCTTAATGGGCCCATGTCCACCCGAGGCCCAGTCTAATCCGACGGTCGGTTCGTTACGAACGGAAAGCTTTAAAGTCTTGTTACCGACCCTACAAATCACAACATGATCTTTCCCCGTGTTTTGTCCTCACCCGCACGGTTCTGACAATCACTTACCGGAAGGTCACCCATCCTGAGGCTACTCCAACACAAGCACGCTTAACTGTGGAGTTCTCTCAGGATTTTTGACCGAAAAGATAAGTGCACTTTGGTGATATAGGTGGTCAAACCAATTCTTTTAAACCTCTCTGCAAGCACCTGAAACCGGAATGTTACAATTCACACCCACTAACAGACCGCAACGTCTGTTGCGCACCAAGACCGTCACCCCCTACGGTGTGAGCCTTCTTGACTCCAAACTCGTCTGGGTTCGACTCTGATACCACTTGTAATGCCCCGACCGCCACCTCTTAATGGGCCCCCTCTTAATAGGCCAACGTCCACTCTCGCACCGAGGCCCACCCGAGGCCCAGCCTAATCCGACGGTCGGTTCGTTACGTCCGGGAGGCTTTAAAGTCTTGTTACCGACCCTAGAAATCACCACCACATGATCTTTCCCTGTGTTTTGTCTTCACTTTCACGATTCCGACAATCACTTCCCGGAAGATCACCCATCCTGAGACTACACCAGCACAAGCACGCTTAATTGTGGAGTTCTCTTAGAACCTTTGACCGAAAAGATAAGTTCACTTTGGTGATATAGGTAGCCAAATCAATTCTTTTAAACCTCTTTGCAAGTACCTGAAACCGGGATGTTATAATTCACTCCCACTAACAGACTGCAACGTCCTCGTTGCGCACCAAGACCGTCACCCCCTACGGTGTGAGCCTTCTTGACTCCACACTTGTCTCGGTTCGGCTCTGATACCACTTGTAACGCCCCGACCGCCACCTTTTAATGGGCCCTCTCTTAATGGGCCCACATCCACTCTCGGCCCGTGGCCCACCCGAGGCCCAGCCTAATCCGATGGTCGATTCGTTACCGACCCTACAAATCACCACATGATCTTTCCCCGTGTTTTGTCTTCACTCGCACGGTTCCGACAATCACTTCCCGGATGGTCACCCATCCTGAGACTACTCCAACACAAGCACGCTTTACTGTGGAGTTCTCGCAGGACCTTTGACTGAAAAGTTAAGTGCACGTTGGTGATATAAGTGGTCAAATCAATTCTTTTAAACCTCTCCGCAAGCACCTGATACTGGGATGTTACATCCAGCACTGACTACTAAGAGTTTTTATCATCAAAATATACAAATAATTTGTTTTTAAAACTCTTTACGTCTCCTGGGGTATGTCCATGAATGGGAAAAGCCAAAAGGCATGGAAGCAAGATAAGGAGAAGCCTCAATGGATGTTGAACTCTATTTGTCTTGGTCTCATTGCTTTCTCGGAAAACAAGAAAAGTATCAAGAGAAACAAAACCAACTCAGAAAATACGAAGAGTGATCGTGGCGGCTTAGGATGGCTAAGCACACATGTGGGTCAATGCCATATGTCCGGAGAAGAGAAGAGATGGTAATTTGTATTATTTGCATACGATCAATTCAATTTTTTTCAAATTCAGTTCAAGTTTTCTATAATGACTTGTTTGTGTTTCAAAACTGTTTAGCGTGATGAGGTGACATAAGAGCTCTCAGATATGGTTACTTTTATATGGAAGCAACCCATAAGAGAAAATCGGATGGTGTATTTATGTGCAAAAAAGATGAGTTAATCGCAAAAAAGTGTCGAAACATGGAGCAGCAAATTTTCAGTCAAAGAGACAATGATGATGATGACACTCCGAGCCTAACCATCTTACACAAGAAGAAATTGATGCTATTTACCGAGGGGTAAAATGCTAAAACTTATTTTATTTTTTCATTATACTTTATGTATTTAATACTTTACATTTAATGTGAAGTAATATGCAATTTTGAAATTCCAGGAAGTTCAAGTGAAGAAAGGCAAGAAACTTGGTTATGGTTCAATTCCGGTAGCTGATCCTACAATTGATGCATCTTCAAATTATGAAGAAATGTATCTTGAAACTCAAGCAAAGCTTCAGAAACCGGACAAAGTGATTGAGGGGATGCTACTAAAATTTAAAGATGTTGATTTCTGAACTACTATGATGCAGAACAAGTTTCCAAATGAAGTTCCACCTTTCATGAGAGCAACGATTAACACCAATGAAGCTCTTTGAATTTAATTAGTAATTTTGTTTCATGAAGATTTTAAGCATTAATTTTGGACTATTAAGTTTGGTTGTTTAAGTGTCTTGGATATTTTAAAATGTTTAATTATTAGTATGATTTATTTCTTTTTATTTATAAATTGTTGGTAATTTTTAGGATATTTATATATTTTAAATTATCTAAAAAGATATTGCAACAAAAATTTGATAATTGGTTCATCGAACGTTTTTTTGTAAATTTTCAATAGAATATATCAACATATTTTCAACAAGTAAAATCTCGGTAATTTTCAATAAAATTCCAACAATTAAATCATAAGTTTTTTCACAAATTTACAAGAAAACGTATCAATAAATTTTTAACAATTAAATTATCAATAATTTTCTATGAAGTTCCAACAAATAAAGCATCGGAGATTTGCCACACACTTCCAACAATTAAATTATCAATAATTTTCTATGAAGTTCCAACAAATGAAGCATCATAAATTTTCCACACAATTTCAACAATTAAATTATCAATAATTTTCTATGAAGTTCCAACTAATAAAGCATCAGAAATTTGCCACACAGTTCCAAGAAAACAATTCAACAAAATTACAACAAATATGTTATCAGTAGTTTCCCATAAACAAACCTACATATATGTTGAATATCTGTTGGAAATTATCAATGACATTCTAACAAAATATACGTTGGAACAATCCGTTAGAAATTTCATGGTAAATTTTAACAAATGTACAACAAATAAGTTATCAAAAATATCTAACGAATTGGCCATATCAATTATTCGATGGAAACATTCCCAACAAATTCGCGACAAATGAAACTTTCCAATGATCATATTCCAACAAATATATGTTTTATTGAAAATTTATTGGAAGCATTTATTTCCTACAAATTACCAACTAATAGAGCTATTGGAATAAACTTTTTTTTTGTAGTGTTCAATACAAATCCTCAAGTCAACATTTTTTCTTTAGGCCGGTCTCGTGTTTTACCTTGACTCTTAGGTCGTGAATGGGGGCCACGGACAAAGTGGTTTCGTCCATCTGTATTTTTGTCCACACTTTATTTACCATTCAGCTTTTGTCCTCATTAAAGTGGACAGAATAAAAAACAAATATTAAAAATCTAAAAAGGTAAAAGTGAACTGTAATAAAGAAGGTCCACAGTACGGACAGAACCATGCACATGAGAGGAGTGGACGAGGTGGTCAAAAAGTGGATTGGGTTTAATGAACCAATCAGATTTTTCTCTTTCTATTAATTTTTATTTTTTTTTATTTCTCTATTTTTCTCTATAAAAGATAAGTAACTCCACTATAAGCATCTCGTATCTCCACCATCTTAGATTCCACCAAAAAAATCTCCACCATCTTAGCATTTGAAACAAAAAATACACAAAAAAATTCTCTCTCAAATTTTCATTTTCTTGTTCTATTTGTTTCAAAATTTCTTTTATTTTTTGTTTAGTTTGTTTCTTTGTAAACAAACATATTGCACAAAAAGGTAAACAACTAGTTAAATCATATTAATTTTTTCTATTTAAAATCTAAGTTTCACAATTTTTTTTGCTAGAGTGATGTCTTCAAGGCGCACAAATACAAACATCGGACCTCAATCTGCTACACGAAAACGGGTAAAATTCCAACTTGAATTTTTTTTTTTCATTCACATTTTAAATTTTGTTTATTTTGTGAGATTGCATGCATAGTATATAGGCATCATAAACTAGTATATAGGCATCAATTTATAATTTCATAATTTAAATTTTAGTAACATAATATAATATAATTTATTGATATTTTAGAAATATTTTAAACTAATATAGCTTGAATAAAATGTTTTATATAAATTCAAAAAATTAAAGTTTTTTATTGAAAATTTATTGGAAGCATTTATTTCCTACAAATTACCAACTAATAGAGCTATTGGAATAAACCTTTTTTTTTTGTAGTGTTCAATTCAAATCCTCAAGTCAACATTTTTTCTTTAGGCCGGTCTCGTGTTTTACCTTGACTCTTAGGTCGTGAATGGGGGCCACGGACAAAGTGGTTTCGTCCATCTGTGTTTTTGTCCACACTTTATTTACCATTCAGCTTTTGCCCTCATTAAAGTGGACATAATAAAAAACAAATATTAAAAAACTAAAAAGGTAAAAGTGGACTGTAATAAAGAAGGTCCACAGTACGGACAGAACCATGCACATGAGAGGAGTGGACGAGGTGGTCAAAAAGTGGATTGGGTTTAATGAACCAATCAGATTTTTCTCTTTCTATTAATTTTTATTTTCTTTTATTTCTCTATTTTTCTGTATAAAAGATAAGTAACTCAACTATAAGCATCTCGTATCTCCACCATCTTAGATTCCACCAAAAAAATCTCCACCATCTTAGCATTTGAAACAAAAAATACACAAAAAAATTATCTCTCAAATTTTCATTTTCTTGTTCTATTTGTTTCAAAATTTCTTTTATTTTTTGTTTAGTTTGTTTCTTTGTAAACAAACATATTGCACAAAAAGGTAAACAACTAGTTAAATCATATTAATTTTTTCTATTCAAAATCTAAGTTTCACATTTTTTTTTACTAGAGTGATGTCTTCAAGGCGCACAAATACAAACACCGGACCTCAATCTGCTACACGAAAACGGGTAAAATTTCAACTTGAATTTTTTTTTTTCATTCACATTTTAAATTTTGTTTATTTTGTGAGATTGCATGCATAGTATATAGGCATCATAAACTAGTATATAGGCATCAATTTATAATTTCATAATTTAAATTTTAGTAACATAATATAATATAATTTATTGATATTTTAGAAATATTTTAAACTAATATAGCTTAAATAAAATGTTTTATATAAATTCAAAAAATTAAAATTTTTTAGCTTGCATGCATAATATATAATATTTTAAACTATTTGAATATGAAACTTAAATGAGTTAAAATAATAAATATTTTTAAATATTATTAGTTTATTTATTTCATAAATTAAAATATTGACAACATAAAATAAAATAACTTATTGATATTTCTAAAAATATCTTAAAATATTTTAGCTAAAATAAATTACGAAAATAATTTTTTTTTTTAAATTGTGACATATTTAATTTTAGTTTTAAATTAAGATAATGAAATAAAAAAAAGTTCTAGAATATGAAACAAATATCTACAACAACTATAATTAATGATATATGTGAAATATTTTCATTTAAATTTCTAAAAAATTAAGGCTTGTTAAATTACATGCATAACATAAAAACGTTTAAAAGAGTTAAAATAAAAATATGTTATATATTAATTGTTTATAATTCGTAAATTCTAATATTGGTAATAAAATGTACAATTATTTATTGATATTTTCATAAATAATTAAATTAAGATAGTTAAAATAAATTTCGAAAATTTTAATTTTTGAATGAAAAAATTTTAGCTTCAAAGTGAAACAATTGATTACAAAAATTTAATAGTTTTTTTTTTTGGTAGAAGACAGGGACTAGTCCCCCATTTATATTAAAATAAGTAAAAACTACAAACGAATACGTCTTAGACGCGCAGACCCGATAACATCATTACTTAAAAGTGAATCAACAACAACTGGAACAACAGAAAACGAATGAAATCCAAGCGGCAAAGTAAACGCATAGTTAGCTAACCCATCTGCGAGACGGTTAGCCTCCCTATACACATGTGAGATCTAGAGTATCCAGTCCCTCGAAAGAAAGCCATGGCACAAGCGTACCAGGAAAGACAGCGGATGCCTATCACCAATCCCTGTCGTAAGAAAACCAACAACCAACTGAGAATCCACCTCAAGCTCTAGACATGTGACTCTCCTCTCCCATGCAATATAGAGACCATAATAGACACCCCATAACTCCGCCAAAGGTGTCGTGCAAATCCCTATATTGAGAGCAAACCCTGCACACCAACCACCATTCTCATCACGTAGCACTCCTCCTGCCGTTGCCATACCCGGATTACCGTGTGACACACCATCAATATTGAGCTTGACCCAACCATTTGACGGTGCTACCCATCCGACCATTATCTCACTCCGAGGCCCAAGCAGCTGCCCTACCTTGTGCTTCAAGCTCGCCACTGTGACTTCTCGAGAAAGATCCTTAAGAAACTGAATTCTATCTCGACATCTACCCTGGTTAACAAACACATTATCACATCTCTACTTCCATGCCCACCAAACTGCCATCGAAAAGAGCGTTGACCAATTAGTCCCAAAAATCTCGGCATCATCACACAAGTTGCCATAAACCCACTCAAGCAATGTCTGTGCAACAAAAATTTAATAGTACAATTGATAGTAAATATATATAAATACATGCAGAAACCTGAACGGCGGTGGTCTCCGGACGAAGATAAAACACTACTTGATCTATACGATAAAGCATTAGGAATGAACCAATATAGGTTTAAAGATCCTCGCCAACCGGGAAGAGCATTTATAGTTCGTAGGTTCAACGAAATCTACAATGAAAATTTAACATTGGAAACGATGAATAACAAAATTGACCAATGGAAGAAAGAGGTCAAGCTTTGGAAGCATCTACAACGTCAGACGGGAATAAATGTTGATACTATTACGGAAAGGATAGAGGCTGAAGAAGCATGGTGGGATGATCGTGAATAGGTCCCTAATTTCATCAATTTAATTATTAAGATTAAAAAAATTATAGATAATTTTCTTACATGAACTTTTCAATTTTAGGAATTTACGAAACTAGCACGCTTAAACCGCGAACCTCCAAAAGATTGGGATATCAAGTCCCGTTGCTTTGCAGTCTTAGATGTGGGTTCTCAACGTCAATACTATGTGCGGGAAAGAAGAGCGGAAATCAGAAATGACAATTCACTAGATGGTGATAACGACGACGATTGGGAGCCTAATAAAGTTCCGGAAACTCAACAAACCGAGGAGATGTATCGTGTGAACATTTAAAATGATTCACAACCATCATATGAATTCACACGTGAGACGCCCGAATCACAATCATCAATCCAGATGCCTGATCGTAGTGGTCGACAACATTCAAGAGTTGATCCATTGGCTAGTCGAAAGACTGGATCAAGAGGGTCTAGCGGATCACGGGTACCACGTAGAAGAAAATTTTTTGAATCGACCATTCAAGAGACAATGTCGTCCATAAGAGAGTTTCAAATGGAATCTTTTAAACGACTACGTCCTGGTGCTTTTGACCGCGAAGATTTTACCGAGTTTGAAAGGGCAGTCGATATTCTTGAATTATTGGAGATTCCAAGATACAATGATTTCTACATTCAATGCCTTCAACTTCTAAAAACTGATCTATTTTGGCGTAATTATTGGATGTCTTCAACTCGGTTTCAGACCAATGAGGATAGAATACGATTATTGGAGTCTCTAACAGGATTTACAAGACATGGTGAAAATGTAGGAATTACTCGTCCATCGAGTGGGTCTTCTACACCTCGATCATCTGATCCATCATCAAGTCCATCATCTGCTTGCAGTATGTCTGCAAATACAAGCCAAAGAACTCCAAGTATTCGTATTGACCAATAAATGTTGAGCAACGAGCATCTCCAAGACCACAAGTAGGATCTCTGAGCATTGGGTTTGGTCGTCATTCTCCAGGATCTAGTCTTGGATCTCTGGGGCTAGGATTCACTCTTTATACAACAAGACCACAAGTAGGGTCTCCGAATCTAGGGTTTCTCAGTAACTCTCCAAGTGGCCAAATGTTTCAGACACCAGGATCATTCGGACTATTTAGCACTTTAGGAGAAAACAATCCATCCACATCGCAACCTCTTCCTCGACAAGCCTTAGTTGATAATGACATGAGCGAAACTGAGGAAGAGTGGTTTATTTATTTATGTAACATTTATGTTAGTTTATTTATTTACGTAACATTTATGTTAGTTTGATGAAGTGCTTATGTTTGAGTAAAATTTATGTTAATTTGATGAAGTACTTATGTTTGAGTAATTTCAGGCTTTTCGAATTTGTCAACTACATTCACAAGGAATTAACAACTTATCTAACGCAGAAAGATTTGAGTTATGGACTTTTCAAAATGAGCAAATAGAAGAATTTTTAATAAATCCAACATTGGATTACTATGATCGACACTTTCAAAAAGGACCGTCTCAAACAGGTGGAGGATTAGGATGGCAAATTCTTTGGGATCGTATTCAAAATGACAATGATGCATGTCTACAATTATTGAGAATGTCGTTTGCTGCCTTCACAGGATTATGCTCTATTTTAAAAGAAAATTATGGGTTATAATCTTCATTGAATGTAAGTGTTGAAGAGAGTGTTGCAATGTTTCTACGAGTGTGTGGACACAATGAAGTTCAACGAGATATTGGTTTACGATTCGGACGAAACCAAGAAACAGTGAATAGAAAGTTTAGTGAAGTATTGGTAGATACAGAACTTCTTGCCTTAGATTACATCAAGACACCAACAACACAACAATTACTTCGGATTCCTCAACGTCTACAAGTTGATCGACGATATTGGCTATATTTCAGTGGTTTTGTTGGAGTTATGGATGGAACTCATGTGTGTGTCAAAGTAAAACCTGAGTTACAAGCCATGTATTGGAACCGACACGACTATGCAAGCATCAATGTAATGGCAATATGTGATATAAATATGTTATTCACATATGTATGGAATGGAGCACCGGGTGCATGTCACGATACAGCTGTCCTTTCACTCGCGCAAAATGGTGATTCTGAGTTTCCTTTACCCCCGGGAGACAAGTATTATGTAGTTGACTCTAGATATCCTAATAAGCACTGGTTTTTAGCGCCTTATAGGTCAACACGAAATAGAGTTTTGAGATACCACATGTCACAGTTCTATACCGGTCCTTCTCCGAAAAACAAGGAAGACTTGTTTAACAGATCTCATGCATCTCTTCGGTCTATAATTGAACACACTTTTGGAGTATGGAAGAAGAAATGGAGAATTTTAACTTATTTTCCGAGATATGATATGGATGTCTAAAGGAGAGTAATTATCGCAACAATGGATCTCCATAATTTTATTAGAGTTTAAAATTTTACAGATGCAGATTTTGTTGAAGATTTTACAAAGACTCAAACTGAAGATCAAAACAATGCATCATTTGAGCTTGATGAAGCAGAGAATGCAGATGGACAACATATGGCAAACATTCGAGAAACGATTGCAAATATGTTATGGGAAAATCAAAATATTTGATTTTACATTTGAATTTGTAAATTTGTATTTTTGATACATTTTTCAGTATGTTGTGGTACTAAAAAAATTTAATAGTTGTCCAAAATTTTTTTGTTACAAAATATTGTTTTTAAAAAAAATTAGACCGTTTTGTCCGCTTTTTACCATTCAACTGATAAAACTGCTATGCTTCATCCGCTTAATCTGCTTTGTCCGCTTCATTCGCTTTGTACACTGCATCCGCTTTTTCTGCACTTTGTCCGCATTGTCCGCTCCGCTCTATTTGTTGTCACCATTTGGACCCTTATTGATAGTTATAGCTCATATAAACTATAAAGAGTCTGAGCATCCTCTTCACATCTTCCTCTCTCACTCCAACCACTATATGCCTCTCCTCCACCCTTCCTCGCGTCCAATATCATATGATTTCAAACCTAATCACATAAACATGTTAGCATATACAGAGAAAAAGAGACGGTCTATGTATCACACTGGTGGATCAATGAGTCTTAAACGAACATGACGCCCAAATAGATCATATGCTACCACCCATGAAGTTGTACACATTCATCAGCAATGCATTCAAAAAATCTTCTCAAACCTTGGAAATATAACGAATCAAAATTACATCGAATTGAAAGAAACATATAAACCAAGCGGTGTTGGCTTAGTGGTTTCCACTTGAGGAGGAGTTGTCATGTTGGTTCAGGGATCGATTCCTCTCAAGCGCGAAAACACTAGTCATTTCCATTTGGCTAGGGGTTTTCATCTGGTCTTCCCTGGGCCCTTGGGGTTTACGGGCCTTGGTCTCGAACCTCATGGTTATAAAAAAAAAAAAAAACGTATAGGGGAATGTTTGGTATAAAGATGGACGATTTCTTTGGCTGATTAGTATGTGTATTTTAGGCTCAAATTAATTAGGGTTTCTATTTAGACAAGAATCGGTGTTTCAGGTATTTTCTTTTTTTTTTCTGTGAAAATATTCTGCTTCTCGTTTTACTTGTTTGATTTCGAAGTAGTTTATTGAATATTGAATAATCTTTCCTTGAGCGCTCAATGAGTTTTCGTTTTTGTTTTCGTTATTTTCAGGCTTTCGTGTCTCGTTTCTTGCTAAAAGGGTTAGCTTTCAGTTATGGATACAATAAGTGAGTTGCATGATGCGTTGCTCTTGAATATATTATCTTTATTGCCTACGAAAGATGTTGTGGCCACAATGGTTTTGTCTAAACGGTGGCAGTCACTTTGGATGATGGTTCCAAGACTTGTATACGATGATAGCTATCAGAATACTGAGTATGAAAGATTTTCTGTCTTTGTGGACAGATCTTTGCTTTTGCACCAGGCTCCAGTTCTAGAAACAGTGCATTTTAAACTTGCTCCAAAGTCTGGTGCTGTAGATATTGGTGTATGGATTAGAACTCTAGTTAAACGCTCTGTGCGTGAGCTGATAATCACAATTACCGGTTCTTCTAAGAAAACTCCAACCATACTTCCAAGGAGTTTGTTCATGGGATGTAGAATGCTTGTGACCTTGAAACTAAGTAAAGCAGTTCTTGTGGATGTTACTTGTCCATTTTCTTTCCCGTCTCTCAAGAAATTAACTCTTATATCCATAAAATACCCCGGTAGTGAATTTGTTAACAGGCTTTTATCCAATTGTCCGGTTCTTGAAGACTTGGTTCTTGAACAATGTAAAGATGATAATGTGATTAATCTCACCGTTAAAGTTCCTTCTCTCAAGAGTTTAGTCTTGGATATATTAACTGAAGATGGATTGGTAATAGATGCTCCTTCTTTGGAGTACTTGGACTTACACGATTATTCGGATGGGTCTAGTCTCATTGAGAATGAAATGCCTAATCTTGTAGAGGCAGAAGTTGTTTTCCTTTATAATCACCCTGAGAATATTCTGAGTTCTATTACTTCAGTCAAGCGTCTCTATTTATGTTTACCATCTGCAAAGGTAATATTTTCTTAACTATAAATTATGTTTTTTATTTTCAGATTAATCAAATCATTGAACAACATTGCTTTTGTGCTTTGATCTGTTTTGTACTGCAGGATGTATATCCTGTTGGTAGTCTCTTCCACCGTCTTATACATTTAAAGATATGCACATGTGAAACAGAGTGGTTCAATTTGCTTATGTGTCTGCTCAGAGATTCTCCTAAACTACAATCTCTCAAACTCGAAGAGGTACATATATATAATATACGTGACCATGATATTTTTCAGTCTAATGTCAATCTAATTCACTGTACTTTCATCCCATTAAAAAATCTCAGTGCCATGAACCTAAGTTTGCGGAAATGCCCCTGTGCTGGACTAAACCAAGTTCAGTTCCTGAATGTCTGTTATCGAGTCTTGAAACCTTTGAATGGGTAAAATACAAAGGAACAAAGGAAGAGAAAAAAGTAGTAGCATTCATCTTAAGAAGCGGAAGCTGTTTAAAGAATGTAACCATCTTCTCTAAATCTACTGACCGCGACGAGAAACTTGAGATGGTTAAAGAGTTGACATTGTTACCTATGCGTTCACCTACCTGTCAGCTTGCATTCGAATGAAGCTACAATGATAACTTGTTGGCTCGTTTTGATCTGAATCTGAGATAAATTATTATATTTTTTTTTTGCTGTTTTTTCTTTTTCCATGTTATTTAGAGTTTTAGCTTTCTTATGTTCAAAAAAAAAAAAAAGCTTTCTTATGTTCTTGTTCTAAGTCTCTGCGTAGTTGAAGAAGATACTTGGTTATGAGAGAGTTATCTGTAACATTCGCTCTTCCGGTTGAGTATGGTTCTAAGTTCTAACTGTTCACTCATAAACTTGAACCTTCCACAAGTCACCAGCGTCTTGACTGAAACAGCTCCTCCTGACTGAGATGTATCAACCTGAGAAATCAAGACGAGCTTCTTCAGTATTTTCCTTTTTTTGTCCCAATCAAGACCTCAAGAATCAAAACACAGAGAGAGGGCTCAGAAGGTGGAAGGAGAAGAGACTGACCTTATTATCAAAATAATCATCACATAAGACATTTTTGCCGCCTCTGAAGAATTGATGAGTCAAGTATCTGTTGTTGGGATACAAAACAGTTTCATTCGACATTTCGACCCTAAAGAACCACAATTTCCAAGATTAAGATTCACAGAAGCAGCAGCAGCAGTAGTAGTAATGAACAAAAAGTGACCCAATTAATATTTATATCTTCTCATCATCAATCTACAGAAAAGACAAAACTGTTCTCGTATACACAAAGTTAACTGCAGATACGAAGCAACAAGTGGTCTCGTGTTTCGAAAAGATAGTCATTCGGCGGAGATATCTCTTCGCTGTTACTACAGATAAGTAACAAGTGGTCTCTGCAGCGCTTTTACAGGTTATGTGGATAAAACTCCCCAAGCTGAGATGCTAAGAAAACTAGAAAATGGCTAAAGATGAAGATTTTCTTCAGTATTTTCCTCTTTTGTCCCAATCCACCATGACTCAGGAGAATACAATTTATGTGCATTACCAAAACCTCAAGAATCAAAACAGAGAGAGGACTCAGAAGGTGGAAGGAGAAGAGACTGACCATATTATCAAATTAATCATTACATTACCATATTATCAAATTAATCATTACATTACCATATTATCAAAAGACTCTGGAGAATTGAAGATTCAAGTATCTGTATTTGGGATACAAAATCGTTCCAAACAGCTTCACAGAAGCAGCAGCAGCAGTAGTAGTAATGAACAAAAGTGACCCAATTTGGATTTATACCTAATCCATCTTCTCATCATCAATCTACCGAAAATACGAAACTGCTCTTGAATACACAAAGTTAACTGCAGATAAGAAGCAGCAAGAGGTCTCGTGTTTCGAAAAGACAGTCATCCTGCGGAAACCGCTGTCACTGCAGATAAGATGCAGCAAGTGGTCTCGTGTTTCCAGATAAAAAAGTACCTAAATTAGCTTTACTCTCTGACAAGATTTAAATTCACAGAAGTAGCAGCATTTATATCTAATCCATGCATCTTCTCATCATCAATCTACCGAAAAAACGAAACTGCTCTCACATACACAAAGCTAACTGCAGATACGAAGCAACCAGTGGTCTCGTGTTTCAGAAAAGACAGTCATTCGGCGGAAATATCTCTTCGCTGTTACTGCAGATAAGAAGTAGCAAGTGGTCTCTGCAGCGCTTTTACAAGTTATATGTGGATAAAACTCCCCAAGCTGAGATGCTACGAAAACTAGAAAATGGCTAAAAATGTACATTAGATGATGCTACTAGTTACTCCAACAATTCACATTTTGCTTCACGAAATCTCAATCCAGCTCATTCCAGATTCTTTTGCTCCCAGCTTCTTAGCAGCTTCTCTCACTTCACTTATCCGATCCCACATCCCCATCGTTGCATAAACATTCGAAAGAGATGTATAAACCGATGGATCTTCCGGAAACCCCTTAAGCAATTTCTCAGCAATTACATTAACCAGTCCGGCATTCTTGTGAGTTCCGCAAGCAGTGAGAAGAGACATCCATAATGTTTTGTCGGGCTCCAACGGCATTTTGTTTATCAATTCTTCGGCCTCTTCGAACCGTCCAGCTTGACCAAGAAGATCAACTACACAATAGTAATGCTCTAGATACGGTTCAAGACGATATTCAGATTTCATCGATTCGAGGATGGATTTTGCTTCTTCGAGCAGTCCAGAATGTCGGCAAGCAGAAAGAATCCCCAAAAAAGTTACCTCATTTGGCTCAACTCCAGAATTAATCATCTTGTGGAAATACTGAAACGCTTCTTCGACTCGTCCGTTTTGTCCAAATCCAACAATTATCCCTGTCCACGAGACAACATCTCGTTCCAACATACCATCAAACAACACTACACCATTGTCTATCTCACCGCATTTTACATACATATCTACTAGTGCTGTCGCTGTGACAGGTTCTGATTTGTAACCTTTCTTTACACACAACCCATGAATCTGCTTGCCCCATCCAAGAGATGCTAAACTCGAACAGACTTTGAGAATACTCGAGACGATGAACTGGTCAGCATCAAGTCCCAACTTGATTAATTCTCTGAACAGATAAAATGCTAAAGAATTGAACCCTGGTTTCACACAGCCTCGTATCAGACCTGAGAAAGCGATAATATCTTTATTTGGAAGCCTATGAAACAGTTTATGTGCTTCTTGTATATTACCAACGTTTGCGTGTAGATCAACAAGAATGTTTCCTACAATGTAATCAAACTCATAACCACTGACTACAACTAAACTATGTACCTGAAGCCCGAGTCTTAAGTTAACTAAGTTTATGCATATCTTTAATGCACCACTTAGAGTGTAAGAATCAAAACACAAATCTGACTGATACATCTGCAAAAGCATCCCTAAGGCCGCTTCATTCTCCTCGTTTATCAAGTATCCAGAGAGCATAGAATTCCAAACAGCGACACTATCACGAAGGGCCGGTTTTTCCTGATGAAAAACATCAACTGCATCACTTAGAGAACCACAGTTCGAGTACATATCAATAAGAGCAGAGAGTGCGAACGGGCTAGACTCGAGACCCGACTTTAAAACACAGCAGTGAAGCTGTTTACCCATAGTTAATAAGCCACCAAAACTACAAGCTTTAAGTCCACATGGTAAAGCAAAACCATCTAACACGAGTCCTTCTCTCTGCATCCTAACCAAAAACTCCAACGCACGAGGACTACCTTTATCGACAAATCCCGATATCAAACAATTCCAAGACACAACATTCGGCTGCGGAATTCGGTGAAACAAACTAACCGCTTCATCAACCAAACCCGCTTTACAATAACCAGAAATAAGAGTGTTCCACGAAGTTAAATTCGGCCGTAAAATCTCCTTAAAACTGTTCTTAGCTTCACTAAGTCTCCCATTCTTAACAAACATATCTAAAACAGTATTCATCAAAACAACATCACCTTTCAAATTCTCTTTTCCAATCCTTTCATAGATCAAACTCCCCAACTGAAGATCATTCACTAACCCACAAGCTTTCAAAACCGCAGAATACATAAACTCGTTAGGCACTTCTGCTTGAGATTCTAACATACTTCTGTATAATTCAATACCTTTTTCAGGTTTTCCATCACTTGTATAACCCGAAACCATCGTTGTCCACGTGACGATGTTTCTCTCAGTCATTTCATCGAACACCTTATGTGCATCAACCAAAGATCTAAAATCCACATACATTGAGATGACGTTACTTGCAAGGAACACATTTTGAGAGATCCCTTGTTTGATTAGATGAGCTTGAATTGATTCTCCACGTTTAAAAGCTTGAAATTTCCCACAATGACGTAATCCTGCTGCTATAAGTTTGAAGTCCATAGCCTTTTTTCAGTACGAATCTCAAAAATTCGTCTAGGATTCGTGAATCCAAACCAAGGAAGGTTTTAGAAAGTGATAAGACGGGTTTGAAGACATGTCTGTCTTGTCTTTCTTCGTTGGTACTAACAGACTTTGCGACAAAACATAGCAAACCATGTCTTAACGTAAAACGGAAGGTAGTTTATTTGGGGAAACCAAAACGGCACGCTGTTTAATACGGGAAGGAAGAAAAATGTCATTGTTTAGGATCAATGTCTGAAAATAACGTTGAAGGTGGAAAAACAATAAGTATTTATCAAAAAGTGGGCGTTCGGATACTTATTCAGATTCAGTAGAACTTTCGGGTTTTTGGTATTAATCTTATAAGTTTTAGAGATCTTTAAGTTTTATTCAAGTATTTTTTAATTTTCAGGTCAGATTCGGTTTGATTTCTTCTCGATTTGGTTCGGGTCAGATTTTATCTTTGAAAATTCAGTTTTTTCCGGATTCGAACTCTCGGCAAAAATATAAAACCCGAAACCGAACCGGAAAACTCAATCCCGATCCGAACCCGTTAGTAAAAAATACTCGAATGGATCTTGATGTTATGGTAGTTCGGGTAATAGCCGAATCGAACCCGAAACCCGAACTAGTACCCGAAAAATTCGAAAGTTCGGGTCATTCATATACTTTCGAATATTTTTGGGGAGTTTAGGTAGATTTTAACTGGATTTTTTCGGATAACTCAAATATTTTCAAGTATTTTTCGAATATTTTTGAATAGTTTGAATTTTTTTAACTTCGGTTTTCTGTTAATTTGGTTATTTTAAAGTATTTTTATATACTTTTGAGTAGTTTCTTTTTAGATAATTTTGATCCGAACCGAAGCCAGAAGGAACCGAATCCAACATATAAAACCCGATCTGAACCGACCCTAAAAGGAATCGAACCGAACCTGACCCAAATATTATAAATACCCGAATAGATCCTATGAGTCTAAACCCAAAAAACCAAAAAAGCTTAACATGAACCCGAACACGCAGGCCTAGTTCGAATCTAAAATTACCTGAAAAAAAAAAAAAAAAAAAAACTATCTAAAATATCTTAAAGTAAAAATAAAAGCTAAAAACTACTAAAATATCTTTATGATATCCAAATTTTTGCACAAAAAAAAAAAAAAAATCTTTATGATATCCAAATATAAAAGATAACCACAATATCTTAAAGTAAAAATAAAAGGTAAAAATAAAAGACATAATATTTTTATCTATGTTCAATATCGTAAAAACATATGCAAGAAATATATTTAATTTATAAATTTATAAGAAATACATTGCCTTATGTAATGTTACTAATAGTGCAATGACATTTAAAATTTTTAACCTAGGGGGGCTATAGTGCCATAGCGTGGTCTTCAACAAAGAGACCTTTTATCCCCATACCTATTTATATTATGTATGGAAGTGCTAATAGCAAAAAAAAAAAAAAATAAAAAATAAAAAATAAAAAAAAAATATTCGGAAAGCAGAGCAGAATAAATTAATCACTGGGATTAGGGTGGCCAATAAGAGCCCACCAATATCTCATTTGTTATTTGCGGATGATAGTTTATTTTTTTTGTAAGGCAAACATAGAGCAATGTGGTGTCATCTTAGGAATTCTGAGACAATATGAAAAGGTATCGGGCCAACAAATTAACTTCGCAAAATCTTCGATTCAATTTGGGCATAAAGTGGATGAAACAATCAAATCAGAGATCAAAGGAGTTTTAGGGATCTCAAAGATTGGAGGTATGAGATCTTATCTGGGTCTTCCAGAAAGTATGGGAGGTTCTAAAACACAAATTTTCTCGTTTGTCAAAGACAGACTCCAAAGTAGGATTAATGGTTGGACGGCTAAATTTTTGTCAAAGGGGAGGGGGGGGGGGGGGGGGGCAGAGGTTATGATTAAATCGGTTGCGGCAGCACTCCCAACCTATGTCATGTCTTGCTTCCGGCTACCAAAATCAGTTACCTCAAAGCTTACAAGCGCGGTAGCTGATTTTTGGTGGAGTACAAGAGGGGATTCTAAAGGAATGCACTGTAAAGCTTGGGACAAACTATGTACTAGTAAACAATTGGGAGGTCTTGGTTTTCGTAACGTGGATGATTTTAACACGGCACTTCTGGCGAAACAACTTTGGCGACTTTTGGAGGTCCCAGACTCTCTCTTTGCTAAAGTTTTTAAAGGACGGTACTACAGGAATTCCAATCCATTGGAACCAATAAAATCATACTCACCATCATATGGATGGAGAAGTATTGTTTCGGCTCGCTCTCTGGTTCAAAAAGGACTTATTAAAAGAGTTGGCTCAGGGGAATCCATTTCAGTATGGAATGATCCCTGGATACCAGCTCAATTTCCGAGACCAGCCCAAAGTAACGGGTCCTTTATGGATCCCTCCTTACAAATTCATCACCTAATTGACCATCGGACAAGGTCGTGGGATCTCGACAAATTGTCAGCTAACTTCGACCCAACAGATGTGGCTTTGATTTCCGCGTTACCTTTAGGACATAATTTGATTCCGGACACTGTAGGTTGGTATTTCACAAAGAATGGCAAATATACGGTTAAATCAGGGTACCACACGGTTCGCCTCCCGAACCTTATATCGGCTTCTAATCTGGTATATGGCCCCGACTGTATCCCGCTTCAGGCAAATGTCTGGAAGATTAAGTGCCCTCCAAAAATTCAACACTTTATGTGGCAGGCACTCACTAGTTGTATTTCGGTATCAGTTAATCTCAATAAACGGGGAATTAACTGTGATGCAGTTTGTGCTAGGTGTGGAATTGGAGAAGAGACGATAAATCACATTCTTTTCGAATGTTCACCTGCACGACAGGTTTGGGCTCTATCCCAGGTACCATCAGATCCACAATTTCCCTCGGAATCTCTATTTACAAATATGGATTACTTATTCTGGAGACAGGCAAAACATAACCACAGTGACTCCTATTCATGGATCTTATGGTACATTTGGAAGGCTAGAAATGCCAAAATTTTCGAAAATATAGATGAGAAGCCACCCGAGGTAGTTCGTTTGGCTAATACGGAATCTCAGGCTTGGCAAAAGGTACAGGTAGAGGAAGAGGATACTGTCCCGAATAGCCACACCCATCAACTCAGAACCCTCTCACGGTCAAACCTTGTGCAATCCACTCTCACTAGACATCAGTGTTACGTGGATGGATCATGGAAGGAGACGGATAACTTCGCAGGTTACGGATGGTACTACATTTCCTCTTACACAGCAACAACAATGGGATCGGTTAACAGACGAAGGAGCTTATCACCCTTACATGCGGAGCTGGAGGCCTTGATGTGGGCGATGAGATGCATGATCGGTGTTGGGAATCAACATGTAGCGTTTTTGACTGACTGCTCTGACCTGGTGAAGATGGTGTATTCTCCAACAGAATGGCCGGCATTCGCAGTTTATCTAGAAGACATCGCCACAGATAGGAAAGAATTTTCATCCTTCTCTTTATCTTATATTAAACGAAACGAGAATGTACAAGCGGATAACTTGGCACGAAATGTTCGTGTCCTACCGCAATGTGTTACTCTTGTAAACCACATTCCGCCAAATTGACTTTAAGCTAATCAATACATGCAGTTGACAAAAAAAAAGACATTTAAAATTTTTACATTTACCCAATTTTTTATCCTTTCTAATACAAACCATTGCGCAGTCATAACAAAAACCAATTATGTCTTGTTTGCGAGAGTGTCTAAGATGCATGTCTTCTGAAAATTGATCAACTAACTGAACATCAATAAGAGGACTCGGTGCTGGATTGAAAGTAAAACTTCCCGCTTTTGAATTAAGCTTTTTGGTAATTATTGACGTACCTATCAAATTTTCAAAAATATTTCAAATTATCAAATAAACTTTTTGATAAACGATTATAAATATCTTACATATTATCTTAATAGAAAAAATATAAACATACCTGACGAAACAAAAACTATAAAAGTGAAAAACAAAATAATTGTTTTCATTTCTAAATAGAAATTCAATAATATACGAGAAACAATATTTTTTGTTATTTTTTTATGTTCTTGGAGGGCAAGGGAGGTGTAGAGATAGAGTGAAGTTTATAAAAGACTCAGCAAAAGAGGTGTGGATGGCGCATCAAAAAGTGAAGGATACCATGCATACCGTCGCACGGTTGGAACAGATGATTGCTTGGTCTCCTCTGAACACGAGCTGGGTTAAATTGAATACTGATGGAGCATAACATGGTAATCCGGGAGCAGCTACAGAGGGGGGGAGGGGGGGGTCTTAAGAGATGAGACCGGAAATTGGTGTGGGGGATTCGCAGTTAACATTGGCATATGCACAGCACCTTTAGCCGAGTTATGGGGTGTTTACTACGGATTATGCATAGCTTGGGCAAAAGGTTTTCGCCGAGTGGAGGTGGAGGTGGACTCGGAGATAATGGTTGGTTTTCTCAACAGAGGGATAAGTGATTCTCACCCCCTGTCTTTCCTAGTACGTTTGTGCTATGGCTTCGTCTCGAAGGACTGGATTGTCCGTATTAAGCATGTGCATAGGGAGGCTAATCGTCTGGCAGATGGATTAGCGAACTATGCGTTTTCACTTCCTTTAGGTTTTCATTTGTTAGATGTTATGCCGAATAATGTTAGTTCGATTGTGTTCGAGGACTCTATTGGGTTTGCGCGCCCACGTAATGTCCGATTGTAAGTTAATTTCAGTTTAATAAATTTGGGGGAGTTTGTCCCCCGTTTTCCACCCAAAAAAAAAAAACCCCATATTTTTTGTTTTTTTTATGTGCTTATTAAAGCAATATAGTGTCATATTTATATGTTTCAAAACAGAAATAGGTTACAACAGAGTTAATAATCTTTTTTTTTTAACACTGATTTTTATTATTCTATTGCAAATTAAGAGAATTAATACATCTCCTGCATCTATGAAGATCCATATCCAGTGGTTGCACCAGCACCATGCGGAAGATCTCATGTAAACTTGACTCCTTACTCTCTCCGGGAATTGAAACCCAGATCTTCAGGTGGAAAACCCACCAATAAATCCTCCAGGTGGAAAACCCACCAATAAATCGCAATATTTGGGGCTCGAACCCCAGATCTCCTGGTGTAGAAGCATAATTAACACCCTTGGTCAACCACTGGACCAAGGGGGCTTCCACCAGAGTTAATAATCTTTTTTTTTTTCACAATAGTGTTCTTTATATATTATGGAGCCAATACAACTAGTAAACAGTCAAGCCTATTACAACTCTGTGAAATTAAAATAACAAACTACGCTTATAGACGATCGTAAGCAATCTGGAATGGATCAAAGTTTGGCATCAAACTAACAAGGATTAATAGAAGGAGCAAATCTAGCAGAAATTCTAACAGAAAATAAAAGACTAAGAGAGGGTTGACCGAATCTCTCACTTAACCCCTGTCCCAGGAACCTTTACACTTAACGCGCGACCGGCAGAGCCATGAGTGCAATTGAATCAACCCGAAACTTCTGCAAGAATCTCGACCATTGAGATCCTAAAGCTTGGAAGGAAAGTAACAATGATCGTAGGTCAAATAATAAACCTAAATATGCAAACTACCGGATCAAATACGGTAATCAATTGTAGCACTTTAGGGTTGAATCCACAGGGACCGATAAGTTACACTACGAATTTATAGGATTAAAGTTAAGCTAAGACAAAATAAAATAAGATTTTGTTTCTAACAACCTAACAAGAAATTAAACAAAGCAAATAAATAAATATTAGGCATAGGAAAATCATCCGGGATGTGACAAAAGAATTAAATTAATTAAATTGGAAATAATAAGATATGTTCATGAACTCAATTCACGATAATAAAGGCAAGTCGCGTGTCACGTAAGTGCCTAACTTAGCAATACTAAATTAGAAAATGGCTTTCGCGTGATCCTAACAAAGTAAGACTAGCATTAATAACAAGATTGATATGTTCACAAAGTGCCACGACTACAATGGTGTTTTGGCCATGGATCACCTTGCTCGACTATACTAGTTCCAGCAATTAAACAACACTTTTGATACCACGAATAATCACCCATGATCTAGAACAAGTTAGCTACTCAAGCCCTAGCATTAAGAACAAGTATAGAAGAAAAACTATAAAATAAATTCCCAAACTAACAACCTAATAATCGATCACATCCCTTCAGAGTAGCCCTAGCCTAATAAGGAAACTACTTAAACATAAAACTAAAAAGAAAGCTATAAAATAAAACTATAAAAAATATTTATAAAACTTGGGGAGAGCTACAGCTCTCAAAAGAGAGAGCCACTGCTGTAAAAAGATGTGTTTTTTACAATGGTCGAGCCCTCCTTATATAGGAAAAGGGGAGAGCAACAAAAGGAAACAAAAGAAATGGAAAGTCTTGGAGAGGAGGCAAAAGAGTCGGTGGACCGGTCGATCCATGGACCGGATCGATCGGTCCTCCATCTTCATGGGCTTGGGCCGAAATTCTTCATAGGATCGATCGATCAAAGTGTGGATCGGTCGATCCCAACTCTCGTCCGCGTCGGCTTCGTCAGCAGGTTGACATGTCTTCGGTAAATCGGCCATAACTCTTGATTGCACCGTTGGATTTCCTTCAAACCACTTGGAGATGAAAGCTAACTCCCTTAGCTATCTTGTGTCAAAATCTTAGCAAGAGCCAACGGCGGGAAGGTCTTCGTCTGCGGCCATACTTCTGACGGGTCTGCTGGACTCTGCATCTTTAAATGTATATTTGCATCCAAACTGATCCAAAACTCTTCCTTTTGCTCCAAACGCTCTTTAGACCTATAATACACTAAGTGAAGCATATAGTCCTATATTCTATCTAATATAAGTTAGTTGACTCAATATACAAACCTAAATCCTATATAGAAAACGGTAAATTTGAGACTATGTTAGATTTGATAGCTAAGGAGGGCTCGCCCATTGTAACAACCTAGAACAAGTTATGTTGTAGCTGGAAAGGAAGACCTTGAAGAGATTAGTGCATTCTTAGCGGAACGAAGGGATACTCTCACCCCGAAGCTCACTAAGGTGTCGAAGCTAGAAGATTCCGGGAAGTTTGTTGTCCCATGTTCAATTGACGGAGAGGTCTTCAACGATTCTCTCTGTGATTCCGGATCTAGCGTGAACCTCATGTCTAATGCTATTACCGAGAGGTTAGGGATAAGCGATATGCAAGCTTCTCAGGTATCTCTCAAGTTTGTGGATGCTTCCACCATAACTCCTGATGGCTTGATTCAAAGCTTAGATGTTCGCGTTGGAAGTTGCTTGGTTCCCACTGATTTTCATGTCGTAGAGATGATCGAAGGTTCTGTTATGCCTTTGATTTTTGGGAGATGTTTCCTTGTAACCGTGGGTGCCATTGTTGATCTACATAATAAGAGGATTGCCTTCTCTAACATCAATGAGAAAGTCTTCAATGACGCAACCTCTACCAGTGAAGCTATAAGATATGGCTCTTGTCTCACCATAGACTATGAGAAGACGGTGGATGTCATGTTGGTAGGAGACCTTGGTGATGAGAATGATGTCAACGAAGTCCTGGTTGGAGACTCTCATTCTTCTAAGAAGCAATCCGAGAAGGTTACGGAGAGAGACACTCGATCCAAAAAGATCCAGCTGACACGACCGATCGGTCTGATCTGAATCTACACCAGAGATCGATCGATCTTGACCCAGGAAATGGCTCCTAGACGACGCAGCGGACAGGAACCAGCTACCGGAGAGCGAGAGTGGAAACGCAAGTATCAAGATGACACCGTTGCGCTACAAGCCTACAAGTTCGAGCTTACTCGGTTTCTGCAAACCGTTATCTTGGTCGCGATGGACATTCTCGATGATGTCCAGAAGTTCATCCAGGTGCGCAACAATGCGCTTCAGTTTCGAAGAAGGTGATTCTCATTGGTAGCTTGGTGACTCTTATCATCACCCATTGCCGCTTCACGATCACACATTCCCCACCGGAGCATAAGGCACGATTCATTGATCAGGAGCACTTGTACGCTAGCGAGATCCTTATCCGCCATTCACTGGTCTACCGTTTCCAAGGTCATGATGGGCTATACCGGTACATCCGACCCCCTCGTACTAATTTGACTTCTCTCGCGACCCACGAGAACATTGCTTTTGATCCGCCTGCTGGGGCACTTTGCGAGAGACCAATTCCACCTACGACTAGTGGCATCCGGAGAGTAGCACGTACCGGCCATCATGATGAGGCTGGCCTTTCTCAACCTTCTGCTTCCGTGCCACCACCGTTTCAGCACTACTCCTCCTCTCAGTTGCGTCCATTTCACTTCGATATGAGCGAGTACGTCGCCATGGAGCCACCGAAGGAGCCGAACTCGGAGTTTGAGCGTTGGGTCTATAATATGACCAAGCAGAAGAACTCTTTGCTGACTCGGATTGTGTCATGGCTCTGCTGCGTTGCACCACCACTACAACCTCCACCTCCACGCGAGCACCGGTACACGAGACAGACCCGGAGGACGATGCATCAGCTGAAGTGTCTCCTGTACGAGCTTAGGATGATGAGGAGTTCTCTCCACACCCGTCTCTTCGCTCTCATACTTGGCTTTCCACACCTAGCCACACGAGCTCGGAGTCTAGCTTTCCGCAAGACTTCCGCATTCGCACCAGGCGAGAGCTTGCTTCGAAGCGGATTCTCATTCCCACACCACTTGCTGCCTGAAACCAGAGTCAAGCTAACGACTTTCAAAAAGCGCTTATGGGAGGCAACCCATAGAGTTTGTACATACTTCCCTTCCTTTATTTATTTTTGTTTTTGTTTTTAGGATTTTATTATGGTAAAATCACGTCCAGTGTTGAGTGTTTTTAGGAACCGGTACTAAACGCAGAAGATGCGAAACTTTTTGTTCCAGACACTGGAGACCGATCGATCCTGTCGACAGATCGATCGATCCCCCGAAAAATGATAAAGTCCGAGACCATAGAAGATACAGACCGACCGGTCCCTCGCGAAGACCGATCGATCCCCTGCTCCTAGCAGTATTGGGACTCATGTCACATTGTCCAGACACACCTAACGTTTGATCACTGGTTTTTTTATCCTTTTCTTTTAGCTTTTGATTTTATTATATGTATATTATCACTATCTTTAGTTGTCGGTTTCATTTCTTTCTTTAGTTTTTTTTTACACACCGGGACGGTGTGAAGTAAGTCTGTGGGAGGAATGTAACCATTTGCACTAACATTTTTATTTTTATTTGAGTCGTTTTATTGAGTCAAAATGGTTTGGAACTTGAAACTTCTTTTGTGAATCGTGTGTTCGTACTAACATCTTCTGCTATCCGTCATGACTATCCTTTTGAAGAGCTAAAGATTGGAACACCATTAGCCGAACAACTCACCAGAAGTCCCTATCTCTTGGAAATCCGATTGACCTGGCGTTGACTCCACCCGTGACAAGACGTTAATTTGGACTTAATCTTCTCAACTTGGGGCTTGGTATACATCGAACGCGACCTCTGACTCAAGCTTTCCGAAACGCGCATAACTTCTAAAAAGTATGGTTCCCCCCTCTCTAAAAAGAAAAGAAAAGAAAAGAAAGGGGATGTGGTAAACAAAGAAGTGAGCCAAGGGATGTGTGGTTACCCCCTTGCATACTTCGGACTCATGAAAATCAACCCCGGGCTGAAGAAAAAAAGAGAAAAGGAGATCGATAGAAAAAATAAAATGATACCCTAGAAAAGTAGGGAGAAATCGATCTCATGAAGAAAAAGAGAAGAGGAGGAAAGGAACCATAAGAAGAATGTCTTGGAAGCTAGAAGAAGGTAAGCGTCTACGCGATCTTTGATCGATACTCCCTCGTTGAGACCGCATTCTTGTAAAGAATGAATGTAGGGAGTCAACAATGGAGATTTTGGATCTTCCTTGAGATCTCAGGACATTAGTACGGAGAGTTGCTAAGCCAATGGTTAGTACATGTTGTAAGCTCAATCCTTTGAGTGATGGATTTACGGAAGATGTACGGAGATTCTCGAGAAGTTGTAAGTTCATGTTTTAAAACCTTTCCCTTTAAGATTTGTATTTCGGATTGTTCTTGCTTGAGGACAAGCAAAGATTCAAGTCTGGGGGAATTGATGAGTCCCAAAATTACCGTTTTCTATATAGGATTTAGGTTTGTATATTGAGTCAACTAACTTATATTAGATAGAATATAGGACTATATGCTTTACTTAGTGTATTTCAGGTCTGAGAAGCAAATATTGGAAAAGGAAGAGTTTTGGATCAATTTGGATGCAAATATAAATTGAAAGATGCAGAGTCCAGCAGACCCGTCAGAAGTATGGCCTCGGACGAAGACCTTCCCACCGTTGGATCTTGCTACGATTTTGACACAAGATAGTTAAGGGAGTTAGCTTTCATCTCCAAGTGGTTTGAAGGAAATCCAACGGTGCAATCAAGAGTTATGGCTGATTTACTGAAGACATGTCAACCACACTTGGATCGATCGATCCTATGAAGAATTTCGGCCCAAGCCCATGAAGATGGAGGACCGATCGATCCGGTCCATGGATCGACCGGTTCACCGACTCTTTTGCCTCCTCTCCAAGACTTTCCATTTCTTTTGTTTCCTTTTGTTGCTCTCCCCTTTTCCTATATAAGGAGGGCTCGACCATTGTAAAAAACACACCTTTTTCAGAGCAGTGGCTCTCTCTTTTGAGAGCTGTAGCTCTCCCCCAGTTTTATTAATATTTTTATAGTTTTATTTTATAGCATTCTTTTTAGTTTTTATGTTTAAGTAGTTTCCTTATTAGGCTAGGGTTATTCGGAAGGGATGTGACTGATTATTAAGTTGTTAGTTTGGGAATTTATTTTATAGTTCTTCTTCTATGTTGTTCTTAATGCTTAGGGCTTGAGTAGGTAACTTGTTCTAAGATCTTGGGTGATTAGTTTAGACACGGGAGTGCGGTTAATCGCTGGAATCAACATTAGTCGAGCAAGGTGTGATTCCATGGCGACGAGAGTCATAACCATGGCACCTTGTGAACATATCAATCTTGTTGTTAATGCTAGTCTTACTTTGTTAAGATCACGCGGGAGCGGTTCTTTAATTTAGTATTGCTAAGTAGGTATTTGCGCGAGAGCGACTTACCATTATAATCGTGAATTGAGTTCTAGAACGTATCTTAATATTTCCTGTTAATTGATTTAATTGTTTTGTCACATCCCGGATGATTTCCCTATGCCTAATATTCTTTTATTATTATTTGCTTTGTTTAATTTCTAGTTAGGTTGTTAGAAACAAATTCTTATTCTATTTTGTCTTAGCTCTACTTTAATCCCATAAATTCGTAGTGTAACTTATCGGTCCATGTGGATTCGACCCTAAACTGCTACAACTGATTACCGTATTTGATCCGGTAGTTTGCATATTTAGGTTTATTATTTGACCTACGATCAAATTATCGTGAAGAAAGCTATAAAATAAATATGAAAACTAGGGGAGAGCTACAACTCTCAAAAGAGAGAGCCACTGCTCTAAAAAGATGTGTTTGATACAATGGTCGAGCCCTCCTTATATAGGAAAAGGGGAGAGCAACAAAAGGAAACAAAAGAAATGGAAAGTCTTGGAGAGGAGGCAAAAGAGGCGGTGGACCGGTCGATCCATGGACCGGATCGATCGGTCCTTCATCTTCATGGGCTTGGGCCGAAATTCTTCATAGGATCGATCGATCCAAGTGTGGATCGGTCGATCCCAACTCTCGTCCGCGTCGGCTTCGTCAGCAGGTTGACATGTCTTCAGTAAATCGGCCATAACTTTTGATTGCACCGTTGGATTTCCTTCAAACTACTTGGAGATGAAAGCTAACTCCCTTAGCTATCTTGTGTAAAAATCTTAGCAAGATCCAACGGCGGGAAGGTCTTCTTCTGCGGCCATACTTCTGACGGGTCTGCTGGACTCTACATCTTTAAATGTATATTTGCATCCAAACTGATCCAAAACTCTTCCTTTTGCTCCAAACGCTCTTTAGACCTATAATACACTAAGTGAAGCATATAGTCCTATATTCTATCTAATATAAGTTAGTTGACTCAATATACAAACCTAAATCCTATATAGAAAACGGTAAATTTGAGACTCATCAAACAACTTCAATGACACGCTTCTCAATTTCAAACCCAAATGACGCAGACGAGAGAACAAGGAGGAGTCTGCGAAATAAACCAAGACGGGAAACACCAACTGCAAGCAATTATACCTAGTCTGGAGCTTCCACAATCAAGAGAAGCACAATCCACAAACCACACCACAAACAGCAAGACCATGTTACCACACCTAACTACACCAATGATATAGAACCAGAGACTGAGAGCCACAAAATCCGGACCAAACGTCTAAGACGTACTACCAGACCTGGCCAACAAAACATCTAATTCTCATATGAAGACCAAGCCAAAGATTGAAACCATTCTAAAATACCCACGACTAAACATCTAAAACTAAACCGACTGAGATAGCATTCACTAATTCTATCTCTGTTTTTTACTATTGAGTTTATTCAAGATTGAAACCATTAACATAACCAAGCCGACGAGAAACAAACTAATTGGAAAAGCAAACGGCTGAGAAGTCAGAAAACAAACTCAATTGCTTTTGAAATCAATCAAAAGCAACCCGCAACCAATCGAGCGATAAAGGCCGGCCAAGGAGACCAGAGATAAGCCGGCCGCAAACGCCGCAGAGATAACGGCGAAAACGCCGGAGACAACAGCCCAAACGAGGGAGCCAATAGCCCAAACGAGGGAGACAAAAGACAAGGAGGAGATAAGCATCCGGCCGGCTAAACAAAAAGAAGCAGCTTTCTCTCTTCTCTGAAAGATTTTTAGAGAGAGAAGAGAGAGAGAAAGCCCTTCCTTTCAACCTCCCAGCAGAAGAACCCACGAGTAGGATCCTATGAGCACCAATAATTCGGAGTTGCGAAAGGAGTCTCCACCGGATCGGAATCGCAACCGATAGAGAGAGAGAGAGCGAATCGCGAGATCTCTCTTCCGATTTACTGATGGAGACGGCGGATGATGATGATTGTACTCCTGCTCTTCTGATTTCACCATTGGCGGCGCTATCGGAGGATAATCAGAATCGCCAAAATTTTCGCCGCCAGAGACTTTCTCTCTCCTAACGTCGGGTGGTTCTTTACATTTTAGGACTTTTTTACCAGAGTTAATAATCTAATTAACGTTTTATTTTGTTATAAATGAAATAAAGTAAATCTTTCTGTTTTAAAATCTATTTTTTTCCAAATTTTAATATTTTTCTAAAATATCTTAAAGTACGTGAAAGTATCCAAATTATTTTTCCACATAAAAAAAATATATATTAAATTACTGAAAAATATCTGAAAATATTTCAACTTATAAAAAAAAAATCTGATAATAAATTACTTAAAAATATCTAAATTATCCAATCCAAAAATAAGTAAAAGAGATTAATGTATTTAATTAGCTTAAGATTTTTTGATAACTAGTGCCGATTTCATTTGGGATGAAATAAAATAAAATACCTAAACTCTAAAACCGGTTCATACCGGTAGGGTTCGAGACTTAATTCGAGCTCCTACTTTGGATTCGGCTATTTTGTTTTTCTTCTGATTAAAAATTAGATCCGAAGTTTTCTCTCATCTTTCTTCCTTCGTCGTCGTCTTCTTCCCCAAGCTCGTCTTTGCTGAAACCAAAACTTCAATCCCCAGGTGATTTTTTTCTGAGTCCTTTCCTTTCAATATTATTGTATTTGCAATGGCTTCGATTTCTGTTTCCAATTTGGTGATTTCAATTTCAATTAAACTTTTTGTAGATTTTATTTTTGTATGCTCACTGAATCGTTGGAGCTTACATTGATAATCTATGGATACTAGAGGTTACAAATATATATTATGTTGTTCTTTATTATTATATTTCAGATGAAGATGAAAAATAATCCTTGCACAGTCATACGTTTTGATTACGGAGGATATTATTCAAAGAACGGAGATGATGTACGATGGAATCGAAAAGAAGATCAAATTTATACTTTAGTGATGAAAGGATCATTGGAAGAGTTCACTTATTCTGTGTTGTTTGATAGAATATGCAAGAAGATTATGTTAGATGAAGCTACGACGATGTTGAAGTTAAGTTACATTCCATTGTTAGAGGATCCTAAGAGACAAACATATATTTTCGATGATGAAGATGTTTTGGGATATTTAATGGAAGGGGACAAGAATCATCGTAGGAATGTTTTGCATGTGGAACTTATCGAAGATGATCGAGGAAGTGGGATTGATTTAAGGAATGAGGAGATTCCGAACGAGGTTAGAGTTAATGATGATGTTGAACAACAACCACCGGAGGAACAGGATTCGTTGTTTGGTAATGTTCCTCATATTTCGAATGGTGAAAATGGTTCATGTGAAGGAGTTGCTTTCGTGGATAACTACGGGGTTGATAATACACCTGATGTACAAGCAAATGAGGCTGTGAATGTTGAATGGGAAGATGGTATTGATCTGACTTTAGGTCAGGAATTTGAGAGTAAGCAGGCAGTGCAAGATTTGGTTGAGAAAGCTGTACTTCGGAACCGTTTTGAGGTTGCTACATTCAAGTCATCACCAGGATTATACATATTAAAATGCCGTGATAGTCGTTGCAAATGGTATCTACGAGTTGCGAAGCTTAAGAATTCGGATTGTTACTCTGTTAGAACTCACAAGAAGATGCATACATGCTCTCCGGTAACTACAAGTACAAGAAGATTTAAAGGTTTAAGCACACCACGATTAGTTGCATCCGTTTTGCGTGAGGATTTTCCTGGTGAATGCGACACTCCAACTCCAAAAAACCTCATAGATTTGGTTCAAGAAAGATTTGGTGTTAAGGTTTCATACTCTACCGCTTTAAGAGGGAAAAAACAAGCTGCTAGTGAGGCGCGGGCTAATTTGCATACTCAGGGAGATTGAAGAAACACTTAATCGTTTGCATTGGTTCTTCATCTTGATGCAATCAAAACAGTTTTTGTTAGTAGTTTTTAGTTTTACTTAGTTCTTCTAATCGTAATCTACATATCATTTGCAATGGTGAACCAATATTATTTTCTGATAATGATGATGACAAAGAGGATGTCTCTTCTTCCTCCATTACAATCGGACGTGGCGGATGATATGAAGAGTTCTTCACCTGCTAATGAGCTCAATCATAACAGTAGAATGTCTAAACAATATGTTTCTTTTGGTCGACAATCAAACGTTCGGTACTTGATCGAAAAATTCGGGTTTAACCGTTTAGGAGGGACTTGGATGCATATTCATCGCGAACTGTAAAGTCTTGCAAAGTTAAAGAGGAGGTTCGCGGTGGTGGCATGGAAGAACTATCAATCTTTCGTTAACATCATATAACCTTGGATCCTTCTAAATAGCAAGCAATCAACTGTTGGATGACTAACACAGCGTTTAAGAGACCAGCTAAAGCCACAACATTGCAAATCTAAAACACACAATTTACGCCTTATCCGCCGGATTCGAATTCAAATTGAAACATCTACCAGTTAGTTACATTCACAACAATTCACTTGTATCTCTTCCCAAACACGTTGTATGTAAATTACGAACTATTAGAGGTGAAAACTTCAAACGTTCATCTAAGTACAAAAAGCTTGATTAGACGCAAATACAAATACACCAGAACCTTCGTTCCTTGCTTTTTTCAGATTACAAAGTATCGTTTCAACACTAAATAATATGTATAGATGGTATATCCGTTCGCTTATTCTTGGGCGCTCCGCACGAACAAGGCTTAGCCGCAGCACGAGCCACATGCCGGTAGGGAATCTGAAAAACCACCCATCACATTCAGATTCATGTCAAAATCAAACTATCTACACATTATGAATTAACCCACAAATCGTTCACATCATCAAAAGGACCAAATATCAAACTCATCTTGCGTTACTTACTGTGATCAGCTCCGCGGATATCATTCAAGCCACGCACATTGTCAAGTCCCCCACGAGGAGGTCGAGGAGGTCCACCACCGCCACTACCACCACCACCACCACCACCAGGTCCACCGCCCCTGCCACCATCCCACTTCTTGCTAGCCCCAGAGCCTTTCCTGTATGCATCTGATTTCTCCATCTGACCAATGTTTTGCTCTCAGGTCAGTCATATATAGCTTCAGCCCACTTATGTAACAAAACTCAAGAAATGGAAGCAAAATCTTACCGAGAACATGGTTACAAAGAAGACTTGTATAACATTAATGATGGACCAGAAAAAATCTTTGATCGTCCTTAGTCTCCATATTGGTCGCTTCGCTTTAACCACACCTAGTACAACATTTTCCCAATTTTCACTAATGTCACATACAATGAAAATATATACACTACTGATCTATGTTTCTAAAATACATCTCCAACTATAAAATCCTCTATACATCTCCAGCTCATACACTCCCTCTACGGCCCAAAAACCCATCCCAAAATCCAACAACTAATCTCTACAATGGCACAAGAAAGTAACTCATGATTATAACAATATGTCTCCTATACACTTATTGCGTTTATCCAAACAATTGTGTCCTTCCTACACTCCTAAACTCATATCAAATTCTCTCTTGGAAACAAAACTTCTACGATTCACAAACAACCGAACATAATCTCGCTTCCGCTAAGTTCCTAGAAAGAATGTCACCTTAACAACTACTCAGCCCCAATCTGCACATTCACTAACGTATAAAACTTCATTTAACGGTGACATAAACAGCACAACTTAGACATCCATGTCTAGAATTGTCTCAATCTAGGGAATGTATTCAAAGTAGTTTTATGAGAATTGTATAATAAGGGAGAAAGAAATAAACAATTGCCCTAATCTTAATTCCATCTTCCATAAACCTATAAACTTTCTAATGATGGATTCACGGAAAGGTAGGGATAAACCTAATCGATTCAAATTAAGGAATTTAAAACTGTAAACTTCTTTAGATATCGAAATCAAACTACAAAAAGATGCAAGAAAAAATGTATCTCCAGAGCTAGAAATTTTGCAGATATCAACGATTCATAGTTATAAAATCAGATCGAAAAATCCAATTAGTTTCGAAACAAATTGGTGCCAGAATAAAGAAATCGAAGACGAAATCGAGAAGGAATGAGAGAGATCTGAAGATTTTGATACCTCCTTCAACGTATGCCATTGTAGAGAAATTCTGGGTGGTTCTTCGTCAACAAATCTCTGGAGATTTAATTAATTATAATGGAATAAAGTGATTAAGCTCGATTTTATATTGATCGTTTTTTACTCCTTGCGCGTTTGTTTAGAAGTTTCGCGACGTTTACGTGGACTTCTCACGTGGCATACTTTGATTGGAAATTGTAATGCTTGTATTTTTTTTTTTTTAAAGAAGTTTTTATATGGGAATTTAACAGAAAATGCAATAATGAAAAAAAAACTTTTCCAAAATGCCATGTTGGGTTATTTTTTTTTTGTAAATGCCATAATTTAACTTTTTGATATACTAGATAATGATGAAAATATTTTTACCAATAAAATAGAAGAGAAATCTTAAATACATAAATTTTTTTGGTAAAGGTTAAATTTTTATACCATTTTCGAAGATTTTTAATCGATATTACAGAAAAATACAAGTAGCGGAAAAAAAACGAAAAACTAAAGATAATAAACAAAACTACAACATAACACAAATGGTAAATGACAAATAAGCACATGTGTAAACTCCACTAGCAGAGTTTCGTGACGAAACATCGATTCCGAATTTCAAAGCTCGGACATTTGCGTGATTTCCTCAGCTCGAAATAGCTCGAATCTTCATCGTTGTTGCCACGAGCATACCGACCTTAGGCCAATCTTCACTCAGTAAAAGTTTGCTTACAACTACTCCGAGGATTAACGCAAAAACGAAATGGCTATACCGGACTTAAACACACACCCGACGGCACGAGAGAGCCGCCTCCAGCCACCAGTCATATCGCAAGCAACAGGAACCGTCTCCCACAGGATAGCGAAGCCACTTAGACCGAACCGCCGCCTCTATTCACCACTAAAAACCCCACCAGAGTAACACACGAAGCAAACCTCACCGCAAACCTCAGCAGGTTGGACCTACAGCAACAAACAGACAGCAACACACAAGCAACAACCAACTGAGCCACGACGGAGCCACATCAAGCCTCTAACTAATGACGGAGCCGCACAAAGCATCTCCACACTAATCACCGCCGCAGCTGCTCAAAATAGCCACTAAGAGACTATCGAGAATTCCATCCAGCCAATTGCCACCACTAGGCAAGAAGAGAGAAAAATTGATCCAGCGTCCGATCCGTCACCGGAGAGAACAATCTTAGGCAAGAACGAGACAGATCTGCAGCCGTCTTCGAGCTCCATCACCACCTCTGTCGTCGATCTCTCCCACCACAAACAATCAGATATGAATCTGTTCCACCTCGAGCTCAAACACAAGCCGCGAAAAGACGAACCACCAAACCGAGACCACCAACGTGAAACAAATGACTCATCTAAGACGCAATCCACAACCTGAGAGAAGGACCACCGCATGAAGAGATGACGACAGCCAAAGCTGTGACTCTCCGTAGCAGCTTCACTCTGGAGAACCACCTTCAAGAGACGGAGATCCAGACGGCAAGACACGGCGAACCACTAAACGATGCGACATGAAGAGAAGAAGGAAGACAAAAAGCATAAAACATAAAAAGGGAGCCCTCTCCGGCGCCTGAAGAAGCACACCGGAGAGGCAAACGTAATGTCGCTTAGATATACTTTTGCTAAACGAATAGAAAGAGATGAGAGGAGCGCGTGAACCCCACGCTCTGGCTTTCTTGCAGTGTTAAATATCTTAATTATATATGGCATCTGCCAACTTAAGTTACATTTGTTTGGACGTTGTTTTTTTTTTGTTTTTGGTGGGTGAAGGAGATAAAACACTCCCCTCAGTTTATTAAAAACAAAAAAACTTACATACCGACATTTCATGAACGCGCATACTCATTAACATTCTCTGAACAATCAAATTAACTAATACGATCCAAGACACAATCAAATAAATGAAATCCTAAAGACAAAAAAAAAGGCATAGTTCGCTAACACATCTGCCAAACGATTAGCTTCTGTATACACATGTGAAATACGGATTATTCAGTCATTCGAGATAAAGTCATATTACAAACATACTATGAAAGACCGTGGATACGAATTAATTATCTATTTGTTTAAAAAAATGACCACCATTTCCGAATCTACTTCCGCCAACTTAAGTTTCATTCATTTGGGCGTTATATTTTATTTTTGATTCCAAAATCCCCTATATATTAATAGAGAAGCATTTTTGTCAAAAATGATGATGTGTCGTCGCTAGAGAGCTCAGCATTAATTATAAAAATAAAACCCTAGCATGCTCCCACTCTCCTCTCACCTATTGAATTTATTTAAGGAAATATTGAATTTTCTCTTTCCTCTAATTTTGTTAACAAAGTTATTTCTCTTTAATTTAGAAATATTTCAAAAATTTTATTAAAAACTTATCTCTCATCTTTTTATGTTCATATTTTTTAAAAAAATTGAATCAATACATAGTCTATATAATAAATAAAATCTAGATTTTATTTTTCATATATGTTGTTATTTGAATTTTTAAAAATGAACATAATTTACTTAATTAGTAAAAAACATAGTGAATTTTAATATTTTAATATTTGATTTAAGTTATAATATATTATACTTGATGAGTTAATAGTTAACTTATAAACCATTACAACCCAACCCATATGACCCATCAACCCATTAAACCATTAACTCATTTGAACCATGAACTCATTATGACCCATTTATTAAAACCATTAAGCTAATGAGTTGGTTTGGTTTGAGTTGACCCATAAAATTTGACCCATTTTGACACCCCTAGATTTAACACACATCCAAAAAATATTTAATATTTTGAATAAAAAGTAAAGAAACTTTGACAAAAATAAAAATAAAGAATAAAACTATTCAATCAAAAACAATAAATAATCACTTAAAAATGTGAAAAAATTGCATTGTATCATAAAGATCAGCGGGTTACTGAAATTTGAAATCGGAATATATAAACAAGCTTTTGTATCATAAAGAACAATGGGTCACTATGTCTTTGATTCGTTTAATATTTTTTATAGATCAATTAGAGTTTTATATTTACGTTACAAGCAAACTTTCAAATCATGAATTTAAAATTTATAAATTTAATGTTTGTCTCGCGGTTTACCGCGGGTTAAGACCAAGTAAGTTCATTAATAAACTTTCAGATGATAAAAAAAAAAACACATATATACCAGTCTATCGATTAAATTTACATAATCAAACACGTAAAAGATATTTTTAGACTATTAAAATTTTTTAAAATGTTTATACAAAAAAAAATAAAAATAAAAAAGTAATTTCATTTTTTTTATAACCTCATTATAATTCATATAATCCATACATTGCTTTAATTCCACTCTCAATGGTTAATTTTAGTACTCATTCCACGTAGTTAGGTATCATTGGAGAAGTTATCGTAAATTGTAAGAAAAAAATTTAATTTATAACTCAAATTGAGGAACAAGATTCCTATAATCTTAAGATGAGCACGAGTGGAGGGTCGTGTTGACTAATTCTAGACGAGCAGTCGTATTGACAAGCTAGGGTTCATATTCCAGGTAAATGGAGCGGTTCGGGCCTTATTGCCATCTGTGTTGCTCAACCTACTATTAGGAACTGTGAAACCCCGACGAGTACTATTGACTGCCGTGTTCGACCGTCGTATTGACGGACCACTTATGCTAACCTTAAGAAAAGATACAGAATCGTGACTGTGTTTAGAATAGAAAGAACCAAAGCTTATGAAGAAGTTAGGAAGTCTAAAACTTAGAGAGAAGTTAGAGAAACATTTTAGAGAGAGAAAGCTCTTATAAAAGTTTATGATATTTCAAGTTGTGATTACTTACAAGGGGTACACACTTATTTATAGGAGAGTTAAGCGCTTGCTGACATAAGCGCTTACCTCAGCGATTACATCATCGCTTACATCATTGCTTACATAATCATTACATCAGCGATTACATCATCGCTTACATCATTATTTATTTTACATGATTTTCAACACATTACACATTTATTATATATTTATACCTTTTAATGATCCATCTCGAATTCTAGCATATGTTCTTCACAGCATCCGTAGTGATCACTTGGACATTCATACAATTCTTCAAGCATTTGTGTTTCTTCTCTTGGGGGACTGTTGATGCAGAATTTGAATTTTTCTTCGATATCTTCAATATTCATTTCATCATCTGGGGACTGAGCATCCTTGAAGTGAATAGCAGAATAGTCTTGAGAAATCACTTGCGAAGTTGGTTCACCTTGTTTATCTTCTTCTGAACTTTCTGGTCTTTTTCTGTCAAACTTCATCATGTAGTACTGTAAATCTTCATCAAGCTGCATTTGATAGCTGACCGGATAATAAACCCAGTTGGGAATGAACGGAATGGGAAACGTCTGTCTTGAATTGTTGAGATGAAACGCATGAGTTTGGAAATTTTGATATGCTTCGTTATCTTGAAGGTTGAAATCTAGGCGAACTCCTCTTGGAAAATCACCATGATGAATAAGAGTTGGAAGGGCGAGAACTTTGCTTGTCTTGCGGTTGACCTTAACGGGACGATGAAAGAAGTAGATTGAGTGGGGATTGAAGAAAGGATTGAGTCCACCTCATTTCAGCTTCTTGAATGTTAGATTCGTCGCCTTTGCAGATTTTCGTAGTTTTCCACTCCAAACAGTTAAAGGTGAAAACCATTTTAGGAATGTCGAGAAACAGTCTTTTCCGTCTTGAACGGTGTTGACGTAATGATAAAGCCACTGGATATCAAAAGCAATTCCGACCGTGTATACCGCACATAGATACCAGAGGAAACAGAGAACTTCTTCTGGCATGTTTGAATTCTCGATCCTGTAGAGATGTGCGACCATTTTCTGCTTGAATTGTAACATTGATCGTAGGTCAAATAATAAACCTAAATATGCAAACTACCAGATCAAGTACAGTAATCAGTTGTAGCACTTTAGGGTCGAATCCACAGGGACCGATAAGTTACACTACGAATCTATGGGATTAAAGTTAAGCTAAGACAGAAATCAATATTGGTTTTAGTCTAGGTTAAAGCAGAAAATAAAAGTAAATAATAAGATAGAAACATTAGGCATAGGGAAATATCAGGAATGTGGAACATCAATTACAGGAAATAGTGAGAATTATTAAGCATCGTTCTTGAACTCAATTCACGATGATATAAGTAATCCGCCATGGCGAGCGCTCATACCTAACTTAGCAATACTAAAATAGATCCTAAACCGTTGGTTCGCCTATTAAAGTAAAGCTAGCATTAACAAACAGGATTGATATGTTCACAAGGTGCCACGACTTCAACTTCTGGTTGGCCATGGATCACCTTGCTCATCTAAGTAAGTCAGGGCGACTAATAGCACTTCTGATGCCACGATAATCGACCTAGGATCTAGAACGAGGTGATCAATCTAATTCTAGCATTAAGTATAACAATAGATGAAGAACCATAAAGATAAATTCCCAAACTAACAACCTAACGAATTACTCACATCCTTTCCAAAACCCTAAACCTAATAAGATAACTAATCGAGCATAGAAACAAGAACAAAGATGAACACAAAAGGAAACATCTTTATTAAAGAATCTAAACCTAAAAAGAAAGCTATAAAACAAATATAAAAGGAAACTAAAATATTTACAAAACTAGGGAAGAGTTATTTCTCTCTAAAGGAGAGAGCTAATGCTCTCTGAGGTGTGTTTGATACAATGGGCGAGCCCTCCTTATATAGGAAAAGGGGAGAGCAACAAAAGGAAACAAAAGAAATGGAAAGTCTTGGAGAGGAGGCAAAATAGGCTTGGGCCGCAATTCTTCATGGGATCGATCGATCCCAAATGTGGATCGGTCGATCCCGACTCCCGTCCACGTCAGCTTCGTCAGCAGGTTGACATGTCTTCAGTAAATCGGCCATAACTCTTGATTGCACCGTTGGATTTCCTTCAAACCACTTGGAGATGAAAGCTAACTCCCTTAGCTATCTTGTGTCAAAATCTTAGCAATATCCAACGGTGGGAAGGTCTTCGTCTGAGGCCATACTTCTGACGGGTCTTCTGGACTCTGCATCATTCAATGTATATTTGCATCCAAATTGATGCAAAACTCTTCCTTTTCCAATATTTGCTTCTCAGACCTGAAATACACTAAATGAAGCATATATTCCTATATTCTATCTAATATAAGTTAGTTGACTCAATATACAAACCTAAATCCTATATAGAAAACGGTAATTTTGGGACTCATCAAACATCTTGGGGAATGAGGACATATCTATTTCTATTCGAAACCTGTGTCCGATTAGATGAAATTCAAACCTCTCGATAGCCTTTTTAACCACCAGAATTTCCTTGAAAGTTGAGTGATAATGTTGCTCTGAATCTTTGAAACGACCACTATTGTATCCACAGATTTGTCTTTTCCCATCCATCTCTTCAAACAGTATTGCTCCCCAATACTTATCACTAGCGTGTGTATGTAAAATACGCATGCCCGAGGAAGGAATCTTTAAAGGAGGTAGCTTTTGCACTTCTGCCTTTAGATTCTTGATGGCTTTAGTTTGTCGTGATGTCCACAAAGGAGGATTCTTCGACAACATTTTCTGTAGAGGTCTCGTCATTCTGGAAAGTTGTGGAATGAAGTCTCCTACGTAATTGATTACACCAAGGAATTGTTGGATTTGTCGTTTTGTAAGATTTTCATCAGGAAATTCGACAAGCTCTGTAGCCAAATGGGCCTGTGGTATGAAACTTCCTTCTTTTATATGCATGCCAAGAAAGTCAATGTTGGGCTGGGCTATTATCATTTTTCTAGCCGATAACATGATCCCGTTTTTCTTGACAATGTCTTGAAACTGTTGTAAAGCCTGAATATGCTCTTCTTCATTTGTCGAGAATATGAGAATGTCGTCAATGTATATAAGAGCTGTCTGTAACAATGGCTCGAATATACGTAGCATTGCTTGTTGAAACAATGATGGTGCCGTCTTGAGACCAAAGGGTAAAACATTCCATTGAAGATGTCTGTTTGGAAGGAAAAATGCAGTCTTCAATCTATCTTCAGGATGAACTCCAAGTTGCCAAAATCCTGATTTTAGGTCAGACTTCGAAAATAATTTTGCGCCTTGGAGATGTTGAAGAAGCGCCCTTTTATTCGGTATTGGAAACTTGACATCTTGCATATACTGGTTTAATGGCTTGTAGTCAATAACCAATCTGAGTTTTCCCCTTGCTTGTTCTGCACGATTATTAACGTAGAACGCTTTGCATGCCCATGGAGAGTTTGCTCTTGAGACGATACCTTGATCCATTAATTGATTGCATTCTTCATTCGCCTTTTGCAACAATGTTGGAGGCATTCCCGCATGGCTTGCATTTGTCGGTGTTGTGTGTACATCTTCTTTGAATGGTAGAGACACAAAGAAGTCTGAATTCAACCATAACGATGACTACACTTTTGAAGGAACTCCGTGTGTGAATCAGCACATGATGTCTTCTCAATTTCTTCTTTAATTTTATTGAACTTCGTAGACACTGAGTCTTCGATTGAGAATAGGCGATGCATCGTTGTAAAAGACTTGTAGAGATTTTTCCATCTCACACCTCTTGGTTCTAGAGAAATGCCATACTTCTTTTTTAATACTGAATAAGTATCCCATCCGAGGATTAGATCTTTGCCAGGGGCAGATGATCCAATTACTTCCTTAGTAATATGACATCCTGGAAAAAGCTCTATCGTGATTGGCTTTGATTTCAGCTTAGCTGTTAGGAATTTAGAGTTTGCGACTCTGAAATCTTGCTGATGAGGCATCCACATAGCTTTTGAGAGAATCTTCGGGTTCATGATTGTTGTATGTGCTCATGTGTCGATGAATGCGATTGCATGTACTGGCTTTTCTTTTCTTGAGGGATCGAAGATGGTCACTGGTAGATGTGGTGTCTGAAGTTCATGTTCTTGAGGCATCTGGACAATCTTGAAACAACAATCGCTCTTTTAATCTTTGGATGAGGATTCTGAAGAATCATCATAATCTGAATAACTGCATATAGCATCATTCTCATCACTATCATAAGATAGTATTGACTCAAGATCATGATTATCAATATCAAGATCTGGAGCTATCTTAGATATCAAGTGAATGAGATATTGCTTCTTCTTCTTGGATCTGTTCGGACAGTCTTTTGCGAAGTACCCTGTCTTTCTGCATAGGAAACATCTCGAAGTTTTATTGAAACTCTTTTTCTTTCTGAAGAAACGCTTGCGTTTAAACTTGTTGAAATATTTTGGCTTCGAGAATGATTTCTTGGATCTCTTATGGAACTTGCTTGAACCTTCACATGAACACTTCTTCTTTTTTGAACATTTGATGGATAAGTCCGGACGAGCACATATCTTCGAAAGGTGTTTTGATTTGTCCATAAATTATGACCAAAACTCCTTTTGCTTACAAAGCTTGTCAAGGGTTCTGAACACATACTGCTGGATTTGTCCGATTGAAATTTCTTCGATTATCTGTCCTTGATCTCTGATATACAGCTTTGTTTGCTGACCCAGATAGTCATCTATTGATGAGAGATAGACTTCCTTGAGGCTTGGGTTGTTTAAACCATTGAGAGCATAATATCTTCGAGTTTGTCGCTCGAAATGCTTTGCTAAATCTCTCTTCTTTAATGAACATCACTTAGTTGTGTAGAATTCTTCTTGTAATTGTTCCTTTAGATGAATTGGAGTACCAACGAATTCTCTATGAATTTCTCCAAGAAGTAGAGGTATCGTTGTCTGATACACCTGCTGCTGTCGATATTCTCCAAGCGAATTCCACCATTCTTTTAATGCGCCTGAAAGTCTTGATGTGAATTGCTGTATCACCACTTCTGTTGGGGACGTGATTGCTTCAGAGGTCATCCACGCATGAAACTCGTCAAGACGACTATTCCATTTTTCAAAAGGAATATCATCAAATGTGAACACCATTATTTTTGACGCAAACTGTTTCTTTGGTACACCTTGAGTTTCATAGCCCATCTCGTCGTCGCTTAAAATTTCTTCATAAATTGGTTCTTCTTTTGGAATATGTGACTCTTCTCCTATCGCAAATTGATTTGGAAGAGATTCTTCATCTGTTTCTGATTCGTTGACGGTGGAGGTTGAATACGAAAGAGCTGATCCCGAAATGTGACTGATCAGAACGATTGGTTGTGGCTGTTGATCTTTTGATTGAATTTGCAATTCTTGTCCTTTGTCTTCGGAGGTTTTCGTGAGATTGTCTAGTAAACTAGACATCGAAAACTCGATCATTGCAATATCTTCCTTTTTTGAAATATCCTCTTTCTTTTCATCTTGAACCGACTCATGACTCGAAGAAGATGCCAGGCTTGGCTTCTTTGATGGATTAACTTGGAACTCATAATCCTTCTGACGCCTTGGTTTAGATCTTGTTGCCTTTGTTTTAAAATTGCTGATTGAAGTTGTGCCAAACCGAGATGTAAAAGCTTCATCAGAGGATAAGAATCCAGGTACAGGTTGTTTCGGTGACCAGATAGAAATCCTGGGGAATAAGATTCTTGATATGTAGGAAATCCAGATGACATATAATCAAAAGGATTGTACATATTAGCTCGCCTCTGATTTTGAATTAGGCTGTCTAGGCTTTTTTGAAGGTCTTTGAGTTGATATTTGAGATTTGTCTGTTCAGCTTCTTTGCTTCTGAATTGAGATGTATCAACTTTCATTTGTTTCGCCATAGCCATCATTTCATGGTGCAAGTTGTTGAGTTTTTGTTGAATCTCCGATATAGCTCTGTTGATACCGGATCCCGAACTGAAGATGAATCAAAATCAGAAGCCCAAGAGCAAGGCCCAATAGAGCTCGGATGGAAAGTAGTTCAGGGAGAAGGAATGAGCTCGGACAGAAGGAAAAGGCCCACGACGCTAAGCCCACAAGGAAATTTGAATATAGCTGTTACAATAATAAAGACAAGATCAAAACCGACGTCATTAATGTAAATAATTGTAATAATGGCATTAAATACAATTAATGTCCTAGAATAGGGGTATAAATATAAGACAATCCAAATGTAATAGGGACAATCTTTTTTCAATAATAATACTCATATTTTACACTTTTGCCTTAGCTAACTATTGTTGAAATATCGTTCTTATTCTTATCTTTATTCCATTATATTTTGAGTGTTGGATCCGAGATCCACATTTTGGCGCTAGAAGGAGGGGAGACATAGTCTTCACTCACGCATTTCCTACCTTTGTGGTAATTTCATTCAACAACAGCGAAGCATCATGTCCCACGATACTGGTTCAAGTCAACCAGATCCCGTGGTGGCTGCGATTAATGCGTTAACCGCGAAATTCACGACTGTTGAAAACAGTATTGCTGCCTTGACTACTGGCCAAGAAAATGCTTCAAAAAATCATGACATTGTAACGGCACGACTAGATTCTTTGACTACGGCGATGAACAATCCGATAACAGCGGCGGCCATACCTACGGTTATACCAGACCATCGGCCACCACACATTGAAATTCCGACGGATTTACCCGAAAGCTCCGACCCAGATCATCGGAACGGGGAAGAAAATCCCCGCGATCCAACTGGTTCGGACGAACAACAGGAAACTCCAAACACGGCCATACGAACGACTCATTTGGATCCAGATTTCTTGGACGTGCAACGCGAGCTCAAAGAGATGCGAGCTAAATTCCATCAGGCAGTTAGCCAAGCTCCTCAGATCGATCGTGTCATTGAGGAGACCTGCCGAACTCCATTTACTCCGGAGATCGCGAATGTACGGCTCAAGAACCCACGCCGTCTCAAGATACCTTCCTATGACGGGACAGGTGATCCGCGGAATTATTTAGCAGCATTCCAAATCGCAGTTGGTCGTTTCGACCTAGAAGAATCTGAGCAGGAAGCAGGATACTGTAAAATATTCGCTGAACATCTGTCCGGACCGGCTTTACTGTGGTTCACCCAACTCAAACCCGAATCCATAAAAAGCTTCAAAGATTTATCATCAGAATTCCTCAAGCAATACTCAATGTTCATTGAGAAAGGGACTTCGGATGCAGACCTCTGGGCACTATCGCAAGGACCACATGATCCGCTTCGTAAGTATATCACAAAGTTCAAAGAGGTCATTGCAAAAGTACCAGGCATATCCCACTCAACGGCAATCTCCGCTTTGAAACATGGACTCTGGCACGAGTCAAGGTTCCGAGAAGAACTAATCATCAATAAGCCGGATTGTATCCAAGATGCATTATTCCGAGCTAATAGCTAGATCGAAGCTGAAGAAGACAAAAGGTCTAACGCGAAGAAGTTCAAAAACTCGCAAACCCCAGTCAAAACAAATAGTCAGCCTCCGAACAAGAAGTTCGAACCAAAAGAACAGCGAGATCAAAAGCGCCTTGGAGTAAACCCACACAGCCACAACGTCTCAAAGCCCTAGTTCAGAAAAGGAAAGAAACCTTCCTTTAACATGTGGGTTCGAGACGAGAGTGCTTACTGCGATATTCATAGAGTCAACGGACATGCAACTAAGGATTGTGGGATCCTCAAACGTCACCTTGCAGATTTATGGGCGGCTGGAACTTTGGCAAATTTTAATACTGATGAATTTATAGCGCAATACCATAAAGCAAAGGAAAATCCAGGAGAGTCTCAAGGGAGCAATGAGCGGCCCAAGGTGATGGAGATAGCTCCCTCCGAGGGTCCGAAACAACGGATAAACGTTATCATGGGAGGGTCTAAGTTGTTTAATGACTCCATTCGAGAAATAAAGAAACATCAACGGGCAGCAGTAATGAGTGTATCTCGAGCACCCACCGTCAGCCTGCAAACTACCGTAGTGAGCTTTGAAGAAGAGGATACTTCTCATCTGTAAAAGCCACACGACGATGCACTCGTGATAACTTTGGACGTAGCAAACTTCGAAGTAATGAAGGTTTTAATCGACACAGGCAGTTCGGTGGACCTCATTTTTCTTCGGACCCTAGAAAAAATGGGTATTTCCCGAGCGGATATCGCGGGAACCCCGATGCCATTGATAGCCTTTACGAGCGAAACTTCGATGTCTCTGGGAACTATCAAATTACCAGTTCTCGCAGCAGGAGTGCCAACTATTGTCGAGTTCACTGTTTTCGACAAGCCTTCTTCCTACAACGTGATCCTCGGAACACCATGAATTTACGAAATGAAGGCAGTACCATCGACATACCATCAGTGCATTAAATTCCCGTCAAACGAAGGGGTAAAGACCATTTACGGAGATCAGCAAATAGCTCGAACGTGTTACCTTGCAAGTCACAAGTTACGTCCACGATAGCAATTACAGAACTTCGGGATTATACCAATAACTGTTAAAGTTCATAATCCCGCGAATACTACAGAAGAAGTGGTAATCAATGAAGATTACCCTGAACAAAAAGTAAGAATTGGTACTGCAATGGATACAAACGAAAGGGAAGCATTGATTCAAATGCTAAAGGATCACAAGGCAACCTTTGCTTGGGAAGCAAAAGACATGCCAGGTATCGATGTCGAAGTGATTTCGCATGAGCTGCATGTTGATCCAAGTTTCAAACTAGTGAAGCAAAAGAGACGAAAGCTCGGACCAGACCGAGCAAAAGCAGTCAACGATGAGGTAGACAAACTTCTAGCAATGGGATCCATTAGGGAGGTAAAATACCCAGATTGGCTCGCGAATCCAGTTGTGGTAAAAAAGAAAAATAGGAAATGGAGAGTCTGCGTTGATTTCACCGACCTAAATAAGGCATGTCCCAAGGACAGCTTTCCATTGCCTCATATCGACCGACTCGTTGAATCCACTGCTGGTCATGAAAGATTATCTTTCATGGATGCCTATTCGGGTTACAATCAAATCATGATGAACCCCGATGATCAAGAAAAAACATCTTTCATCACAGATCGAGGAACATATTGTTACAAGGTGATGCCCTTTGGGTTGAAAAACGCCGGGGCAACTTATCAACGACTCATGAATAAAATGTTCGACAACCTCCTCGGGAATACTATGGAAGTTTACATTGATGATATGCTCGTGAAATCTTTAAAGGCAACTGATCATATAAGCCATTTACTTCAATGTTTTACAATATTAAACCAATTCGGCATGAAGTTGAATCCTGCGAAGTGTCTTTTCGGGGTACCATCAGGAGAATTTCTGGGTTACATTGTAACTGAGAGAGGGATCGAGGCAAATCCAACTCAAATCAACGCATTCTTGAGTATGCCATCACCTCGGAATGTTAAAGAAGTCCAGCGGTTAACAGGGCGAATTGCAGCACTAAATAGGTTTATCTCGCAATCCACCGATAAGTGTCTCCTTTTTTATCAATTATTGAAGGGAAATAAACAATTCATCTGGGACGATGAATGCGAGAGAGCTTTTTCTCAACTGAAGGAATATTTGACAATGCGGCCTGTACTATCCAAACCTGAAGCTGAGGAAAAATTATATTTATACGTCTCAGTATCGAGTCATTCAGTCAGCGGCGTTCTAGTCCGAGACGATCGTGGAGAGCAGAAGCCGATTTATTACGTTAGTAAAACTCTTCTCGATGCAGAAACACGGTATTCAATGATAGAAAAGTTAGCACTAGCGGTGGTAATGTCAGCTCGCAAATTGCGACCATATTTTCAGTCACATGCAGTCGAGGTGTTAACCTCCCATCCCTTACGAGCTATTTTACATAGTCCAGGGCAGTCAGGAAGATTAGCCAAGTGGGCAGTAGAGTTAAGTGAGTACGATATCGAATACAAAGGAAGGACCAGTGCGAAAGCGCAAGTTTTGGCAGATTTCCTAACCGAATTACCAACCTCGGGCTCAATTGATGAGCCGGGTGGGGAGAGTATGTGGAGACTCCACGTTGACGGGTCTTCATCTAAACACGGTTCAGGAATTGGTGTCAGGCTTATCGCACCCGGAAGGGAGGTGATAGAGCAATCTTTTCGACTTGTTTTTCCAGCATCAAATAACGAGGCAGAGTATGAGGCCTTAATAGCCAGAATGCGCCTTGCAGCGGGCTTGAGTGTGAACGAACTCACGGTCTACTGCGATTCACAGCTCGTAGTTAACCAGTTTAATGGAGATTATGAAGCTAAGGATCGGCGAATGGAAGCTTACCTCCGCTTGGTCAAAAATTTGGCTGCAAACTTTAAACATTTCGAACTCATTCGGATTCCCCGAAGTGAAAACACCTCGGCAGATGCGTTAGCGGCCTTAGCTTCCACTTCGGATCCAGATCTTAAAAGGATCATTCCGGTTGAGAGTATTATATCTCCGAGCATTTCAATTCAAGACCAAGTAACTGTTGTTACCAGATCAAAATTCAGGGCGAATCCGAGTAGCCAAACTGAGTCACTTCCGAACAAAAGAGTTCGAAATGTTGGGAATGTCCTGAAATCATACTTGTATTTCACTGTAGACGTAGTTGTTTGTCGAGATCAGACTTTCATCTGATACTAGGTAATCATGACGCTTTGCTAGAAGCCGCTCATGACATGTGAGTTATGAACTCATTGCTAGTATCATTTGATCCTACAGGGTCACACACCTAAGCGAACAGGATGCACTTAAGCAAGAAAAGTATTATAAGGGAAGGTGTCGATCGATACCATTTTAGGCAGTATCGATCGATACCAGGCGCGGACCGAAATAGGGATTTCGGCCCAATGACTTAATTCGTTCAGGCTCGGCCCGTGAACAATTAGGTCTTGTCTTGTGCCTATATATAGGATATGTAGCACGAGATTAATGAAGACCTAGTCGCTCTCTCTCCAGAAAACACAGGTTTCCTCTGCAAGATCTGATTCCATGCACTAGCATCCCTGCAGATTCCTGTTCGTGTGAGTGTGGACTAAAGTAGAGGCGCAGCACGTGAGGCGCTTCCAGATCTCGATTACCTGACCCTATTCCGCTGCCAATCTCCAGGTATATCTGAGATCTCTTGATTCATTGTTTACAAACCCTAGATCCTAGGCTTCAGGAATTCTGTAGGTTGATTAATAGAGATTAATCTGGTAGAAACCTGTAGAAATTCCTTCAGTGGTATCAGAGCCTTAGGGTTTAACTGATGAATCAATCCAGCATGTAATTGAATTAGGGAATTCGATTTGGATACATATGATGTATAGGATGCATGTTAGATGAAAGAGTTTTCTGTCAAAAATCGTTTTGTTGAAAACTGAAATCGAGGGTTTCGCCCAGGGTATCGATCGATACCATGATGATGGTGTCGATCGATACAACAAAGAAACCTTAATGAAAATTTTAGGTTTCGATCCAAAGATCGAAGTTTCCGAAACCCAATGGTGTCGATCGATACAATGGTTGTATCGATCGATACTGGCCTTGCGAATGGTTAATCGGTTCAATTGGATTGGATCGGTTATCATGCTTGGTCAAAATCGATTTAAACGGGCTGATTGCGGTTTGGTTCGAATAGGTTGGTGTCGACCGATACAAGTGTTGTATCGATCGATACCGACGGGTTATCGATACGGTTCAATTTGATTGACCGGTTATCGATCCAGATCAATTGGATTGACTGGTTATCGCAAATCGATTTGGTTGGTTGAGCATCGATCGATACCAATAAGGTAGTATCGATCGACACTAACCAACTATCGAAATTGTTTTGGTTGCACATATGAGTGTCGATCGATGCCAAAGTAACATGAGGTCGTTACTAGCATCGGTACACTGCAGAAGTCATAACCAAACAGAATTTCACCCACTTCTTAGATTAATTAAAATGATTGTTTTGATAAAATCTAAGTCTTCTTGAGTACATATATGATATGTGTCAAGATTAAAAGTTCTGTTCCTCAACTAAATATCAAGTGTTTAGGATGTCTTCCCGATCTTGTCAACTGTCAAGACTCGTTTCACTGTGTGATAGGCTTGCAGTGCAAGGTATCCCGGTTACATGAGTAAGGCAGTACGTAATTGTGTTGATGGGCTTGCAGTGCATGGCATCAATCGTTACTTGATTGAGAGATTGGTTTACTTGAGTGGGCTATCAGAAGTTCTGGGCCCATAGACATCAGGTGGACAAGACATAAGATGTCTTATCCACAACCAAGAGTCATATTGGATATGATTAGCAAAGTGTTGCTTACCTAGATAGCTAAGATTTGGGTGACGGCCAGTGGCCCACTCAAGTTTTGGTGAAGTATGGGTCTTGGATCATTATATTCATTTGAGGAAACATTGTTTTCAATATAATGCGAGTTTTCTTAATTGTTAAGATTTCTCATTTCCGGAACATCATAACTAAACCATTTTATTTTGATTTCTAGTTATGTCTAAAACCCCTCATCAGAACTCTTTCTCGTTGCGAACCGTCCTTGAGAAGGACAAGCTAAATGGATCCAACTTCCTTGATTGGTATCGGAAATTGAGAATTGTTCTCAAGCAGGAGAGAAAGGATTATGTCCTTGAGAAAGTTCTCCCCGAGAAACTAAGGTCCAAATCACATGCAGTATATGATGCTTGGAATAAGCATTACTATGATGTGGTCGATGTGCGTTGTCTGATGTTGGCTACCATGGACTCGGACTTGCAGAAGCAATATGAGAATGTGGCGTCGCCCATCGAGATGATCACTAGCCTGAAAGCGATGTTTCAGGAGCAGGCTCGAACTGAGAGATACCGGACGGTTAAATCTCTAGTTGAGTGCAAGCTACCAAAGGATTCACCAGTAAGTCCTCATATCATAAAGATGATGGGTTATATAGATAACCTGAGGAGACTGGATTGTCCCTTTAGCCAAGAGTTGGCTACTGACATCATTCTGCAGTCACTACCGTCAAGCTATGATCAGTTTGTTGTGAACTATAACATGAACAAGTTGACGAAGACGTTGACTGAACTGCATAGTATGCTCAAGACAGCTGAGCATGACATCAAAAATGGCAAAAGGTTTGAGAAACCTGGAAAGGACAAGGGTAGAGGCAAGGCCGTCCAGATTGTGAATCAGGACAAGCCTGTATCTTCTTGTAAGCCCAAGTCTAGCCTAACCGATGTTGAGAAGTGCCAGTACTGTAAGGAGCTTGGACATTGGAAGAGAAATTGCAAGAGATTCTTGGAAGATGCACAAGAAATTGAGAAGATGTACGGGACTTCTTCTCAAGGTATTTGTGTTATGGAAGTAAATGTTACTACTTCAAGTTCTACCTCGTGGGTATAAGATACCGGTTGTGGTGCTGATATTTGTATAAATATGCAGGCACGAAGCAACAGTAGAACGTTGGAGAAGGGACAAGTGGAATTACACGCCAAGAATGAAGCAAGAGTTGCTGCATTGGCCGTAGGAAATTTCCATTTATAGTCGCCTCCAGGCTTGGTTTTAAGAATAGAATAATTGCTACTTTATACCTGTTATGAACAGAGACGTCATTTCATTTTCTTGTAAAGATATGAATGATATTCATTTTGATTAAAGACAAATGTTGTTCTGTTGATCTTAATGAAATGTTCCATGGTGGCACCCCATTAGAGAATGGGTTTTATGTCTTAAACCAATCTATGCCTGTCTATAATATAAATAAAAATCGTTCTCTGGCAGTGTCGTTTAGGCTACAGCGGATTCAGAAGCTCCATAGTGATGGGCTTTAGGCTCATTTGATTGTGAATCATGTGAGAAATGGGAATCCTGCTTATTGGGCTAAATGACTAAGGGCCCCTTTTGACAAATCAAATGAAAGGGCCTGTAACTTATTGGGCCTTATACATAGAGATGTATGCAACCCGATGAGCACCAGTGCTAGAGGAAACTTTCAGTACTTCATTACCTTCGCTGATAAGATCAGTAGGTATGAATATGTCCATATGATGAGACACAAATAGGAATCCTTTGAAAGGTTCAAGGAGTTCCAGAATGAAGTACAGAATTAAATTGGCAAAAGTATTAGAGCTCTTCGATTAGATCGCGGAGGAGAGTACTTAAACCAAGTGTTAAGTGATCATCTGAGAGAGTGTGAAATAGTTTCACAGCTCACTCCTTCTGGAATGCCCCAATGGAATGGAGGTTCCGAGAGGAGGAATTGAACCTTATTTGATATGGTTCAATTAATGATGAGGCACACATATCTTCCATTATCCCTTTTTGGGAAACGCTCTAGAAACGTCCGCGTTTACACTAAAAGGTTCCATCAGAATCAGTTGAAAAGACAACACATGAGATGTGGATTGGAAATGTTCCAAGACTGTCTTTACTGAAATTTTGGGGTTGTGAGGCCTATGTAAAATGTTTACGATAAGATAAGCTCACACCCAAATCCAATAATGCTAATTCGTTGGTTGTCTTAAGGAAACCAAGGCTTACTACTTCTACAACCGTTCTGAGAACAAAATGTTTGTTGCTAAGAACTATGTTTTCTTGTGAAAGATTGTCTTTCCAAGAAGAACAGTGGGAGTAAAGTAGAACTCGAAAATGTTCGAGAATCACAGGATGGTATCGATCGACACTAAGGTAGTATCGATCGATACTAGGCTTTCACCAAAGAGGTAAAGCAGTAAATGGATCTACAAAGAGTTGTAGAACCTATACCTGTGGTGCCTAAAGTTTGTAGATCCGGAAGGATACGTCACGATTCCGAGAAATAGGGATTTCTCATGATCGATTGTCATGACTTGTTGATCATTGACAGTGACGAGGCTGCGAATTTTGAGGAAGCAATGTTGGACCCGGACTCCGAAACGTGGCTTGGAGTCGCTAGATCCGAGATGGGAATATCCAGATATTCGAAGCAAGGTTGGTCGCTGAAGGTCTCAAGAAAATTCATGGTATGACTATGAAGAGACCTACTCCCCAGTCACTATGCTTAAAACCATTCGGATTCTCCTAGCAACTGCCGTTTATCATGGTGATGAAATTTGGCAGATGGATGTGAAAACAGTTTTCCTTATATGAATTCTGGAAAAAAATGTGTACGTGACACAACCTGAGAGTTTCACTGATCCAAATAACGCTGGGAAGGAATGCAAGCTTCATTGATCCATGTATGGATTGAAGCAAGCAATACGGAGTTGAAATAATCGTTTTGATGAATTGGTCAAAAGAGTTTGACTTCATCAGGAACGAAAAGGAACCGTGTGTTTACAAGAAGATTAGTGGGAGCGTAGTTGCATTTCTCGTAATGTATGTAGATGACATACTTCTTCTCGGAAATGACGTTCTGTTGCTTTATTCTTTTAAGACTTGGCTCGGAAGTTATTTTTCAAAGAAAGACATGGAGAAGCCGCGTGAATCTTTAGAATATGAATCTATAGAGATAGATTGGGTAGGCTAATTCGATCGTGTCAAGATGCTTATGGTGATAAGGTCTTGGGCAGATTCAATATGCATGATTCCAAGAAGGGCTTCATACCAGTGTCCCATGGCATTAATCTTGGCGAGATGCAGTGTCCTTAGACACTGGCTGAGCAAGAACGTTTAAATAAGATTCCCAGGCGTATTGAGTGGGATCTATCATAAATGCCATGACCTGAACTCGTCCAGATGTTGCTTAAAGTGTTAAGCATGACGAGTAGATACCAATATGATCCATGTGAAAGTCACTGGACAGTTACCAAGAATATTCTCAAGTATTTGAGGAATACTAAGAATTGGAGCTTGGTGAACTGAGGAAGTAATGGTCTCTGTTGAGAGTGGTTAGACGGACAAAGACGATTTCCGGTCGGAAACTGGTTATGTCTTATGTCCATATAGCGGTGCGTTTTGTTGGAATGGGTTCCAAGCAGAGCACCGCAGCCTGCGGTTTGTTGGAAAGAGTTCCAAGCAGAGCACCGCAGCCTCTCCCACGACCTAAGCATAAGTTTCACCCTTTTGCTGTAGGTATTTGAGATATTAAGTAATGATCTTAATTCTAGTGGGAGTTGTAATGGTTTGAGTTATGTTATGATGTTCATGTAGACATACTTTGGTTATGTCATGATGAAATTGTTTCATGTATTATTTGATTATAAGATAATTGAATAATGGTCCCAAAGTAATTTATGACATTTTATAGGTCATCAAGTTGAGGACTTGATCATGGAACCCTATAAGTGATAAATGACATAGATTATATTTGTCCCTGGTCAAGGTTGTTAAAGTGGGACACTGACAACCGCGTGAGACTGGTATGTGAGTTGACTGATGACTAAGTTTCATGGAGTCATTAATAAGAGTATTAAAGTCAATCACATAGATATGTGTTAGAGAACACATGATCGGACATGACCCGCTAATGATAACTCTACAGGATAGTTATATAAGTGTCATGAGAGGTTCTCATTATGACTATAGAGTATAGTCCTTAGACCTGAGTTCATCATGATTTCTAGCATATGAATTGGTCCGCTTTGACTGTGTCAAACGTCAACCGTAACAGGTGACAATAAAGGCATTGATTGGGTGTATCATGAAGTGTGTGTAGGAACAGGGATGGAACAAGATGGAATTTGTCTCTCCTATATAACAGGAGATAAATATCTCAGGGCCCATCGGAGATTTGATACTGAGAAATGCGTGGCCGCGCTCAAACGAGGTGAATGTCAGTCGTTTGTCTTATCAGTATAAATCAGAGTTCGATGAATATGATATTGGTTGAATAAGGGTGACACGGTTCTTGCCTTATGCAATATCGAGATATAGAGACGAAGGGATTATGGGAATAGAAGATTCCAGTACAAGTGGGAGATTGTTGGGAATGTCCTGAAATCATACTTGTATTTCACTCTAGACGTAGTTGTTTGTCGAGATCAGACTTTCATCTGATACTAGGTAATCATGACGCTTTGCTAGAAGCCGCTCATGACATGTGAGTTATGAACTCATTGCTAGTATCATTTGATCCTACAGGGTCACACACCTAAGCGAACAGGATGCACTTAAGCAAGGAAAGTGTTATGAGGGAAGGTGTCGATCGATACCATTTTAGGCAGTATCGATCGATACCAGGCGCGGACCGAAATAGGGATTTCAGCCCAATGACTTAATTCGTTCAGGCTCGGCCCGTGAACAATTAGGTCTTGTCTTGTGCCTATATATAGGATATGTAGCACGAGATTAATGAAGACCTAGTCGCTCTCTCTCCAGAAAACACAGGTTTCCTCTGCAAGATCTGATTCCAGGCACTAGCATCCCTGCAGATTCCTGTTCGTGTGAGTGTGGACTACAGTAGAGGCGCAGCACGTGAGGCGCTTCCAGATCTCGATTACCTGACCCTATTCCGCTGCCAATCTCCAGGTATATCTGAGATCTCTTGATTCATTGTTTACAAACCCTAGATCCTAGGCTTCAGGAATTATGTAGGTTGATTAATAGAGATTAATCTGGTAGAAACCTGTAGAAATTCCTTCACGAAAGACCCCTGCCCAACGAACATCCGTAGAAAAACCTTCCGAAAAACCCGAATCACACGAGGCAAATGATGAAGTAATAGAAACTGGAGCAACTGAAGCTGACACATCGGATTTGACACCAGAACCGAAACAACAACCTCGCGAGGTACAATTCGACGTAACACCCGAAGTCTGGGGGAGTGATTGGAGAATTCCGATTAAGAGGTATATTGAATTTGGAGAACTTCCGGAGGGCAAATGGAGGGCTCGAAAATTACGCATACAAAGCGCAAAGTATTGTTTGATACGTGGAACACTTTACAGGCGCGGCCTGAGTGACCCATATTTATTATGCATCCACGGAGAAGAGACATATGTCGTTACAGCAGAGACACATGAGGGGTTATGTGGAAGTCATTCGTCTGGTCGAACAATGGCGTTCAAAATCAAGAGACAAGGTTATTATTGGCCAACAATGGTAACGGATTGTGAAAAGTACGCTCGGCGTTGTAAAAAATGTCAGCAGCATGCACCATTAATTCATCAGCCTTCAGAACTTTTATCTTCCATCACGGCTCCTTACCCATTCATGCGGTGGTCGATGGATATCATCGGACCATTGCATCGGTCAACTAGAGGAGTACAATTCTTACTTGTTCTTACAGATTACTTCTCCAAGTGGGTCGAGGCGGAGGCCTATGTTTCGATAAAGGATACTCAGGTTAAAACTTTCTTGTGGAAGTATATCATCTGTCGCCATGGTATTCCGTCCGAAATAGTTACTGACAATGGGTCGCAATTCATCTCGGCGGATTTTGAAAATTTCTGTTCTTCTTGGAAGATTAAGATTAGCTACTCAACACCTCGGTACCCACAAGGGAATGGTCAAGCAGAGGCAACAAACAAAACGATTCTGTCCAACTTAAAGAAGCGCTTAACTACTTATAAAGGAGGTTGGTACGATGAGTTGCAACAAGTGCTATGGGCTTACCGGACAACTCCACGACGAGCCACTGGGGAAACTCCATTTTCTCTTGTGTACGGCATGGAAGCGGTCGTACCATCCGAAAACGAGGTGCCAGGATTACGTCGGAATGAACTGCCTCGTAACGAAGTAATGAATACTCAAAATCTTGAAGATACGTTGGACACAATTGACGAACGACGAGATCGCGCACTGATTCGTTTAGAGAATAACCAGCAAACTGCAGCTCGGTATTATAACTCTAAAGTTAAAAATCGGCCTTTAAAAGTCGGGGACTTCGTCCTTCGCCGCGTTTTTGAAAACAAAAAAGAAGACGGCGCAGGGAAGCTCGGAATTAACTGGGAGGGACCTTACGAGGTCTCTGAGATAGTTCGGAATGGCGTGTATCAGCTAAAGGAGCAGGATGGAACAGACGTTCCACGTCCTTGGAACATCCTAAATTTGAAAAAGTTTTATGCTTAATTTTTCTCTTTGTAAAATGAACTACGATTTGGCTTGATCCCTGCAAAGGGTACGTAGGCAGCTCGGATGAGCTCAGCTATTTTATTAAATAAAATCAAATCCTCTTTATTTTGTTTTCAAAAAAAAGGGGGGGAAGGGATTATACCACCTTCTTCATTACAAGGAATTTCAAAAAAAAAAAAAAAAAAAAAAAAAACATGGACAATACAACTGAGGATTTGGTTCATATGAATCTAGTCTTCTCTTTCGAACACTTCGACTCCTTGACTAGTGAGGTCAATTATCACCCGAAGACCAGCTGGTATCCCACCAAAGAATTGATCAAAACCCAAATCAAGCCAGTGTTCGGGATGAGCTTCCAGAACGCATAGATCTTTCGAAATCTCAAGCATCCTTTTTTCGAATTGAAACACCTTTCTCTGAAGAAATTCCCTTTCGCTTCGAAGACCTTTGTATTTGTCTACGAGCTGTAATACTGATTATAATCAGTTATCTTCTTTATACCCAACTGAGCTTGTTCAAGTTGCAAGAAAACATACCTTCTCGAGATAGTCATGCGCAGAGATGTAATGGCCAGGGGAGAGTTGCTCGAGCATCCCCCGAGGAATCTGCATGCGAGTACCAATACCAAGACGACACTCACCTCCCCCTGGATTGGAGCAGAAAAGTTCCTCACGAAAGGAAGTCTCAGCATCCTTGACCCGAGGACCTGAGCGCCTGCTTCCGGAACGCTTTGATCTGCAACGTTTGGCGCTTGATCTTTTACCCATTTTGATTAATAAAAAAAAACATAACCGCACCACTAGCTCTATTTAACCTTCTCTGATACCGTCTAATAAGGAAAATCAATTTCCTAAATTACGGAGCGAATCAAGACCATCAGGAGTAAAAGCGATAAAAATTATTACTCGGCAAAGGAAATAAGAGCAAAAAATTAGATCAGCAAAATATGGTAACCAAATCTTCGGATCCTTGGAAGGGTCCATTGTTTAAAAAGGAAATTGGCCTCGGGCCCATTAACAACATAAGTTTTTAATAAAAGAGATCAGAAGGGAGGCCCATCAGTCGGACGCTTGTCAGCTCTCTTGGCTTCGGAGGACGAGGGACCCGCATCACTGGTACCGAGGCCAGGGGCACCGCGTCTGCGTCTGTTTACGGCGATGTTCCGATGGACTTCCGGTGGGTGATCAATAGAAATGTCGCGAGCAGTGTTGGCAAGAGCAGTCCCAGCTAACAAGGCGGCCTTAGCACGTCTCCGGAGAACCTCGGAAGCTTTCTCTCCACCTCTCATCCACTCTCGGAAAGCATCCGGAATGGACATTATGGAGTCAAAGTTTTGACGCTCCCAATTGATTGGGTCCGTTTCTAGCCTTCTGATCCTTCTTTCGTAATCCAGAATCTTGGCCTGTAATTTCTTCTTCTCAGCTACCAGACGCGAAAGTTTGGCAACAAGACGATCATGTTTTTCAACAATCTAAACAAAAAAAAAAATAATATCAGGGTTCGACACTGGGATTAACATCTAAACGTTCCGGAAGTCCTAGGAGAACCTAAACCTAGAATTGGGTCAACCGCTGAATCCGAAGTCCGTTTCTTCGAGGTCCTCTTTGGAAGAGAAGCGAGAGTGACATCGAAGTCATCCCTTGCAGGAGCGGCGGGACCTGGAAGAGGAGACGGGGGGCGACCAAAGACCCTGAGAGCTTCAGGAGAACCATCGTTAACAAGGATAGCTTTACGATGGACCTCAACGCTAGGCGAAGCCCTTTTTTCTTTACTGATAGTGGCAACAGCGTTCATCATATCAATCTCTTTGCCCCTTCGCTCACGAAGACCCAATTCACTCCAATTTTCATCAAAAGTACCTTTAATTTTACGGCCAAAACGGCGCCTCATCATGTTTAAACCTCGATGAATCCTTTGGATAGTAAAGGAGTTCCAGTGAATACGTTGCTCCGAAGCAGTCTTGAAAAAGTGGAAGAAACCTTGATAAAATTCAGGTCGTTTTAACTTATTGTCCGCTGAAAAAAAAAAAAAATATACCGTACTCAGCAATCCAAAGGGGTAGAGTGTACTAATTAAGCGAATAAGAGGAGGCATCAAAGGAACAGTCTCCTTACCTGGTCCGGACAGAAATTTTGTCCTGAAGATTTCGCTAAAACTCCCGGCAGAGGACTCGTCAATCTTGAACAAGAACCAGTATCTTCTCCAGTTTTCATCTTTAAGAGGAAAATCGTCGAATAATGCTCTGTCTGTGCGAGGGTGGAGCGTGAAAGTACCGCTCCCGCGAGCGATGCGGACGCTGAACAGCTCAGAAAGTTCGTCAAGACCAATGGCGAAGTTCGCCTCCATAGCCACGGTTATTGCGCACAGGATATTACGAATTAAATTCGGGGTGCATTGCGGAAAAGCAAGACCTAGAGCATCTAAGTACAGAAGCAGTAAATCAGGAATAGGAAAGGGCAAGCCACAACCTTTAAAGTAAACTTCGTAAGCACAACAATATCCGGGGTGCACGGATTCCGGAGACTCGTTCGGCGCCGGAAGAACAAGTTCCACATCCTTCGGAATATTGCAAAGGCACCGGAGCAGATCGAGCGATTCTTCGGAGGAAAGGGTTGACCAATACGGACCGAATTCGTCCCCTGGTTGGGTACATTCAGTGGCACCTGGGTTAGCCATGTTATCTCCAGCAGCGATTATAGCAAGCTCCTCTTCCGTTGGGACAATAGCAGCAGAACGAGGCGGCGACATCTCAGAATTTTCAATGAAAGGGTAAAAGTAAAGACGGAGGAGGAAGATAAAAAAAAAAAACTTCTTTGATTGAGTTTACTTTTATTAACCGCCACAAAGAATGTGGGGAAGTGGAGCAGTTTCCCCACTATATTAATATAAAAATTAGTCACCAATCAAGGACAAAATCGGCGAAGGTCAGAGAGATCAAATCGCTGTAGTCACGGGAATCAAGGCAATGATGGAAAACACAGCAAATCCGGATAAAATCAAATAAATCAGCATTTAATTCCAAGTCATCCGAGCTGAATAGCTCGGACGACTTGGGGGGCAATTGTTGATACCGGATCCCGAACTGAAGATGGATCCAAATCAGAAGCCCAAGAGCAAGGCCCAATAGAGCTCGGATGGAAAGTAGTTCAGGGAGAAGGAATGAGCTCGAACAGAAGGAAAAGGCCCACGACGCTAAGCCCACAAGGGAATTTGAATATAGCTGTTACAATAATAAAGACAAGATCAAAACCGACGTCATTAATGTAAATAATTGTAATAATGACATTAAATACAATTAATGTCCTAGAATATGGGTATAAATATAAGACAATCCAAATGTAATAGGGACAATCTTTTTTCAATAATAATACTCATATTTTACACTTTTGCCTTAGCTAACTATTGTTGAAATATCGTTCTTATTCTTATCTTTATTCCATTATATTTTGAGTGTTGGATCCGGGATCCACAAGCTCCATGCAGACTGTTGAATCTTCTGTTATTATTTTCTGACATTTGATCAACCTTATGGCTAAAGGTTGACAACAATTGATTCTGAACAAAGGCATTTTATGTTTGCCAGTTAAGAACCTTTTCTGCTTGGCTTAATTCGTCAGGTCCAGAAGAGTTGATGTTGTTTGAAACAATCATTGGTGTATGCACAATACTGTCTTTGACAAATCCTTTGATGGAGGAAAGTCCATCTTGTGCATCATCATGATTTGCGGGTTTGATTCTTCCTTCTTTGTCGAATATTCGACTATGAAGTCATAATTATCATCGCCAAGTGGACCTACTGTAGGATCTCCTTCGAGATAGCGTCTGTAAAGTGGATCCTTCTTCTTTCTCCGTCTTCTTCGCTTTTCTTCATCTGATTCATAAGAATCTTCCATGCAGGCTGTGCAAGAGCAGACATCGAAGTAGCAATGTCCGTTTTCATCTTTGAATGGATATACCACCGTTCCATTTTGACCAAAAGCGATTGGTTGAAGATCTTTTTTCTTTATTGGATCATAGGAGTCTTGTTCCTCAATTTGTATATGTAAGATTAAAGAAAAAAAATTATAAAATGGCACAGTGAAATTAGTAAGAAGTTAATTCTACCAAATCATGGACACAAACCAGGCCCAAAACAACATTTTGTAAAGCCCATTAAATTACAAACAACAAAATTTGTGAAAATTTCTCAATTTCTGAGAAACAGAGAGAGAGGGAATGAAAGGAATCGGAGGTCCATTGCTATCAATCGGAGATCTTCTCGCCGATCTCGTTGAAGAAGAAACTGGCGACTCACCGAGAAATGATCCAAAACCTCAATCTTCTTCAAAATCAGACGTTGATTCCATTTCTGGACCGTTGGATCTAACCGGACTCTTTCAGGTCACTCTTATAATCGAATTTTGCCTTCGGTTTCATGAATTCACAGCCTCTGTTTCATTTGGATTCAATATCATTGTTCATTCATCGTAATGAATTTGAGTTATTCAATTTCATGTTAACATATAGATTCATTATAAGTTCAAAATTTTATGTATCATTCGGTTTGATTTGGAATTTTTCAATCCTAGTAAGTGGTTATATTGAAGGCTATGAGTCCGAATCAATGCGGATTTGAAATCGTTGTGTATCGAATCTCGTTAGAGGAATGTTGAAATAGTCTTGTAGAAGAAGTTGTACTGTAAATTTGAAGTTTTGCTGCTCTTGTTATCAACATTGTTTCTATGATTAGTATAGGAATTTGGATGTAGTTTCTTAACAATTGTAAGGCTAGTTTACGCCGCGATTATAAAAGAAAATAGTTGTTTTGTTTCAGGAAAACTATGATAAACTAAACGATGCGTTTGCTGGTTCTGATCATTCATGGACCTCCTTAACATTGGAGGTAATCTCGAAGCTTCTCGATTTGACAAGTTATTTCTTATCAGTAGTCCGGTCTTTCGATGTGAGGGGCTCATATAGATTTACATGTGGTTGGAGCTCATATATAATCGGTAAAATCTCAAAAAAAAAATAGGAGGGCATGGTTGGTAAGGAAAGGGTTTGATGTGAGGGGATCATATACTGTATGATTTTTATTTGTTTTATTGTCTGTTCCGAGCAATGAAGTCTTTTGAGGGTTTTGTCTTTGACATCGTTACTAAATGAGTTAATGATCGGTGATGCCAATATCTCAAGCATATATATTATACGAGATTGTCTAGAGTACTAGATATTGTTCGAAGAAGCGACAACTGAAAATGAAATGTTTCTGTGGCTTGTCCAGAGACATATATGTAGATTAATTTTTTTACTTGCTTCCCCTTTAATTTCAGCTTTGCACTGCCCTAGAAACCGCAAACAAGTTGGTTCATGACACCACCACAAATGCTAGATTGTTGTCAGAGAAGGTAGAAGAACTCGAGAAAATAGTGAAACGAGGAGACTCTGCAGTTGCAGCTGCCAGAACGGTTCACGCCATGGTTAACCAGAAAGGATTACCTTCTGTGTGAACAGTTAGGACATATATAACAATCTCAATTAATGCTTTATTAAGGTACAAACCAACTTTATTGGGTTCTATTAAGTCCTTCAAAATGGGCTTTGTGACTTTGTTGAATGATATAATCTGGCATTTATTCATTTCGATTTATTGGAGATGTAGGATTAGGTTCTAACAATATGATAAGGTCTGAATCTGATTGTGTGTTTATGTGAAATTAGATTGAGGGAAAAGTGTTGAGAGTTTAGCTGGAAAACAACTTGCAAACTAATTTAATTGCGTCACTGCTTGTGTCACTTTGGTCATACAAGTGTCGGAGATAAGTTTTGTTGTTTGCTTAGCCTACAATAGTTAAGACTTAGTCTGGAAATGGTAAGGACGATTTGGAGTTATTATTAATTATTTTTTGATGTAATGATTTGATTATTTGTTAAACCAAATCTCAATAATGTCTTGTCTTGTATTCTTCTGTTTGGCTCTAGCTTCTCTTCTCAGCAAATCTGGCACTATGCATAGGGATAAAATATATAGTCCGTGCACTTTTATTTTATTTTGAATTGTCACAAGTTAGGTTAGATTTGAATTTTGAGGGTCTATGGTTTGATTTATTATATTAGCATTGATTAGTATATATTGTACTAACAATTCTCACTTGTTTTGTTTATATTCCCAGTTGATCACAGTGGTCCTGCTGCTTCTTCTTCAATGGACCACAGGTTGTTCGACCTCCGTGAAAGGGGACCATGTACTTAGATTTGACTTTAAAGATTGTCTTAAAGCATTTGAATGTTATTCTCTTTGGTCCCATTGCATGACCATATCTATATAGTTCTGTATTGCCGGTTTCTTCGGTTGTTACCTGCATGAAAATGAATTATCCGTACGATGACTTCCTCAACCTCTTCTTCTCTGGCAACACTGATACGGTTGCTATAGCCGCAAGCACCTCGTCTTGTGGTTATAGCTTGAATGATGGGTCTCTTGATATGGATTGGGACTGTGACTTCCGCGATGTCATTGAATCCATTATGGGTGCAGAAGGAGCTATGATGGAATCGGAATCTGCTCCAATGCTTCTTGGCCAGGAGGGAGTTTGTAACTCCGCGTCCACTGGTTTGTCTGTGGCTGATGGGGTTGATGTAGAGGAGCCTAAGAATGATGAATCAAAGGGTTTGAGGTTGGTTCATTTACTGGTGGCTGCTGCGGAGGCATCGAGTGGTGCGAACAAAACACGGGAGCTAACTCGGGTTATACTTGCAAGGCTTAAGGACTTGGTTTCTCCCAATGACCGAACCAACATGGAGAGATTAGCTGCTCACTTCACCAACGGACTTTCGAAGTTGCTTGAACGAGATAATGTTTTGCTTCCCCACCAACACCGTGATGATGTTTATGATCAGGCGGATGTGATCTCGGCGTTCCAAATGCTGCAGAACATGTCTCCGTACGTTAACTTCGGTTACCTCACGGCCACACAAGCTATTTTAGAAGCTGTGAAGTATGAGCGGCGAGTCCATATCGTGGACTACGATATCACCGAAGGAGTGCAATGGGCATCATTTATGCAGGCCTTGGTGTCAAGAAATACAGGCCCATCAGCACAACATCTTAGAATCACCGCTTTGTCGCGAGCCACCAACGGTAAAAAATCCGTTGCTGCTGTCCAAGACGCTGGACGGCGTCTAACTGCGTTCGCTGAGTCTATCGGCCAGCCGTTTTCATTCCACCATTGTAAACTCGACAACGGCTCATTCAACACCTCGTCGCTGAAGCTTGTAAGAGGAGAAGCAGTAGTGATCAACTGTATGTTGCATCTCCCTCGGTTTAGCCACCAAACACCCAATTCCGTCATTTCCTTTTTATCGGAAGCTAAAACTCTAAACCCGAAACTTATCACGCTCGTTCACGAGGAAGTTGGTCTGATGGGAAACCAAGGTTTCCTATATCGGTTTATGGACTTGTTACATCAGTTTTCAGCCATATTCGACTCTCTAGAGGCAGGCCTCTCAATCGCTAACCCGGGCCGTGGCTTTGTTGAGCGTGTTTTTATCGGTCCATGGGTCGCTAATTGGTTGACGCGTATCACTACTGACAATGCAGAAGTCGAGAGCTTCGCTTCGTGGCCACAGTGGTTAGAGACTAATGGATTCAAACCGATGGAAGTGAGCTTCGCCAACCGTTGTCAAGCAAAGCTCCTTTTGAGTTTGTTTAACGATGGGTATAGAGTAGAAGAATTGGGCCAAAATGGGCTCGTTTTGGGATGGAAATCTCGGCGTCTTGTATCGGCTTCTTTTTGGGCCTCGAACGAATCGAATCAGTAAATTTCTCGTTTTTAGCATTCTCTCATACACATACATAAGACGGTGGTTTATGAAGACATAAAATTATGTAAATATCGAACATGTAAATACTCAAAAGCGACATTGTTTATTTTAATAATGAAAAGTAATGGAGCTACGACATTGCATTGTATGTTTGAATCTTTAATCCTGATAAGTTAGGATTAGAAAATCGACACTTTTCAAAATTATGGCTGAACTCGAATTACAAATCTATAAAGACTTGTAACAGCTTTATAACATTTTTTTTTTATCCTATGCATTTTTAATCAACGAAGGGTTTTTTAAAAATTTTGATGTATCAGAAATGAGAAATCGCAATTGAAGTATAATAGTGACTAGGAGAAAAATACACTTTCCTGTTTGGATTTATGTTTTTGAGGTTACTGTTAGATGGATTTGTGTAAAATTTGTTGATTATATACGGTTTTAGTAGATTTTAAAGTTTTATTTTAAGAATATTGGTGTATGGATTTGTCATGGTGCACAAAAAACTCTAGTCTAACTAAATTTTCTATATGTATAGCTACTTGAATCTTTGGCTCTAGAGTCTAATTTTATTCATCCACGAGCATTAATATCATCTAACTCTTTAACATTCACTAAACAATGATGATGAAGATTTAAAATGATTCAAGCATTTAACAAGTTCAATCAAGAAAAGAAATGTACAAAATTTACACAAAAGCAAAGAAGAAATAAAAAAAACAAGTAGAGTTGATTACTAAGAACTATGGTTATAACTTATATGTTTTGATAGTAGGTTCTTTTGTTGTAGAGAATTTAGTTGTGAAAACTATGACTGTTGTTCGCCGATATATGCGAGAATCAGATGTAACAGCACATATCGAACAAGGCGGCAAACAAACTCTAAATTCTTATATACAGATTGTTGAAGAACTTCTAGGCCGTAACCCTTACAATGGATTCAATCCTCCTGTCGAATGTGATGCCAAGTTCGAAAGACTTGTACTTATGACAACAAGAGTGTTGTCACTACACATATCTTTGAAGCGCTCATTCGTTACGTAGGGATACATGTCAAACCAGTGTCAAATCTCTTTGAGTTGTTTGGCTATGTTGGTTATCGCTACAATGAAATAGACTGCAGAGCCCCTGTCACAATATTTCTTCCAGCCTCTTATCCTGAAGCCCGCCCCATCGTGTCGATAGATTGCCGAGACGGTTGGGCTATCAACCCTGAGCACATGAATGTGGCTCCTAATGGTCTCGTGACGATTCCGTTTATAGTAAAATGGGATGGAAAGAGCTCTGATCTTGTACAACGTCTCTCGCATCTCTGCGTTGAATTTACTTGTCAACATCCCATCTTCCCCAATGATGCTCGTGGCATGAAATTATCTCCTAATCAGATGAAATTATCGAGGATCTTACTACACTACCAAATTATGCAACTCTACTATGGAGTTCAAGCCTTAACTCCGGAAAAGAGATCTGATTTTTTCAAAGAGGTTACTGGCCGATATCCTCAAGTGTTAGAGGTAGATTTACCTGACTACATTAGGACTACCCAAAGAGGTGTGAAAAATTTCATCAACAATGTGGCAGAGATCCTTCAATTACCTTCGAAGAAAAGAACTACAATGGATGTTGCAGATCTTCATTTTCTTCCATGATCATAAATTTCATCAACAATGTGCCAAGTGTTTGAAGTGATGTGAGAGTGGCTGAGAAGTTAATTTAACGCCAAGCATCGTAGTTGTTTTGTTTCTAATTAAAGACATGATATATAAGCTTTTGTTGTCTTTATTTCTATGCCCAAATATTCTGTATTATGGTATTTTTAAGACTTATCAAATTTGTCTGCCGCTGATGGTTTGTATAAAAAAAAATATATATATATATTTAACAAAAAAAAAACTATGACTGTTACTTTAAATACTCGTAAAAATTTAATTATTTATAGAGATTGTGACAAAGGTTTTGATTGTTACTTTCTTCATATAGTTGTCGACTTAAATACTAAGAAATATTTTTTTGAGAAAAGTTATGTACTTAAAATATTTATTTTAAATTTATTTATTGTTATAACATAAAAATGTAAAACTAAATTTTTTGTTTAAATGTAAAAAATATTACAAATAAATAAAAATAAATTTGATTTAATATAAAAATTACGTTCTTTCTAAACATATATACAAAATCTACGATTGGACCTTGAAAAATGTTGAGTTTAGCCAAAAAGAAAAGACCTTGATGAGATAGAGAGCGATAGTGACTATTTTCCCGATAACCTAGTCGAAACAACTTTTATCTCTGTTGAAGCTGTTGAGGTGGTGGATACAACAACCATGACAAACAGAAAACAGGCTGAGAGGTTGTAAATAAAACATTAATGTCTTAAATCATTTAATTAATGTTTAGTTATTACGAAACTGTTTTTTATTGATCCCATGGGAAGCTTGTAGAGTTGTAGACAAGAAAACCATTGAGAATCCAGAGTAATATTTGGATGATCCAAACAATATTTGCTTTAAGATAAGTCTCAACCTTCGAAATTATGTGCTGGTAAGACTTAAACTGGAAGTACTACAATATTTGTCTCATTTAAATTCCTTCCATGAGTTGATTGTTTAACCTATCTAAAGCCTCTCTATACAGTTAGTTAGTGCACAGTTACTGAAAGACTAACTGCGAAACCGACGAAATAGACAGATGAACGTGTCTTTGTAAAGAATTGGCAGATAATATGCGGTAGAGACAAGTTGATAGAGAATGATTCCATCTTATGTGAAGTTTTCCACAACGACAACAAATTGGTTTATGCAATTAAGATTCACATCATATGTGATGGAGCAGCACACACTTGACACTCTTGCATTCTTGCCTTTTGGACGTAGTAAACTATTCGTATGCTTGTTGTCTTTTTGGTCTTGTGGACTTTGAATTCTCTTGTATTTTTCAGCCCTTAAGGATTTAAAATCTATTTGAATATGAAACTCACTCTTTTGTACACTCACTCGCTCAATGAAGAACATTTCGATAACAATGTAAAATGGGTTAAATCGTGCTTACTTGTTTGTCTGATTGATTGATTCAAAATGTCTTTTAACTGTATCAAAAGCTTCTTATCACTTTCTCAAGATAAACGATTTGATTATAAGAAAATGAAGAGAGACTTAGAGATATAGTGACTTTCATATGGTTAAATAATCTAGGTGGTCAAGGATATGTACGTCAAAGGAACAGTTGAAGATGGAGTATAGCATTAGTGCAAAAACAGTTCAAATCATTTTAGACTTAAGAATAATAATTCTATATATAAAATATAAATGAGTTTTTTTCTAGCGTTGAGAGATGATCGTCGTTACCACATAAAATATCATATTAGTTTTTCTATTGCCAGCATTTAAAGAATAAATTTAAAATATTGTTTCCAAAAAAATAACCTAATTTTTTAAATTTTATGTGACTTTCATCTTTCCTTATTTTTTTTCATTAATACAAAACATTTGTTACTAGATGTTCAATTAAATAATTAAATTTAAAAAATTGAGAAAAACAGGACAAACTTGTTTTTGCAAACTCTTGATTGGTTGAGTGATAATTATGTGTGTTGTATTACGATTCATTCAACCAGAATCTCTGAAAGTTTAACATTGAAGAAATGGTTGGAGAACTAATTGGAAGAACTATCATTTTTAATAAACTTTTCTAAAACGGGATTGCATAATAGAACATTTATTCCTTTATAGTAAGTTAGTAACAGAGCAAACCTAGAATGGATTCTGATACTGACGAGCGATGACCTTTTCTAGAAGACAAATTAGTTTTTTGTTCTCCAGAAGATAACAGCCCTGTTCGTTTCTCCGTTTCCCAGATCCATCCAAATGGTTCATTCAAAATGTCCATCTCGATGGTCTATTCGACTGTTGTTCGTTTCATTTTTGGTTGTTCATCTGATTAAACCATCTGAATGAGATGTTGTTCGTTTGCTCAGTTTGTTGTAAACTTCATCTCCATCTAAATGATTTGTAATAATATAAATACCTAAAATACTCATGCTTTCATCTAATTATATTTTTATTATTACTTGTAAACATATTAATTTTAATTTTTAATCTAAAATATATTTAAAAGTTAATAATTTTAATTTTAATCTAAAATATATTTAAAAGTAAATAATTTTTTACATTTATAAATTTATTTTGATCACATAAAACTCATATAAAATACAAAAATTTATAAAAAGGGTAATATAAAATTTATTTTGGTTACATAAAATTCATATAACATACAAAAAGAGTTATATAATGAATAATAGGTGTTAAAATTTAACTACAATATTACAAAATCAAGTTTTTTCGTCAAAACCACAAAATTACGTTTTTCCATCAAAACCGCAACATCCATGTTTTCCGTCAAAAATGCAAAATTATATTTTCCCGCCAAAACCGCAAAATTACGTTTTCCACCAAAATCGCAAAAATTACGTTTCTCACAAAAACCTCAAAATTATGTTTTTCTGTCAAAACCGCAAAATCAAGTTTTCTCGCCAAGTCATGTTTTCCTGTCAAAACCGCAAAATCAGTTTTTCGCAAAATCAGTTTTCTGCAAAATTAATTTTGTGGTTTTAGCGGAAAAACGTGATTTTACGGTTTTAGCGGAAAATGATTTTGTGGTTTTAGCGAGAAAATTTAATTTTGCGGCATTGGTGGGAAAACTCGATTTTGGGGTTTTGGCGGAAAAACGTGATGTAGATTCAGGATCCAACACTCAAATACAAAAATAAGAAAATAAGTAAATAGCTTGAAAATAACAATAATAGACTCTCGAAATGTGTTTAGCATGAGTATTATTGCCAAGAATTATGTGTCTCTTTACATTGGGATCCTCCCATATTTATACACCTATGTCTAAGACATTTTTTTTGCGGTTTTGACGAGAAAACATGATTTTACGGTTTTGGCTAGAAACTGAATTTTGCTGTTTTAGCGAAAAAACTTGATTTTGCGTTTTTAGCGGAAAATATGATTTTTTGATTTTTTTAAAAATAATTGTAAAATAAGATTTAGGTTTATTTATTTTTTAATCTAAAAAATACATCTGAATAATCAATTTAAATAATTAGGGTATTTTTGCCTTTGCTGGCTAATTATAGAGAACACCAATTAAAAATTCGGCTAATTATAACATTGAATATCACTTCAAAAATTTAGATTTCCTCGGTGAATGTTGTCATGATCTTGATCTTTCAATATGGATAAACCCAAATTACGAGTACGGAGTACTTATGAGTATGGGCCGAACCATTTGATGGATAATTAAAGGCCCAAAAGTCCATTAAGAATATGAAGAAAACCGTAAAATCGAGAAAAAATGGAGAAAAACACAAATGGCGGCAGCGATATCAGCGACATGGGTGTTGGCTGCAAGACGTCCTTTGGTCTGTAGTTTCTCATCTTCTTCGAAACCAAACACAAGAAAGCTTGTTCTATACTCTAAACCAGGATGTTGTCTCTGCGATGGTCTCAAAGAGAAGCTTCAAACTGCTTTCTCTCTTTCTGGTTCTGATTCACTTAACGACGTTACTCTTCAGGTCTCACAAATCTAATCTTATAGTTTAATCAGAATTTATATGATTAATTGAGGAATTGAAGATTCTGGATTGATTAAGATGATTTTTAAAATTGGAGTTAGTTTGTTATAATTTAATTGGATTGATTCCTTTGGGTATTGTTAAGTTAATGCAATCGCTATGATTACTGAAATGTTATCGGAGTCTTGTTGGCTACGATTCGATTCGTTTTCAATTGGTTTTGAGTTGGAAGCAATGATTTTTTGAAGAATTTGAAAATGGGAGTGAGTTTGTGGGATTAATGTGATTATGGATGGATTAATTGGAGGAACAGGTTGAAATTGATGTTATTTTGTTCAAGTTTATCGGAATAATGTGATTCCGTTGGACATTGTTATGTAAGGGACATAACTACGATTCGTAAACTGGTATTAGAGCTTTGTTGACTATCAATTTTGTAACCATTTATCGGACTCTTGTTGGCTACGATCGATTCGTTTTCAATTGGTTTTGAGTTGGAAGCAATGGTTTTTTTTTGAAGAATTTGAAATTGGGAGTGAGTTTGTGGGATTAATGTGATTATGGATGGATTAAGTGGATGAACAGGTTGAAATTGAAGTTATTTTGTTCAAATTTATCGGAATAATGTGATTCCGTTGGACATTGTTATGTAAGAGACATAACTACGATTCGTAAACTGGTATTAGAGCTTTGTTGACTATCGATTTTGTATATAATGGAGACATGACTAATCCACTCGTTGCCAGTTGGTTTTTTTAAAAGAATTGTTGTTACTTTGTGGGATTGATGTGATTATATTGGGCATTGTTAGGTAAGGGATATTACTACGAATCCCGAGTGGGAAAGAGCTTATCAGTATGAGATACCAGTTTTGGCTAAAGAGAACTCTGATGGCAAAGAGGTGTGTGTGTTGTTCTAAACTCAAAATCATTCTTTGTTTTTTCGAATCGTAAAGATTCATACTAATTATTACTTTATGGTAGGAAATTTTGCCGAGGTTATCACCACGTTTAAGTGTGGAAATCATACAGAAGAAGCTACTTGCTGCCTTTAGTTGATCAATTACGTGCACGACAACGAATAAAGAGAAGAAAACGTAGGTAAGGTTGTAGTCTTTTATATGCTACTCTCATCTACACGAACCGTGTTTTTGCTTCATACTACTTTTCTTTTTTGCTCTCTAATCAGTGGAAATATTATTGCTTTATATGAATGGCAGATGCTTATTTGCTTATTGCCATACTTTATCTAGTTTCCGACTCTAACAAAGCAAACGTTTCGTTTTGATTCTTTTGACTAATCCATTAATTTGAATGACTCCATGACTGATTTACTAGAATTGTGTCGCCATATTTTTCTTTTTTTCTTTCTTTGTACTGTCATTGTTAGCTTTTGGTTTTGATTGTTGCCAATACTATGACGTTAGCTAGGCACATAACTTATTCCGTTTATCTATAACCATTTATATCGTTTTTGTTGCTTTCTTCGAAAAGAAAAAGGTTTGATGAACTTTCTTTAGATGATGAAAGGTATTGTTCTGGCAATTTGATTGTGAAATGCTTTTCTCAGAACAAGCCTAACCTTATTACGGTATTTTCTTCAATTCGAAATTACTTTCACGGAACTGCTAGTCCTTCATCAACTAATTAGATTTGTATATCTTTCCGCATTATCTACTTTTAGTATAGATTGCGATTTGTCAAGCAACTTTCATGACTGACCATGACGTTTTCTGCAATTTCATTCCCGATATAGGTGCTGCGACGCAACTTGTCTGTAACACCTTGCAACTCAGAATTCTATTACTCTTATGTCAAACTGAAAGCAAGTTTGCTCATGTAAGCATTCATTATCTTGTATTAAAATATCCGCGAGTTGCGCAAATCATTTAAGGCCTCTTATGTTTTCATCGATCACACGGATTTTATAATCGAATCCGTTTTCGCTCTTCTCAACAAATACATTACTACATTCATACCATGATAACATATTACTATATTAGACAAAACAAGCTTGAGCCATTTTGTGGTGAGTAAGCAAATTTATTGGATCTTCTAGAGATCTTTGATGGTCCTGTCTTAAAAATGGTCCCTGTATCGACGACATATTTTCTTCACTTGTCACCTTCATTGTAAATGTATCTACCTGATAAGTCTTTAACATATAATAAAAATTCTTTTTCGATCAATCAGTGGTTACAGCTTTTTGCTTGTATTATTGAGTTGAGAGAGCCATAAGATTATGGTTTAGTGGAAAGAATCAGTCTTGATCAAAATACTCATCATGTTCTTTAGTGCAAAATCTAATATACGCTTGAAACAAAACATCTTTTTGCTTAGTTGAACGAAAAGTTTGATCATAGTGTCGTATCTTGAAATTATTCGTTCTCTTTTTCTTATCATTCTTTCTTTAAAGTATGGTTTATATAAATCTTTATAGGGTGGGTGATAAAAAGCAAATTAGCTAGCTTTTCGGCATAGCCTTGTGTACCTTAGTTGGTTCAAGTAATTTTCGCATAATCCGTTTCGATTTTCGCTCATTGGTAATCGACGGATTAGCTCGATTACGCGTATGTTGTCTATGAAATTAGCAACTTTTGTTCTTGCATTCGCGAGAATATCAAAAGTTTCTTGCGAGCTCGAATGGATTGATTTATATCTTTTATATATAACCGAATAAGTAGCCGATATCGGAATATCGAATTTGAGCTTTTGGAGACTATTTGTTACCTAATTTACATCATAGTGCATTGTGAAGTAACGCAAATGGTTTGGTAAGATGAGAAAGCAAATGACGTTATTTGCAATAAGAAGTATAATCATTTTTTGCTAATTCTTTTTCTTTATAACCTTTGATCAAGAGCTCAAAATCATCTTTATTTCCTCCTATTGATGAGGATAAAGTTGCATATCTTTTGTTACTACTATAGAATTCTTTAGTCACCCTTTATACGATATTATTTCCTATACGTTTACCACTAATTATTGGGCATTTGATTAATTCATTTTGGAATTCTTAATTAGGTTTTTTTTTACTCTCTACTTGTGTATATCAAATTCTGATGTGTTGACTGTTTTATAATATGGTTTACAATTACGGTGTATACATTCTATAAAGAGAGAAGCCATGCATATAAGTATATTGCGTCTATTATTTTAAAAAGGCTTGGACACAAAATAATGTCGTTAAAATTTTAAAATACAAGTAGTGCCATTTTTTTTGTGTTTTTTGAGAAAAAATTAAACAAACACTGAAAAATGTAATTAAAAATTATATTATGTCAGTTAATTATTTCAATATTTATTAATTATTTATTTTTTTGTTATTTTTGTATATTATATTCATCATAAATATTGTTTTATGACTTTTTTAGTATAATGTTTGTGATTAAACTCGCATATATGTTCAAATTAATGATTGTATTTTTTTTCATCTTTAAATATGGTTCAAGTAAGTATAATTTTTTTTATCAAAATTAAGATTAATAACATTTCATTAAATATTTCATTACAAATTTACAATTAAAGATTATCACCAAACTAGTTAATGGTCTCATGGCAAAATAAAAAAAAAAAAAAATCTAAAAACATATTTAGAAACGATCTTCCGTCCATCTACTCAACATAAACATTAAACTAATGAAGTTAGAAGAGTTAATAATTGTATTTCTTTCATCTTTAATTATGGTTAAAACAAATATAATATTTTTTAATCGAAATTAAAATTATAATAACAAATTTACATTCTTCTTAATAGCATATGAAAATATGAATACAAAATATTATATAAAACCAAAAATCTTATATATATGAAAAGAAAAGCCGAGTGGTGCAGTACTCTTTCTAGTTATATGTAAAAACAGATCAATGGAAACTTTTTCATGTTAAAAGAAAAGTATTGTTGATAAGGAAGTCCATATAATGCATGCTTAATATGCAGCAACTACAAACGACACTTGGAAACGCCCATTTCTTTATGTCTTTGCATGACTCTCTCTCTCCACATATTTCGAATATTCAAAGATTTCTAAATTTTAGAAACATCTATTTGCTTAGATATGGTATATATCTGATACTCCTTTTATTACTTCTCAATATTCATTTCTTAATTCTTATATATAAGTCTTGAAATTCTACATCATAAGTTTCTTGATCACTTATGATACTATAAAATAACACCTTGTCAATTGTCATCCACTCCCTCTATATAATCGGAATATAATTTTGAATGTACAATAACATGATAATAGCCCACTAATCGGACCAAGCCATGGTAGGTATAATATCAGATTAGTTTTTATTTTTTTTAGTAAGAGATTAGTTTTTAATTACACATACAACACATCCACGTAAACAAACTCAAATGCTTGATGGCTAGGAATTAATTACCATCTACGTATTTAATTAATTTTTTTTTTTTTTTTTTTTTTTTTGATAAAGGGTTTTACCATCTACTTCATTTCCATGTTAGTTTCTTCTTTCTTTTTTGGGGCACTAACATGCTAGTTATATAAGTGTTTTTAGTAACTAAAAAAACTCAAGTTTGAGTACAATATATCAAATTAATCTGAAACTCAACTCGAACATATTTGTTATAAAAAAACATTAACATAATACACGTACACCGACGAGGAACGAAAACATCAAAGAGTTTTTTTTCTTTTCTTTTTTTCCTATGAAAAACATTATAGAGTTGTTTTTGCTATGAAGGACATTAATGCAATTGTCAGAGTTTTTTTTTTCTTTAAGAAAGTAGCAATACTAATAAAGTACCTTCCAGTGAAGCCCATATCACAATTATCATCAACTTCAAGGGTAGAATATTCTTAAAACTCAATAAAATAAAAAGTTGGAATAATATAAAAAGACACTTACGAAAATTATGGGTTTATGGTGGTGAGTATACACAAGTAGTAGGATTCATACGTGGTTAAGAATGAGAAGAAAATGAAGAGATGGGAACAAACACATGGAACTCCACTCTTTCAAATATTTGTGATTTCATGCAAGTAAGCACCCACCATCTCATCCTCATAATTGAATATTGTGTCAGCATTCACTTTCTATTTTCGTTTACATACAAGAATTAGTCGATAAACAAACGTTTATTTTATTTTTTAAGGCTATGGCTACAAATTCTAATTGATGCAAAATAAACCCTTTCAACACCCAAAAATAATAGAAAACCTATAATTACGAGAAGTTAATTTAAAAGGAGGGAGAAATAAAATCTTCCTTTAAGTACCAAAAACTACAAAATCAATAATACTAATTACTTATAGAAACGCAAAGCAGGAGAATGGAGAGAGGACTTCACCATTGTATCTAGTATTGCCTAATAGACATGACAATAAAAGGTCTTCTAGACGTAGATTTTTAGATAAAAGACAATAAAATACGATGGAGATTTGAGACGTCGTCAAAGAATCTGTCGCAATGAAATAATATCAAAGAAATGAGTTAGTCTTAATCCGGTTTAACCCTAAAATCAACATGTTTAATAGTTTTGAAACTTGTTCTTGAATTGTTTCTCCTTAATTCATATATAATTGGCATCACAGTGGTCATTACTCATTAGTACGTTCATGTTGAAAGTTAAGTTTACATGAATCACAACACTCAGCAGATTTTCACTTTTGTGGTAAGAACTCTTAAGTTTTGCATTTCTTAAATATTTTTCTTTTTGAAAAATCAAAACTTCGAAAAACGTGTTTTCCTCTTCTAGATCCTCCGATTGGTGACTACTATCAAGCCTAAGGATATCATTAATGGGTGGAGAATTTTATATGTCTTTTTTTTGGTTTTAATGGGTTTTTTTTTTAGAATTTTTTCATTTTATATAATTCAGGTAAATCTCAAACTAATCCATGGATGAAGTGCATCGTATGGATAAATCCTTTTTAGGATATTCAAATGAGTCGAAAACAAAGTCCTATTTATGTAAGTGTCTCAAAACAATGTGCCGGAGTTTCACGTAGTAGATAGATCAAACTTGAAACGTGTTGGCATTTGAAACCGATTTTAATGTTTTTTTTTTTTTTTTGGTAAAAATAATGAGTGCATTCCAAACCAAATTGCCATTTAAATCATTTTTAACCGATTTTAATGTTAAGAGACAATTCTATATGTTTTCAAAGTGGTGGTTTATATTCCTATTAATTTAGCCAGCAATGAGAGCAGTAAATTCAGTTTGTTAATCCAAGTTTGGGTGACATTCTAGTTTGCAGAGATATTTTCAAAACATAGTTCAAGAACAGTTTCGTTAACAGACTTAGATGATTTCTAAAAATTATTTGTAGTTTGTCGGGATATCTCTAGCATTAAATATAATTGAAGAGCAAACAAAGTCAATATATAAGGCAAGTATAAATTAATATATAATTAATTAAAACACCAAGAGGATTCACTAGAAGTTGGGTACTACTCACATTACACATATTGGGGCCTAATTAAGGCATGATTGCACTAAATTAGTGATTGTCATAATTTGTCGACAACTTTGCAACACATTTAATTATCGCTTCGGTAAGTAACCGACAGATTAGCGATATATTTCTAAGTTGTAGTAATATTTTCGTCACCATATTAGCGATAGTTCAACAATGAACATGTCTTTCATTATTTATCGATGGATTGACAGCATAGTTTACTTCCATCGTTGTTCCACCAGCAAAACGTAACGTTACATTTGCGAGAGAAATAGTTGTCCTTACTAGGTAGCGACCTTCCAATATTGCTTTAGGCCCCCAATATGTTTCTATAATTAAAGGGTCCCATTTTTATACATATTATTTAATTTAGTTGGTTATGTTAATTTTGTTTGTACTTTTTAACAACTAATTTATTGGATGAATAAATTTTAGGGTTCATAATAGTTTGGAAATTTGCTTAAAGTGAAAACGTGTACGTTTTTTCAACTCTTTTTATACTAAATGTTATATATTAATTTTTTTTTCCAACCAAACATTAATTAAAAGGTCACTCCTAGATTGGTTGCCCAAACCGGAGGAAAGTTGTTTACAAAAGAAATATCAGAGAAAAGATTTCTAGAAGATCGAGCCAAACAGTCGGCTTTTAAGTTATCAGAGCGAGGAATACGAGAGAGCAAAAAGGTTGGAAAGCAACCTCGGAGCAATGTTATATATTAATATGCATGTAAAAAGAAATTACTTTCTGCTACATACATTAGTAGATTGTTAAGAAATTATATATTTTTTTCAAAAACACAATTGCGATAAAGTGTTTATGCTGTTTTAAAATCATATTTTGTTATAAAAAAAAATCTAGAATATTGCTTCTAGCTAGTGATAATTAGTAAAACGTTCTTTAAAAAACACAAAAATCATAAGAAGGTAAAATATCATTTACCTTAGGCCACTAAAAATCTTGGCACGATACTGAGTATAGATCGCTATTGCCTTTGTTTTCATACGTAGTTCTCTGTCTTAAGAGAGTTAATTTAGTTGGAAACCTATAAAGCTACGTTGGTTACATGCAACAGTCTCTATTCGTCCAACTCCGTTTGGTATTGGAGCCAACTTCTCTATTTTTCCTTTTATGATAAAAAAGTACTCTATCCTTAAAAAACCAAGAAAATATTTGTTTTATGTTGCTATATTTAATACGTGTTTGTATCCAATTAAATAAATATATTATTATCTTTTGGTGAAAGTTAAGTATAAATGTATAATCTATGATATTAATACTATTATGTTATGAGTTTTATTTTAATAGTATTTAATCTGTAATTAATCCTTTTAAACAATAAAAAGAGTTTAACCACAACGGATTAAAAAGGACTAATACGGATTGACCTAAATGGAACGAACCAGCCTTACTAAAAATTTAGAAAAAATGGAATATTATAAGCTGATTTAACACCTCCAATCTCACATACATATTCTCTGTCTTTCGTACAAAGAAAAAGACAAACATGAATAACTAACATCGGTTATGCTCGAAATCCGAAGTCGTTCCCACGTGCTTCGTGATGAAACATATAACATCAACGTTCGGACTCTTCGGGACACTTAAGAGAAGAAACATACACGTAGCTAACACTAGAAATATAAGATATATTTGGTTAATGTGTTTATCAAGTTAGGCGTACTCTTTTACAAGAGCAAAGCACAAAAAAAAAAAAAAAAATTAAAAGCTATGACGTGTGCAATAAGATAACAGTGTTAGCAAAAGAATCATCAGAGACTATTTGATATTGTTTGCTTTATAATTTGCTTTGAATAATCCCATACCCATCCAAATAGCAATTATTATCTTTTCCTTGAATAACGTAACCCATTGGTCGTGTCCTGATAGATATTTATATTCATAGATGTATACTTTATAGTTTTTTTTGTTTTTCTTTTGCTAATCTACATGACTCTCGATCGGGGGAAACACTAGTTTACATGTTTATCCAAAACTCTATGTCACCTTTTTTGATGTTTTATATAAGAAGACCCGTTCATCATACTCTTACTTATCAGCTGTGTACGCTTCTTCTAAATATTCAGAAAAAATTCACTTCCAATAACAAACAAACAAAAAATTCAATAACCATGGAGGGTGTAAGTGCAACTATGCATAAGTTTAGGCCTTATTTGTTAATGATATTTTTGCAATTTGGATCAGCAGGAACGTATATTGTTATTATGGCCACTCTCAACCAAGGCCAGAACCGTTACGTTGTAATTGTGTATCGTAATCTTGTGGCTGCGCTTGTCCTCGCACCTTTTGCACTCATCTTTGAAAGGTCAGTCTATATATGTTAAACAATATTAATGTACATTTCATTCATTTTCTTAGTTTATTAATTAGCATGTTGTTGCTTAAAAGTGTTTGTTCCTGTTGTTACAACATAAAACTTGATTATATTGAACATTGAAACAAAACCAATAAAGAGATAAAAATCGATTTTTCGTTCGATCTTTAAGCTTGATTTTGATGATTTTGATTATGTAGGAAAGTGAGGCCGAAGATGACATTATCAGTTTTCTGGAAAATAATGGCGCTTGGTTTCTTAGAGTAAGAATTAAGCTTCCTCTTTCACATTCTTAAGTCTCAAAACAATATATATACATTATGGTTTGGAAAAGAAAAAGAAAAAAAAACAGAGTGATATTTTATAAAGTGGCAAGTACCCTTAATACATACTTTTCGTACCGGCTTGTGTGTAGGCCAGTCTTAGACCAAGGTTTTGGTTACTTGGGGATGAACATGACATCAGCAACATATACATCTGCTATCATGAACATTCTTCCTTCTGTCACATTCATAATAGCTTGGATTCTAAGGTAAATCTATGGTTTAATCACATATCTAAACCTAGTTGATGAATATTATAATAACCAGTGCATATATACACAGAATGGAGAAAGTGAATATAGCTGAGGTTCGAAGCAAAGCAAAGATAATTGGGACATTGGTTGGTCTTGGAGGTGCATTAGTAATGACATTGTATAAAGGTCCACTTATTCCTTTACCATGGTCTAATCCGAATATGGATCAACAAAATGGACATAGCAACAGCGCACAAGACCATAAACATTGGGTTGCTGGAACTTTGTTGATACTCCTCGGTTGTGTTGCTTGGTCTGGTTTCTATGTTTTACAGGTACGCTCCTAACTTTTTTTTATCATACGTAATATATACTTACTAAATCCACAAACCAAATAATATAAAAGTTGTCATTGTTTATTAGTTGTTAGTTGTTACATAACTTTTTGGCCGCCGAACTAGTGCATTTGTGTAGAATCCTCTATTTTTTTTTTTTTTTTTAAATCAAGTTATATTGAAACCTTTTTTTTATGTGAAATGATATAGAAACTTTGAAACATGTATATAGCTAGGATCCCTACTTTTAAAATATACTTTACAACTTCACATATGCGTTACAAATTGAATTGGAACAAAATCCCTCAATAGATATAGATAGATCCCCAACCACGAATTAAAGATTAATGTGTGTCCTTGAGATGTTTTTTGCGTGAACTTGACTAGAAAAGAGCTTTGTACCGCGTCGGCTGATATTTGATACATGTATATTTGGTACACAGTCCATAACAATAAAGACGTATCCTGCGGATCTTTCACTATCAGCCTTAATATGCCTAGCCGGGGCTGTCCAAAGCTTCGCGGTAGCGCTTGTGGTGGAACGACATTCCAGCGGATGGGCGGTTGGATGGGATGCGAGGCTTTTCGCACCTCTTTATACGGTAAGTATATATCAGTCTTAAGCGTAACTAATCACTTGAGACAAACATATTAATCAAATTTGGTTTAATAAAGGGAATAGTAAGCTCCGGGATAACATACTATGTGCAAGGGATGGTTATGAAGACGAGAGGGCCAGTTTTCGTCACTGCCTTTAACCCTCTCTGCATGATTCTTGTAGCTCTCCTTGCTTCTTTTATTCTTCATGAACAAATACATTTCGGATGGTAAGTAGTTATTTATAAACTAAAAACTATGTATATATATACATCTACATTAGTACACATCTAAATGCCATCAAAATATACTTGTTCTTGATCCTTATATTTGATTATGTTGCAGTTTGATAGGAGGGGCAGTGATCGCCGCGGGTTTGTATATGGTTGTTTGGGGAAAAGGAAAAGACTATGAAGTATCAGAATTAGCTATCCTTGAAAAGAGTGGTCTCCAAGAATTGCCGATCACAACTAAAGATGACGGTGACAACAAATTTGTTTCTTCTATAGCTGATGGCAGCAATAATAAGACCATTCCCGCTAATGCGCATCATAACACACCTGGAACATAAGTGAAGAAAGCATTTGTCGAGTTACAAATACATATATTGTAATCGACTAAAAATAAATACATATATGTATTTGTATGCATTTGTTATAAAATACGTTTAACTTTGTTTTTTATGTTTTGATAGTACGTAACATAAGTTGTAGTTCATTAGGTCCAAATCACACAAGCACAAGGTTCATGAATAGGTGTGTCTAATTTGAAATTTATATTGAACAACTTATCCTGCAAATGTTTGATCATTAAGTTAATTTTTTTTCCCCCTTCAAATTACCGCTACTAGTTCACCATTGTAAATTCTGTCAAAAATTAAAAATGATATAAAACTTAAAATTTTTACTAAAAATAAAAAAGACCAATCTTAATAAAGTACTAGGTTATATATACTTCATGGTCGTATCCAGCTACGTCTACACGTGATTGTCGAGCCTCCAGGTATCGGGTCGAGCCAGGATCCGTCGTGTTGATCATTGAAGGTCTTTTGGCGATTCATGTTCGTACGTGCTCAGTGGCATCATCAGAATCATTATGCTGGATCTAGCACTGGATAGGAATCGAGCTAAGTGTGTCAAAGCATCTTATGCTACGGCTAAAATATCCACTTTTGTGATCGCTTATGTCATGACAATGCTCTTGATTCCCATTACGATTATCTCCATTATATTTTAGATTACTTTCACTTCATTACGTAGTTGGATTTCTAGTTTAAAATCGATCATTGAAAAAAAAAAAATTATTCTAATATTGACAATAGTTAAAATTTAAATACTACTCCCTCCGTTTTATATTAAGTGTCATTTTAGAACTAAAATTTTGTTTTAAAATAAGTGTCGTTTTGTACTTTCAATGAAAATGTTTGATAAAATTTTCAGTTTTATCCCTACTATTTTAATGGATTGACCAATAAAAAAAAATTGTATAATATATGAATGAAGGGTAAAACATAAAATTTAATGATTTTCTAAATATGTATAAGAAAACCTTAAACGACACTTATTAAGAAACGGAGAGAATAAGTATTTGTCTAGTTAATTGATATGCATTGATTGCTGATTTGATTGATAGCTGAAATTTTGACCACCACTAATCAACGTTGTTTGATGCAATACCTTGTCTCCATTTTTCATTATTTTTTTTGTTGGGCCATAAACTTAATAAAATATTTACATTTTTATAAAAAAGAAAAAGAAATGCAATATGAAGAACTAGAGACGATGACTTGGAAAAATCCGGTTAAGATTTTATAATTACTGTATATGGCGTCCTTCCTAGGATACTAACTCCTCACCTACAATACCACATGCATTAAACTTGGACTCACTATTTCCTTCAAGAAAACTCATACGTATAGTAGATAAATTCCGGTAAGGGCTTAATCGAATGTGATCTTAGTTTTTATTCTTTTTTTTTTTTTGGCAAGGCCAAAACGTTTCATTTTGTATATGAGATTTACTTTTTTTTTTTTTATCAAAAACAAAAGGGTATATTAATTGTATATGATATACAAAACTAAAAAAAAAAAAAAAAAATCTCAGATACGAGTAACTTACTCATGATGCAAATTAGTGTCTACACAAAGTCCTAATTACAATTCATAATTGATTAAACTAGTTACTGGAATGAGCACATAGATATATGAACTCAATAAAAACATGGGAAACAAAATTTATATTTCACGTTATTTTTGAAACATTTAAAAGTCTATTGTATGGCGGAAATGATTGATGTATCTTTTAAGACACGAAGTCAAATTTTGGAATTATGAATCAAAGTTGCTTATAATGCAATTCCTCTGGCTAATTGTAGCAGGCAAATTATATTCTATGCCATCCAATAAAATCCTTGGTTATTATTCTTCACTTAAGCTTAGTGCGAGATTAAGTGGACTTAATTGCGTCACGTTGGAGCACTGAGACAAGACAGCATTTGGTGGTCGTCAATTAGGATATACCAAACTTCTCATATGAAAATATATATATAGGAAACTAACAAAACACAACCCTTGAATAAATAAATTTAAATATGCATTATTCGTTGCCAAGAGGTCCACTTGAGTTATATCCATTTCTTTCTTTCCTTTGGTTTTTGTTATTCTAAGATTTGTTTTTTTTTTCTTTTTCTTATCTAATCTGTATAATTGTATATTCTTTAAACATACTTTAATCATTCCACTTGAATCTAGCAGCATATTGAGGAAAAATGAGGATTCTTCTTCGAAACATATGTTTGGTCTGGTATTTTATCACTAATGGATAATGGTATCTCTTAGCTGAAATCAAAATTAAAAGGGTTAAATATTACTGTTAACAAAAGCAAAGAAAAAATAATATTTTATATCCAATGAAAAAATTGGATTCCCCACCAAAAAAAAAAAATGAAAAAATTGGATATAAAACTAAAAAAATAGCAATGTGAACAAAATTCAGTTACTTATCCATTGTTGTACACTTATGAACAACTTTACCTTTTATTTAACTGTTACAAGACTAGTAATTTTTTTTTTTGATAAGAATGTAAATATTCATTTCACAATGAAAAGTTGATGTTATACAATGAAGCATAACCACTAAATGGTCTCATGCCAAAAAAGAAATAAAAAACATGGAAGCATACCACATTCTTGAATCAAAACATCAATTCAATCCTTAAGCATAGTTCAAAGAAGAAGATGAAGTGATACAAGATAATGAGAAACCCTTAAGTGAAACTAAGAAGAGAGAAGCAAATGAAAACTGAACAAAGAGAATAAGGTGGAAGACCAAATAGCAAAGAGACTGAGAGACAGTCCTTTCAACGGTGATCCGAGATGAAAACAAGCAACTGCAAAATCACCGAGCCTAGTAATTGTTTCTGTAACATATTATTTTTGTATTCGGAGTTAAATTATTTAAATAGACGTTAGACTTAAAAATTTAAAATATAGGATTCTGTTTTTGTTAGAACATAAAAGAATAAGTTATAAAAAAAATTATGTTCTATGTTTTATTTCCCTTTTACTTATTTTCGGTCTTATTAACGCTTACCTATTTTCCCAAAATTTTTGTCAGTTATGTAATTGACTCAAAAAAAGAGTCACTTTGTTATAGATTTATTTTGGAAAATTCAAAAATATCATTCTTACGACAATTACTAATTTTTGTCTATTTTCAGAAACACCACAAATACAGATTTATAAATTTTATAGAATTCTATAAAACATATTATATATAAATTTTAAATAAATTTTCTAATACATATTACAAAATATTTAAAAAGTTTCATAAGGTTTAAAAATTTTCAAAATACAGATTATAAAGCGGTAATCCAAATTCTTATAGGTGTCGCTTTTGAAAAATCTAAAAATACAAATTGTCTCTGCTCTGTGTGAGAATTTGAAAATTGGTTTTTCTCGAAGTGAAGAGGATAACGAGTTTCACAAATAATACTGTACTTTTATACATTGGGAGTCTAATTACATAGATCCTAGATATTTAAATATAACCACTTGCTTTTATGGTTGTTCGTGTCAGTTTTCCAACATTTGAATAGTTAAACGAACGAGTATGAAAAAAAAGGGCCCTTTACAATTTTTTTTTTTTTTTGGTCTTCTAGAATATGATTAGTTTATTTTGTGATCTTATTCACTCCTAATACACAAAAGTAAGACATAACTAATATGATTTTGAGTTTAAGTTAGGATAAGATTAAGTTTTAATGTTTCTTTGTCTCCTTTAAGGTATTTGTGTAAAGACAAGTTACCTGGCCTTGTTCATATTCAAGAGTTAGGTAGTTGTCTAGCTAGATTTCTTGAGGTCATTAGAATTTAGAGCATTGATTGGCAAGTTTCCTCTACAACAGAAGGTGGCGTTAGCCATCAAGTTTTTCTAATCTTTTTATAATTAGATCCTAAATGTATATCCAGTCAATCTGAGATATACCTCTAAAACTAAATTAAGTGTTTGGCATTTAAGTTATTTGCCTAAGTTAAGAGACAAGTAACTAAGTGATTTGTTTACCTAAGTTACATGCATGTGGTTACTCATTGCGTATAGTGATTGGCCCAACTGTATAGGATGTTTTTGCCAAACATTACTTTATGTAATTTTTTTAATTTTTAATAAAGATGAAATTTAACTTCGCTGATAGTATAGGTTATTCTATTTTACATTCATAATTATGCAATTCGTTCATTTATAAAATAATTGCAAATTTGGTTATGAAATCATATATTTTGCTCCATTGTTCTGATATCGATATTAGATTAACTCATATTTATATTCTATACATATATACCATATATTAATATAATATATATATATATATATAACTTTTATAATCAATTAGTTTATTATGATTAAATATCACAAAAATTATTTCTAAAATTATGAACCGCCGTGTATTAGAGTACTGTGCATATACAAACCTAGGAAACGATAGATTTTCTAACTTATTTATAATTGTATCGTTGTTTTTGCAAACATATAACTTATATGTAGTCCAAATAGTAATTTTTTCATTAAGAAAATAAACCTTTTTTTTCCATATTCCTTTTTTTTTTAATAATGGCCATTGTTTTTGTTCCTCATATCTTTGCATTATAATATTCGAGAAGATACGTAGACGTATTATTGAGCCAACAAAATAATGGTATTTCTCTTTTAAATCTAACTTTTGATGACTATAAGAAGGATCATTTCTCATTTGGTTTTGTATGCTCAAACAAGTAACTCTTCATCGTTCACGAAACATCTCATATCTAGAGAGAGAAATAAACTATATATTTATATATATAGATATATACATACATACATATATAATACTAGTGTATACTTCTTAAATCAAGGAAGAAAATGAAGGGAGGAGAAAAACAATGTGGGACGGTGGATAAATTGAAGCCAATAATAGCAATCATATCACTCCAATTCGGATATGCAGGCATGTACATCCTTACTATGGTCTCCTTCAAGCATGGCATGAACCATTGGATCCTTGCTACCTACCGTCACGTCGTCGCCACCATTGTCATTGCTCCTTTTGCTCTCATTATCGAGAGGTATGTATGTTTCATGATGTGTGTATATGCATGGTTTTGTTCTCATATCTAGAGCCATATATATATGGTGGCTTTTTATAAATGTAAGTGTTTCTATATTAATTTATCGCATACTTTTCAGGAAAATAAGGCCTAAGATGACATGGCCATTGTTTTTTAGGATTCTTGCTCTCGGATTCCTAGAGTAAGCTCCCTATACATAAACCTTATCCTCTTTTTCATGTGTATATAATAGAGTATATATATAATATTTAAGTGATACGACATTTATATCGATATATAAATACATACGATATGATGTTGCGGTTCTTTTCTCTTTTGTAAAGAATAAATCTTTCTTCGCATTCCAAATAAATTTATTTATATATGATATATACTAATTTCGTGTGTTGAATTGATTTGATAAAAAAAAATTGTATGCATAAAAACTAATTCATTGATTTTTTTAAACAAAGCTTTTTCATATCGATGAATCCATAAATCATATAAAGGTAAAAATCATATATGATACTTGTTCTCGTATTTTGTGCGAGTTTTTAAAAATCGATTTAGTCATACATAAACTAATTAAATGATTTTAATAACCGAAGCTAGCTTTTTAATATCGATGAATCCATAAATCATATAAAGGTAAAAATACACGTAATATAACCATATTATTGGTTGAATCTTTACGAAAAGATTCTAATCATGAATATTCTTGATGAGATCATCACTCATTGCCGTCTACTCATAACTATGTGTTTTCCTTTATCTTATAATTTGAATAGAATAATTAATGAAAAAAATAAAATAAAAATAAGAGATTAGGCAAAAGATGATGCCAAATAAAAGCATATGATTAGATATAATTAATAAAAAATTGATTATATTTGTAAATGTTGGTTGTCTATTCAGACCAGTTTTGGACCAGAACTTGTACTACATTGGAATGAAAGCCACGTCAGCTACGTATAGTTCTGCCTTTGTTAATGCACTTCCCGCTCTTACCTTCATAATGGCTGTCATTTTCAGGTAATTTGTTTCTAATTAGCAAAAACAATCATACGTAGACATAATTTAATTATTTACTGTTTACTAAGTACAAATTGAAAAATACCATTAAACCATTAAACCAAGTTTTAGTTTAAAAATTATCATCACTATTTTTTAGGTCAAAAGTACTGCAAACACTAAAAATGATTTTTAAGCGTTTATAATTTAAAATTTTTAAAAAAACAAAAAAACAAATAAAATAAAATAAATTAAAATTTTGGATTTGAGTTTAGTATTTTACATTTAGTGTTTATGATTTAGTGTTGAAAATTTAAATTTTAGTTTTAGTTTTGTAGTATTTTCATAAAAAATATATTTTAGTAGTATTTTTGAGAAACAAAAATAATAATTTTGTAACAAAAATTTATTTTAATAGTATTTTTGAGAATTTTCCTTATAAATTTATTTAATATAATCAGGTTAGAAACTGTAAATTTGAAGAAGATACGAAGTCTTGCAAAAGTTATTGGAACAGCAATAACTGTGGGAGGAGCAATGGTGATGACGTTGTACAAAGGTCCAGCCATTGAGCTCATTAAGTCAGCTCATAACTCTATTCACGGTGGCTCCTCCTCTGAGACCACCGACCAGCACTGGGTTACCGGAACCCTAGCGGTTATGGGTAGTATCACCGCTTGGGCAGGTTTCTTCATTTTACAAGTAAGCAAACATATTTTAAAGTTACTTAAGATTCCAAACTCTTTTTTTTTTTTTTTTGGTGTTTACATTAACGCTTTCTTCATTTTAATCACTAGAAAAAATTTCTCGGTTTTAAAATATTCGATGTTTTCGGATTTTGCATATAAATTAAGAATGTTTCTCGGGTTTTTTTTTTTTTTTTTTTTTTTTTTTTTTTTTTTTAAATAAACACACTCTAACTAATAATAAAACAAACTGATGAATACAAATGGTCATAAAACAAAATTTCATATACTTTAATACAAACTTTTTTCTCTAAAACATTTTTTATTTTGAAACCGAGGAAGTAAGAAATAGTCATATTTATAATTAGATATGAGATATTAAACTAATTTGTGATCTCTTTATATTAGTAGAAGATATTATAGATTGAGTTACATCTATTTTAATAACACTTTGACCACAAAGTCGCAGTACGAAATTAGTCTAGAGATAGAATTCACATGGTATAATAATCAAAATATAAATAATGTAGTCTAAAGATTAAAATAAAAATTTAGAAAAAAAAAAAAATTTAAGTGAAGATAACGATTTGTTAAATTTTCAGTCATTCACATTGAAAAAATATCCGGCGGAGTTGTCACTGGTCATGTGGATTTGCGGCATGGGAACGATCTTAAACACCATTGCTTCGTTCATAATGGTACGTGACTTGAGCGCGTGGAAAATCGGTGTGGACTCAGGCACACTCGCGGCTGTTTACTCCGTAAGTTTTCACATTTTACTACTAATTAAACCAATTCTAATTCTAATTTTATAATACACAAATATGTTAATTGAATGACTAATTAATATCAGGGAGTGGTTTGTTCGGGTATGGCTTATTATATACAAAGCATTGTGAATAGAGATCGAGGTCCGGTTTTTACGACGTCGTTTAGTCCTTTGTGCATGATCATCACTGCCGTTCTCGGCGTGTTAGTTTTGGCAGAAAAGATCCACCTCGGAAGGTAAGATAAGCATTATATAGTTAAAGATTTTAGTAATAGTTTCTTGAATATATTTTGTCATCTACAACTAACATGTTAGATTACATGTTAGTTTTGGCATATATTTTGTCATCTACACCGCGACGTCGCTAGCAAAACTGATTAGATTACATGTAATGTGGAACTAATTAGTTATATGATTTTTGTGTATGTAGTATAATCGGGGCGATTTTCATCGCGTTTGGACTGTATTGCGTCGTGTGGGGAAAAGCTAAGGACGAAGTGATTGCGGTGGAGGGTAAATTAGGATTGCAGGAGCTTCCGATTTCGACAAAAATGGAGGGTGGTGGTAATCCGAATGTAGTAGACAAAGGTGTGGATAACAAAACATGAAAGCAAATTAAGGACATTAAAAGACATTGCTTTCAATTTTTGAAGACCAAATTTCCAAGAAGGGAAATTTGTTTTATCTTTCTTGTTTTGTTTTATGTTGTTTATATTTCCAAATCGTCTGTGCTGATTATTAGATTGAAATACATAAACTATGTTGTAACTTCTATGTGTTTGTGGAATCTCATGGGAAATGAAGAAATCTCAATTTGGTAAATTTACAAAACATAACTAGTTTCATTTGAAATGATCTGATATCGTTAGACGCCAAATGTAAGCTAATTATTGACAAGTATCTTTGAAAGCCTATGAACTTAGTGATGTTGTTAGAACATGAATAAGTTTGTTGCGGTGTATGGAAAATTAAACGTTCTTACTTGACATGGCGATTAAAAAGATATTTAGGAAGATTTACAAGTTTAAGTTCAAGAAGTTTTATATTAGATTAGGACTAGAACATATTCATGAATATATGTATCTAGGTAAAATTTAGGTCAACCCTTTTTCTATGTATGAGAAAGAATAAAAATTAATTAGTAGCCAAAATAGTCTATCAATAAGCATTTGTAGTTCGGTTTATGTTAACGAATAGAAGTTTTTCCTATGTGCTAGAACGAGTATGGTATATGTGTTATATATGTTACTAGATCAAAGACGAAATTGAAAAGAATAATCTTGGATTTGAGTGAGAAACATGTATATCTCATTGTGACCGCTAAAAGCTAATAATTATAAGATTTTTTATCAAAGAAACCCATCACTAGATGTAGTTAAGTGTGCATTTTTATCGAAAGTTCAAAAAAAAAAGTGACACAGACAATAGGTTATAGTGATATTTATAAAGAAAAAAAGTTCAACATACATTATGTTTACTTAGTCGATGTGGGACTACAAAATTAACAGAGGAAGGAGAAAGTGGACAAGTCAATCTTACAGTCAGTACGGGAGAACCTTGACAAAGGGCCAAAGGCAATCATAGACAAGAAATTTTTTATGCAGAGAAGGCCAAATTTCACTCTCTTGTAATGGCCACAAGTGTTGAAGGCTATCTTCATAGATTGTCATGTGGGAAGTCCTTGTGGTGAGTTTCAAGAGTCTTTAGACAAAATTGTGTTTGGTTTGTAGCAATGTATTCTCGAAAACTCCCTTACTCTTTCGGTTTTAGGTTAGGGGGAGTATTATGTTATCTATGCTTTAATCTCGTCTTTTCATTTGTTTTGTACACTACAAAAAAAGTCCACATTAATAGCACATGATTATATCACGGTTTTCACAACTGCTATGAAAGATTGAATTGAGATTTTGAATACTAAAATATAAGAAATCAATAAGCGGGAAACTTAAATAACTTAGTCCGCCAATACTTAGGCAAAAAAATATCTTACACCGGCGAACACTTATTACTCTTCCCCCTTCTCTCTAAGACATAAACCAAATCCATAACAGTGAGTCTCTAGCAATCTCCTTCAACCCACACACGAAACTCGCAGCAGACACCATTGAAGCTACCTAACTTCACTAACCTTTTTTCGATCCCAATTTCGAAGCTTCACGTAACCCTTTATGAATCTTAAATATTAGTATTACTCCGGTGAAAATATTAAGAAAGTGTATAAGTCCCCCACATTTACAAACTCAAATAATTTCCCCAAGTGTGTTCTCTATATATGCGCTTCGAAGATGCCTACATTGTTCATTTAATGTCATTTCGGTATGAAACTTGTCCTTGCCAGACCAAGGAAGTCAAATGGAGATGCTAATAGGCCTCATGAAGATATATCCCTATACTATTAAACTAGAAGTACAAAATTTTGCATCACATGTGATTTCACAAGATAGCCCCTAAACGTAATTAATCTAATGAAGCATCATTAAGGGTAATAAGGGAAGTTAATGACATTTGGACTAAACGGGTCGGTTCAAAATTGAAATTGACCCGAACTCCCTATAATGGATACTGATCCGGCGGGTATAATCCGCTTATACATCGGGTCATAGCATTTCTGTTTCAAGTTTAGTATCCGAGTCATACCATCCTTCATTTCATATCCTAAGCAAATCTTCAAATCTAAACTAAATATTCTTAAAACAATCAATCTCCTTAATTATAGTCAATCTTAACTACGCAATCCTTCAAAATTAAACATTACTTGATACTAAACTTATTTTCTTTCCATTTCATTGCTAACCATTCATCATTATCATAACTACTCAATCCTTTTGAATTTCGAATATTCCAAAATCCCATAATCTAATCACATCCTCAAAGATTTGACCTAACAACTTAGACACACCGATTAATCCCTATATATATCTTCTCTACCAAATCGTAGGTCATTGTGTCAAGAAAGAATAACATTACCTTCACTCTCACAAATCTTGCGATCAAAATGGCATTGGTTCACCAACCTGTGACAAGCCTTGCTGACATTAGGGGCTTCAAAACTACCTGGAAAATACAAGTCAAAATCATTCATACTTGGAAACAGTATTATCCATCAACTGGGGAGACAATAGAGATGATACTCGCTGATCAGAATGTAAGATATTGTTTCCGCTATGATTATAATGTTTTGTGTTTAACGTTTTCTAATACTTTATGTATCATATCATTGTTTTGTGTTTAACGTTTTCTACTACTTTATGTATCATATCATATGTAGGGTGATAAGATCCATGCTACAGTAAAAAAACCACAGGTTCAGAAGTTTCACAGATACATCGTTGCTGGACAATGGAGGTTTATTGAGAATTTTACCTTAAGCAAAGCAGTAGGGAAGTTCAGACCAACAGCTCATCCCATTAAGATCTCTTTGATGAGCTGTACCAAATTCACTGATTCACCTATGATTTCTGATGAGGTGTATTACGATTTTGTGAGTTTTGAAGATATTGTTGATCCCAATGCCCTTAATGACAACATCTTGATTGGTATATATATTTGTCACTTATTTTGTTAGTTTTGTTCATTATAAAGTGTCAGATTTTAACCACTGTCTTTGTTTCTACAGATGTTATTGGTCAGGTCGTTAATGTTGGTGAGATGGAAACACCAACAGTAGCTAACAAGCCAACAAACAAATTGGAAGTAGAACTAAGAGACACAAGGTATGTAGCATGTATAAACTAAATCGTAAAGGAACCATGTATGTGATCAAATATAGTATAATGTTGGTGTTATATTTATAGGGATTATCGGTTAGTATGTACTTTATGGGGGAGGTTTGCCGACACTATGTTTGAAGCATGTCAGAATGGAGGCATGAACAAGGTCATATGTCTTCTTATGTTTGCTAAGATAAATTCCTATTTAGGTATAACTATTTCATCTTAATGTTATTTCCTTTTATTATCAAAAGATATCAATTCTTACTTTCCAACACAAACAGGTGAGATCACAATATCAAGTGCATATGATATTTCGCAGATGACCATTAACCCAACCAATCCGGAAGCTGTCGAGTTTGTTGAAAAGTATGTGTAATATAAAGTCATCTCTTTATATAATCTGCTTACTTTTACTCAATCAAAACAATGATATATTTTTTTTCTATGGGACAGTTTACCAAATGATGGTTTAGGTGTCACTATGAAGGTTAGTATCCCTAAGGATATAAAGCAGCAAAAGAAAGAAGACGAGTTTAACAGTCTACCAAGGACAACAATCGCTGAGCTTACATCTGCAACTTATGTAAGAACTATATATTTATGAAGTGCATTTCTTATTTCTAGATTATTACTGGTGATAACTATACTCTTTTTACAATATATAGGAAGATAAATTTAGGCTTCTCTGTACTATCTACGGGATTGATGCGGATTGGTCTTGGTATTACTTTTGTTGCCTAAAGTGTAACAAGACAGTTTACAAAGTTCCTAAGGTTGAAAACGTGAAAGTCAAAAAGGACAGGAAACCTCTTTTCTGGTGTGGAGTATGCAGAGAAAATACTACAAGAGTGGAGCCAAGGTTTATACTATACTTTTAATTTTCAGAGAAGACTAAATGAATTTTCGAGATAATAAAAACAATATGTACATGTTTTGTTTTCATTAGGTACAAGCTTATTCTCGATGTTCAGGATTCTACTGGTCATACTAAGTTACTACTCTTTGATAGTCATGCAACTAGGATTGTTGGGAGTTCTGCTTTCGATCTCTTGAATGGTCAACTTGATGAGGTAAACAAATATAATTCAATACACTAAGTTACAACTCTTTTTTGAGCTGTTCAAAAAATAGTCATACAAATGTTATGATCTACTTTTATGTAGATTGAAGATCCAACCATCTTGCCTCAAGGTTTAGTCAATCTGAGAGGGAAAACTTTTCAGTTTGTTGTTTCGGTTGAGTCTGACAATATCGGGGATTTTAATGATACTTACAAGGTGGGACACGTGTGGCTTGGGATTCCAAATGAAAAATTTGAGACTATCACAGAATCTGAAAGTGTAACCGACCTCACACCTGGTGTCTCTGTTGATGGGGTATTGTTCTATTGTCTGTATAAATAGACTGTATGTTTTGCAAGTTTTTAAAATTCTTTTTCATGTGTAGGAAGCTCTGAGGTTGACGCATAGCACTGAGGAAGATGAAGGATTTGGTTCTGACACCAAAACTCCTTTATCTAAGAGAAAGGAAGGAAGCTCTGAAGAGCAATCTGATCAAAATTCTTCATCAAAGAAGCTATGTGTCTCTTCAATCAGTGGTGCTTTTGAAAAAGAAGACTTGGTTGAAGAAGAAAACAAGAGTGGCTGATGAAGAACCTATAAAACTTTCTACCCTTTGTTCTTTGAAGTTTTATGCTTTTTTTTGAGATTTGAACTGTTCTCATATTTCTTATAATTTGGATTTTGGTTTGTTTTGTCATTTTTTATGTTATTTACTATTAATGAAGGGTAGTCATTTCCTTATGAATGTGTACTTTTTGTGACTCAGTCATTTAATTTATTTACTGCAACTACATTATATGCAAAATACATGTCAGAAATCACTTACATGTACAATGAGTTTTGCGGCACCTCGACCATCAACTTTGGCATCCCTTTGTTTTCTGCACCTGTCATATTTAGATTATCAAATTATTTACCTATAAACTAATGTTATCTCATCAAGCAACGTTTTTCTAAGTTGTCACTGTATTAAAAGTTCAAGTTGTGAAAAGGTTCATATTTTAACACAGAGATTATATTTTAACAAAATGAATTTTGTAAAAAAATGCTATAATAATAAGTTATGATACTCATAATAAAAAATACAAAGAATATCCCTACACAACCAAATAAAATTACCAAGATTATTAAAGATCTTGGTAAATATCTTTTATACATATACTGAAAGTAAATCGCCATAAATGTACAGAAATTCATAATTAACAATGTTTCCCACCGTTTCTAGAATGATTTACGCATCCATCTTTTAATAATAAATAAGGCAATCTATATCAAATCCCTAAAATCCAGTGATTACAACTATTACCTATTTACAGAGCATAACTACATTGTGATACGTATCAAGTTCATCTGTTCCAATACAAGAAATCCTTTGATTTTTTTGTTTATTCCGGTTTCATTTAGGTGTTCATTACGCTTTTCTATATCTTACCTCTGTCAGATTACTGCAGCTATATGTTTTACTAACTATATGTATTATGTGCAATTGCAGGAACACAAACATGAAAGATGGTACTGAAGAAACAGAATCGTTTAAGAAAAGAAGGATTTCCACATCAATTACCAATGTCACAACTTCTCATGTAGATGCATACAATGCCAATGTCACTATCCCATTAAAGTCAGTCTTTATTAGGTTGCTCGGAGACATGGAAGACATACCTTGCAGGCGGCAAAACATTTTCCACACTCCTCCAAAACCGAAGTTTTCATCTTCTGCAAATATAGTAAAAACTCAAACAGGTGGATTTTTCTAATAGTAAATAAATTCAAGTAATCATACAATCAACATTGCTTATGCTTTAGTAATGAATTCACTTTGTTCGTATACTGTTTAGATGTGATCTTTTCTATCAATCTCAGGGATTAATAATGTGTCAGAGACCATTACACCAAAGATGAATTCAATTCAGCTTACCGGCGTAACAAATGTGCACAACACAATGCCCAACGTTATTCAGAGGAGCAGAAAGAAGATGAGAAAGATAATGAATCTGCGCAATGCCAATTTGGAAAAGTCAGCGTCAATAACAAAACCAAAATGTCAAGGAAGCCACTATCATATATTCATTTCACAGCTATTCACAGATTTTGAAAATATCTCAGCAATTTTATACATTTTCATTGCTGAACTAAAATTATCCTAATTGTATAATTTCAGATGTGGGTTGTCAAGAAAATGAAACTCAAGCTCACAATCAATCAAAAACTTATCAAAGTGGAGTTTTGAGAGACATTACCAATATTCATCAAAGGAAGCAAGGCAGTCCGCAAGCTTCTACCACAACACATTTGATAACCTCTGCAATTTCTAGAAAACAGGACACAGGTGAGTTATCAATTTCAAAATATGTTACACTAAACAATAACCAAACTTCCTACTTAATAACTGTTGTTCTCAAATTTATAAATATCACTACAGTATTTGATATTACACATTTTTTTACACTGGATCAGAAAACATAAATCCATTTACTCAATCAAGGGGTCTTCCCGGATTCACACAAGTGCAGAACACTTCATTTTCAGTAGTTCCGAAAGGCAGAAAGAGAGGCCATGAGTTGAATAAACATCAAACAGGTGGATTTTTCTAATAGTAAATAAATTCAAGTAATCATACAATCAATATTGCTTATGCTTTAGTAATGAATTCACTTTGTTCGTATACTGTTTAGATGTGATCTTTTCTATCAATCTCAGGGATTAATAATGTGTGAGAGACCATTACACCAAAGATGAATTCAATTCAGCTTACCGGCGTAACAAATGTGCACAACACAATGCCCAGCGTTATTCAGAGGAGCAGAGAGAAGATGAGAAAGATAATGAATCTGCGCAATGCCAATTTGGAAAAGTCAGCTTCAATAACAAAACCAAAATGTCAAGGAAGCCACTATCATATATTCATTTCACAGCTATTCACAGATTTTGAAAATATCTCAGCAATTTTATACATTTTCATTGCTGAACTAAAATTATCCTAATTGTATAATTTCAGATGTGGGTTGTCAAGAAAATGAAACTCAAGCTCACAATCAATCAAAAACTTATCAAAGTCGAGTTTTGAGAGACATTACCAATATTCATCAAAGTAAGCAAGGGAGTCCGCAAGCTTCTACCACAACACATTTGGTAACCTCTGCAATTTCCAGTAAACAGGACACATGTGAGTTATCAACACAAATGATTTTTATCAAATAAAATTTCTCACATTTTTCAGTTTAACTGAATATATACTACTGTGTTCATTTCAGTTAATGTAAGTACAATTAATCAAGCAACAAATGATGTCAAGTCTCCTGAAGTTAGAAATTTGGAAGAAGAGGTTGATGCTGCAGTGTGGACACAATCTTCAGAAGGTATGTTGCATGATACAATATAAGTATATTGAGGTCATGATTTTTTTATGTTATGAACGAATTTTTCACATTGATACGTCTTTGTATGACAATTACTCATCCATTGAATTAACTTTACCTATCATGTATTTGAAACAGATGAAGATATGATTGATATGGAACAAACATATTTGTATACAAGCAGTGATGAAGATATAACATCTTCACAGTCAGATGAGGAAATAGATCCTACTTTTTTCACAGCAGTACCAAGTCAAAATCAAGTAGATGTGCCTCAAAAAAAAGGAAGAAAAAAACACAAACCTACAGAGGATTTTACAGGTTCATATATTGTAAATTACTATTGTTAAGTAATTAAGCAACTGTAAACACTTGCTCATACTTAGTTATTACTTTTTTCAGTATATCTTGATCATGGTGATCCAACATACCAGTGTCAGTATTGTGGTGCTTTGATGTGGTATGCTGAACGTTTAAATAAAAGACGGAAAGCTAAGAAGCCTACATTCTCACTTTGTTGTCTGCAAGGAACAGTGAAGATACCATTCTTACAAGAGTCTCCTGAATTCATTAGGAAATTGCAAACTGGCACTGATCCACTAAGCAGGCATTTTCAACAAAATCAAAGAGGTTACTGTATGAACTTCGCCATGACTTCTATTGGTGGAAAAACTAATGATCAGTATCTTAAAGGCAAAGGACCAACTATGTTTCAACTACAAGGAGCTAACTATCATCTTATTGGAACTAGCATGACACCCAAAGATAATGATTACCCCAAGTTTAGTCAACTCTACATTGTTGATACCCATAATGAAGTTGCAAACAGAGAATCTGTGATGAGGTAAACTAATCGCAAAGTACTATGATTCTTATTACCTTTTCAGTAAAAGTTTCTCTTATACTGTTTTGTACTGCTTTAACAAAACAGCAAGAGTAAAAAAGCACCACCAAAGCGACGCCGAAACAAGCTTAGAAAGGAAATCATTGAGCCACTCATCAAAATTTTGGATGGCGTAAACCCTTATGTCAAAAATTTCAGATCAGCAAGAGACAGGATTGATACAAATCAAGAAGAAACGTTCCATATGCGTATTCTTAATGATCGTGTAGGCATTGATGGAAGAACCTACAGTAATCCTACAGCAGATGAAGTCGCAGCTATCATACCAGGGGATTTCATACCGGATATGCCAAAACGTGATATTATTATTCAGGAGAAAACAAGTGGAAAACTTCAATGTATTAGTGAAATACATCCATCTTATTTGGCACTACAGTATCCTCTTATTCTATGCTATGGTGAAGATGGTTTCAGGCCAGGGATTGAGAAAGGTTACACTGGTAAGAAAAAACAAGCTGGGAAGATTAAGTGTATAAGTATGAGACAGTGGTTTGCTTTCCGTATACAGGAGAGGTGCAACGAAAGTCATACCCTGTTATTGGGTAGAAGATTATTTCAGCAGTTTCTGGTAGACGCATATTCAGCCATAGAAACTAATAGGCTGTCTTTCATTAAGTTGAATCAAGGTAAACTGCGTCGTGCAAATCTAAGTACAATTAAAGAGGCTGCAGATAGTGGTAACAAAGATCTTAGTGATCAAGGTCAAGAATGTTTAATTCCGGCTTCATTCACTGGTGGACCTAGGTATATGGTACAAAGTTATTATGATGCTATGGCTATGTGCAAGCATTACGGATTTCCAGATTTGTTCATCACATTCACATGTAATCCTAAGTGGCCAGAGATAACTAGGTATGTTAAAGCACGTGGTTTGAATGCTGATGATAGACCAGACATCATATCTAGAATCTTCAAGATCAAACTTGATTCATTAATGACAGATTTGACTGAACATCATATTCTTGGGAAAACAGTTGCTGGTATCTTTCAAATACTTTTATATTTCAGATTTGTTTACATTTAACTAACTGTCATGCATTACACATTAACAGTATCTTTTTTTGGGTTTTGCAACAGCTATTTACACAGTTGAATTCCAGAAAAGAGGTCTGCCACATGCACACATACTTTTATTCATGGCATCCAAAAGTAAGTCTCCTTCTGCTGATGAGATAAATAAGATCATATGTGCAGAGATTCCAGACAAGGATACAAAACCAGAACTCTATGAAATTATCAAGGAAACTATGATTCACGGACCATGTGGTGCAGCTAATACTAATTCTCCGTGCATGGAAGATGGCAAATGTTCAAAGATGTTTCCTAAGGCTTATGCAGAGATGACCAAAGTTGGAAAAGATGGTTTTCCTATATACCAAAGGAGAGATGATAATCGTTTTATAGAGAAGAATGGTATTAAGTGCGACAATAGATATGTTGTCCCTTATAATGAGACACTCTCACTACGATACCGAGCCCACATAAATGTGGAATGGTGCAATCAAGCAGGTTCTATCAAATATTTGTTCAAATATATACACAAAGGACCGGATCGTGTTGCAGTTGTTGTTGAGTCGGTCAACAAAAGTCAAAGTAACACAACTGAAACCGTAGGCAATTCTAAGTCAGATCCAAAGAAGAAGAATGAAATCAAAGATTACTTTGACTGCAGGTATTGTTTTCGTATATCATTTGTATAAGGGATTCTTGATTATGTTTAACATATTACACCTTCTATACACCTGTTAATTTCATAATAAAAATCTAATATTCGATTTTTTTTTTGTTTTCCAAATTCTAGATATGTTTCAGCTTCTGAAGCCATCTGGAGGATTTTTAAGTTTCCAATTCAGTTTAAAACCACCACTGTACAACGACTAAGTTTTCATCTTAAAGGGAAGAAACCATGTTTTTGGCGTCCAGAGCAGGATATCGACGATGTTATAGAGAAAAATGAAAATGAAGATTCTCAGTTTACTGCTTGGATGTACTTGAATGAATATGATGATTTTGCTAAGACAAAGCTCTATGCAGAAATCCCTCATCATTACACTTGGGATGGTAGAAACAAGCAATGGAAAAAGAGGGAAAGAGGATTCGCTCTAGGTAGAATAAACTATGTGCCTAGAAAGTTGGAAGGCGAATATTTTTTGAGAATCCTACTTAACATCGTCCGAGGACCAACATCTTTTGAAGATATAAAGACATATAATGGTGTTGTTTATGAAGATTATAAAGAAGCATGTTTCGCACGTGGAATCGTAGACGATGATCAAATGTATATTGACAGTTTGGTGGATGCAAGTCAGTGGTGTTTTGCGGAACAACTTCGTAATTTATTTGCTAACCTGCTTCTTTCTGATTCTCTATCCAAACCGGAAAATGTCTGGGACCAGACGTGGCATCTTTTATGTGAGGATATTGAGCGCAGAAAAAGACAAGAGTTTGGTAATCCATGTCTGTCTAAATCTCATTGCAAGTCAAAAGTTTTTATATAATGAGTATGTTTTAATATTCACAGTAACTTAATACTTCTTTTTAATATACATTTCATATGTTTGCAGACCTCACCTTAAACGACGCAGACAAGAAAAACTATGCACTTCAAGAAATAGAGAAGTTGATGTTGTTTAATGGAGGATCTCTACAAAACTACTCATCAATGCCAAAACCAACCAGAGAGACTATTGACAATTCCAACAGGTTTATTGTGGATGAGATGAGATACAATCGTGATGAGCAAAAAGAGAAACATGACACATGGAACAAGATGCTAACAGAAGAACAAAAAGCTGTTTATGATCAGATTATTGGAGCTGTTTTGAATAACACTGGAGGGGTATTTTTTCTATACGGATTTGGAGGTACAGGAAAAACTTTTATGTGGAAAACCCTATCTGCTGCTATTAGATATAGAGGAATGATAGTCCTTAATGCAGCTTCCAGTGGCATTGCTTCTCTCCTTTTGCCTGGTGGAAGGACTGCGCATTCCAGATTTCGTATCCCTATTAATCCAGGTGACTTCTCCACATGTTCCATTAGTCGTAACGATGATCTTGCAAATCTAATGAAGGAAGCGTCACTAATTATATGGGATGAAGCACCCATGATGAGCATATATTGTTTCGAGTCATTGGATAGAAGTTTGAATGATGTAACTTGCAACAACATAAGCAAACCTTTTGGTGGCAAGGTTGTTGTATTTGGAGGAGATTTCAGGCAGGTTCTTCCAGTAATTCCTGGTGCAGGTCGCGCAGAAATTGTTTTATCAGCTTTGAATGCGTCTTATTTGTGGGAAAGTTGCAAAGTCCTTACACTAACTAAGAATATGCGTCTACTGGGAAACAGTCTTAGTGCAGCAGAAGCATTAGATATAAAAGAGTTTTCAGATTGGATCTTAGGTGTTGGTGATGGTAGGATTTCAGAACCTAACGATGGGGAAGCGCTAATTGATATTCCTGAGGAATTTTTAATTACTGAAGGAGATGATCCAATTGAAGCTATAAGCAGAGAGATTTACGGAGATCCTCAGGTTTTTCAAAACATTACTGATCCTAAATTCTTCTAAGAGAGAGCCATCTTAGCTCCAAGAAATGAGGATGTGAATACAATAAACCAGATGATGCTTGAGAAGTTAAATGGTTAGTAATAATATTTAAATATTTGATATATTTACGAAAAAAATTATTAATTATTGCAACTTTCTTTTGATTTTGCAGGAGAAGAAATGATATACTTAAGTATAGATAGTATAGATCCTACGGACACTGATTCTGTAGACAATCCTGTATTCACAGCTGATTTTCTGAATACCATCAAGATCTCTGGATTACCAAATCACAGCTTACATTTGAAGATTGGCGCTCCGGTTATGCTTCTAAGGAATTTAGATCCTAAAGGAGGTCTCTGCAATGGAACTAGGCTTCAGATTACACAGATGGCAACTCATGTTATAGAGGCTAGAGTTATTACAGGAGACAGGATTGGTGACAAAGTTTTGATTCCTAAGGTTGTCATAACACCAACTGACACTAAACTGCCTTTCAAGATGAGAAGAAGACAATTTCCATTGTCTGTTGCCTTCGCAATGACTATTAACAAGAGCCAAGGACAATCACTTAATAAAGTAGGTCTATATTTGCCAAGACCGGTGTTCTCCCATGGACAGCTGTACGTGGCATTGTCTAGAGTCACTTCAAAGAAGGGTTTGAAGATTCTAATCGTTGACAAAGAAGGTGTCATTCAAAGACAAACAATGAATGTGGTGTTTAAAGAGGTTTTCCAAAATTTGAAAACCTAATGATGTTTTGAAGTTTTTTTTTTAGTTACCATCCTTTAATATAATATGGATTGTAATGTACCATCTTCATATTTCGAAATGATATTTTAAAACGATTTCTGTTTTATGCAAGCAAAAGGCTTATAATACAAATCCGAGAAAATCAATTCTTTTATCAATTCAATCATCTTCTTAACTATCTATATAAATATAACATACTTATCTCTATAAATGTACTATAGTTAATATTGTTTATGGTACATAAGGAAAGCATTAACATCTCCTAATTTTGCCCTATATTGTTTCCTTTAGACTAGGGAACAGATATATAAATATCAAAACAAAATCACCTCCATATCAAAACACAATCTTTATAATTAAACGAATTACAGAAAATCCTGATTTCTTATCCCTACCAATACCATCTATAAATACTCAAAAATGCTACACCGTCTAAACACAGAAAAAACATGGCAAACAGTACACCAGCTAAAGAAACAGAAGATCCAAAGCTAATGGCATGGTTTCATCTGAATAAGAACTATGTCGAGGCTAGGCATCTAACATACAATGAACTTCCAATGTTGTTTACTTGAAATCAAAAAGAGAAACGCTTTCAAAGAAGACGACGTTCAAACATAATCCACATGCCAACATACAAATGCAAGAAAGCAGAACAAGATAAGTCCTTGAGATTACTCTTTCATTTTCTCAAGGGTCCTACCTCTGATGGAGATTTGAAGACGTATGATGGTGTAATCTACCCAACATACAAAGAAGCATGTTTGGCACGTGGTCTTTTAGAGGAGTAATTTAGATGTTTCTATTTTATCTTCCTAATCTCTTTTGATTTGTTGCTATTTTATCTTTCTCATGTTTTTTTTTCTTTTATTGTTTCATGTTTTTGTACCAGTTTTTAACTTTATATTTCATGAAATTAAAGTTGCTTTTAATCATTATCCATTCTCAAAAGTTATATTATTTTATTTGGTCATTATGAGTTCGATCAAGAAAGAAACTCACCTTTTTTAAGAGGCAAGTCAAGACTTGAAATTATCAACAATTGTATTCTTTGCATACTGTCATTTGATACTCCGCATCTTGAAGTCAATCAATAACCCTATATGAAATAGAAAATAGTTTAAACTAACTTAAGAATTCACAGAAATTATTATCAGAAACTTTACATCAAACACAACAACAAGTATTGAATCTCAAATACTTATTAACTGCATGTCTTATACTTTTATTCAATTACTATACTGTAAACAGTGAAGCTTTCTTCAATTTATAACGATAATTTTAGCAATGTTTAAGGGTTTAATTTTCATTTAGTCTATGCAATTACCTACACAAGGATTATCCTATCTACCGTAGTTATGTGAAAATCTTAACTAAAAATCTTCAGGATCAATACCATAAATAAATTATCGCCAATTACACAAGAATATACACAAGAATATTATTTACTATTAATTACAAAATTAATACTACCTCTCCGAAACTTTCGCACAAAGTTTAATTCATGCCATTTCAGTGCTCACAACTAATCAATATCCTAACTATCAAATCGGAAAAAATCAATTTATATTCCAATTTCCTTAAATCTAATCCTTAATTACGTAAACTTCTAAATAAGATATTTATAAAGATTTTCTTTACTAACAGATTCTCACTATATATATAACCAAGCTAATTGTTGGTGAAGAACGTCACAGAGAAGTAGTTACCTCAAAACATTAACCTCTGCAAACGATGGCCTTCTTGGTTCCACACTTCGCTCCTTTCACAAACTTAGACCAAATCAAACCCTACACAAATTCATGGACGATACAGGTTAAGATCCTACATACTTGGAATTGGAGTTCACCAGTCAGAGGAGAGACAACTGAAATGATCCTGGCTGATGCGTTGGTAATTATCATTGTTCAGTCTTTATATAGATGTACTCATCTGCTACAATATAATAGTTTTTTTTTATATTTACATTTTCAGGGCATGCTCATTCATGCCAGTATCAAGAAAGCTGATATCCCCAGATTTGCCAGATTTATTGTTCCTGGAGAATGGCTGATCATTCACCACTTTTATTTAATAAATGCAACTGGATCGTTTAGGCCAGCAAAGCACTTTTGCCAGATTGTTTTCATGAACACAACCACTGTCCTAGAATCGCCTAACATTTCTAATGATCTGTATTTAGACCTGGAGAGTTATGAAGATATTGCCGACAATAACGCTCTGAATGAGAACATCCTCATTGGTAATCCTATTTATGACTTATACTAACTGTTTATATATTACATAGTTGTATACTAATACTTTATATACATGGTTAATGCTTGTGCAGATGTGATTGGGCAAGTGGGGATCTTTGGTGAATTAGAGACGCCTATAGCAGCTAACATGGCTACTACAAAATTGGATCTCGAACTTAGAGACACCAAGTATGTGTATATCATATAACTGATTCTCTATAAACTATTTTCATAACCATGCAAATTATAAACTCTCACTTATATTGCAGTGATAATCGCTTAGGCTGCACTCTTTGGGGAAAATATGCTGACACCATGTGGGATGCATGTCAGAATGTTGGAAATAATGTTCTTACATGTATCCTAAGGTTCGCTAAGATTACAACAGTCGCAGGTACTAATCTATTTATTATTTTATTTCTGGTATCCTATTTGCTCTTCTTTATTAAATTTATTTAACTAACTCTCAGTAATATGCGTTTAGATATTAAAGTAACTAACCTTTAATATGTAATGAAGCCAAAATAAAGAGCTGATGCACGTTGCAACCCACCAATTAAACCTGTATGAAAGAAATCTATCCTTTAAATTCAAGTATAAACACTAATAAACAAAGCGACCAAATAATACCAAACATAGGCATGCCAATACATTTACATTTAAAATTATTGTGAACTTATACTTATCTTATTATTTTCAACAGAGATGATAGTTCTAAACATTTGATCTTCTCTTCCTCCAAGGATTTTAACACCTATTTGTCCTTCCCTGTTAAATATACAAAAAAATAGCAACAATGTTAACCAGAATTTCTTACGGAAAGTATTAATTATACATACAACTCGCAAAATAAGAAAATAATTATACATACTGAAACTATTAATCAGTATCAAAAATAACAAAATAATAAGCCTATATTGCAATTAGCTTTTGAGTAGACTACACAAAAAATAAGCTTTCTATTAGAAAGTAATTGGACAATATGCATATATAGAAATTTATGCCTATAACTATATAGTCATTTCTTCTTATATTGATATTCTAAACATATTCCCTAAATTCTTCCTATCCTATATTTTCGATCATAGACAAAATCATTGACATTGAATAGTTTTAATTTTGTTTCCATATGTAACAAATTTTAAAACCCGTGAATATTGGTTGGTAGTTTTTAGAAACATACATTTATATTCACATATAAATATGGTTATATTCAATATCCTTAGAATCAGTTAAAAGAATTATTTTTTTTTTGGTAAGCAGAATCAGTTAAAAGAATAAAAGAGAATAAAATCTCTACAAAATCAAAACAATTTGTGAAATATTTACGACGTTTTCCATTTTCTACTTCAGCCTTTTCAATAGACACCTCTCTAAACCTACTTCTTTTCTCCTATATATACACAGACTTCACAACCACCCTTTCACAACTTCTCTCATCTGTTCAAAACAAAACACATTCGGCCATTACTTATGCTTAGGTTTACCAAAGTTAAAGATCTCCATGCATGGAGTTCTGCATGGAGGATTTGTGTTAAAGTCGTAAGGAAGTGGAGACAAATTGATGACATAGAGGACTCTGTTGAAATGATTGTCAGCGATATCTTTGTAAGTTCCATGCATCCATTGGCATCCTTTTCTTCGTGGAGTAGTAATACTAAGATTTAGTTTTGGTTAACTAATTTGTTTTGTTCTACAGGGTGATAAAATCCAAGTGACTATTCCCGCAGATCTGAAGGACCGGTTTAACACTCAATTTCATGAAGATGAGTGGAAAGTTTTGGAAAATTTTAATGTACAATACTTTGACTTGCCGATGAAACTGTGTGACAACGACAGTCGCATCATTTTGATTGATGAAACATTGATTGAACATTCTGAAGTTCTTTCCAACAACAACTTTATTGATTATCTATCATTTGATAGAATTCTTGATGGAAATTATGCCATCAGAAATATTTCAATTGGTAAGTAAATGTTTTTCCCAATCTATTTAATGCAAATTATCATTTTTATAATATAATAAATTCTTCATATTTTTTTCAACAAATGTCATGGGAGAAGTGGTCAATGATGGAAACTTAATACATGTAGTTAACCCAAATGCACCTCAGAATTATGAGAGCATAAGGCTAATCCAATTCTCTTTACGAGACTTAAGGTGTGTTCAAATAGTTCAAATTTATAACCTCCTGTTTGAGTATAGCATCGCTGTAATTATGTTTGTTTTGAATTTTTAGTGGCAATGAAATTCAATGTGCTGCTTATAATCACCATGCTGATTATTTCATTGCGAATCGTTGGCCTCCTGGACTTAGACCAGTTGTTGCAGTTTTGAGATTCTGGCGTGTCCACTACTTACCAAGAGGTATGTTTATATTAATGTATCATATGTGCATAAATCATTGTAATATAGAAGTTTGTTTACGTTTACATATATATTTTCTGGAATCTTAGAAAACAAAGAAGTTTATACCGTTTTAAATTTGCTTAGGTGGAGGGATTGAGGTTTTTAGTGGTGATCCTGCTTCTAGGATCTATTTCAATCCATCATTTCCAGAGGTTCTAGATTTCCAGACAAGGTAATGTTTATATATTTCCATGAGATTAATATACTTTGTTGTCTAAATATTAATATGTGTCAAACTCTTTTTTTTTTAGGCTTCAATACAACAATCAGAGTGATTATAATGGTGGAGAGGATTAGTTTGTGTTCATCTATCAAAAGATCTTTCATGGGATTTTCAGTGTTTTCAATAAGCTTCTAAAGGGAGCATAAGGTGTCTCTGTCATGTTTCTTTGACTTTGTTTCCGTTTTGAATAAGGTTTCTCTATTTGCCAAGAACTATTTCAGTCTTTCAGTTTATCTTTTGAATTTTAATGGAATTTCTATCTAAATTGATACTCTATTCAGATAAAGCATTATCATAGCAATCTCCAATGCACTCAGTTCAAATAGCAACTACAGTCAAGTTCTTCGATACTTACCGTTTTCATTGTTTTCACCTTCATACATGTAAAGAGATGGCAGCATCCGAAACTTGAAAACATTGATTTAGGATTGAACTCCAATCCATTAAGCTCCATGGAATCTGTATTACCCAACGTTCATCAAAAACAGATATATTTAGTTGTACAACATTGATCGTTTGTTTATGTCACAATTACTTCGGCTCTTCTTCCTCAACATTGAACAGATAAATTTTGGGGAAAATTTCATAGTTTCATTACACAAGACTTAAGAACTAAATCCCATAGTTTCAAAACACCCAAATAATTTGCGACGCAGCTCAAGTTAGAAATCGTATTTAAGAAAGTTGTAGATTACCTTTCGTTTGAATTCGGGATCAAGCAATGAAGCTATGATGAATCGACCCAGAATCTGATTAATCTCGGACGATTCCCATCTCGGAAACCACTAAATTCTTCTTCTTCGATCTGTTAATTGAATTTCGTTTTTCTCGGTTCTTTACTCATCAAACCTATTTTTTTTTTTTTAAACATTGCTCTAAGCGACAGGAAAGGATATTGCACACAAAAAAAAAAATTTGGACCTCCGTATTACTCGAGGCCCAAATTACAGCCCATCATTTCAAAAATTAAGTAGCCCAAATGTTTAATATTTACTTTTAAATATGAACAAATTCAAATAACATTTATGCAAAATAATATAATTACATAAATGTGTGTGAAACTCAAACACACTATTTTCCACTATATTACACAAATCCAAAACTCAAAAAATCAACACCTCCGACTCATCCTGTCCGTTTAATATTAACCACCATTCTAATTTCCATTTTTAAACATATAAACCAATAAAAAAAAGTTTTACAAAAATCTATATATATTATATCGCCCCGCGGCGGCCGCGGGTTAGATCCTAGTAATTATATATTGTTGTTGGCAATTCCAAATTATGGTTATTAAAAATTGAAGATTAAAGCTAAAATCATATATAAATTCATGAAATAGCCACATTTTATAATGCATTCTCAAAATTTTAGCTGAAACCTAAACCAGTGTTATAATGCAATCTTAAAATTAATATCCTAAAAGTCATGATGATAGTGATTAACATTTTTAGAAGTACAAAAGATCACCACTCTACTACATCACATAGAGAAACTAAATAAAGCTAACATTGTTCCTGCAACAAAAGCTAAGCAAAGCCAACGATCGTAAAATCATTCACTTACCTCTTCACCACCATCCTCTGCAGCAAAACCAAATAACCATCAGTTTTTTAAAAAACATCTCTAGCTAAACTCTGAGTTAAATGATTTAGATGAGATGAGAAAGATTCGCACCAGTGTTTGGTTCTTCTTCGTTTTGACTTCCTTCCCCGTCATCTTCGTTACCTCCCTCGTCTTCTTCTTTCTCTTCTTCTTCGTTAGCTCCCTCGTCTTCTTCTTCGTTACCTCCCTCGTCTTCTTCTTTCTCTTCTTCTTCGTCTTCTTCTTCTTCTACTACTACTTCTTCTTCTTCATCATCCTCTTCATTCTCAGATTCTTCTGATTCATCGCTCTCGCTTTCTTCTGCTTTTACCGGCTTTGGAGGAGGTACAAAACTTGCGGTGGATCTTCTCCTTGAACTCGACACAATGTTGCTTGTATCAATACCCTCGAGCTCCTTTGTTCTTTCTTTTCTTTTCTTGACTTCCTTGATCTCTGTCACCAGGTAAAACCGTATAGATTGTTAATAGTTTCAAACATCAACGATTTCATCATCTGCATATTTTTCGCTCCAGAATATCTCTAAGGTATCTACGCTTTCTTCTTAAATGTATAACATTTACCTTTCTCTGAAGGATTAGAAGACAACCCTTCTTTGGAAAGTATCTCCTTAAGTTCTTTTATCAGAGTATCCTCGCGTTTCTCCTCAGGAGCTTGCTTTGCTTTCCTGTAAACCGATGGAGAAATACTGCGAAGAAAAAAAATTCAAGAGCCTGGAGAACGAGTCAACACAGACTTTTAAAGATCTAACAGGTTTTGCTTTAAACCTCATTCCACAAGATTTGATGATTGCTTTAAGTTGCTCAACACGCCTCCCGTACCCAGTGCTTGCGGTTTCCTGTTTCCGCAGTTGAAAGATATTTAAAAAATTATACACAATTCTAATGGTGTAAATTGTACACAATTCCTGTTTCCTGTTTCGCGGAAGCAAACAGTGTAAATTGTACACAATTCTATATGGGCTTCAAGATAGGAACAACAATAACAATAAGGCTGCTATACCTTCACGGGTTTTTCTGAAGAGGATGCCTTTTCTTCTGCATCACTGTCGCTCTGTGAATCCGTTTGTTTTGTCTTCTTTGCAGATGTAGGTTTCTCCTTTTCACGTTTCCGCTTTCCGGTTCCCTCTGAATTTGATGATTTTGTTTTTGGAGCCATCTTCTTTTTTACAGCGACTTCCTTTTCCTCCTCGTCATCACCATCTGAATCAGACATTTCTTCACTGTCTGAATTTTTAGCTGTTGTGCTCTTGACCTTCTTGGTTACAGTTTTCCTCTGAGCCTTAGTTGAAGGTTTTGTAGTTTCAAGAGCTTGTAGTACCTAATTAGCCAATAAATGTTATAAGAAGACTGTGCCTTTCAGTTATAGCTTATAAGATATATATAGTCAATTATAGTTACTTACTTCATCTAATTCTTCATTAATGAATTTCTTGTAGGGGTCAAGAGAATACTTCTCTAATTTAAGATCTTGCTCCAAAAGTCGACGAAGTAAACCCATTGTAATTTTCCTGAAAAAAAAGCAAGCAACTTTAAACCAAGAAAAGATCATTGCCCAGAAAACTAACACAACTCCTAAACATATCGAAAAAGGCATCCGCGCAAAGACTTTAGAAAAGAAGATATATTCGACTTACTCTGCATTAGCCTTAATATAAGAAGACCTTTTACAAAGGGCTTTTTTTATATCACTCTGAAGGACCTCTTTACTGTTCTCATCCTTCGTTTGCTCAGCTACAGATTTGGATGTGTTTTCTTCTGCCAAAAGTCCCATCACAGGAGAATCTTCCGTTTTCTCATCATCACCAGTCATATCTTCCTTGACATCTTTTTTCGTCTTGTCCACTTTAGATAACTTTGCTGCTTCTTTCACAGGAGTTATGTCATCTTTCTTCTCATTTTCTTGAGAGTTTTCTGATGTTTCATCATTCTCAGCACCTTCCAAACACTATTATAACAAGGAAACCATATCAACGCATAATTACTCAGCTACGAGTAACATATCTTCTCTATTTTATTTTAACCATAGCAACAAATACCTGAACCAAATGTTGTTTAACAAAGCTCTTATGCACATCCAAAGCATACTTCTCCAGTTTCAGATCCTCCTCCAGCAACCTCCTCACACTCTCAAACGTGCAGGAGCTGCAAAAAAAAAAAAAGAAAATTCCAAATGATTCTTCTTTCAATGAATCTCGTTCTTCAGCCATTCATTTCTTTGCAAATGTTACTCTCATATACTAAAACAAAATCAAACTTATACTTCGGAACCATAAGGCTTTAGTTCTCCACAAAATCAAACTCTACATCATCACCAAACAAATCTAATACAAAACCTAGACAGTGAATGCTACTCGAAACATCGCAAATTCACAAACCTAGATTATCATTTTCTTCGTTTCAACCACATTTTCACCAAATTCCACAAACATCACTGACCATAAAACATAGTTTCTCCACAAAATCCAACTCTAAATCATCACCAAACCAATCTTACACAAACCCTAGCCTACCATAGACACTAAACGCTACTCGAAACATCGAAATTTCACAAACCTAGATTATCAATTTCTTCGTTTCAAACCATATTTCACGAACTTCAACAGACAACACTGATAATTTCTCTAAAACCGAAGCGAAGAGAGATGAAGAAGCGATTCATACTCTGCTTTATCTCTGAGATAGGTTACTCGAGACCGCATAGCCGCAAGAATCTGAGACTCGATATCTACTGTTGTTGCTTCAGCCTCCTTCGAATCAATCTTCTCGCCGGCGATCTCCATGGCCGTAGTCGTCGAATCGCCAGACATGTCTCCCTCAAAGAACGGAGAAGAAACGAAGTTCACTGATGTACTTAAGTGTGAATCGAAGATTGTAGAAGAAGATAGTCAAATTTGCGTTTTTCTTAGAAGTCAAAGGACCTATTTGTAAATTCACTAGAATATATTGCTGTATATTTTGTTTGTTAATTAGCTTAATATAATCCTGTTTCCGAACAAGACTTCTTAGCTTAAAGTGAGAAGCTAAAACAAGAACTATCAGAACCTTGTTTCCAAACAGGACTAAATAGATTAAACTCCGAACCGAATTGACCGGACCAAACCGAACCGAAATTTTGTCAATTCGATTCGGCTTCGGTTTAATGGGAAAAACCGATCGGCCAGTGAATAAATAAGTTTCGGATCCCGGTTCGGTTCGGTTTTAAATCGAATTCAAACCGATAGGTTTGAGAAGAACTAGCATAACCTTGTTTCCAAACAAGACTTAAATTAGCTTAAACTGATACTAAAACAAGAACTATTATATCCTTGTTTCCAAACAAGGTTTTCAATCGTCTCCTTCGACAACACTCAAATCGCAGAGACGAAGAAGAAACTAGATTCTTCTCCTCTCTCTCTCTCTTTCTCTCCAATGGCGAAACTAACGACGGACTCTCCTATCTGCCGGAAAATTGTTCTTTCGTTCTTAGATTTTCTGAATTCCGGTAAGTATCTCTCACTTTTCTATGAGTTTGCGTAATCGATTTCATTTTTTCGTATCAGGTTTTGATTCAGGGCTTAATCTTCGATGTAAATTGTTGTTATTGTAGTTGAAGTTGCTCCAGGTGTTGATGAAGAAGGTATTGAGGTTGCTAAAGAATGTTTAGGAGAAGCGTTTAAAGTTTCATTTGATTCTTCAAGAGATGATCGTTTGAAACCTATTTCACTTGTTAATTTGTTCACTTCATTGGACAAAAATGAACCTCAAGAAACCATATCACCACCACCACCACCACCACTTGTTGCTGCTGCTACTCAGGATCCTAGTTCGTCGTCAGGTCGTGGCTTTTCGGATTCTCATGTCCCCGTTGGTACGAGCAAAGAGCCTCTTTTTACTGGTAAACGTTAATTGGATCAAATGTGAGTGATGGCTACTGTAATGGCAGCTTAATGCTGATTTTGATTGTGGATTATGCTACTTGTAGGTACTTCTAGAGATGAACTCTTTGGGCAACTGTTTGGTGCGCTTGAGAAAGTGCGGTATTTTAGGAATACACCTGATGGAGATGATGATCCTGCTCAGTTGGAGAAAGCTACTAGAATATTTCATGATGCTGTCAATGTAGGTTTGGTTTTTTGTTGAGTTTTATTGACGGTTTACTTCTACTTGGTAATGAGTTTGGTGATGAGTTTTGTATCTGTATATCAGGAAATGGAAAAATCTGGATGCCAAACGTTTGATGTGAAAAGCTTGGCAGAAACACTCAAGTGTCAAGGTACCTGTGATTGCTTTTGTTATCTTGTAATGTATATAATTGTCATACTGAGAATCTTGTCTCGTGTTTACAGTATGTAGTCTGTTTCTTTGAAACTGTTGGAACCTTTTCCTTATTCTTTTATTGTTCTCTCAAGTCTATCGTAGAATGAGATCGATGAATGTCTGTCTTTGAGTGCTTGTTTGTTACCTCTATGTGACATTCTCTGCCTTTTAGGTAACAAGGCTATGCAGTCCAATCTTTATCTGGAGGCAATCGAGCTGTATTCTTTTGCAATTGCATTGACAGATAAGAATGCTGTTTTCTACTGCAACAGGTGAGTGATAAGCCGTCAACTTGATTTATCTGGAAGTTTAAGGTTGTAGCTCTTTGGTGGTGTCCTTCCTGCATAATCTGATTTCAACATGCTTAACTATTTTCACTTGTCCAACGGTCTACTAATTTTTTTTTATCTATCAGGGCTGCTGCATATACCCAGATCAACAGGTGCTCAGAAGCAATTAAGGACTGTCTTAAATCCATTGAGATTGATCCAAATTATAGTAAGGCCTACAGTCGTCTTGGTTTAGCATACTATGCTCAAGGAAAGTATGATGATGCTATCGAGAAAGGATTTAAGAAAGGTATGTATGTGTTCTTGGAATTAATCCGAACTTTTTTGTGAAGTTAGCATATTCCTTTCTTAGGATTGATTGCTTTGGAAAAGAGCTAGAACTTTGCTTCCCCAAGTTAGCTAGCGTTTATTCTGTGTAACATTTTCATCACACTCTTGGCAGCTTTGCAGTTGGATCCGAATAACGAATCCGTTAAAGAAAATATCAGGGTCGGTGTTTTTTTTGTACATTATTCCGTTTTAATATGATCATTTTATAATTTACATGAGAGTCTGATATTGACATGTTGTGAAACACAGGTGGCTGAACAAAAACTAAGAGAAGAACGACACAGACGCGGTCAGGTAATTACACCTCTGACTCTGAATCATCATCGTATGGATTATAAATAAGACTGAGAAATCAAAGAAACTAATATTTTGTGGTGTTGGAAGAGCAGAATATGAGCTCAGGTCACAATCAAGAACCGGAAATGGGAGGAGGCCAGGGAATACCATCTCAGTTTTCAATGCCTATGAACCACGATCTAATGAGCATGTTTCTGAACATGGCGGGAAACACATTCCCGGGAAATCATTCTCGCAATAATCAGGAAGGAGGAGGAGATGGTAACAGAAATGGTTCAGATGAGCCTGAGATTCGTGTAGGCGGAAATATCAACATAGATCTCGGAGGCAATGAGCAAATGCCTGAAGAGTTATCGGGTGCGTTACGATCAATGATGCAGATGTTTGGAGGACCACAGTCACAAGGAGGCACTGGTAATAATAACCCTCAAGATGCTAATGGTGCACAGGGAAGACCTTCTGGGAATTAGCCTTAGAATCATATTGTTCATATGGTTTCTGAGTTTGTGCTACAAAGACTTTTGTTAGGTTTTGAATTTTAACATGTAGTGAAGTGACATGTTATTGATACAATGATGATGGGAGACTACTAGCTTCTTGTTGATAAGAAAACTTTTGCATTAACAATTGAAATCAAAATTTTACTATCAGACACATTACATTACAGTATTTGAATGGTTGAACACAAGTTTCTGAAAATAAGAAAGTGAAAATTACCAGAAACAAAGGGCAAATTGTTTTTACTATACAACTGAAATCGAAAACAGTACCAAACCGATAACAAAGACTTCTTCGAAGATCTAAAATTGGATACTCTGAAGACGATGCTGAATATCGGCGGGTATATACAGTAGTAGAACAAGCACTCACAGTGAAGCAACAGCACAAGAAGGTTGAAGCGAGCGGATCCTGATATCATACTTTGTAACATTACCAGTCCTAGGCGACGTCGAATCTGAGTTTTGTGTTACAAGTGCATACTCAGGAGCCTTCTGTTGAGACGCATTACCGATATAATTATTACATTTGCGACATAGAAGCTTCGTTCTGCGTCTGAATAAACCAAAAGAGTATCTGGAGAAATGAGGCATGCATTGGAACTCATCAACCTGACTAAATCTTCCCTCATCAATGTTGAAGAAAGATATGATTCCACTCTTCATTGATTTGCCGTACTTTGATCCGATTGTCGATGTGATTCGATTCGTCGAGCTCAAGTTCAGTTCATACCCACAAGATCCACAACTACAAGAAAGTTAAAAACCCATTCGTTCAGTCTAAGTTATCTCTTTTTTTTTTTTGCTTAATCCAAATTGTCTTAAAGAACAAAAAAACAAACTGACGAGTTTTTCAGACAAGACAACAACTAAGTTTCACCAGAACTTATTAGATTCACAACTAACCAAACATAACAATCAATTTCATGATTCACATGTTCCTTACTAAAATGATGAAACAAACTAAATATGAAATACAGCAAAAGTCTCAAAAAATTTTAAAAAATCAAGAATCAAAACCCTAAATCAAGAAGCCTAGACTAAGGCACAAGATTTCAATCCAAGAATCAAATCAAATTGATCTGTAACACATACAAACCTGTAATTAACATGTCTCATGGAAGAAGAAGAGAAAGATGGAGAAAAGAAGTGATTGCCACCACCGACCGAGGCTGATCTCTCCATCGTCGCCGAGATCAGTCAAAGGCCTTCAATGGTTCAAAGGTCTCGATTGGGACAGAGGAGAGGGGAAGATTTGATTAGGTTGATTAAGATTTTACGATCGTGTCCCAATCGATTCGGGTGAGTTTGACTTCTTCTTCTGCCCACGACCAATGTCGTGGTCGCAGTTTTCAAGTAACGATCGAATTCGAAGCAGTAAGAGATTTTTTTGTTTTGTTTTGAATTTTTTTTTTTTTTGTTTTCAAATGCATTTATGACCTAATTGTAGTTTTGCTTTTTGACTTTTGACTAATGACGTGGGTTTCGTAGGTATGACCATGGTTAAAATTATTATAGTTACGGTTGATTAAATACCGGTTAAAATTTTGTTTAATTTTAACTGTAGCTATTTAATAAACGGTTAGACGGTTATGGTTAAATACGGTTCCGGTTAAAACAATTACGGTTAGAAACAATTACGGTTATTTGATAATATGATACGGTTGATATTAAATAATTAATTATTAATATATTTTATTATGTTATAAAACTGTTACGGTTAAAAGTTTACGGTTTAACTATGCGGTTAACCAACGGTTTTGATACAGTTATGGTTAATTAACGGTTATAGTTAATAAAATTTAACCATATATTTGTAGTTAACTGTTACGATTTTTAACTGTTTTATACAATTACGACGAGGTTACGGTTTACATCCGGTCCGGTTACGGTCCGAAAGACGGTTACGGTTTAGTTTTGGTCATACCTATCCTGTGTGTTTTTTTTCTAAAATTTTGATTATATAATTTATAATAATTGAATAAAATTTTATTCTTTTTTTCAATCGGTAATTTATTTTGGTTAGAACTTTTATATGTTATTTTTTAAGTTTATAACTAATCTGCATATTACATGGATCTGCACAATTGATTTAACAGGTGAGGTAGGTATAGACAAAATACCCAAACCCAACAATTCGAATCCAACCCAACCCAAACCGAAATATTCGATCTGAAACTGATCCGAACAATAAGAGACGTGTGCAAATGTGCGTATAATCTCTATATATAATGCATAGATGATTTTTTTATTATTATTTATAGAAAGTTCCTTTTAAAGTTTGAAAAATAAAATGAAAATAGTCCATTCAATATATCCCATAGAATTCAGTGGTAGAAAAAGAGGAGGAACTAAACTGAAACGAGATTGAACTAAAGCAGAAACCATCAACATGATGTTAACCAAGACTATTTATTTGTTGGTGAAAGATTTGATTCAATATCTATAGCTTTTAAAAGAACAAAGGGTATTCATAAAATATGGATTATTCACTAGAAAGAGAATGTCAATGTACCACAAAACTTGTGATGACAAAGTTAATTCCGCACAAGCATATGGGGCATTTCTCTTCTCCTTCAGCCATTGTTCAATCTGAAATAAACAAATGGTAGTACTTAATTATCATTGTTAAAAGTTGAAACAAAATGCAGCACAAGTCACCGATTTTAGCAAGACCAAAATCATCAGCTTTGTGTTCATACTTTGCACACGTATATTATGTAACTTTTATAAAATAACTAGAATAGGATTCGCGTATACGCGGGTTTAAAACTAAAAATTTAATAATCCGTATAAAAAATAAAAGTAAAAGCTAAAATCAAAATTTGAAGTTCTGAAAATTTGAAAAATCTTTTATGAGCTATTATACGTTAAAAAAGTTTACTTCTTCACCCAATCAAGTTAATCCTATTTCAAAATTTTATATATTTATCCGGTAAAATCAATCCTTACACATCAACCTGCTGAACATTGACCAAAGAATTGGTATCTTATCAAAACATATAGAACCATACGAAAAAGGTCACATTTAGATTAAAACTTACATGATCACACGATATTCATATTAAACGTTTTTAAATCATCACATTAAGAAACTATTAGTACACTAACCAAAAACAAAAATCATTTAACCAAAAGCAAAAATATTATACGTTAAAAAATAAGTTCACCTCTTCATTCGATAAAATTAATCATATGATATCCACCTACTGAACATTAACAAAATAATTTGAAACCAATAACTGAAATATATATACTAGTACCAAAAGAATTAAGTTTCGATCAAAACTTACCTTATCATATGATAATTCTAAACCAATTAGTTAAAATATCACACAAATCTTCATGCATCGATCCATATGGTTGGTTCTACACACTCAAAACCTATTATCATAATAAAAACAAATCTTTATCAATAGAACAAAATCGAATAAACAATAGCGTTTTTTGAAAAAATATTTTGTTTGGTAAAAGAAATATGTTATCATCTATTCGATTATATAGAGGTGAGTATTTACAATTCCTTTTACTTTACAAATGACATTATTTCTTTAATTATGTAATCTTTTTTTCTTTTAAAATTAGTAATCTAACGATATGAAAATATACGTATAATTTCCTTATGATTATCTTTTTATATTAAAAAAATTATTTAAATTTATAATTTTATTATAACCATCTATTTATATTTTAAAAATTATGAAAATTTATAGTTTTATTATAATTATCTTTATACATTTTAAAATTATTTATAATAAATTTTTTAATTATGTAATCTTTTTTATCTTTATCCTTTAAACTTTTCTTAACATTATCTTTTTATTTTTAAAATTTTTTAAGTTAGAATTTTTTTAGCATTATTTTTTTACATTTTTAAATTTATTTACATTTTAATTTTTTTGTCATAATTATCTTTTTCTATTTTTAAAAAATTTAAAAACAAAATAGTTGGTTGACAAAATCTCCTTCCTGTCTCTTCGACCAAAGTAACTCATCATCACTAATGCAAACCCCTAATTCTTCAGAGAAACCCTAAGGGCAAAAGATTCTCTTTACAATCTTGTCTCAATTCTGAGACAGTGAAAACAAGTTAGTAACAATCTCAAACTAGAAACTCTGCGAGTTCGAAGAATGAGCAATAACAGCCTAGAAAACAACCGTAAACTAGAAATGTCGTTTCGAAGAACTGAGATTGATGGATAATGAAGATGATGATAGAATATCGAGTGTAAGAGAGGAAAGATGAGTTTTTGATAAATTAGGTTAAGCCTCCGACAAATGCGGCGCCTCTCATTACATACTGTCTCCGAATTCAGCAAATACCGGTTTATACACATGTGCCAGTTTAGGTAACTTAAATAATAAAGAGAAAATTGGGATGGTACAGTTTAGGTGATATCCTATCACAGTACTCCCTGTTTGAAAACATTCTTGTCCTCAAGGATGGCTGAAGGATGGATACTTGGTGATGAAGTCGCTGTAGAATTCCCAAGTAGCCTGAGATGGAGACTGCCCTTTCCATTGAACCAACACCTTCGTGACCGCCTTATTCTGATATTTTACCACCTTCTTGTCCAAAACTGCTTTTGGCTCCTTAGATTGACCCACATCAAGTAGATACTGAGGCATAACTGGCACTGAAGTGGGTGGATTGGGACACAATTTCAGCTAACTTACATGGAACACATCATGAATTGCAGTACCATTCGGGAGATCAAGCTTGTAAGCCACCTGTCCAATCTTATCAACAACACGGAACGGTCCATAGAAGCGAGGAGACAACTTGTGTGGGATGGCTCGATTCTTTAGAGAGTGTTGGCGGTATGGCTGAAGCTTGAGATATACAAAATCTTCGAGTTTGAACTCCCTATCAGATCTGTGAGAGTTATCGCTTTGCTTCATCCTGTTTTGTGCCCGTAAGAGGTGGAACTTGAGCATGTTGATAACTTCTTCACGTTTCTGTAAGCTTTTGTCAACTGTGGCTGAAGAACTTTCACCTGGTAAGTAAGGCAAGTGAAGTGGAGGTGGCTGGCCATAGATCACTTCATAGGGTGTGCTTTGTATGGCAGTATGATATGTAGTGTTATACCACCATTCAGCTAAAGGTAACCATGTACTCCATGTGTGAGGGGAATCTGCAGCCATACATCTCAAGTAAGTTTCCAAGGTTTCACCTCTGTTTGACCATCAGTTTGTGGATGATAGGCAGTGGAGAATTTCAACTCGGTACCATGGACTCTAAACATTTCCCTCCATACTTCACTCAGAAAAGGTTGGATCTTTGTCTGTAACAATGTCCTTAGGCATTCCGTGAAGCTTAAAGACCTGATCCAAATACACTTGAACAACCTCAACAGCTGTGTAGGGATGAGAGAGAGCGAGGAAGTGAGCATTCTTGCTCAGCCTGTCAATAACCACCAAAATGCAGTGTTTTCCCTTAGAGGGAGGAAGCCCTTCAATAAAATCCATACTAATAGACTCCCAGATCCCATTAGGAATTGATAATGGCTGCAATAATCCAGGTTTGGCTGCCAAATCATATTTATTCCTCTGACAAGTTGAACAATTTCTGACATAATTCTGGACCTCTAAGCTCATCTTAAGCCAGTAAAAGAGAGATTTGATGCGGTGAAGGGTGGCATCCCTTCTTGAGTGTCCTCCCACTGCCGAGTCATGTAACCATTTGAAGATGTGTGTTTTAACCTCTGGATCATTTCCCACAACAAGCTTACCCTTGCATCTCAACTCACCATTGACAAAAGTAAAGGCTGGATGAGAAGATGAGTTAATTTGGAGCTCAGAGATTACCTTCTGCAAATGGGGATCCTTTTGCCAGAGGAGTTGCAGTGATTCATAGAATCCTTGATGAGCTTGAGATAAGGTTATGTGTAGGAGCTGTGACCCCGTGACTCTGGAGAGAGCATCATCAGCTAAATTCTCTTTCCCTTGCTTGTACTGAACCTCAAACGTATACCTCATCAGCTTAGAAAACCACATGTGCTGAAAAGTACTAGTAGCCTTTTGCTCAATCATGAACTTTAAACTCTTTTGATCTGTCTTGATGATGAATGGCCTATGAGCAAGATAAGAGTTCCATGTTTGCACTGCATGCACTACCGCCAATAACTCTTTTTCATATATTGATAAAGCCTGGTGGCGTGGGCCAAGAGCTCTACTAATATAACAGATGGGATGGTTATCTTGCATAAGTACTGCCCCAATACCGGTGTTTGATGCATCAGTTTCTACCACAAAGCCTTTGTCAAAATCAGGAAGAGCCAATACCGGTGTTGATGTAAGTGCTAATTTCAGATTCTTGAAAGCTTCTTCTGCTTCAGCACACCACTCATATCCTTCTTTCTTTAAAAGATTGGTGAGAGGTCTTGCAATCACACTGTAACCTCTAACAAACCGCTTGTAGTAGTTTGCTAACCCCATAAAACTTCAAAGCTGTTTCTGATTCACTGGGATAGGCCATTTACTGACTGCTTTTACCTTTCCCGGATCTGTACTAACTCCCTCAGCTGAAATAAAGTGCCCCAAATACTCTATCATAGTGGCTCCAAAAGTGCACTTAGAAGGCTTGAGGTAAAGTTGCTGCTGGCTGCTGCCTTAGTATGAGAAACACCTCCTGTAAATGCTGTAAATGCAGCTCCCAGCTAGAACTGTAAATCAGGATATCATCAAAGAACACCAACATGAATTTTCTTGCCACATCTTGAAACACATGGTTCATCAAGCTTTGGAAGGTACAAGGTGCATTAGTGAGCCCAAACGGCATGACTAAATACTCATAATGACCAGAATGAATTTTGAAAGCAGTTTTATACACATCCTCTGGTGACATCCTCAACTGGTGGAACCCTGCTCTAAGATCCAGCTTTGAGAAAAATTTGGCCTTTCCTAGCTCATCCAGCAGGTCCTCAAGCAATGGTATAGGGTACTTGTCCTTGATGGTCTGCTTGTTCAGCCCTCTATAATCATTACACATCCTCCATGTCCTATCTTTCTTCTTCACTAGCACAATGGGAGAAGCATAGGGGATTGAGCTGCATTATATTATTCCCTATTTTAGCATTTCCCTAATCATCTCGTCAATGGCATCCTTCTGGAGTGAAGAGTGCCGATAGGGTCTCAGATTTACTGGATTAGACCCAGCTGCTAAAGGAATCTTATGGTCAAACCCTTCTCTGAAAGGTGGGAGGCTTGTTGGCTCCTCAAACAGGTCAGGGAACAGCTGTAGCAAGGTCTGCAGGGCCGGATCATTGCTGAGCTCATCTCCACTGGCTGATATGTGATAGAACATGGCCTCAGGATTCAAAGATGGGTGATTCTGCTCCACTGGGATCTCCAGGAGTTGTAGGAATGCTATTTGAGGAGCATTTGCCAATAGCTTGCTCAAGTTGCTTCCTTTGACTTCCTTACAGCCAGTTTTAGTCAGTCCTCTTAGCACATGTTTCACCACTCCAAGTGTGAACTCCATCCAAAGATTTCTAAAGTCCCAATTGATAGGGCATAATGTGATAAGCCATTGTACTCCCAACACAAGATCACAACAATCTAGAGGTAAGGTACGAACCTCCGTGGTGAGAATGTACCCTTGCACTTTCCATGAGAACTTTTTGCATTTGTAACTAGTCACCATTTGGTTACCAAGAGCATCTGCCACTGACATTGGTTTGATGGATTCCAGCTCACAACCTAACACCTTGGCAATCTTCAAATCTAGGAAGTTATGGGTACTACCTGGATCAATCAATATGTGTAGCTTTCTCTTCCCACATTCTCCCATCAGTCTCATACAATGTTCTAAAAATCGGCCACGACGGTCGACTAGGCGCCGTGGAGGCGCTAAAAAATGTTAGCCGCCGCGATTTTGGTCTTAACGGTGAAAAAATCGGTCGAGATGAAAAACTATCTAAAACTTCCTTTTTTTGCTATAAATCCGTAACTTCGAAGTAGATTTTTGCGATTTTGATTAAGAGATACGAGCAAATGATTAAAAAGAATGGAAGAAATACAAAAAATTAGATGGAAAAAACGCAGGGTACAGACAGCAGCTAGGGTTTTTAGGAAGAAGATGAGTAGTCTGTCGAAATTACGATTTTATCCCTCTCATGTAATTTAAAAACAAGGTTATTCGTGCATTAAAAATGCCTCGATCTCTGGTTTAGTTGAGGCAAGAAGGTACTCTACCGCTAGGACACTTACACTTTTACTGTATATGGTCGATTACATTAGTATATAAGCTATATATTGATAATAAAACATGATTTTGGCTCTAATTTTTTGTAACGCCTAGTCCCCGATTAATCCCCGCTATAACCGCCTAGGCGCTAGGCACTAGTTCACCGCCTAACTAACGCCTAGCGCTGTTTAGAACATTGGTCTCATACAGTTGAATGTAGAGCATCCACTCAACGCATTAACTGAGATGGTAGTAATCTTGTCAAGCTGTTCCTCTGCAACTTCCTCAACAGCTTGTACTACTAAGCTCTCCTCAGCCTCGCAGTTATCGTCTTCACAATCCATAACATAGATATGTGAGCGTCGGTGTTTCATTTGGTGGCCTGGGGTGAAAGGCTCATCACAATACATACACAGCCCTTTGGCTTTTCTCTCATCCATCTCTTGAAATGAGTACTTCCTAGGGTACTTATCCTGAGTTTTCTTTGGGGTAAAGTTTGGTTTGTAGGATTGGCTTTTTGTGGTTTCTGTGGGTTTTGGTGAAGTGTTTGTGGAGAAAGTGTTTTGAGTTTTGGTATGGGGACTGAAGGGAGCTCGGCTTTGTTTCATAGGTGAATAGTTGAGGTAGCTCTCATGGAGTCTGGCAAACTTAGCTGCTTCTGACACTGATCTAGAAGTAAACTGTCTCACGTGCAGAGATAGTTGAGGGTTCATGTTTGCCGTGAATATGCTGAGTGAATGAACAGCTGACAGAGAGACCATGGTGAGAGCACTCTCAAACCTCGCCAGATACTTATCAACCGAATCATTGCCTTGCTTTACCTTAACGAGCTTTGACAGGGGATCTTCATAGTCCTCCTCAAATCGATCCCAAATTTTAGATACATACTCGGGCCAGAGTGGGTAAACTCCATACCTGCTGTCCATATAGTTACGATGCCACTGGAAAGCCTCACCTTCAAAATGGATTGAAGCCAATCTGTCTTTCGCCTCAGGTGGTGTGTTGTCAAGCATGAAGAACTGCTCACAACGATAAACCCAGTCCCTTATCTTGGTACCATCAAAGGAAGGAAACCCTATCTTCGTCAACCGGGTAGATAACCCGTTAGGGAGACCACCTTCTGTGCCGCCGTTTCTGCCGAGCTCATGACCATTTCTGAGGTTATCAGGAGGATCAGCTAGCGGTGGTGTCGTCGTCGAGGTCGTGAGACACCCAGACGGCGGAGAGTTGAGTACCGGAGTTCGGCTAGTCTGACCGCTGCTTTGAGAGACAAGCTTCGACATCATCGCTTCCATGTGAGACTGAAACTTGAACAAATCAGCTTGGGACCTCATCAGATCTATAATTTGAGCTTTGATGTCGTCCGTGGCTTGTTTGTTGTCCTCGATTTGCTTGTTCATAACTGATAGGCGAGTTGCGTCGGGCATAGCTTCTAGATCCGAGAATCGCTATGATCCTAAAGATTAAGTTTGGAAACATACAGTCTCTTTCGTTCACCTAAAGTTTGGAATCGACGATCTCTTCGATGTGTCTAACGACAAAATTTTGGTTTCTGCAAAAATCTTTGAGATATAATTATATGTCATACTTGTCGGCAGCAAGATAGAGAGCTCGAGTGTGCTTGTTGGGGAAATTCATGATCCCTCTATAGAACTCTGAGTAGAGTCTTGAGTTCTTCATAACTCAAGTCAGGAATAGTGATTGATTTCTCTATTGAAGTTTTGAATTCATCGGAGTCCAACATGTAGCTAAACACTTTCGATTGAACAAACAACAAAATTTAGTTAAACGTTCATATGATATTTTTGAAAACAAACTTAAAAATATAGTATTCTGGAGAATTTGTCTTAAAATAGTTATGATAAAATTTAGAAAATATATAGCCAAAAAAATATATAAATTGCAAAATATAATATTATCATTTATTTTTTTGCAGATTTCTTATAAGAAATATATTTTGTAACCATAAATTAAATTTTTTTAAATATTTTTAATTTGAGTAATAATATTTTCAAATCCTTGATTTTTTAAAATGTTACATTTTTTTAATTTTATTTATTAAAACGATTTTAGTTGTAAAAAATGTCACATCAACGTACACGTGTCAGCTGAGTCAGCAGTTGACTAATATCTTATAATATTGACTTCAAATTATGCACCAAATCATTAGTTGAGGTAGAAAATTTGAAGTTTTTTTGAGTTTAGGTACATATTGGCAATACACGTTTATATGGGTAGAAAAACGCACTTTAAAAATTGTATGGGTCTAAAAAGGCCATTTTCTCTGAATAATATAGAGCAATCAAGTTGTCCATTATAGTTTTAATTAATGTTTTATCCATTGGAATTCCAAGAGAGTGAAATTTACCATTAACTAAGGACAATATTATAGCAATGCTTATGACCAAACATATAAGCAACGAGACGAAACAAGATTTATATTAATTTGGTAACTTCTTATTGTCGTTTGAAAGGTTTATGATGTTGATTTATAACATATTTGTTGATGTTTATAGAGACACAACAACCTTTTAAATAACTCCGTTTTTGTTTCAGATCTATGTAACAGTAATTTCTCAATTTTATTTTATTGCCAGCTATCAGTAAAACCAAAAAGCTCAACTACAATGAAGAAGAATACACGAGAAATATCAAATGGCATATTATAAAGTCGCGGTAACTAGGCATTTCGATGCATTTTAAGAAAGACACCACAAGAAAACCTGCAATTTGCAACTACTAAAAGCGTCACAAAATGATTGCAAAGTCGCATTTTACGGCTGATTCCGGACCGTTTAAAACAATCACAAATATTTCGTCGCAAATGTTTTGGGTCTTAAAATGGTCGCAAATTTGTGACAGTTTTGTGACTCTAGAAAATAGTTGTATATATGCGACTACTCTAAGATAAGAACATGGTGTCGTAATTAACAGACCAAATAGCGACTCAACAAAAGGAACGACTATTTTGTAACTCTTTTGTGTTGTCGTATAATTGAGACGGTATTGTGACCCGGGGGCGGAGGCAGGTGAGAGCTAGTGGGGTCAGTTGACCCCAACAAAATTTTAGTTACCCTTTATGTTTTCTAAAGAAATGTAATACTAGATTCTGACCCACACGTACGTGTGGGGTTATGTATAAAAATAATGTTAATTGGTCGTAAGGTTATAGTTTTTCATGTAATTATTTGTCAACAATAGGAGATATGAAATTTGTTAGTGTGATTCAGAGTAATACATAATGAAAATTTGTTATATATAGAGTAATTGAAATAGTGAGATTATAATTATGTGTATCCGTATGAAGAAGTCGATTAACAAATGAGTAAACATAATTTAAATAATTTGTATGGATTATTTGTACTATAATATAAATATAATTATATAGGTGGTTTAATGCAAATTAGGTCTGATAGTTAGTATGTTTTCTTTATATTTTAATAAGGCCCATAACATTTTAAGTGAATCTTCAAGTAGTATTTGATTTGATTAGATTTTATGTCTATAATATATTAACTTACTTCATATAAGATGAAAACAAATAAGTTTGACCAATAAAACATATATAAAAATAAGTCTAATAATTTTTAAATAATTTTAAAGAAGTTTTCAAAGATTGATGTTTATATGATTTCAAAAGGGTGGACTCCAAACTATTTCATCTTTACTATCTGGGACAGCATTTTTGTAAAATTCACAAGTAAATCTACATCTGCAATGTAAGAAATTGTGTATATTTTGTTAGCAAATAAATAAATGAACCATTAATTGATAGAAAAACTATATCAGAAAGACCAAAAAAATGTAAGTTTGGTATTAAAATGTTAATTACTTACACGTATTCTTCTTCTTGAATTTCTGGTACCTTTGTATTAAACATAATTATGGAGCATCCTTCAATATTGATAAGGCACGGTTCATCTAGAAAAACAGTGATAAAATATGCTTTATTATTCATTTTATTCAAAACTGTAAATATAGATCATAGATTTATTATACTTTAATGGTACCTTTGTATCCTGCAAGAGTCCAAAACCTCAATATTGTAAAAACTTGTGACACTCTTTTTTTAATATCATAGTTGGCCTCATTTCACATCTGATTGAATTGTGTACAACATTCACCTATTGCACAACATTTTAGAACACCACCACTGAAAATAAAGAAAGCGTAAAGAAATTAAACTACATATAAAGAAGAAAACATTCTATTATATGTTTTAATAAATTGTTAAAAAGGTTACTCTTCTTCGACAATGTAAAAGTCACGGAAATTGTGGACTGTGATTGGTTCGTCTTCACGATGAACATAGGGCAATTCTCTTGTTCTTGAAACCTTAATGATGCTTCCATATATATCTTCCAACATTGTATAACAAATAATTAGCAAAAACTTTTTTAAAAAATTAAATAAATAATGATATTTAAAATTACAAAAAAAATTGTAAAGTAGTACCTATTGGAAGACCATTGTTATTAAAGTCACCTTGAATAATTTTCGGGATTCCAATAAAATTGAAAAAACCATCTTCAGTATAAGGTGAGGTGGCTTTCGTTTTTGTTCTGTTGGTGAGCATAACCATATAGTCATTGGAGGTAAGTCTTACTTTCTCAGGATTGGGCATGACGTAAAAGTTTGATAAGTAATACCACTGATTTTTTCCTAGAGTAGTTTCAAATCTGTTGATATAGTATAGATGTGGTACGTGTGCTTCCATTTTATAACTGATCTTCGCTAAAACGAACAAGCAAATAAAAACCTATCATACACTATACCGGATCAAAACGGTAATCACAGTAGTACTTTAGGGTCGAATCCACAGAGACCAGAGATACACTTTAAATTATTAGATTAAATTAAGCTAAGACAAAACATAGTTTAGTTTTTCTAACAACCTAGCAAATAAGTAAATAAGCAAATAAATAATAAAAGAAATATTAGGCATAGGGAAACCATCCAGGATGTGACAAAACAATTAAATTAATTAACATGGAATATTAAAATACGTCCTAGAACTCAATTCACGGAGATATGATACCCCGCTCTCGCGATAAGCACCTACTTAGTAATACTATTTTAGAGACCCGCTCTCGCGATGATCCTAAAGTAAAACTAGCATTAATAACAAGATTGATATTTTCACAAGATGTCATGACCAGAGCTCTCGCTATCAAGTCATGGAGTCTTGCTCGCCTAATGTTAATTCCAGCAACCAAACACTACTTTCGCATCTAGTTTAGTCACCTAAGATCTTAGAACAAGTTAGCTACTCAAGCCCTAAGCATTAAGGACAACATTAGAAGAAGAACTATAGAATAAATTCCCAAACTAACAACCTAATAATCGATCACATCCCTTCAGAGAAACCCTAGCCTAATAAGGAAACTACTCAAGCATAAAAGAAGAAACAAAGATGAGACTATAAAGAGACATCTTTATAAAATAAAACTAATAGTGTATTGAGATGAAAATCTCTTACAAACTCTAAAGGGGAGAGAATGAATTGTGTGTGATTACAAGAGGCGAGCCCCTCTTTATATAGTAAAGGGGGAGAGGCCGCAAAAGGAAAAGAGAAGAGAAAATGGAAAGAAGAAAAATGGAAATCCTTGGAGAGTCGGCAAGCAGGGATCGATCGATCCTCGGTGTGGATCGGTCGATCCCACCATCTTTTCGTCTTGGGCCAAGGCCTTTGATTTGATCGAACGGTCCATGGGCCTGGTTGGTCGGTTCTGCCGCCTCTTCAACCGTGGGTCGCAATTCTTCATGGATCGATCGATCCTTAGTGTGGATCGGTCGATCCTTCTTCATTTCTTCACGATTGGTCGACTTCTTCATGCTTAGCCCATTTGCACTCTTATTTGATCCAAAATCCTTTCTTTTCCAATATTCTCTCTTTAGACCTGTAAATCACTAAGTAAAGCAAATAGTCCTAATATCTATCTAATATAGGTTAGTTGACTCAAAATACAATCCTAAAACATAGACTAAAAACGATAAAAATAAGACTCATCAATTCCCCCAGACTTGAATCTTTGCTTGTCCTCAAGCAAGAACAATCCGAAATCTTAAAGGGAAAAGTTTGAAAACGGGAACTTACAACTTCTCGAGAATCTCCGTACATCTTCCGTGAATCCATCACTCAAAGGTTTGAGCTTACAACATGTACCAACCATGAACTTAGCAACTCTCCGTACTAGTGTCCCGAGATCTCAAGGAAGCTCCAAAATCTCCATTGTTGACTCCCTACATTCATTCTTTACAAGCGTGCGGTCTCAACGAGGGAGTATCGATCAAAGATCGCGTAGACGCTTACCTTCTTCTAGCTCCCAAGACATTCTTCTTATGGTTCTTTTCCTCCTCTTCCCTTTTACTCTTTTGAGATCGATTTCTCCCTACTTTTCTAGGGTATCATTTTATTTTTTCTATCGATCTCCTTTTCTCTTTTTCTCTTTAGCCCGGGGTTGGTTTTCATGAGTCCGAAGTATGCAAGGGGGTAACCACACATCCCTCGGCCCACTTCTTTGTTTACCACATCCCTTTTCTTTTCTTTTTCTCTTTTTCTTCTTTTTCTTCTTTTTCTTTTTCAGGAGAAGAGAGGGGAATCCATACTTTTTCGAAGTTATGCGCGTCTTGGAGAGCTTGAGTCAGAGGTCGCGTTCTATGTATACCAAGCCCCAAGTTGAGAAGATTAAGTCCAATTAACGTCTTATCAAGGGTGGAGTTAACGCCAGGTCAATCGGATTTCCAAGAGATAGGGACTTCTGGTGAGTTGTTCGGCTAATGGCGTTCCAATCTTCGGCTCTTCAAAAAGATAGTCATGACGGATAGCAGAAGATATTAGTACGAACACACGATTCACAAAAGAAGTTTCAAGTTCCAAACCATTTTGACTCAATAAAACGACACAAATAAAAATGTTAGCACAATAGTCACAATATCCCCCCAGACTTACTTCACACCGTCCCGGTGTGTAAGAAAAATCAAAGAAAGAAAAATGCAACTCATAAGAAAAACAATGTCAGAAAACATGAACGGATCGATCGATCCCGATGGGAGATCGGTCGATCCTACCGTTAGTAACACAAATCCAAATACATAAGTTTAAAAAGAAACTAAAAATATAGTACAGAGGATAGAACCAGTGAAGAGGGATCTAATGAGACGGTGGAGTGTCTCGAACGCCTGCCTTTCGCCTGGTGCGGATACGAAAGTCATCCTGCACGCTAGTCTCTGAATCATCATGGCTAGAGGATGAGTGCCATGTATGGGATCGGCCAGGAGGGTCTGAAGAGTACTCCTCATCATCATCAGTGCGGACAGCAGAAATACGAGCAAAGGCATCGACCTCAGGATCAGCCTCGTGTACAGGAGTAGGCTCGCGTGGAGGCGGCGGTGGTGGTGGTGCAACGCAGCAAAGCCAAGAAGCAATCTTCGTCAGCAGGGTGTTGTTCTTCTTGGTCGTCTCGCAGACCAACGCTCCACCTCTGTAGTCAGCTCCGGTGGATCCGTAGCGATGTAAGCGCTCACGTCAAGCTCAAATGGAGGTATCTGGCCGGAGAATGGCTGAAATGGCGATGGCTGAGATGCAGAAGGCTCAGAAGGGCCAGCCTCGTCAGTGCGTCGGGTGCGTGCTGCTCTCCGGACACCACTAGTCTTCGGCGGGATAGGTCTCTCGCAAAGCGCCCCAGCAGGCGGATCAAAGGCAATGTTACCTGGAATAGCAAGAGATGTCAAATCAATGCGGGGCAGGCGAATGTACCTGTAGACCCCATCAGACCCCTGGAAGTGGTAGACTAGCGAGTGGCGGATGAGAATCTCGCTGGCATAGAGGTGCTCCCTGTCAATGAATCGCGCCCTATGCTCAGGAACGGGCGGTGCGAGGTGGAAACGACAATGGGTGATAATGGGGGTCACCATGCTCCCGATCATGATCACCTTCTTCTTAGAACGAAGCGCTTGCTTCGCCACCTGTATGAACACTCGAACAAGTAATGCGGCGAAGTTGACGCGATGCGTCTTGTTGTAGTTAGTCGCGGTGGGATCAGTGATGAACGGATGAAGGCCATAGAAGCACATGGCGAGCTCAGGTAGCTGCAAGGTACCCATCTCGGCTCGGGCAAAGATGGTGCTACTCATGAAGCGGACCGCTAGACAGATCACTGGGCTACGAATCAGTGCCTGCTTGGAACCTCGAGAAACGTACTTGCCGGACCCAAAGGTCTGCCAGAATGCAGAAGGGTCGGTGATGCCATCGAACTTGGTCTTCTCGCGAGGCGGGAACCCATAGATCTCACACAGCTGAAGGAGTGTGATGGTGAAGTGTCTCCTAGACAGAAAAAAGGAGATGAAGGCATCAGTGGCATCAAGCGGGTCCGTAGGGTAATGGACTTGCAGCGTGGCGAGAAACTCGGCTGCGGCCTTGGGATAGATATCCCATTGCTTCTCCGGAAAAGACTCGAAGCTAGCATTGCGTAGAAATCCCAGGACATCATCGAGGATGCCCATCGTACTCAGGACATCGGTCTCCAGGAACCGTGTGGGCTCAAACTTGCAGGCTCGGAGTGCAATGGTGTTGTCGTCATCCTTTCGGGTCCACTCCCGCTCTCCGGTGGCTGGTTCCTTGCCGCTACGTCGTCTTAGAGCCATTTCCTGAAAACAGAAAACACTCAAACACAAATGAGAACAATTCACAAAGTTTAACAAAAATCAAAATGATTTTAGCAACTTATAGAAACAAGCAGTGCGACGCAAGCAACAACATCCAATTAAACATAAAATCAAAAATTCTATCGCACTCGCGAAATGCAAAACAGAAAAATCGAAGCATGTAATGGCACTAAACACATGCAATCAGCAATTAGCACTCTTTCGAACTCAATCGTCTCTCTCAACCCTGTCTAAACTTCTAAAATCGAAATTCTAAAGCCTATCACAAAATTTTCAAGTTTCTCACAAGCAAAGCAATGGCATTTCAAAACAAAGAAACTAGCAACCCTATAGCTTTCCCAACAACCTAATTCAACCAAACTCCAAAGGATTACAAAGTTCTAACACCCTAAAGTGTAAAAACCCGAAACCCTAAGCTAAAAATCGAACTCAATACCTTCGTTTAAACGAATTGGGTGTAGGGGGATCAGATAGGGCTCGAAAAATAGTGTGATTTAGCACCAAGAATCAACAAAAAAAATGGAGAATTGAGAGAGATTTTTAGGATTGAAGTTCTTGAGAGAGAGAGCAATGGAGGTTGGGGATCGATGGAGGAGAGAGAGGGATCGATCTCCATCGATTTATTGGCCCAAAACCGGTTTAAACCAGTTTGAATCAAGTGACAAACCGATTCAAACCGGAAACCCTGATTTTTTTCGAAATACCTGAGTCGGGATCGATCGATCCCTGGTGTAGACCGGTCGATCCCGAGGCTTCTGTCCCTCGGTTCGTTCTCTAGGTGAGATCGAACGATCCTTAATAAGGATCGATCGATCCTAAGTGTCTGATCACCAAAATTTCGCACCTTAATGCGATTCAAACCTATTCCTGAAACACTTAGGAATTCTCATTGATTCACTGATTAAATCCTCAACTTATAAATAGTCTAAAAAAAATCAAAAGAAACAAAAACCAAAAGCTCAAAACAATATAGTTAGTACAAAATCATCGGGTTGCCTCCCGGAAGCGCTTGTTTTAAGTCTATAGCTTGACTCTCCTTTTGCTAGGCTTGTGAACGAGTCCTTGGAATCTCCACTCGTTCTCCTGAGATGCTCACACTCCGAGTTGCCTCTTCGATACGAATGGGTCGAAGCGCGTTCTTTCTTGGCATGAGATGATAGAAGACTTCCTTATCGACATTGGTGAAGCACACTCGGCGATTGGGAGTATCAATGATAGCTCCGACTGTGTTCAAGAAGGCTCTCCCGAAGATGACTTGTTGACGCTTTCCGGACACATCTACAACTTTGAAATCTGTGAGTACATCCACATCGCCAACTCGCACCATCTCATCGCGAAGCTCTCCTCTTGGTACTACCACGGACTTGTCGGCCATGTAGAGGTTCGTAGTTGATGGATAGCAATTGATGATTCCACATTGAGAAGCGATGGCGGTAGGAATCACACTTGTCCCGGCTCCCGAATCACAAAGGCAATTGTACACTGAGGTACCATTAATAGCGCATGGAATCACGAAGCAACCGAAATCTTCCATCTTGGGAAGACATCTCCTCCCCGCGTTTCTCTCTCGGGCTCTATAGAAGTGTGCTTCGATGGCATAGAAGGGCTCTCTACTCCTCCAAAAGCACTTGTGTAGACACGGATAGTTGCACCAAGCCTCCTCGAAACTATAATCTTTCGGCACCATTCTCACTCGCATCTTGAACATGTTGAGATCATGGGGATGAATCTCATCCCCCATCTCCTCTTGGTTCTCGGTCGGATCAAAGCATGGAGGGTTGCAATTGCAATTTCTCTTGGGAACTCGAGCATTATGCGGAGGGAAAGGCCATTGGCGATTCGCGCGGATACGAGGCGTTCTCTTCGTCACCACGAACACATCGGCAAAGTTGGATCCCAAACGATTTGCTTCAAGCACCGGATGGTAAACCACAGTCTTGTCAATCTTGGTAAAGGTCATCTTGGGTTCTTCAAGGTCAAACACGGCTCCAACCGTGGTCAAGAAAGCACGTCCCAAGATCAAAGGAGTTTCCGAACCTCCACTCATTTCTACTACATGTAAATCGGTGGGCACCAAGTGAAACACCCCAACCCGTTTTCTTTTTTTTTAAAAAATAATTAACTTATATCTAGTGATCCCATACTCACTAAATACCTCAACACAACCAACGGGAAAGAGCATTTAAGTCTTAAAATAAATCCAATAAATAATAATTAATCATCCAACAATAAGATCATAGGTCATGAATCAAGAAAACAACCTAGGTGAAAGTTCTACTCTCCTGAACTAACAACCTAACAAAACAGAAAACAACGGAAACAACAATGATGATCACAACAACGAACATCTAGATCATCCCCTCTTCCTCGCCACGATTCCACGATCACAATCTGCCTTTACCTGCATCAACAACACAAATGAGATGCGTAAGTATTATGATAAATACTTAGTGAGGCAATCCTCCCATCAACGAGCTATACACACAAGCATCTAAACAGTATATCCACTAAATAAACATAACAAACCAGTCATTGATTATGTCACCCAAAAACATATTCATCACACCTACACATCATCACACAAAACAAGTCATACAATCAGTTGCTCAGATAAGCTCATGGTCCTGCACTCACCTTACAATCTGATCCTAACAACAAACACAACCAGGAGAGACTCTCCTTGCGTCTCAATCAGCCCAGAAACGCCCTACAACAAGCCACACAACCCAAAAGCAACCTTGAGCAAACTAGACAAAAAATAACAGAAACGAACAGTCTCAAAGACGAAACGCTAAAATCAAAAGCAACCGTTAAAGACAAATCCCTTAGGTGAAAAGCTAGCCCTAGCTGTCACGGAGCTTCCCACAAAATTTCGTGCCGATCAGATATCAAACCAGACCACGATCGCAGTTACAATCCCCGCTGCTCCTGAGTCGCGTCTGAGAGAACGGGTCTCACGAAACTGCCAATAACTCAACGAGTTTAAACCCAAATTCACTTCTGTAAAAACGAGAATGACGATAAAAGAGTTGGGAATAACTCTACCAAATTCCGTTACCTTTGACAACGATTTGATATGCCAAAACTGGTTTCTCCCAAACCCTGACGAAACTGTTATTTCTCTTTCTTTCTCTTTTTCTCCCTTTTAGAACGAAAAGTGGCTAACTAGAGCCCTAATTTCGAGTTTCCTTCTTTTATAGGCATCCTCTAGGGTTTCCATTAATCTAAACCGATTAAACCATACAATTTAAACATAAATCCTAACCGATTTCCGGTTTACGGGCGTTACAATTCTCCCCCACTAACATAGATTCGTCCTCGAATCTAGCTTAACACCTCTAAACCGCAAGACTCAGTGCAACCGTCACCACGGCTCGCACTTACTCCGATCTGACCTCCGCAGATCACCACTCAGTCGATACACACACGACTCTCCTTAGTCATTGTTGCTCACTACTCCGACTCCACTCTCAGACCGCAGTCTTCGAGCACAACCGTCACTCTCAGGCCTCGGCCTACGGTATCTCAGGTATGAACATACTATTCTCTCCACTCCTAAGTAAAACCCGGAGTTGTGTTAGCTCGCTTTCAGACACAAAGTCATCAGGTTGCGACACTTAAAGAAAATAATATCACAAAACTCGCTGTCGGGTCGTCACCCTAAAGCGCGCTCTCGGATCGTCACCCGAAGCCACCGTACCCGTCACACACTCTAATGACACCAAGTCCCTCGAGCTGACTGTACCTCTGGAGCATACCCCACTCCCCTCGAGTCATCAGGACACCAAGTCCCCATTAGAGCAACAATACTAAAACGCTCCCTTAGCGTACCGCTACCAAAGCGCACCGCTACCAAAACACACCGCTACCAAAGCGCACCGCTACCAAAGCGCACCGCGGAAACTTTCCAAAAATAGGCATTTCCCCTCTAGGAAACTCCCCTTTTTGGAAACCGCACAACTCAATCTTAAATAAGACAACTCCAGTCAAATCCAAAAAAAAATACTCATCTTATTAATCCTTAAAATGTCATAATCGTTACAACTCCAACGAAAATACATAATGAACGGAAAAAATAAGAACAACAACTCAAAACTCTAAAACTCTAGAACTGAAAACAAGGATAGGCAAACTCAAACAACCGTCTGCTTCTCGAACCACTTCCCAAACTTTGCCTTCATCCTCGCCTCCGATTCCCACGTCTCCTCTGACACACCATCGCAGTCCCACTGGACCCTGATCAAAGGAATCTTCTTCCGCCGAAGTTCCTTGATCCTCCTCTCAAGAATCCTCACGGGTCTCGCTGCCACCGTCATGTTAGGCTGAAGATCCTCTGGAATCTTAGCCATCACCAGATCATCCTTGTGAAGACACTTCCTCAGCATCGACACATGGAACACCTTGTGGAACGCACGCATAATCTCTGGCAACTCTAGCCTGTATGCCACTGGTCCCACCCTCTCAACAATCTCAAAAGGACCCATGTACCTCGGACTCAACTTATTCTCGGAGATAGACCTGTTTGGACCTCGCAACATGGCCATCTTGAGGTACACTCTGTCCCCAACCTCAAACTCAAGCTCTCTTCTCCTCTGATCGGCGTAACTCCGCTGACGATCTTGAGCTTCCTTCATGTTCAGCTTGAGAACTCGAATCTTCTCTGAGTTCAACTAAACAAAATCTGCACCATATATGCTCCTCTCCCCCATTTGGGTCCAGCATAACGGTGTCCTGCATGGCCTCCCGTACAACGCCTCATAAGGAGCCATGCCAATACTCGCCTGGTAGCTATTGTTGTAGGCAAACTCTACCAGACTCAAGTGATCCGCCCAATGACCACCCCAATCCAAGACACATATCCGCAGCATGTCCTCCAGTGTCTGGATAGTCCTCTCAGACTGCCCGTCTGTCTGAGGATGATACGCTGTACTCATATGCACCTTAGTGCCCATCTCTGCCTAAAAGGCATCCCAAAACGCTGAGGTAAACTTGTGGTCCCTGTCTGACACAATACTCACAGGTACTCCATGCAACTTCACGATCTCGCTCACATATTTCTTAGCCAAAGCCGCCGCTCCATTGGTCTTTCTGATGGCCAGAAAATGTGCTGACTTAGTCAAACGGTCCACAATCACCCAAATCGCATCCTTGGTCCGCGACACCAGTAAACCAACTACAAAGTCCATGGTGATCATATCCCACTTCCACTTTGGAATGGGTAAACTCCGCAACAGACCACCAGCAACCTGATGCTCAGCTTTCACCAGCTGGCAAGTGTCGCACTTCGCGACCCAATCCGCTACATCTCTCTTCATCCCGACCCAATGATAATACCGCTTAAGGCCTCGGTACATCTTGGTCGCTCCCGGATGAATAGAGAACATGCTCGCATGAGCCTCACTCAAGATCTCCCGCCGCAACCCCTCATCCTTAGGCACACAAACTCGCCCATGCACAAGGATGGTACCATTAGCTGCGACCTGATACTCAGAGCCCTCCGCCTTAGAAGCTGCAATCAACTCCTTATCCTTCTCCTGAGCCAACCGAACTCTACTCAGAAGATCCGCCTGATCCACAGCCTCTAACCCCAACGGCTCCGCCGAAACTGCACACAACCGGAAAGCACCAATCTCGCTCACCAATTCCTCCACACTCTGCCCTAGAGCAGAACTCGCACGCTTACGGCTTAGTGTGTCTGCAACCACATTAGCTTTACCAGGATGGTAAGCTATCTCCAGATCATAATCAGCCACTAGCTCCATCCACTGCCTCTGCCTCAGGTTCAGCTCTGGCTAAGTGAAGATATACTTCAAACTCTTATGATCCGTAAGCACCTGCACCTGTCCGCCATAAAGATAAGACCTCCAAATCTTCAGAGCGAAGACCACTGCAGCCATCTCCAAATCATGAGTAGGATAGTTGCCCTCGTGCTTCCGCAACTGCCGCGAAGCATAGGCAATAACCTTCCCACGAGGCATCAGTGTACACTGTGTATGGCTCTTCATGCTCCGGCAGTGCCAACACAGGTGTACTCGTCAACAACTCCTTCAGGCTTGCGAAACCCTACTCGCACTCTGGTGACCACACGAACGGAACATCCTTCCCTGTAAGCTTAGTCATCGGCTGAGCCATGCTCGCAAACCCCTTGACGAACCTCCTGTAATAACCCGCCAACCCAAGAAAACTCCTGATCTGAGTGGCATTCGTCGGTCTAGGCCAATCTCTGATGGCCTCAATCTTTTCTGGATCCACTGAAACGCCCTCTGCAGAAACAATGTGACCCAGAAAACCCATCTCTCGCTGCCAGAAACTGCACTTGCTCAACTTAGCGAACAGCTTCTGCTCTCGCAGCCTCTCCATCACCATCCTCAGATGCACCTCATGCTCTTCAGGACTCTTAGAATACACCAAAATGTCATCAATAAAGATGATCACGAACTCATCCAAAAACTCCTGGAACACGCTGTTCATTAGCCTCATGAACGCCGCTGGTGCATTAGTCAAACCGAAGGGCATAACCACAAACTCAAAATGCCCATATCTCGTCCTGAAAGCAGTCTTGCGCACATCTGCCTCCGCTATCGGGATCTGATGATAACCCGACGCCAAATCAATCTTAGAGAACCAAGTAGCGCCCCTCAGCTGATTCATCAACTCATCGATCCTCGGCAAAGGGTACTTGTTCTTCACAGTGACCCGGTTCAACCCCCGGTAGTCAATACACAAGCGGAAACTCCCGTCCTTCTTCTTCATGAACAACACCGGCGCTCCCCACGGTGAAGTGCTAGGACGAATGAATCCCTTGCTCAGCAAATCCTCCAGCTGCTTCTTCAGCTCTGCCATCTCTGCTGGAGCCATCCTGTAGGGTGCCTTAGACAACGGCGCTGTCCCTGGTTCCAACTCAATCGTGAAAGGATCAGACCGCGAAGGTGGTAACCCCTGCAATGATTGAAACACATCCTCGAACTCTCAAACAACCCGAATGTTGCCCACTGACGCCTGCCCTACAGACTCCGGCATAGATATTGTCGCCAGGTATGCCTCGTAGCCTTTTTCGATCATCTTCGCTGCCTGCACCGTTGAGATAATGAGACTCCCTGAGGTAGGTCTCACTCCCTGATAAACCAACCTCCCCTCTGGCCGCTCGAACGAGACTCTCCCTCGATAGCAATCTAGATGTACTCTGTAATGGCCCAACCAGTCCATTCCCAGAATAACATCATGCAGCTCAACAGGGCAAATGATCAGATCTGCTGGCATCGACTCCCCTGCAATCTGAATATCCACGCCCTTAGCTCTCCCAAAAACCTCTAGGAGCCCTCCTCCAACGACCTTAACAGGTCCGACCCGCTCACCAGGGTCGCCACGGATGTTACCACGCGAGGCACACTCCGGGGTAATACAACAATGAGACGCTCCAGAGTCGAACAACACATGGGCCTCTACACCGCCCACCAATAAGGTCCCTACACAAACCTTATGTGCTAAGAACCCTAACATTCATCACGCAACAAAAATTTCTTTTCTTTTATCTAAAACTACAGAAATTCACAAAGTCTGAGTTCTAGAATTTACTAGTGATCGCGGCTCTGGTGCTGGGCTCGCCTCTCTCAAACGAGTTGTACCCCTGCGGTGGTGCTGCAATCTGTGCCAGCTGCGCTCCGCCATGCTGACCCTGGTGCACTGCTGCCACTACCGTCTGCTGCAACTTGGGACAACTCGACCTCATATGCCCCTTCTCCCTGCAGTAGTAGCACACCCGGTCCTCCACTCGCACCCCCCGCTCCACTCGCCGAGGACAATCTGCTATCCTGTGATCAAGGCTCCCACAAGAATAGCAGCCAGCACGACCACCCTGACCGCCTGACCACTCTGGTCACCCAGACCACTCTGGCCATACTGACCACTCTGGCCGCCCCTAGAAGGGTGATCCCACCTCCGCTTCTACCCCTGCGCAGGCTTGCCGCCCCTGCCAGGTGCCACCTGCTGCTGAGTCCTCTTCGGTTGAACCGCCGGACTCACCGCCGGACTCACCGCCTCAACCTCTCCCTTGAGGTCTCCCTCAATCTCAGCAGCCATCTCTACTAGACCCGCCTTCGTAGTGCAGCTCAGACCCCTACACATCGCTCTCAGGTCTGTTCGAAGACCCATCAGGAACTTCCTCATCAGAGTCTTCTCCTCCTCCATGCCGTGCCCGGCATACACCAGAAGCTGGTTGAACTCCTGATCATATTCCCAGACCGTCCGCTCCCCATGCGACAGTCTGAGAAAACGCGCCTTCATACGATCAAGCGCCTCCTGCGGAAAGTACTTGGCATTGAACTCCCTCACGAAGTCCACCCAAGTCATCTCAGCCTGACTCCTCCTGGTGATCACACTACGCCACCATAAATGTGCATCCTTCTCAAGGAAATGCACCGCCAAGTCTACCCGATACTCCTCTGGGCATCTCGTGGAACGAAAGTTCCTCTCAACTCGGTCCCTCCAAGAATCGGCCTCCTCGGTACTGGGACCCCCAGCAAAGTACCCAGTACCGATCTTCTGAAGTTGCTCCATCATCTTGATGTATGATGGGACACCTCCAGCAACTGCAGCTCCTGGCTGCACCCCTGCCACTACTGGTGGCACAACTGGAACTTGCGGCACCTCTGGTGCCTGCACTGGCACCGCTGCTGGAAAACGCTCCAACAGGTGCCTCAGCAGATCCGCCACGCCTCCATCTGGGGCCTGGGCCACTGCGGCTGCGGCACCCAACACCTCGGGATCAACTGCACCAACATGCCCTCCGGCACCAACACCAGGCAAATCTGCCCCTCCCCCGGCCCCCACAACCTCAGGCGGCGGATCAGCAAACTGCTCTATCGCGGCTTCTCCTCTGCCGCGACCACGACCTCGACCAAGAACTCCAGCTCCTCTAGCCATTTGCGCTACCCAAGAACAGAGGACTAAGAAACTAGAACAAACAATTAACTTACAAACAACTTACCGTGGAATCTCGTTTAAGGCTCGGAGAGGATGATACTAGAGTTCCAACAGCACGCAATCGATTAAATACTCTATAATCAATTCACAGCATGCTAACACCCTAGCTCATCACTCAGCAATCATCAGGAAAATAATTCACAAATTAAATTTCTACACATCCTAGAATCGAACTCCGCTCTGATACCAAATTGAAACACCCCAACCCGTTTTCTTTTTTTTTAAATAATTAACTTATATCTAGTGATCTCATACTCACTAAATACCTCAACACAACCAATGGGAAAGAGCATTTAAGTCTTAAAATAAATCCAATAAATAATAATTAATCATCCAACAATAAGATCATAGTTCATGAATCAAGAAAACAACCTAGGTGAAAGTTCTACTCTCCTGAACTAACAACCTAACAAAACAGAAAACAACGGAAACAACAATGATGATCACAACAACGAACATCTAGATCATCCCCTCTTCCTCGCCACGATTCCACGATCACAATCTGCCTTTACCTGCATCAACAACACAAATGAGATGCGTAAGTATTATGATAAATACTTAGTGAGGCAATCCTCCCATCAACGAGCTATACACACAAGCATCTAAACAGTATATCCACTAAATAAACATAACAAACCAGTCATTGATTATGTCACCCAAAAACATATTCATCACACCTACACATCATCACACAAAACAAGTCATACAACCAGTTGCTCAGATAAGCTCATGGTCCTGCACTCACCTTACAATTTGATCCTAACAACAAACACAACCAGGAGAGACTCTCCTTGCGTCTCAATCAGCCCAGAAACGCCCTACAACAAGCCACACAACCCAAAAGCAACCTTGAGCAAACTGGACAAAAAATAACAGAAACGAACAGTCTCAAAGACGAAACCCTAAAATCAAAACCAACCGTTAACTCTGAAATCCCTTCGGTGAAAAGCTAGCCCTAGCTGTCACGGAGCTTCCCACAAAATTTCGTGCCGATCAGATATCAAACCAGACCACGAACGCAGTTACAATCCCCGCTGCTCCTGAGTCGCGTCTAAGAGAACGGGTCTCACGAAACTGCCAATAACCCAACGAGTTTAAACCCACATTCACTTCTGTAAAAAGGAGAATGACGATAAAAGAGTTGGGAATAACTCCACCAAATTTCGTTACCTTTGACAACGATTTGATATGCCGAAACTGGTTTCTCCCAAACCCTGACGAAACTGTTATTTCTCTTTCTTTCTCTTTTTCTCCCTTTTAGAACGAAAAGTGGCTAACTAGAGCCCTAATTTCGAGTTTCCTTCTTTTATAGGCATCCTCTAGGGTTTCCATTAATCTAAACCGATTAAACCATACAATTTAAGCATAAATCCTAACCGATTTCCGGTTTACGGGCGTTACACCAAGTGGTTACCTATACGCACCTCCACATTACCAATAAAGCCTTGAGGAGTGGTTGTGGAGGCGTTAGCAAACTTCAAAGAGCATTGAGAAGTTTCCATCCCTTGGAGATCAAGCCTTCGGACGGTCGCCATAGACATGACATTCACACTTGATCCCGAATCACACAGGGAATTGGTGAAAACTTCTCTATCAATCGAGCATGGCACCACAAACTTTCCCGGATCTTCGAGTTTCTGCACCTTGACAAGCTTTGGAGCTCTAGCCTCCTTCCGCTTTGCCAAGTAATCATCAACTTCTACAGGATCTTCCACTCCATCAATAACATCTCTGCAGATTTTCTTTAGGAATGGAAGATCTCCTAAAGCTTCAGAAAGTGTAGCTTCTTTCATCAATTCACCAATGATGTCCTTGAACCTATTGTATTTCTTTTCATCAATCATGGCCTTAGGCGTCGATGGGTAAGGACTCTGAGGCTTGTAAGGAAGTACATCAGCCTTAGTAATGAAGTGCACATCATTCTCCTTTGAAAACGAATTAGAAACGCCTGGAACAGCAGCACGGATCGATCGATCTGAGGTAGGATCGGTCGATCTGACCTTTCGGGTCAGTAGAGTGAAACCAATAGGAGGATCGGTCGATCTGGGAGGGAGATCGGTAGGTCCTGGCTTCTGAAAACTCGATAAATCACCAAATACACCGGACTTGAAGCTCGCATTGACTCCAGAATGAGTCATGACAGCATTGCAAGCTTCTTTCCCTTTGGAGCTGGAAGCCATGGATGAAACCCTTTTGTCCAATGAATCAACTCTTGTTGCCAAAGAGGTAAATTTCCAATTAAGATCACCATACATCCCATCGATCTTAGCATTGATCTCCGTTGCACTCTTCTTGTGGCTCTCGATCAGAGAATGCATCATCGTTTCCAGCTTGTTCTCCTGAGGGGCAGCTGGCGTAGGTGGCTTGTTGAAAACTCCTTGTTGGCGTGGAGGGTAGACCATTTCTTGTGGATTCTCCACGTTGTTGCTGCGATAGGAGAGGTTAGGGTGGTTTCGGTAGTTGGGGTTGAAACCACGGTAACCTCCAACGTAGTTAAGCTCTTCCAAATCTTCTTCTTCTTCACTTCCACAAACTTGCCCTGGTTGTTGTTCACGCGCAAGAAGAAGGTTAACCTTCTGCGTGAGGTCCTTGAGTGCTTCCGTCTCCACAGCCTTCACCTTAACTGATCGGTCATACTCAGGAGCATAGTCGCTATTACTCCTTGCCAAGTTCTCGATAAGTGTCGTTGCTTGTGCCACTGTATTGGTCGAGAAATCTCCCTTGCTTGCAGTGTCAAGGGCCATCTGGTATTGCGTATCGATCCCGCCATAGAAAGTGGTCATGAGGCTTTCTTGAGTGTAGCCGTGATGGGGGCAGTCCTTCACGTACTCCTTGAATCGTTCCCAAGCCTCATTGAAAGTTTCGGTTGCCTTTTGCTTAAAAGCAACGATCTGGTTCCTCATACGTGTTGATCGGGCCTTCGTATAGAAGTGGTTTAGAAACTTAGCATGACATTCTTCCCAAGTGGTAATGGAACCGGGCTCCAACATCTTGAGCCATCGCAACGCCTTATCAGCAAGTGAGAACTTACACAGGGCCAGCCTCAGGTAATCGTAGGGTACTCCATTGGCTTTCGTGGTATTGCACAATGCTTCAAAAGCCTCGATGTGGTCTATCGGGTTCTCCGTGGGCAAGCCGTTAAAGCAACGGTTTTGGACGAGGTTGATCAAGCTGTACTTGATCTCATAGTCCTGACGTGTGGGATTCGGAGGACGAAGCGCAGACCGGTTGGCATAGAAACAGTCCAGTGTATCTTGCTCGCCAAGTGTACGAGCAGGACGTACAGCAGCGACAGGATCGACCGGTCCAGGTGGTGGATCGATCGGTCCAGGGGCACGAGGATCATTCGGTCCTAGAATGAGACCGATCGGTCCGGCAGCAGCAGGTTGGACATGTGGAGGATTGTTCCCTCCTTCAGCAGCTGGGAAGACAGGTGGGTTAGCTCCTTCTGGTAGCACAACCTGGGGATTCATCTCAGCAGACTTGGTAGCTTTCCCTTTGCTTCGTTCTAAACGTCCTAGCTCTTCGTTAGAAAGTGCAACCAAATCCGTAGCCTTGTGGCTTCTCAATTGCATGCACCTGAAAACAAAAACAAAAATAAAATAATTAGTATAATGCAGAAAATAAAAACCTTAGACTAAATTCAATTCTAAATCTCTAAAGGTATCTATTGATCCCCGGCAACGGCGCCAATTTGATCTTCGCTAAAACGAACAAGCAAATAAAAACCTATCATACACTATACCGGATCAAAACGGTAATCACAGTAGTACTTTAGGGTCGAATCCACAGAGACCAGAGATACACTTTAAATTATTAGATTAAATTAAGCTAAGACAAAACATAGTTTAATTTTTCTAACAACCTAGCAAATAAGTAAATAAGCAAATAAATAATAAAAGAAATATTAGGCATAGGGAAACCATCCAGGATGTGATAAAACAATTAAATTAATTAACGGGAATATTAAAATACGTCCTAGAACTCAATTCACGGAGATATGATACCCCGCTCTCGCGATAAGCACCTACTTAGTAATAATATTTTAGAGACCCGCTCTCGCGATGATCCTAAAGTAAAACTAGCATTAATAACAAGATTGATATGTTCACAAGATGCCATGACCAGAGCTCTCGCTATCAAGTCATGGAGTCTTGCTCGCCTAATGTTAATTCCAGCAACCAAACACTACTTTCGCATCTAGTTTAGTCACCTAAGATCTTAGAACAAGTTAGCTACTCAAGCCCTAAGCATTAAGGACAACATTAGAAGAAGAACTATAGAATAAATTCCCAAACTAACAACCTAATAATCGATCACATCCCTTCAGAGAAACCTTAGCCTAATAAGGAAACTACTCAAGCATAAAAGAAGAAACAAAGATGAGACTATAAAGAGACATCTTTATAAAATAAAACTAAGAGTGTATTGAGATGAAAATCTCTTACAAACTCTAAAGGGGAGAGAATGAATTGTGTGTGATTACAAGAGGCGAGCCCCTCTTTATATAGTAAAGGGAGAGAGGCCGCAAAAGGAAAAGAGAAGAGAAAATGGAAAGAAGAAAAATAGAAATCCTTGGAGAGTCGGCAAGCAGGGATCGATCGATCCTCGGTGTGGATCGGTCGATCCCACCGTCTTTTCGTCTTGGGCCAAGGCCTTTGATTTGATCGAACGGTCCATGGGCCTGGTTGGTCGGTTCTGCCGCCTCTTCAACCGTGGGTCGCAATTCTTCATGGATCGATCGATCCTTGGTGTGGATCGGTCGATCCTTCTTCATTTCTTCACGATTGGTCGACTTCTTCATGCTTAGCCCATTTGCACTCTTATTTGATCCAAAATCTTTTCTTTTCCAATATTCTCTCTTTAGACCTGTAAATCACTAAGTAAAGCAAATAGTCCTAATATCTATCTAATATAGGTTAGTTGACTCAAAATACAATCCTAAAACATAGACTAAAAACGATAAAAATAAGACTCATCAATAACCCTGACGTCGACATAAGTAATAAATAGTTAGTAAATTAATATATAGATATGAAACATTATAAGATTAAAAACATAACACAATTCTGAACTTATAGATTAGTATTCATATAAAGTCATACCCTTGATATGACTTTTTCTTAGATGAGAGCGATTTGTGTTAGAAGCCATACTTTATCTACGTGAAACTGAGTTTTTTTGTGAGTTTGTTTGAGTCGAAGGTAAAAATAAAATGGATTTCTTGTTTCATATATAAGAATTGAAGTTGATAATATCAATGTCTATTTTTTTTTGTAATTTACATATATCAACGAGATTCTCTAAATCTTTTTGATTTGTGAAATTTATAAAGATTACCTTTAATATAGGAACCAAAAACTTAATAGAATATTTAGTCAGATTTTGTTTCTAACTTACTCGATACTCATAATACAAATTGATCTTTCTATAATTTTTCCGTAATTTTCCTTGGGCCAAGTTAAAATTCGTGTTTCTTATTGAACCGGACAACAGAAACTCAATTTCATTATGAGCCCAAAACAAAGTCATTTATCCTGACCTAACAGTATAAAAAATCAATGTGTGTCTTATAATGAAGATATATTAGATTGCTTAAATAACCTTCTTTTGTTATTTATATAAACTTTTTTAAATTATTAGAATATTTGTATTTGTGAAATCTATTTGCCTTTCAGATGAAAATCTATTGTAAAACATACTCACAAGCAAAACTTCATAAGTTATTTAGATATACATTAAGTAAGTAAAACCACAGACATTTGTTCATTAGCCAACCGAATTAAAATAGTTATTGTGATAAACATCCAAGTTTAAAAATATAACCCAATTTTAACAAAACAAAACTATGTTTATAAATACATAACATCCAAATTATACTAACATGATAGATACTATATCAAACAGAGAGTTTAGTTGAAATCCTGATCTTGATCCGTTCTCGTCAACAACTTCTCCAATTTCATTTGTTCCCACAATGGCACTGTGATCAATCTTTGGAAAAATATGTTATATATGTTAAATACAGAAAATTAAAATACTAAATTAAATGCAAAATTGTAAATAGAAATGATTATAGAACATACATAAAACTGCGGTGATCAAGTTCGGGGAGATTCAGATTGATAAAAATCCGAGAACATCCATATTGCGATATCAGTCCTGGTTCACCTTTGATTATTGTGTAAAAAACAATATCTTGTTCAGTTAAAAATAATAAAATTCATAACAACGATTGTCCATATATTCAAAACATACTTTACTGAAATGACCTTCAATGTATTCAACTCTCCAAAAATGCAACAGGCATAAAACATGCCACATTGTAGGATTGTATATGTAGCCTACATCACAGTCATCATTTCTCAATTCATGTAACATTTGAGCACATGAGTCACCAATTGCATAGCAAGTGACTTTGTTACCACTGCAAAAGTATAAAACTGGTTAAGTTTAGTACATCATGATTCTTTAAAGATTAGATTCAATCAACATGATAAAATTAATGTTATAAATTAGGAATCCAATTGAATTGTTTACCTTGAATCCTGAAGTTGAACACGGATCATTCTTGATTGCGGATTAAATTCATCTTTGTTAATCACATAAAGAATGTTGTCAACTTTACGAATTTGTACTATCAAACCAAATGCATCTACAATCAATTAATTCCATAATTTATAATCAATAATCAACAATGAAAAGATATTATTTGATTCAATTAAAAAACCAAAAGTAGGAAAGAAAATAAGTTATTTACCGTGACACGTTTCCATGTTTATTGAACGGTTGATGATGTTAGCAAAGGAGGCAAGTTCCAAGAAATTACTACTTGATACCGGATAAATAATAGTCATTGCAGTAATTTGGAAACCTTTAATCTGATAACGATGTCCAGAGTTCCTTATCTTCCTTGGTGGTTTTATAACTTGAAAATGTTGGCTAGTCTTGGTAAAGCATCTTTGACTTCTTCAAACACAGCTTCTTCGAACCACTTAAACAAATGACCCTAATGTACACAAAATTACACATACTGCTTGAACTGATTTCTATGCAAGAAGATTACACCTAGCTACGCATATACTTACATCTCTTTTGTTTATCCACAAGTTGACATCTCGCTTACTTGCATAACGAAAAACTGTCGTCCCGAGTTGTTTTGAGTTTCTGCAGTGAAAATCGTAACATCTAAGCCACAAGCACACTTCGATGGCACACCACGCTCACCGACGCCACCGGAAGTGACAGAGCTTGAACTCATCGGACCAGATAGAGAATTCAAAGAGAAATTGAGAGATTGAGAGAAATCAGAGAAATCAGAAAGAAATTGAGAGAAATCATAGAGAAATTGATTTTCCTAGGGTTAGAAATCGATTTGGGAATTGAAATCAATTTGGGGATTTATGTTTTTGCTTTGTGGTTTAAACGATGTCGTTTTGGGTAAACAAAGACAGTAACATGCTCTTAACGCCGTCTAAGACGACATTAACAGAGAGTTAATGCCATGCCCAAATCGGCAAAGTCAACGAAACTTATTTATTTTTTGAATAAGTCAACAAAAATATCGTAATTAAAATGACATTTCGGAAATTGGTGATTAAATCGTCCCAAATTTAAAAGTTGGCGATTTTTTCGACATTTTTCCCAATATAATAATAGTATATATATTTCTACTATTAAACAAAATTTGTTTATATGACGATAATAAAACGAACCAATCCAACTTAATAAGAAACTTAATCAAATTGTATTATCCCTGACATTATTTTGTTACCGAATAAATATCATACCAAAAGCAAGATAACTACAACAACGCCAAACCAAAATAAACAAAAATTCACTAACATGGTTCAATGAATCTGAATTCATACCATCTAAATCTTCTTAGGAGGCTTTGTCATCTTTTGCAGAATGTGGGGGATGGCTGCAGCAATGGCAATGCCAACAATCCCAAATAACAGAATGACACATATTTGTCTCTTTGGGATGTTGTGCATTGTTTTCCAAATACTAGATACCACAAATTAGACCAGAAACGCAAGACTTGAAGTCTTGATGGCTTTACGTTTGTATTTACCATAAAAACCTCTGGCAAACAAAGGAACCAAAGCACTTAAAACTGTCCGAAGCAGTGATTTGCAAGCAATTTGGCCTATTTTCTTCAATTCCTTCTTTTTTTTTTCATCTAAAATTCATAAACAATAACACTTAATGAGGAGCTTGAAAATTAATTTAAAGCAAGAATGCAAAGCGAAACTTACATTTGTCACGGAGATGTGAGTGACGACGTTATTGCATATTTGTCCAATGAGTGTACCCGCCAAACTGACTGGGGATTTACCAATTAGTTTGTCTGACAAATCTTTGTTAGAATAGGAAACGTTGAATGCGGCTGTGGCTACGAGACTGCCCATGAAAGCTCCTAGTTTGTCTCCCATTATCGCGTCTTTCGGGGCTATGAATGGTTTGATCGATTCCGGGAGACGTTTGATCCGTTTTTGAACACAAGAATCTTCAATCACTGTATCGGGCAAAATCTACAATTACAAAGCAAATTATGTTATAGAAAAGCATGTGTATATGGAGATAATGCAATAAACGAATTGAAGTTGGTATTGTGTGAAAGAGAAACACGGCAGAGAGAATGGAGAAGAACCAGCCATAAAATTTAGGAAATCAACCTTGTTCCTGATATCATGTAATGGATTGCATTAAATGTGTATGACAAATTTCTTATACCTTTTGGCTTTCCTTTATAATAGCATCCTTTGTTGCGATTTCCTTTTCAAGTTTATCCATTTCCTGATTTTACAAAACACATTTAACATTGTCACATTGATATAACCAAATATATAAAAACCGGAAGAAAAGCCAAGAATACTCTTAAGAGTTGTAAGTAATTGACAAACCTTTTGAGCATCAATGATTGACGAATCCTTCTCTTTACATTCTCTTTGCATTTCAGAAAATGATTGTCTAAGATCATTATACTCGTCATTATTCTTTTCCATACATAATTATAGATTTGCAATCTCGTGTTTTTCAAAAAAGAAAACCAACAATAATTAAGTAGATAGTTTGACATTTATTTAGGGAGCTTTGCAAGATAACATACTATTTCAAGTTTTTATTCAATTTACCTACTTTCTCAAACCTTAATAACTTTTCTCTTTCCTCTTCATGTTTTTAGGACAATTTTACCCTTAGCATCATAGAATAAGTTTTCTCTCTCTTTAAACATCTCATGCTTTCCTTCTCTCATTCTCTATCTCTTTTTTCTTTTCTCTCACGACACTTCAACTCTCTCTCTCTCTCTCTCTCTCTTCTCTCTCTCTCTCTCTTTCTCTTCCACAATAATTGATTTTGAAAGATAAGATAGGTCATGAAGATGAGATTTTTTGGAATAGTTAGGTTCATATTGTTGATTTTTGAAGACGATGGAAGAAGAGATCTGGGTGGGAGAAGAAATCTGGAAGTTGATTGAATGAAAATGTTTCGAAGTAGTCCATTGTCCATAGACGGGTCGTATATCGAAAGTGTATGGATGGATAGGCGAATGTGGACAAGCAGCATAATCTAGATAAATTGAATGTGGGCAGACATGTTATGTCCATCCAGTTGGAAAGTACCATAAAGTACAAAGATAAGTAGAAGAAGAACAAGAAATACATGCAGCCCGAGAAAGAGACTGCTAGAATTTCGTTGAAGAAGAATGTAGAAGAAGAAGAATATTGGGCTGAATTTAGGCCTACGATGTATATATTGTAAAGCCTATGTTAAATGTTAGCATCTAGGTTAAGAAACTTGTGTGACTCTCTTGTATATAAGGCGTTTGCCTCCTAATCTAATACACAAGAACATCTTTACAAACCACTAAAGTTCTTGACATGGTATTAGAGCATTAACCTAACAACAAGGAGGTTTTGTTCATCGATCTTTTGTGTATCCGTTGAACGCAAAGTTTTCTGTTTCTATTCTTTTATTTCTTTGACCTAGCTTTCAACAGTCTCTCTTGTTGAACTCCTCTAAATCACGATGGCTACATCTGGATCTTCTTCTTCGTCTACCTTTTTAACTGTGATAGAGGGAGAAGGCAAGCCTCGTGTTGAAAGTCGACGTACGATATCACCTTATGACTTAACGTCTGGTGATAATCCTGGAGCTCTCATCTATAAGCCTATGTTGCGAGGTCCAAACTACGATGAATGGGCACTTCAATCTTCGAGTTGCTCTCAGATCAAGGAAGAAGTTCGGGTTTGCTGATGGTACGATACCGCAACCTGACAAAAGTCATCTTGACTATGAAGATTGGATCGCAAACAATGTGCTTGTGCTCTCTTGGATTAAACTAACGATCGATAAAAGCTTGACTCCGACGTTGTCTCGTACTGATAACTCTCTTGAACTATGGGTGCATCTTCAAAAACGGTTTGCCGTGAAGAATGGGCAACGTGTTCAGCGACTAAAGACATAATTGGCGAATTGTCAACAAAAAGGATTACCTGTAGACACATTTTACGGGAAGCTTACTCAACTATGGAAAGATATGGCTCATTATCAATAAGCTAAGACGATGGAAGAAGTTCAAAGGAGCGTGAAGAAGATAGACTTCACCAATTTCACATGTGCCTTGATGAATCGTAGTACGGAGCTGTCAAATTTGCTCTTCTTTCCCGGGTTCCTTTGCCAACTCTTGAAGAAGCCTATCATTTAGTCACCCAAGACGAGGAGTCCAAGCTCGTGGGTCGCATGAATGAAGAACGATCGAAAGGTGTAAGCTTTGCTGTCAAAACAAGTTCTCGTCCTCAAAGTTTTTCCGACAGTATAACAGGATCCGTGGCTTGTTCAGAGTGTTGTCGACAAGGTCATTCAGTTGAAATTTATTTCCAGCGCATTGGCTATCCTCATTGGTGGCCTGACAAGAGAATGCTTAAGGGAGGAAACAACACGATAAGAGGCAATTCTTTTTCTCCTGGTGCTAGTCGTGGCACTACTTCTGCCGGATCTATGAAGAGCATGGGGACTACTTCAGCTCATCATGTTGATGCCGCAAACAGCAGCCTGAGTGCCTCTACCTTGCTTCAAGCCTCAAATCCTTTAACTGATGCTGATCGTGTTGGCGTCGTTGGTTTAAGTGATGAGCAATGGAACACATTGGTTCATATGCTTGCCGAAAGAAAAGCTTCTTCATCTGATCATCTTTCTGGTAAGTATTTTGTTGAATCTTGGATCAATAGCACCGGTGCTTCTAATCATATGATAGGAACTCTAGAGTTTTTGGTTGATATTTGTGATATGGCACTAGTTTTGATTGAATTGTCTGACGGTCGTTTTGCTACTCTTACTAAACAAGGCCGAGTTAGTTTAGGCTCCGATTTGAATTTGAAGAATGTGTATTTTGTTGATGGTCTTTAATGCCATCTGGTTTTAGTCTTGCAACTCACTAGAAAAAGAGGTTGTGTTTTTCAAATCACTGGCAAGATTTGTGTTCATTAGGACCGCATTACGAAGATGCTAATTGGCGCGGGTGAACAACAAAATGGGCTGTATTTCTTTAGAGGATTGGATGTGGATGTGGCTTACAAAACGGCGACCGCTTCTGCAGGCGTGTGGCATTCTCGGTTGGGCCATCCTTCTTTTAAAGTTATGGAGTTGTTGTAGTTTTCTGAATTTAGTTGTAGTGGTTTGATTCAAAGGATTGTGACGTTTGTATTCGTGCTAAACAAACGCGAGATTCATTTTCTTCCGGTATTAATAAGACGAGTGTTTCTTTTGAATTAATTCATTGTGATCTCTGGGGACCATATCGCACGACATCTATTTGTGGATCTCGATATTTTCTCACCATTCTCAACGATTACTCACAAGCTGTTTGCATTTACTTACTTCCGAACAAATGTGAGGCATCACAACATCTCAAGAATTTTTTTACACTAGTTGAATGACAATTTTCATCTCGTGTGAAAACTATTTGAAGCGATAACAGGTCCAAATATGTGTGTCTCTCAACATTTTTTTCTGAACAAGGAATTGCCCATAAAACTTCTTATGTTGGCACTCCTCCGCAGAATGGCCGCGTTGAACGCAAGCACCGTCACATACTGAATGTAGCACGAGCTCTTCTCTTTCAAGCAAATTTGCCACTTTTATTTTCGGGTTATTGTGCTTTAACAGCTCGATATCTGATTAATCGCACTCCAACACCTCTGTTACAAGGTAAAACTCCGTTTGAACTCATTTACAACAGACAACCACCCATGAATCATATTCGTGTATTTGGGTGTTGTGTTATATCCATAACCAGAAACATGGAGGTGATAAATTTGCTAGTCAAACCTTTAAATCGGTTTTCTTAGGATATCAGTTTGGGAAGAAGGGTTGGCGTGTCTATAATCTTGAAACAGGTGTTGTCTCTATATCACGAGATGTGATTTTTAATGAAGCAGAGCTTCCTTTTGCTGGTTCTTCTTTGTCTTCTAGCTCGCCATCTACTTCCGATCCCACAATGGTGTTTGACATTGCAGCAGGTTCCGTCGATTTTGAAGCAGAGTTTATTCTTCCCGACATTGGTACTAATACAACCTCTCCTTCTGTAATTTTAGCACCATTATCCGCTAAGTTGGTTTGTCCATTAGCTGATTCTTCTGTTTCAGCACCTGCGGTTTTGTCTCCCTCGTCTCATTCTCCCGTCACCATTGTTTCTCCTCCAACTGAATTAATTGTTATAGTCCCTGAGGTGTCGTCTTCCTCATTTGGTTCTCCACTCACAATTGTCCTTTTCCCTATACCGGAATCTGAACCAGATATCTCGACGTCTGCTCTTCCTATTACAGCACCAAGTGAACCTGCAGATCCTGTTGAACAACTTGGATTTGGGCATTGGCAGAAGAAATTGCCCACGAAACTTGCTAATTACGTTCTGATGGTTCTTGAAGATCCTTCTCTGACATCTTCTAAGTATCCAATGGATGATTATGTGTCGAGCCTGCGCTTCTCTGACAATTATAAAGCTTTTCTCTTCGCCATTACTGCTGGAGATGAACCTAAATCATACAAGCAGGCGGTTTTAGATGAAAATTGGCGATTTGCAATGAAAGATGAGATCACGGCTTGTGAAGACAATGGTACATGGAATGTTGAAGATTTACATGATGGAAAACAAGCTCTTGGTTGTATGTGGGTGTATCGTCTCAAGTTTAATGCAGATGGGTCTCTTGAGAGATATAAAGCATGTATTGTGGTCCTTAAAAATCATCAAACGGAAGGTCGATTATAACGAGACTTTCACGCCTGTCGCTAAAATGGTCACAATATGCGCTTTCCTACAACAAGTGGCATCTTTGAATTGGGAGGTTCATCAAATGGACGTTCATAATGCATTTTTGCATGGAGATCTTGACGAGAAAGTGTATATGCATTTTCCTCCTGGTTTTCACTCTGGTGACAAAACTTAGGTTTTACGTCTTTGTAAGTCTCCTTACGGTCTTAAGCAAGCTCCACGGTGTTGGTTTGCAAAACTTGGTAAGGCTATGGAGAATTATGGGTTTAAACTAAATGATTCAGATCATTCACTCTTCATCTTTAAGAACAACACTACACGTCTTCATGTTCTCGTGTATGTTGATGACTTGATCATCACCGGTGATTTTATTCATGTTGTTAATGAATTCAAGTCCTATTTAAGTTCTTGTTTTCATATGAAGAAACTTGGCCCCTTGCGATATTTTTTGGGTACCGAAGTAGCTTGTAGTCCGGCTGGTATCTACTTGTGTCAACAAAAGTACGCACTTGATATCATCTCGGAGACTTGTCTTCTTGGAGTTAAACCTGTTGCTTTCCCTTTAGAACAAAATCACAAGCTTGCACTTGCCGTAGGAAAACCGCTAGTTGGAACAGATGCTTCACGCTACCGCCGTTTGATAGGGCGATTGATTTATCTTGGCATCACTCGTCCTGAGCTCTCTTATGCCATTCACATTCTTTCCCAATTTTTGAGTGTTCCGCGACCTTAACATTGGGATGCGGCTCTTCGTGTTGTTTGCTACTTGAAAAACGAACTTGGATAGGGTATTCTTCTTCATGCAAATATTCCTCTTGTTCTCATGACTTGGTGTGATTCTGATTGGGGTGCTTATCCTCTGACTAGTCGATCACTCACTACTTGGTTTCTTCAGCTCGGTGGCTCTCCGTTGTCTTGGAAAACACAAAACATGAGCGAGTATCTTGACCTTCTGCTGAAACAAGATATAGGGCCATGTCGGATACAGTCAGTGAGATACTATGGCTGCGTGAGCTTCTTCCGGTGCTTGGGATTGATTGTACTGCTGCAACAGTTCTGCTCTCCGACAAATTATCGGCCATCAAACTTGCTGCTAATCCGGTTTTTCATTCTCGTACTAAACATGTTCCTCATGATTGTCACTTCATTCGCGATGAGCTAGCTCGCGGGACTATTGCTACTAAGCATGTGTCTACGACATCTCAGCTTGCTGACATTCTCACCAAAGTTTTGGGGAGACGTGAGTTTGAAGCATTTCTTCTCAAGGTGGGTTAAGAAACTTATGTGACTCTCTTGTATATAAGGCGTTTGCCTCCTAATCTAATACACAAGAACATCTTTACAAACCACTAAAGTTCTTGACAAAGAAGAATAAAGACTGAGAGAGAGAGAGACCAGATAACGAATCTCTGTGTCAAAAATGTGTTGGGAAACGAGAGGCATTGAGTAAGAAGAAAGAGTAGAGAAGATGAAGAGAGTGAACGAGAGAGAAACAAAGCTTCACACACTTGGTTTTTTTTTCTTTATGAAATTTTAAGCACTATTTAAAAAAAAAAAAATTTAAGCACACTTATTTTTACACTCTCCGCTCAAAGTATATCACGTCACCCACAATGTTTTACACTTCTTTTCTTTGGGCGAATTTGCAATGTGACTAAATCTGACGTAATTATTCGGTAACTAACGTTTCTGCAGAAATCTTTGACATGCCTATAGAAAAAGCAGTAGTACCTTCACAAGCTGGAGAATTTGTCGTCCGACATTATAGGTACACAAGTAAGGTACCAAAAGCAATAGGTAGTGATGTGTCAATGTTATCTATTTATACTAATTGAGCAGTCATTTTCTCAATAACTGCAGCATCCTCCTTTTGCCACGTTAGCAAAATATTACGTGGCATGCTCACAAATTTTTTGAGTTTTAACAAAAAAAAAACTTATTATTTTCTAAGCAAAATCAATTCAGTTCCTAAAAAGACTCCCACTTCAACAAGTATCTCCCCACGCCGCCGCTTCTTTCATTTACGATTTTTCCCAATTGTTTCTTTCTTCTTCCTCTTTCTCCCTCTATCTCTCCTCTCTCTCTCTCTCCCAATCATAAGGCGCCTGAATTTAGCGATTTGAGAATCTTGATTCTAGGGTTTAATTATCTTCCCTCTGCGTCATGTTATTATTCATGTACAGGAAACCATAGAAGTCAATTGAAGTTGTCGTTTGGCAAGCAATTGAAGTTGTCGTTTGGCAAGCAATCCCCACCCCCATCTTCTCAAACAAACCCAACGCTTCCTCATCCAGGTTTGTCAGTTTAATTCCTTCTTTTTTCTGATTTCGTTTTTCTTAAAATCATGCACTGTAAAGTCAATTTTCATACAGAAATAAACGAATGTATAACAACATTAAGGTCATCAATCATTTTTCTTTAACACTGAATAAGACAGAGTTTCAGTCAATTATTATCGATTTATTTCTTAGCACTGTCTTTCATATTGTATATCATTGTAAAGTTGTTTTTGTTAAAAAATTGACTCTGAAGAAAACCCAAAAGTCAATTTTCTTCAGCTTAATTATATGCATGTGCCTGTGATCAATGGTCAAATAAAAACCTAGAATAAAACAACTACCGGATCAAAGACGGCAATCAGTTGTAGTATTTAAGGGTCGAATCCACAGAGACCAAAGTTGCACTATAAGATAATTAGACTAAATATAGCTAGGAGCAAATTAAGAGATTTGTTTCAAGCAAACGATTAATTCAAAAGACAATTCAATAATGAGACAAACATTAGGTCTAGGGTATTCTTCCAGGATGTGAAACAACAAGCAAATCGAAGTAAAGGAATGTTAAAGAATAGTTCTTGAACTCAATTCACAATGGTAAGGTACATCGATTCTCACGCCAATACCTACTTAGCAATATTTAGAGAACGCTTTACGCTAGGCTTCCCTAAGTAAAACTAGCATTAATAACAAGATTGATACGTTCACAAGATATCAAAACGAGAGCTTTGCGCTTGCCAAGTTATGAAATCTTGCTCGCCTAATGTTAATTCTAGCGACTAAACACCACTCTCGTGCCTAGTTTAATCGCCTAAGATCTTAGAACTAGGTGATCAGTCTAATTCTAGCATTAAGAACAACAATAGGTGAAGAACTAATAATCTAAATTCCCGGACTAACAACCTAGCGAATTTATCACATCCCTTCCGAAACCATAAACCTAATAAGGAAACTACTCAGACATGGAAAAGGAAACAAAGCATTCAATAAATGAAAACATCTTTATTTCCTAAAATAAAACTAAAAAGGAGCTAGAGAGCTTTTAGGTCTCTTGCCCACAAACTAAAGAAAAGTAATAAGGTGAATTGTGATTTTCGGCGTGTCAAATACAAGGGGTCGTGCCTCCTTTATATAGGAAAAGGAGAGAGCAACAAAAGGAAAGAAAGAAATGGAAAGTCTTGGAGAAGAGGCAAAAAGAGGCGGTGGACCGGTCGATCTATGGACCGGATCGATCGGTCCATGTCTTCATGGGCTTGGGCCGAAATTCTTCTTAGGATCGATCGATCCAATTGTGGATCGATCGATCCCAACTCTCGTCCGCGTCGGCTTCGTCAGCAGGTTGACATGTCTTCAGTAAATCGGCCATAACTCTTGATTGCACCGTTGGATTCCCATGAAACCACTTGGAGATGAAAGCTAACATCCGTGGCTATCTTGTATCAAAATATCAGAACGATCCAACGGTGGGAAGGTCTTCGTCTGAGGCCATACTTCCGACGGGTCTGCTGGACTCTGCATCTTCATATGAATAATTGCATCCAAAATGATCCAAAACTCTTTCTTTTCCAATATTTGCTTCTCAGACCTGAAATACACTAAGTGAAACATATAGTCCTAATATCTATCTAATATAGGTTAGTTGACTTAAATAATAATCCTAAAACGTAGATTAAAAACGATAAAAATAAGACTCATCAGCCTGAACCATGTTATTTGAATGCACGAAGACTTGATTTTTTCTTTCGGCTTTTTAGTTTGATTTCCCATGTGTTTTAATTTCATGTTTTTTTTTTGGTTTCATTTTTTATTTTTTTTTTCAAAAACTCATGTACCATTTTCATGTTGTTATTCATTTACAGGAAACCATAGAATTCAATTTTCCAAAAAAGAATGCCACTCGACGTAACACCCGTTTCACAATTTAATTCTGACCTCCTGGCATGCAAAGTTAAATTATGAATTGCTCGTGTCAGGTCATACCACAAACAAGATCGGCCAAACGATATTAAAGGATTAGAATTTCTTCTTGTGGATGACAAGGTTCTTGCTCTACTATTTAATACTTTTATTTAAACTTACATCTAACTATCGTTTTCTTTTTCTCCAGGGAGATAGGATACAAGCCTCCATTAGATCGCAATTAGTATCAAAATTCCAGGGGAAACTAGAAGAGGGAGAGTGTTACATGATTATGAACTTTGAGATTTCTGATAATGGAGGGGGTTATAGAGCCAGTTCTCACTCTTACAAGATCAACTTCATGTCCACGACATACGTCAAGATATGTGAGCATATTCCAAACTTGGAATTCTGTTTTAAATTTGTCCCTTTCTCTGATATACAAGCTCAGACTGACAATGACAATGTTTTCATCGGTAGATTTTCTTCCTCCTAAAATATTCTCTTTTTCATCTCTTAAAATTTTATCTTCCAATTTAATGTCAGTTTAAATTTTTCAGATGTTATTGGTGAGGTCATTGGAATGAATGAACTTAAAACTGTTAAATGTTTCGGGGCGGTAGACAAAGCTATTAAATTTACAGCTCCGAGTTCTTGGGTTAGTTATGTATCAACCTTTTTATTTTATTATTTGTATGATGTAACATATTTATTGAAAAAAATATTCAATTAATTTTTCAGAGAATTAGTCATCGATGTTACTTTATGGGAAAAATGGGCAGAAGATCTTTACTCTTATGTTAAGTCCTATAAAGATGGTTCAATAGTTTTAGTTGGAAGCTTGATGAAGACAAAGCAATATAACGGTATAGTCATATATCTTTAAAAAACGTTTTACCCATTTTTCACTTTAAAGGATTAGTTTATTTAATTATTATTATTTAGCAGGCAAGATCTCTGTACAAAATTATGGATTCTCGACCAAGTTGTTTATCAATTCTCCCATTGCTGAGATAACTGAGTTTAAAGAAAGGTAAACGATTTTTTTTTGTTTTTTGTCTTCTAACAACACATCATGCTTAATATATAACTTTTCATATTTTTGTTTACAGTTTGGCCAAATCTAATTATCTAACTTTAACTACGATTGAGACCATTGCGTCTTCAAGCTCAAAAGCTTCATTATCCTTGGCAGATAAAAAAAAACTTGCAGATATTCATTTAGTATTATAGAATTTTAATAATTTGTATCAGTGTTTAATATTTGTCATGTGTGCCTCTATGAGAATAAACGTACTGTTTTTCTATAATTTCAGGGAGGGGCATGCAACATTATTGCATCAATATTTGCCATCGACACAAAGGTTCCTTGGTTTTATATTGGTTGTACAAAATGTTTCACGAAAGTATCTCCTTACTTCAACCCTGAAACTGAAGAAATAGAAGCAGACAAATATTCTTATGACAAATGTGACACATATGTTACGTCTAAAAGCACTAGGTTATCATGTTAAATAAAATTTTGCTTTTATCATTATCTACTCCCATAATTATTCAATTTAATACTAGAATTACTCAACTACGTTTTAGGTACAAGCTGCAAGTTAAAGTTACAGACCATACTAGTAGTGCATCTTTTCTTCTTTTCAATAAGATGTCATCGATTTCATCGACTAATCCGCATATGAGTTGCTTGAGCAACAAGTTCAGGTTTATTTTCTTAACTCCACTATTTCAAACCAACTCTCTTTTAAATTTAATCTAAATTTTAGTTTCTTGTCAAATGATGCAAGTTAATCCTACGGACCAAATTCCACAGGAACTACTTGAATTAGAAGGGCGCCAATTTGTTTTCAAGATACAAGGTTCAGACACTTCCAAATTCAACCGACCATCAACATTCAGAGTATTTGAATTTACAGACAAACTCGAAACAATTCAAAAGTTTCAGGATAATATTTCGCAATTGGTACATTCATATTGTCTTTCAAGCATTTTACTTACATACCTATTTAGTATAATTAGATATCCATGGTATACAACATACAACATTAATATTCTTTAATCAGTTTACAGGAAATAACTGATAGAAGCATGATCATGGTCTCAAGCTTTTCAAACTCAACAATGAGCGAGGTTGGCTACTGAAAAACCTTTTCTTTTATGTACGTTCTTCTAATTAATAGATATGCAACGAAAGTCATTTACGATTAACTAATTAATTAGGTGATATCAGTTTTATATTGCATCTGGTTCTCGACCCCTTTAAAAGCAACTATAAATCAGGTTTGTTATTCCAATGTTCCATTACATTTCTTTTACAAGTGATTATGTTTTTTCAAGTTTGGTGTTTGATATTTTTATAGATTGACAACGTGTCTTGCGAGGCGGCTAACTTTGAAAACATCAACACTTCTGTCAACACTTTTAAGAACACTTCAAAGGTCACAAAATTGACTCTGAAACCAAACCGAAAGATAAGTTCATCTGAGATAATGATAATGCTGTTCAACAATCAGCTACAAAGCCGAAAATGTTGTCCAGGGCTTAGATTAAGAAGAAAAAAAAATGATCGATCACTTAGGACTTCTCTGTTAAAATATTTTTACTTTGTTTCCTTTCAAGTATGTTTGTAAATTATCTTAGACGTTTTATGTTTATTGTTTAACTCATATCAATGGTATTTATGTTTTATTATTATTTTAGTTATCTCTTTTTTAGCTATTATATTAACTAATTTGCTTTAGTGAATATTTGGTTTCCAGGTACTTTTGATATAAACATTAATGTTGTATAATTATGCCCATATAAAGTAACATATGTTTTTGAGAGTCTTAGAAATAAGGTATTAAGTACAATAAATAATCAATTTATCATTTTGACAATCTATTAATATTTATTATATTATGTAATATTTTTATTTATACAATTTAGATCCTTTTTAAAGAGAAATAATAATTAAAAAAATAATTTAACAAAAAACGGTAATCTCAGAATTCACTTATGCGATCAGAATTTAACAAAATTACAAATCAATTTATGAGCAAACAAGAAAAAGAAAAAAAAGTGGTTTAAGTTATTAACTCACGTTCCCATGTTCACTCTTAAAATCACAACGATCAATCAGCCTACACTCCTTACCTCATATTCTGAAAACCATCGATTACTTTAAAATTTATGTTATCTTCTTTGCAAATAAATACCCAGGAAGCATTGAACAATGTCATGAAGTTTTGAATCCACTTTCTGACCTGCAAAGCTTAAAGATATAGTGCACTCAAGTTATGCATAAGTTCATTATTCTTAAATCAAAATTTCGTACTCTCAAAACAGCATTTAACTTCATGAAACATACAGATAGATGAACATTGCAACAAGTAAGAAAAGGATAGAGGAAAGGTCGATCCGCATTGCAGAGAAGAGGAACAAAAAAAATTCCAGCAGTAAAGGTAACACTATCTCTTTGTCATACCATACAAAACATTATTTGATATTCACTAATAGTCATATTTCTCTAAAATTGTTTTACAGAGAACGCAGGATCGAGCTCTAACAGCAATAGAGCTGCATGTGCCACATCTATATCTCAACCACTGCAGAGTTCATCATCAGATAACACATTGAAAATACTTTTTATTATCTAATTCATTATATTAATTATTTAAGCAAAAAACTTCTACATAATCTTCTCATCGCCGAAATGCCCGACAGCGTATTATGAATAAGAGAAAAGAGAAACAGAAACAAAGTGAAACAGGTATTGTTCTTTGGATCCATGAACTGTAAAGCTAATTATTATACATTCTTTTCTAATTAATTCAATTACTTTGGTCTATATACTATGTTAACAGATATTCCAACGAGCAGCAACACAATTTCAAGTTGTCGTCATTCAGCAAACACCAATAACAACACATCCCTCAACCTACATTCTCAAGTCGTGCTTCATCATCTAATTCTACACGCGTATTATACAGTTCTGAAGGTAACAAATTTTTTAGTCTAGACACCCTTAACCTAGATTCTTAAGTCGTGCTTCATCATCTATACGTAAATTGCATTATGAAGTGTACTCCATATTTTATTTTATACGTAAACATATTATACACTTCTGAAGGTAACAAATCTCTTAGTCTAGACTCCTAATTTTATATCTAATTAAATTTTAAAATTTGTTTACCTTTTATAGAGTAACAAGATCTTGGTGATGCAACATAAATCTGTGAGCATTGCAATGCTTTCATGTGGTATGATGAACGTGTTGACAAAAGGCGCAACTCAGCACATCCAAGTTTTCACTTTTCTGCATGCATGGAAAAATTAAACTCCCTCCATCACCAATGCCTCCGCAGCAGCTTCTTGACCTGATATATAAAAACGACAAAATCAGCAAAAATTTCAAAGAGAACATCAGACCTTATAACTTGATGTTTGCATTTACGTCTGTGGATGGAAAGATAGATACATCTATAAACAGAGGAACTGGACCACCTATTTTCCGACTACAAGGACAAAATCTCCATAAAATTGGTAGTTTGCTTCCTTATGATGGTGATTCGGCAAAATTTCAGCAGATGTATATACATGATACTGCTAACGAAGTAAAAAAATAGAATCAAAAGCTTTAGGTAACTCTTAATTCTTAAATTTTATCTACTTACATTTATCACTTTTAATATGAGCTTACATAACATATATAATACTTCTAAAATGATGAGAATAACTAATGGTTCCTCATTCCTTATTTCTTCAAGTTCTAAGAGGGCAGTCGCATCAACTGAATCAAAAAGACTACGAGAGAATGTCGTCAGAGTAATCAAGTGTATGCTAGACCAGTGTAATACATATGCTGAAGTTCTTCGAATGGCAAATGAGCGGTTTGATCAATCAATTGAGATGTCTAACCTCAAACTACGATTGGTCTCACGTCGTGCAACAGATAGTAACACTTACAATCTACCAACAACTTCAAAAGTTGTTGCTCTATTTATTGGAGATTTAGACAACTCTTTTGGGCCACGAGATATTATTGTGGAAACAAAAACAAGAGAACTGCAACGTATAAGAGAACTACACCTATCATATCTACCATTGCAGTATCCTCTTTTGTTTCCCTACGGAGAAGATGGTTATCATATAAATCTTAAGCTGAAAAAGAAATCAACAAATTCAGAAAACCTAAGAACGAAGGTCAGCATGAGAGAATTTTTTGCATATAAGATCATGGAAAGAAAAGAAGAGCCAGCATATCTGATACATACCAGAAAGTTATTTCAGAAGTTTCTTGTGAATGGGTTGACCATGATTGAAGCAGAAAGAATCTCATATCTCCAGTTCAACCAAAAAAGTCTTCGTGTGGAAAAGTATTCCTATGTTGAAGCTTTTACCGATAGAAGAAACTACGATTCTTCAATGTGCAGAAGACGAATTGTCTTACCTTCTTCTTTTGTTGGAGGTGTGCGTTACATGCAGCAGAAATATATGGAGGCAATGGCTCTTTGTCAACATTATGGTTATCTATATTTATTTATTACCTTCACATGTAATCCTAAGTGTCCCGAAATAACAAGGTATTTGAATGTACAAGGACTTAATTCAGAAGATAGAGCATATATTGTAACTAGAGTCTTCAAAATGAAGCTGGATCATCTCATTTGGGACATTAAGAATAACAATGTATTTAGTCCTTCAAGAGCAGGTACACTCATTCTTTTGTTATTATCTATCTCTTGATATTATTATTTACTTTTATAACGTATCATCAATTTATAGGTCATATCATTTTGTAGTGATTTACTCGATTGAATTTCAGAAAAGAGGTGTACCACATGCTCATATACTGTTATTCCTATAGAAGGAAGCCAAAATTCCAACTACAGCTGACATTGATAAATTTATATGGGCTAAAATTCCTGATAAATCCAGGCATCCTGTTCTTCACAAAATTGTCAAAGAGATGATGATACATGGTCTGTGTGGACTTGCCAACCCAAATTCACCATGATGATACCCAAGTTTCCTAAGGATTTTACCAGCAACACACACATCAATAAAGATGGATTTCCTGTTTACAGAAGAAGAGATGATGGGAGATTTGTTGAAAAAAATGGGATTTCTCTTGACAACTGTTTTGTCATACCCTACAATCCAACACTTCTACTCAAGTATCAAGCTCATATCAATGTTGAATGGTGCAACCAAACCAAAGTAATCAAATATTTATTCACATACATCAACAAATGGAATAATAGAGTCACAACTAGAATTAAAGATGGTATAGGTCCAAATGAAATCAAGCGTTTTTACGACTGCATGTAAAATTTTGTCAATTTATAAAGTTGATTTTATAACAATTTTTGCATAAGATGTGTGTCCTGATTAATCAATCTATTTTTTTTTCTAAGTATATTTCATCTTGTGAAGCAGCATGGCGAATTTTTGGTTTTGAAATACATTACAGCAGCACTTCACTACAAAGACTAAGCATTCATCTACCCGGAGAGCATAGTGTATTTTATGATGATGATGATGATGACTTAGAAGATGTATTAAACAAATAAGAAAACCAAACCTCACAACTCTTGGAGTTTATGAAAGCAAATGTAGAAGAATACCCTGAGGTACTGAGAGAACTTACATAAATAGAATTCCCTTCAAATTTTGAGTGGAACAATAAACAAAAAAAATGGACTCCACGTCAAAGAGGTTTATCAGTTGGAAGGATATATCATATTTCTCCATCTGTTGGGGATCAGTTCTACATGAAGATGCTACTAAACGTAGTAAAGGGACTTACATGTTATGAAGATTTAAGAACTGTTGCAGGGATTTTGTATCCAGAATTTAAAGATGCATGTTATGCTTTAGGCCTCCTTGAAGACGACAAGGAATACATCGATGCAATAAAAGAAGCAAGTCAATGGGGAAATGGTCATTAAATGAGAAGGTTATTTGCATCGCTTTTAATGGCTGAAAGTTTGTCAAAACCTTATCATGTTTGGTTAAATACGTGGAATTAGCTCTCTGATGATGTTTTATATATACAAAGGAGAATACTGCAACGGCATAGTACACACTAAAACAAATTACTTTAATGTTAAGATTGATAAACTTTTGAAATACTCAAAAAACTATTTTAAATTTGCAGGTCATGAGATGACAGATGAGCAAATTCAAAATCAAGCTTTGTGAAGACCGTATTACAGAATCGCATCGGTGATCAATTCTTAAGTGACTGTCTTGTTTGTTATATCGAAAAAAAATTTGTTTGATGATGTAACCAATAAAACTGTGATAAAAAATTTTCAAGTTATGAGTGAACGGAGGATACATTTGCAGACGTTTTTGACTATTTATAAACTTCATTTTGATTAGTATATTATGTTACCCTCAACTAAAATCTGCTCTGCCTCCGCCACTGGATATTGTTATAGAAACTCTGATATAACTCGTAGATAGCATCCTTTAATTTTTAACTACACTACTTCTTTCAACACTAACCACATAAGATAATATAGACCACAAAAGAATGCAAATATAGTCCCCTGTAAAAAGTAAAGAGATGCTTTAATACATTCTTATTGTAGGAATTTGTTTTGTCTACACAAAGTTGACCAATACTTTAATGAAGTTTATGGTGATTTTAACTTTAACTTTCACAACTGTTCTTTATGTAGCTAATAATGGTTGTAATAATGGTTGTAATAACCAAAATAACAGATCCTTATATTAGGGTTATCAACGAATCATGGGGAATCGATTCAAATGGAAGCTGGTTTTTTATTTTAAAATTTCATAACACAGTTAGCAAAATGAGAATCTGAGAATGGGAAAAATTTACAAAAGTGAAAGAACAAGTTAGAGAAGCCAACTGTTTGGAAAATATTGGGTGCGATCTCCACTTAACCTTTCAATGCTCAGATTGGATGGATATGGAAGACATCTTTGGTGAAAAATTAAGACTGGTGCCTAAAAGAACTAACAAGACTATGTCAATATTCCTAGCTATGCTTCGCGAGCTAGAGAACATTAACCTCTACGTCTTAAAAGTTCCATTCGAAGAAGTGACCTCTTCGGATTGTACAAGTACAACTACGCACATGTTCAATACGATGTGTCAACAATGCCTAATGAAGATTTGAGTAACTTGCAAAGGTTAATAGAGGAGGACATTGTACTACGTTGGATGAATTCAACTCATACATCCTTAGGCACATCATCAGGCTAATCGTCATTGCGTGAAACCGGTAACGGAGATGTTTCTCGTGGAACAACCAACATCGATGAGGTAAATTACAGTCGTAACACTAAACTTACGTCTTATGTTATTTAAAATCTAATGCATCTGTTTCTTCATTATATATAGGGTCCAAACCTCCACTGCGTAGAGGTGGACTTACTCGCAACTCTTGGGCACACACCACTAAGCGTATTTGCAAAATTTCATAAACAAAAACACAATAATTAAGAAACTAATTAACCATAATTTTTTTTTTTGATATTTTATGTGTATTATATAAATTTAAGACCTTATTACCTTTTTGAAAATTACAAACAAAGTTATCTTATTTCTTTTTATATTTTTCTGCTTATATTTTTTTCAGTATTTATTTTACACATAACTTTATTCTCTTCCTTCACTATTTATTTTTACCACCATCATAACCATAACTACGACCACCATCACTACCATTAACATCACCACCATAATTACACCGTTACCACACATTCCATCACCACCACCACCATAACAACCACTACCACCACCACCACCGTACCCACTACCACCACAGTACCTACTACCACCACTATCACAACGTCACTACTACCACTACTACCACTATCACTACTATCACCAACACTATCACCACCATAACCACCACTACATAACCCCAACTACCGCCATCACCATTACAACCATCAACAAAACTACTGCTACGGAAACCACCGCCATCACCACCACTATCATACGATCACAAAAAGAGATTTCAACGTTAAGAGACCATTTCATCATCGTGGACCTTGCGAGAGTCATCTCACTACCACGCCTCATTTTGTACCATTTCATTTTATTTTATACTTGTAGCAATGGCAATAGCAGGACGATTACCTGAAACATCCGTGTATTCCAATGTTCATTCCTCAAAGTTCTGTGATCGTAGGTCAAATAATAAACCTAAATATGCAAACTACCGGATCAAATACGGTAATCAGTTGTAGCACTTTAGGGTCGAATCCACAGGAACCGATAAGTTACACTACAAATTTATGGGATTTAAGTTAAGCTAAGATAGAAATAAATATTGGTTTTTCTAGGTTAAGCAGAAAATAAAAGATAAATAAATAATAAGATAGAAACATTAGGCATAGGGTAACCGTATGACCAACTATATGCCAATATTTATGGTAGAAAAAACCAGTTAAACCGTCTTCACCAGGAGCGCTTCCACTATTGATGCAGAAATCAGCTCTCTTAATCTCCTCAGCCGTAATTGGAGCAATCAATCGAACATTCATCTCAGGCGTAACCCGAGTTTGCAGACCCTGAAAAATAGAATCTAAGTCATGAGGATTGGAACTCATGAAAAGGTCCCTAAAGTAATCCACCGCCACCTCTCCTTTGGAGCCTTCAGAGTAATGCTCAGTTTCCATAGTATCCAGCAACATCAAGATTCTATTCTGCAGTTTCTTCCCCTTAACACTATTATGAAAGTATTTAGTATTAAGATCCCCTGATTTAAGCCACTCTTTCTCTGCACTTTTGGCGCCAAAACAGTTCTTCTTCATGTAAGGCACGAGCAAGATTGCTCTTAATTTGCTGGAGAAGTATCGAGTTTGGATGAAGCTTGCTAATCTCAGCTTCAAGAGAAGCCTGCAATCTCGTAATTTGATCTCGTGAATTGAGACTTGAGTTCCTTTTCCACTTGAGACATCCTCTGCGGACAACGTTTAATACGAGTCATCAGAGTGTTATCCACGCCTTCTGAAGCAGACCAGCCTAATCTCACAATATCTTCAAAACCATCTTGAGAAACCATACTCTTGTCAAAGTAAAACATTCCTCTAGCTTGAGAATCCAACTCACGTGTGAAACAAATACGAATAGGGCGATGATCCGAAGCCCACAGTGACAGATATTCCATATTTGCACGTGGAAACAAATTAAACCATTCATCATTGCCGAAGCTCCAGTCGAGACGACACTGAACCCAAAGCCGGTCTCTCTAGCCTGCCCAAGAAATATTGTTACCAGAACTCTTTAGCTATTTGATCTTGTAATTTTCCATCAATTCTCTGAACCTTCAAAAGGAAGCCTCGCTTCTAGGTGGACCACCCTTCTTTTCATCATTAGAGAGCAATTCATTAAAGTCTCCCACAAGTAACCATCCTTCATTTCTCTGTAAACCAATTGTAGCTAACCGATCCCATACAGCTTAACGATTTGCTCTGATAGGATCACCATAAACAAAGGTAAGGAAAAAGTTCACTGAACCAAGAGAAACTTTAGTGTCAATGATCCTCTTATCCTTACTAAGAACCTCCACAGTATAACTGCTCTTCCACAAAACCGCTAAACCTCCACTGAGGCCTAGAGGCTCAACCGTAACCAAACTATCATAACCCAAACTCTTTTGTAACTCGGACATGTAACCAATTTTTAGTTTCGTTTCCATAAGAAAAATAAAATTCGGGAAGTGCTTACGACGCAACCCCTGGAGATGCTGAACTGTTTCAGTACTTCCTGCACCTTGACAGTTCCAACTCAATATGCTCATTGGGGTGGCAGCGACTTCAAATCGGAAGCCACCGTAAGAGTTTTCGCGAAACACCAACCTCGAGAACCACATAGAACCCGATTCATCGCCAAATCTTACAAGAACAGAGCACCCAACAGATCTACAGATCTCGGACACCCAACAACAATTTTCTCCAGAGATGCTGACCACCGACGAAACCAACAAGCCTCGCCGTGAAGATTCACTGTTTCCGCCAAGTGAAGCTTTTCTCCACCAAACAACCTGAGCTAAATGAATTGCAACACCAAAGAACAACAACGAAAGGAAACTATTGGACCCTCTCACGGCAGCGGCGAGGAGCGCCGGCCACCGGAGAGGGCAAAGGAAGATCTAGCTTTGTTGAGCGGCGGCTGTTTTGAGAGAGAAAACTGCTTCTTTTTTTTTTTTTTTTTTTTTAAAGACGGTTTTTTTTTCTGTGTCCAAATCAAATGAAAGTAGTCTCTACTTTTTTCTTTTGTTTAAAGACGGTTTTTTTTCTGTGTCCAAATCAAATGAAAGTAGTCTCTATTTATAGAGAATGAAATATTGTAAATTTTGATATAAATTTTGATATATTTATTTATAAATATTAGGAAATAATTGAAGTTATATAATTGAGATGAAAAAGAAAACATGGAAATAAAAGAAACCAATCAAAATGCAACACTTGTCACACTTATCCTCTCCCTTCTACTTTAACGGGTGTTGAAAGTTTTCAACACTAAATTTGCCACCTCACACCACATCACTTCTTTTTTTTTTACAACAAACCATTGTAGTAGGATTAATTTTTTCAACTGTTGTAAAATGGTTTATAACAAACCATTGTAACTAGTCTTATGTTTTAATCTTTATGCTGCAATTCTAAGAAAGATGCTAGGTTCAGATCTAGACCAATGGATAAAGGTTACTTAGGATTTATTTTGGTTTAATAGATGGATTTGAGCTCGGGATCGTCAAATAACAGTAGGAACAAACCATTTGGGGTCGAAATATATGTTAATGTTGTTTGCCTCAAAGATGTCATAGCGTGCACCGATAGGAGTTCGTGAAGAAGGTTCTTCGTTTGTGAGTTGTATAAGGTATTGGTAGAGACAATTACTTTTACAATATGAGGCTGTGATGGCTTCTTGATACATGTTAAGTGTTATTTGTGTCATTAGGTGGGTGAGATTGATCACTACAACTACTTTGTGTAGTTTGATAAAGAATAGGTGAAAGGATGGTCAAAAAGAGCATTGATTCAAATTCGAGATGAAATTCGTGAGAAAGATAAAGTCATCAATTAACTAACTACGAACCAAAATAATTTGTTTGGAACTGGAGAAGCATAAGGTGGAGTTCTCATCGAAAGGTAGTGAGAATAGAGAGAACAATTATATGGAATCCGACCATGAGGTTGGATGGATGACAATTTTTTTGAGAGAAATGTCTATCTCAAAACGATATTGGATATGATAATCAGAGAAGGCTACATGCTGCAACAAAAAGTAGTTTCTTTGAAAAATTTACAAGAAGAAATATCGCGTCTAAGATATGTTAGATGATACAACTTCAGTTATACAGTTTGTGAATGTAAATAATATTATTTAATATTTTTTGTTTTTTGTTATTTTTTTATAATTTACATACATTATTAATTATTATTTAACAATTAAAGTTTTTATATGAATCTGTTAAATCCCATTAGACTATGTAAGTCTGGACAAAATATTTGAACCAAAACTGACACGAAATATCCAAATCGAACACTAAAAAATATCCGAATGGATCCTATACTTCTATATCCGAAGAACTGAATCCGAACTAAGAACTAAATGGGTACCCGAAATATCCGACATATAATTCTATATACAAAATATTAATTATTTTTATATTTGATATAACTCAGTTATCCAATATTACATTTATAAATAAAAAATATCATTTATTTTAGATTAAAATAACTAAAATACCCAAAATAACCAAAAATTCAAAAATTCTTATTGTATTTATCATGAAAAAAATGGTTAGGAAAAGTAAAGACATGAACAAGGGAAAGAATATAAAAGAAAAACGACTTATACAAAAAAAACGACTCATACTTATTTTCTCATTCTTTCTCTCTTCTCAGCCATTTCCTTGACACACGCAGGTTTGTTTTTCATCTCTTCATACGAGTCTATGGATATGTATCCGTGTCTCCGTATTCTTACGTCTACGTTCTTCTTGTTTTGCGTTGTTATTTTCACACAGATTCAGGAATGATCGGTGTCAATTACGGTCGAATAGCTAACAACCTCCCGTTGCCGGAGAACGTAGTGAATCTCTTGAAATCACAAGGAATCAAAATCTTCGACACCGATAATAATGTGATAGCCGCGCTTGCCAATTCTGGAATCAAAGTAATCGTCGCTCTCCCCAATGAGCTTCTCTCCTCAGCCGCCTCCGGCCAATCCTTCGCCGACAACTGGATTCAAGCCAACATAACGAAATACTTCCCGGCGACGGAGATCGAAGCTATCACCGTCTGTAACGAGGTGTTCGCCGATCCCAAGAACATGACACCCTATGAAACACCCCAACCCGTTTTTTTTTAAAAATTTAATAACTCATATCTAGTGATCCCATACTCACTAAATAATTCAACACAATCAACGGGAAAGAGCATTTAAGTCTTTAAAATAAATCCAATAAAATAATAAATAATTATTCCGACAAGAATAAACTCATAATTCCAGAAATCATAAAAACCAGCAACCTAGGTGAAAGTTCTAAACTCTGAACTAACAACCTAACAGAAACAGAAATACAACAATCCATGATCTCAACACAAAAGTATCTAGGTCATCCCCTCTTCCTCGCCACGATCCCACGGTCACACTTTGCCTTTACCTGCATCACAACACAAATGAGATGCGTAAGTATTATCATAAATACTTAGTGAGGCAATCCTCCCAAGCAACAGGCTATACACACAAGCAATAGAAACAATACACAAACATCAAACCACAACAAACCAGACAACATGCTGTCTGACGAACGTGTGTCGATCGACACACGACCTCCGTGTCGATCGACACTCGGCCCGACTGGTGTCGATCGACAGACACACTCCGTGTCGATCGACACCTTGCCCGATTTGTGTCGAGCGACACCTTCCATTGGTGTCGATCGACACTCATCGCGCAGGCACTTTTCCAGCGATCTCCACATCGCGAATTCTCCTTCTCCAGTGCCCTAATTCGACCAGCGACTCCCACACAGGCCACACAAGGACCCAGCAACACAAACACGACCAAGCAAACACACAAACAGTCAATAACTCATCAAATCAACACATAAACAGGTCAAACAAAGGATCTAATGCTCATATAAGCCCTCAGTCATGCACTCACCTCTTCTCTGGAAAGGATCTGAACGAAAACTGAACGCAACAGGAAGGAGAATGACCCCTACAAGATTCTCAACGCACCACCGGACTTAGATTTCCCTTTTCTCCAGGAAATCTGACAGGAAAAGGCTCAGGAACTCACAGAAAGGCTCTCAGGAACTTTTCTCTTCAATTCTCTCTCAGAAAACGACAAGGAGGCTCACTGGAAGCCCTAGGTCGAGTTTCTGATCTTTTATACGAGCCCTTTAGGGTTTCTCTTTGCCCACTCGACGAAACGCGCAATTAAAAGCCCAAAAGCCCAATTGCACAATTCATTAGTGTCAATCGACACACCCCTAGTGGTGTCGATCGACACGCCTTAACCAAAACCGGTTCACGGGCGTTACAATTCTCCCCCACTAAAAATAGATTCGTCCTCGAATCTAGCTTAACACCTCCAATCCGCAAACTCTGAACAACCGAACGTCGGCTTCGCACTTTCTCCGCACGGTAAACTCATGATTTCCGCTAGTCATTGTTGCTCACCCCCTCTGACTCTACTCTCAGACCACAGTCTTCGAGCATAAACCGCTACTCTCAGGCCTCGGCCTACGGTATCTCAGGTATCAAACGTACTATTCTCCCCACTCACAGGTCAAAACCCAGAGTTGTGTCCGCTCGCTATCAGCCACAAAGTCATCAAGTTACGACACTTGGAGAAAATAATACTACAAACTCGCCGTCGGGTCGTCACCCTAAAGCGTGCTCTCGGATCGTCACCCGAAGCCACCGTACCCGTCGCACTCTAAAGACACCAAGTCCCTCGAGTTACCGGTACCTCAGGAGCATACCCAGCCCCTCTCGAGTCATCAGGACACTTATGTCCCTGGAGCAACAATACTAACCTCTTTCGAGTACTCTCTCGAACTTTCCATAATTAGAAATTTCCCTTTCAAGCAATCGCGCAACACATTCTTAAATAAGACAACTCCAGTCAAATTCAAGAAATACTCATCTTATTAATCCTCAAAATGTCATAATCGTTACAACTCCAAACGAAAATACATAAGGAAAAATAAGAACAACAACTCAAAACTCAAACTCTAAAACTCTGAAGCTGAAACCAAGGATAGGCAACTCAAGCAGCCACCTGCTTCTCGAACCATTTCCCGAACTTTGCCTTCATCCTCGCCTCTGGCTCCCAAGTCTCCTCTAACACTCCATCGCAGTCCCACTGGACTCTGATCAAAGGAATCTTCTTCCGCCAAAGTTCCTTGATCCTCCTCTCGAGAACCTTCACAGGTCTCATCCCCAAAGTCATGTTGGGCTGAAGATCCTCAGGAATCCTAGCCAACACCTTATCATCCTTGTGAAGACACTTCCTCAGCATCGACACATGAAACACCTTGTGGAACGCGCGCATAACCTCTGGCAACTCCAGCCTGTATGCCACTGGTCCCACCCTCTCAACAATCTCAAATGGACCCATGTACCTCGGACTCAACTTGTTCTCAGAGATAGACCTGTTGGGACCTCGCAACATGGCCATCTTGAGGTACACTCTGTCCCCAACTGCAAACTCAAGCTCTCTCCTCCTCTGATCAACATAACTCCGCTGGCGATCCTGAGCTTCCTTCATGTTCAGTTTGAGAACCCGAATCCTCTCTGAGGTCTCCTGAACAAAGTCTGCACCATATATGCTCCTCTCCCCCACTTGGGTCCAGCATAATGGTGTCCTGCATGGCCTCCCATACAACGCCTCATAAGGAGCCATTCCAATACTCGCCTGGTAGCTATTGTTATAAGCAAACTCCACCAGACTCAAGTGATCCGCCCAATGACCACCCCAATCCAGGACACACATCCGGAACATATCCTCCAGTGTCTGGATTGTCCTCTCAGATTGCCCATCTGTCTGAGGATGATACGTCGTACTCATATGCACCTTAGTGCCCATCTCTGCCTGAAAGGCATCCCAGAAAGCTGAAGTAAACCTGGGGTCCCTGTCTGAAACAATACTCACAGGTACTCCATGCAACTTCACGATCTCGCTCACATACTTCTTAGCCAAAACCGCCACTCCATCGGTCTTTCTAATGGCCAGAAAATGTGCTGACTTAGTCAGACGGTCCACTATCACCCAGATAGCATCCTTGGTCCGCGACACAGGCAAACCAACCACGAAATCCATAGTGATCATATCCCACTTCCACTCCGGAATGGGCAAACTCCGCAACAAACCACCAGGAACCTGATGCTCAGCCTTCACCAACTGGGAAACGTCACACCTAGCGACCCAGTCAGCTACATCTCTCTTCATTCCGACCCAATGATAGTACCGCTTAAGGTCTCGGTACATCTTGGTCGCTCCCGGATGAATGGAAAACATGCTCGCATGAGCCACCCTCAAGATCTCCTGCCGCAACTCCTCATCCTTAGGCACGCAAACCCGCCCATGCACAAGGATAGTCCCGTTAGCTGCGAACTGATACTCAGAGCCCTCTGCCTTAGAAGCCGCAATCAAGCCCTCATCCTTCTCCTGAGCCACCCGAACTCTACTCAGAAGATCTGCATGATCCACAGCCTCCAACCCCAACGGCTCTCGCGAAACTGCACACAACCGCAAAGCACCAATCTCACACACCAAGGCCTCCACACTCTGCCCCGGAGCAGCACCCACACGCTTACGGCTTAGTGCATCTGCAACCACATTAGCTTTACCAGGATGGTAAGCTATCTCCAGATCATAATCAGCCACCAGCTCCATCCACCGCCTCTGCCTCAGGTTCAGCTCTGGCTGAGTGAAGATATACTTCAAACTCTTATGATCCGTCAGCACCTGCACCTGTCCACCATAAAGGTAAGACCTCCAGATCTTCAAAGCGAAGACCACTGCTGCCATCTCCAAGTTATGCGTAGGGTAGTTGCCCTCATGCTTCCGCAACTGCCGCAAAGCATAGGCAATAACCTGCCCACGCTGCATCAAGACACAACCCAAACCAACTCTCGAGGCATCCGTGTACACTGTGTAAGGCTCTCCATGCTCCGGCAGTGCCAACACTGGTGTACTCGTCAACATCTCCTTCAAGCTCGCGAAACCCTGCTCACACTCCGGTGACCACACAAACGGAACATCCTTCCCTGTAAGCTTAGTCATCGGCTGCGCCATACTCGCAAACCCCTTGACGAACCTCCTGTAGTAACCTGCTAACCCAAGGAAACTCCTGATCTCAGTGGCATTCGTCGGTCTAGGCCAGTCCCTGATAGCCTCAATCTTCTCTGGATCCACAGAAACTCCCTTTGCTGAAACAATGTGACCCAGAAAACCCATCTCTCGCTGCCAGAAACTGCACTTACTCAACTTCGCGAACAGCTTCTGATCCCGCAGCTTCTCCATCACTCTCCTCAGATGCAGCTCATGCTCCTCAGCACTCTTAGAATACACCAGGATATCATCAATAAAGATAATCACGAACTCATCCAAAAACTCCTGGAACACGCTGTTCATCAGCCTCATGAACGCCGCTGGTGCATTAGTCAACCCGAAAGGCATAACCACAAACTCAAAATGCCCATATCTCGTCCTGAAAGCAGTCTTGCGCACATCTGCCTCCGCTATCGGGATCTGATGATAACCCGACGCCAAATCAATCTTCGAGAACCAAGTAGCGCCCCTCAGCTGATCCAACAACTCATCGATCCTCGGCAAAGGGTACTTGTTCTTCACTGTGACCCGGTTCAACCCCCGGTAATCAATGCATAAGCGGAAACTCCCGTCCTTCTTCTTCACGAACAACACCAGCGCTCCTCAAGGTGAAGTACTAGGACGAATGAATCCCTTACCCAACAAATCCTCCAGCTGCTTCTTCAGCTCTGCCATCTCTGCTGGAGCCATCCTGTAGGGTGCCTTAGACAACGGCGATGTCCCTGGTTCCAACTCAATCGTGAAAGGATCAGACCGCGAAGGTGGTAATCCCTGCAATGGCTGGAACACATCCTCGAACTCCCGAACAACCCGAATGTCGCTCACTGACGCCTGCCCCACAGACTCCGGCATAGATACTGTCACCAGGTATGCCTCATAGCCCTTCTCGACCATCCGCGCTGCCTGCACTGCTGAGATGACGAGACTCGCGGAGGTAGGTCTCACTCCCTGATACACCAACCTCCCCTCTGGCCGCTCGAACGAAACTCTCCCTCGGTGACAGTCCAAATGTACTCTGTAATGGCCCAACCAATCCATTCCCAGAATAACATCATGCAGCTCCACAGGGCAGATAATCAGATCCGCTGGCATCGACTCCCCTGCAATCTGAATATCCACACCCTTAGCTCTCCCGAAAGCCTCTAAGAGCCCTCCTCCTGCAACCTTAACAGGCCCAACTTGCTCACCAGGGCTCCCTCGGATGTCGCCACGCAAGGCACACTCCGGGGTAATGCAGCAATGAGATGCTCCAGAGTCAAACAACACATGGGCCTCTACACCGCCCACCAATAAGGTCCCTACACAAACCTTATGTGCTAAGAACCCTAACATTCAACACGCAACAGAGATTTATCTAAAACTACAGAAATTCACAAAGTCTGAGTTCTAGAATTCTTACCAGTGATCGCTGCTCTGGTGCTGGGCTCGCCCCTCTCGAACGAAGTGTAACCCTGCGGTGGTGCTGCTACATGCGCCAACTGCAACCCGCTCTGCGGCTGCGCACCCTGCTGCACTCCATGCTCCACCGCTGTCACCGCCATCCTCTGCAGCTTAGGACAATTCGGCTTGAGGTGTCCCTTCTCCTTGCAGTGATAGCACTCCCTGGTCTCCACTCGTCGAGGACAATCCGCTACCTTGTGATCAAGACTCCCACAAGAAAAGCAACCAGCACGACCACCCTGACCAGCTCTCGAAGGGTGATTCCACTTCCTCTTCTGCCCCTGCGCAGGCTTGCCGCCCTTGCCAGGTGCCACCTGCTGCTGAGTCTTCTTCGGCTGGGCTGCCGGACTCACCGCCTCCTCCTCACCCTGGAGATCCCCCTCAATCTCAGCAGCCACCTCCACCAAACCTGCCTTCATAGTGCAGTTCAAACCCCTACACCGCGCTCTCAGGTCAGGTCGAAGCCCCATCAGGAACTTCCTCATCTGGGTCTTATCCTCCTCCATACCGTGCCCAGCATACACCAGAAGCTTGTTAAACTCCTGATCATACTCCCGGACCGTCCGCTCCCCCTGCGACAGTCTGAGAAAACGCGCCTCCATGCGATCAAGCGCCTCCTGCGGAAAATACTTGGCATTAAACTCCTTTACGAAGTCCGCCCAAGTCATCTCCGCCTGACTCCTCCTGGCGATCACACTACGCCACCACAGATGTGCATCCTTCTCCAGGAAATGCACTGCCAAATCCACCTGATACTCCTCCGGGCATCTAGTGGAACGAAAGTTCCTCTCAACTCGATCCCGCCACGAATCAGCCTCCTCAGAACTGGGACCACCCGCAAAGTACCCAGTACCAATCTTCTGCAGCTGCTCCATCATCTTAATGTATGACGGAACACTTCCCGCAACTGTAGCTCTAGGCTGCACCTCTGCCGCCACTTGCGGCGCAACTGGAGCCTGCACTGGCACCACTCCTGGCAACCGCTCCAACAACAGCCTCATCAGATCCGCCAAACCTCCCTCCTGACCCTGGGCTACTCCTGCTGCGGCACCCAACACTCCTGGGCCCTCAGCACCAACGTCCTGCCCACCGGCACCGACACCAGCCAAACCAGCCCCCACTCCGGCTCCACCGGCTGCGTCGCCACCTGGACCGCCAATCGCTCCGGCCTCCTCAAACTCAGGCTGCGGACCCACAAGCTGCTCTATCGCGGCTTCGTCTCTACCGCGACCACGACCTCTACCGGAAACTCCAGCTCCTCTAGCCATCTGCGCTACCCACGAACAGAAAGCTAAGAAACTAGAACAAACAAAATACTACACACAACTTACCGTGGAATCTCATTTAAGGCTCGGAGAGGATGATACTAGAACTCCAACAGCACGCAATCGATTAAATACTCTATAATCAATTCACAGCATGCTAACACCCTAGCTCATCACTCAACAATCATCAGGAAAATAATTCACAAATTAAATTCCTACACATCCTAGAACCGAACTCCGCTCTGATACCAAATTGAAACACCTCAACCCGTTTTTTTTTAAAAATTTAATAACTCATATCTAGTGATCCCATACTCACTAAATAATTCAACACAATCAACGGGAAAGAGCATTTAAGTCTTTAAAATAAATCTAATAAAATAATAAATAATTATTCCGACAAGAATAAACTCATAATTCCAGAAATCATAAAAACCAGCAACCTAGGTGAAAGTTCTAAACTCTGAACTAACAACCTAACAGAAACAGAAATACAACAATCCATGATCTCAACACAAAAGTATCTAGGTCATCCCCTCTTCCTCGCCACGATCCCACGGTCACACTTTGCCTTTACCTGCATCACAACACAAATGAGATGCGTAAGTATTATCATAAATACTTAGTGAGGCAATCCTCCCAAGCAACAGGCTATACACACAAGCAATAGAAACAATACACAAACATCAAACCACAACAAACCAGACAACAGGCTGTCTGACGAACGTGTGTCGATCGACACACGACCTCCGTGTCGATCGACACTCGGCCCGACTGGTGTCGATTGACAGACACACTCCGTGTCGATCGACACCTTGCCCGATTTGTGTCGAGCGACACCTTCCATTGGTGTCGATCGACACTCATCGCGCAGGCACTTTTCCAGCGATCTCCACATCGCGAATTCTCCTTCTCCAGTGCCCTAATTCGACCAGCGACTCCCACACAGGCAACACAAGGACCCAGCAACACAAACACGACCAAGCAAACACACAAACAGTCAATAACTCATCAAATCAACACATAAACAGGTCAAACAAAGGATCTAATGCTCAGATAAGCCCTCATTCATGCACTCACCTCTTCTCTGGAAAGGATCTGAACGAAAACTGAACGCAACAGGAAGGAGAATGACCCCTACAAGATTCTCAACGCACCACCGGACTTAGATTTCCCTTTTCTCCATGAAATCTGATAGGAAAAGGCTCAGGAACTCACAGAAAGGCTCTCAGGAACTTTTCTCTTCAATTCTCTCTCAGAAAACGACAAGGAGGCTCACTGGAAGCCCTAGGTCGAGTTTCTGATCTTTTATACGAGCCCTTTAGGGTTTCTCTTTGCCCACTCGACGAAACGCGCAATTAAAAGCCCAAAAGCCCAATTGCACAATTCATTAGTGTCGATCGACACACCCCTAGTGGTGTCGATCGACACGCCTTAACCAAAACCGGTTCACGGGCGTTACAATTCTCCCCCACTAAAAATAGATTCGTCCTCGAATCTAGCTTAACACCTCCAATCCGCAAACTCTGAACAACCGAACGTCGGCTTCGCACTTTCTCCGCACGGTAAACTCATGATTTCCGCTAGTCATTGTTGCTCACCCCCTCTGACTCTACTCTCAGACCACAGTCTTCGAGCATAAACCGCTACTCTCAGGCCTCGGCCTACGGTATCTCAGGTATCAAACGTACTCTTCTCCCCACTCACAGGTCAAAAGCCAGAGTTGTGTCCGCTCGCTATCAGCCACAAAGTCATCAAGTTACGACACTTGGAGAAAATAATACTACAAACTCGCCGTCGGGTCGTCACCCTAAAGCGTGCTCTCGGATCGTCACCCGAAGCCCCGTACCCGTCGCACTCTAAAGACACCAAGTCCCTCGAGTTACCGGTACCTCAGGAGCATACCCAGCCCCTCTCGAGTCATCAGGACACTTATGTCCCTGGAGCAACAATACTAACCTCTTTCGAGTACTCTCTCGAACTTTCCATAATTAGAAATTTCCCTTTCAAGCAATCGCGCAACACATTTTTAAATAAGACAACTCCAGTCAAATTCAAGAAATACTCATCTTATTAATCCTCAAAATGTCATAATCGTTACAACTCCAAACGAAAATACATAAGGAAAAATAAGAACAACAACTCAAAACTCAAACTCTAAAACTCTGAAGCTGAAACCAAGGATAGGCAACTTAAGCAGCCACCTGCTTCTCGAACCATTTCCCGAACTTTGCCTTCATCCTCGCCTCTGGCTCCCAAGTCTCCTCTAACACTCCATCGCAGTTCCACTGGACTCTGATCAAAGGAATCTTCTTCCGCCGAAGTTCCTTGATCCTCCTCTCGAGAACCTTCACAGGTCTCATCCCCAAAGTCATGTTGGGCTGAAGATCCTCAGGAATCCTAGCCAACACCTTATCATCCTTGTGAAGACACTTCCTCAGCATCGACACATGAAACACCTTGTGGAACGCGCGCATAACCTCTGGCAACTCCAGCCTGTATGCCACTGGTCCCACCCTCTCAACAATCTCAAATGGACCCATGTACCTCGGACTCAACTTGTTCTCAGAGATAGACCTGTTGGGACCTCGCAACATGGCCATCTTGAGGTACACTCTGTCCCCAACTGCAAACTCAAGCTCTCTCCTCCTCTGATCAGCATAACTCCGCTGGCGATCCTGAGCTTCCTTCATGTTCAGTTTGAGAACCCGAATCCTCTCTGAGGTCTCCTGAACAAAGTCTGCACCATATATGCTCCTCTCCCCCACTTGGGTCCAGCATAATGGTGTCCTGCATGGCCTCCCATACAACGCCTCATAAGGAGCCATTCCAATACTCGCCTGGTAGCTATTGTTATAAGCAAACTCCACCAGACTCAAGTGATCCGCCCAATGACCACCCCAATCCAGGACACACATCCGCAACATATCCTCCAGTGTCTGGATTGTCCTCTCAGATTGCCCATCTGTCTGAGGATGATACGTCGTACTCATATGCACCTTAGTGCCCATCTCTGCCTGAAAGGCATCCCAGAAAGCTGAAGTAAACCTGGGGTCCTTGTCTGAAACAATACTCACAGGTACTCCATGCAACTTCACGATCTCGCTCACATACTTCTTAGCCAAAACCGCCACTCCATCAGTATTTCTAATGGCCAGAAAATGTGCTGACTTAGTCAGACGGTCCACTATCACCCAGATAGCATCCTTGGTCCGCGACACAGGCAAACCAACCACGAAATCCATAGTGATCATATCCCACTTCCACTCCGGAATGGGCAAACTCCGCAACAAACCACCAGGAACCTGATGCTCAGCCTTCACCAACTGGCAAACGTCACACCTAGCGACCCAGTCAGCTACATCTCTCTTCATTCCGACCCAATGATAGTACCGCTTAAGGTCTCGGTACATCTTGGTCGCTCCCGGATGAATGGAAAACATGCTCGCATGAGCCACCCTCAAGATCTCCTGCCGCAACTCCTCATCCTTAGGCACGCAAACCCGCCCATGCACAAGGATAGTCCCGTTAGCTGCGAACTGATACTCAGAGCCCTCTGCCTTAGAAGCCGCAATCAAGCCCTCATCCTTCTCCTGAGCCACCCGAACTCTACTCAGAAGATCTGCATGATCCACAGCCTCCAACCCCAACGGCTCTCGCGAAACTGCACACAACCGCAAAGCACCAATCTCACACACCAAGGCCTCCACACTCTGCCCCGGAGCAGCACCCACACGCTTACGGCTTAGTGCATCTGCAACCACATTAGCTTTACCAGGATGGTAAGCTATCTCCAGATCATAATCAGCCACCAGCTCCATCCACCGCCTCTGCCTCAGGTTCAGCTCTGGCTGAGTGAAGATATACTTCAAACTCTTATGATCCGTCAGCACCTGCACCTGTCCACCATAAAGGTAAGACCTCCAGATCTTCAAAGCGAAGACCACTGCTGCCATCTCCAAGTGATGCGTAGGGTAGTTGCCCTCATGCTTCCGCAACTGCCGCGAAGCATAGGCAATAACCTGCCCACGCTGCATCAAGACACAACCCAAACCAACTCTCGAGGCATCCGTGTACACTGTGTAAGGCTCTCCATGCTCCGGCAGTGCCAACACTGGTGTACTCGTCAACATCTCCTTCAAGCTCGCGAAACCCTGCTCACACTCCGGTGACCACACAAACGGAACATCCTTCCCTGTAAGCTTAGTCATCGGCTGCGCCATACTCGCAAACCCCTTGACGAATCTCTTGTAGTAACCTGCCAACCCAAGGAAACTCCTGATCTCAGTGGCATTCGTCGGTCTAGGCCAGTCCCTGATAGCCTCAATTTTCTCTGGATCCACAGAAACTCCCTCTGCTGAAACAATGTGACCCAGAAAACCCATCTCTCGCTGCCAGAAACTGCACTTACTCAACTTCGCGAACAGCTTCTGATCCCGCAGCTTCTCCATCACTCTCCTCAGATGCAGCTCATGCTCCTCAACACTCTTAGAATACACCAGGATATCATCAATAAAGATAATCACGAACTCATCCAAAAACTCCTGGAACACGCTGTTCATCAGCCTCATGAACGCCGCTGGTGCATTAGTCAACCCGAAAGGCATAACCACAAACTCAAAATGCCCATATCTCGTCCTGAAAGCAGTCTTGCGCACATCTGCCTCCGCTATCGGGATCTGATGATAACCCGACGCCAAATCAATCTTCGAGAACCAAGTAGCGCCCCTCAGCTGATCCAACAACTCATCGATCCTCGGCAAAGGGTACTTGTTCTTCACTGTGACCCGGTTCAACCCCCGGTAATCAATGCATAAGCGGAAACTCCCGTCCTTCTTCTTCACGAACAACACCGGCGCTCCCCAAGGTGAAGTACTAGGACGAATGAATCCCTTACCCAACAAATCCTCCAGCTGCTTCTTCAGCTCTGCCATCTCTGCTGGAGCCATCCTGTAGGGTGCCTTAGACAACGGCGATGTCCCTGGTTCCAACTCAATCGTTAAAGGATCAGACCGCGAAGGTGGTAATCCCTGCAATGGCTGGAACACATCCTCGAACTCCCGAACAACCCGAATGTCGCTCACTGACGCCTGCCCCACAGACTCCGGCATAGATATTGTCACCAGGTATGCCTCATAGCCCTTCTCGACCATCCGCGCTGCCTGCACTGCTGAGATGACGAGACTCGCGGAGGTAGGTCTCACTCCCTGATACACCAACCTCCCCTCTGGCCGCTCGAACGAAACTCTCCCTCGGTGACAGTCCAAATGTACTCTGTAATGGCCCAACCAATCAATTCCCAGAATAACATCATGCAGCTCCACAGGGCAGATAATCAGATCCGCTGGCATCGACTCCCCTGCAATCTGAATATCCACACCCTTAGCTCTCCCGAAAGCCTCTAAGAGCCCTCCTCCTACAACCTTAACAGGCCCAACTTGCTCACCAGGGCTCCCTCGGATGTCGCCACGCAAGGCACACTCCGGGGTAATGCAGCAATGAGATGCTCCAGAGTCAAACAACACATGGGCCTCTACACCGCCCACCAATAAGGTCCCTACACAAACCTTATGTGCTAAGAACCCTAACATTCAACACGCAACAGAGATTTATCTAAAACTACAGAAATTCACAAAGTCTGAGTTCTAGAATTCTTACCAGTGATCGCTGCTCTGGTGCTGGGCTCGCCCCTCTCGAACGAAGTGTAACCCTGCGGTGGTGCTGCTACATGCGCCAACTGCAACCCGCTCTGCGGCTGCGCACCCTGCTGCACTCCATGCTCCACCGCTGTCACCGCCATCCTCTGCAGCTTAGGACAATTCGGCTTGAGGTGTCCCTTCTCCTTGCAGTGATAGCACTCCCTGGTCTCCACTCGTCGAGGACAATCCGCTACCTTGTGATCAAGACTCCCACAAGAAAAGCAACCAGCACGACCACCCTGACCACTCTGACCACCCTGACCAGCTCTCGAAGGGTGATTCCACTTCCTCTTTTGCCCCTGCGCAGGCTTGCCGCCCTTGCCAGGTGCCACCTGCTGCTGAGTCTTCTTCGGCTGGGCTGCCGGACTCACCGCCTCCTCCTCACCCTGGAGATCCCCCTCAATCTCAGCAGCCACCTCCACCAAACCTGCCTTCGTAGTGCAGTTCAAACCCCTACACCGCGCTCTCAGGTCAGGTCGAAGCCCCATCAGGAACTTCCTCATCTGGGTCTTATCCTCCTCCATACCGTGCCCAGCATACACCAGAAGCTTGTTAAACTCCTGATCATACTCCCGGACCGTCCGCTCCCCCTGCGACAGTCTGAGAAAACGCGCCTCCATGCGATCAAGCGCCTCCTACGGAAAATACTTGGCGTTAAACTCCTTTACGAAGTCCGCCCAAGTCATCTCCGCCTGACTCCTCCTGGCGATCACACTACGCCACCACAGATGTGCATCCTTCTCCAGGAAATGCACTGCCAAATCTACCTGATACTCCTCCGGGCATATAGTGGAACGAAAGTTCCTCTCAACTCGATCCCGCCACGAATCAGCCTCCTCAGAACTGGGACCACCCGCAAAGTACCCAGTACCAATCTTCTGCAGCTGCTCCATCATCTTAATGTATGACGGAACACTTCCCGCAACTGCAGCTCTAGGCTGCACCTCTGCCGCCACTTGCGGCGCAACTGGAGCCTGCACTGGCACCACTCCTGGCAACCGCTCCAACAACAGCCTCATCAGATCCGCCAAACCTCCCTCCTGACCCTGGGCTACTCCTGCTGCGGCACCCAACACTCCTGGGCCCTCAGCACCAACGTCCTGCCCACCGGCACCGACACCAGCCAAACCAGCCCCCACTCCGGCTCCACCGGCTGCGTCGCCACCTGGACCGCCAATCGCCCCGGCCTCCTCAAACTCAGGCTGCGGACCCACAAGCTGCTCTATCGCGGCTTCGTTTCTACCGCGACCACGACCTCTACCGGAAACTCCAGCTCCTCTAGCCATCTGCGCTACCCACGAACAGAAAGCTAAGAAACTAGAACAAACAAAATACTACACACAACTTACCGTGGAATCTCATTTAAGGCTCGGAGAGGATGATACTAGAACTCCAACAGCACGCAATCGATTAAATACTCTATAATCAATTCACAGCATGCTAACACCCTAGCTCATCACTCAACAATCATCAGGAAAATAATTCACAAATTAAATTCCTACACATCCTAGAACCGAACTCCGCTCTGATACCAAATTGAAACACCCCAACCCGTTTTTTTTAAAAAATTTAATAACTCATATCTAGTGATCCCATACTCACTAAATAATTCAACACAATCAACGGGAAAGAGCATTTAAATCTTTAAAATAAATCCAATAAAATAATAAATAATTATTCCGACAAGAATAAACTCATAATTCCAGAAATCATAAAAACCAGCAACCTAGGTGAAAGTTCTAAACTCTGAACTAACAACCTAACAGAAACAGAAATACAACAATCCATGATCTCAACACAAAAGTATCTAGGTCATCCCCTCTTCCTCGCCACGATCCCACGGTCACACTTTGCCTTTACCTACATCACAACACAAATGAGATGCGTAAGTATTATCATAAATACTTAGTGAGGCAATCCTCCCAAGCAACAGGCTATACACACAAGCAATAGAAACAATACACAAACATCAAACCACAACAAACCAGACAACAGGCTGTCTGACGAACGTGTGTCGATCGACACACGACCTCCGTGTCGATCGACACTCGGCCCGACTGGTGTCGATCGACAGACACACTCCGTGTCGATCGACACCTTGCCCGATTTGTGTCGAGCGACACCTTCCATTGGTGTCGATCGACACTCATCGCGCAGGCACTTTTCCAGCGATCTCCACATCGCGAATTCTCCTTCTCCAGTGCCCTAATTCGACCAGCGACTCCCACACAGGCCACACAAGGACCCAGCAACACAAACACGACCAAGCAAACACACAAACAGTCAATAACTCATCAAATCAACACATAAACAGGTCAAACAAAGGATCTAATGCTCAGATAAGCCCTCAGTCATGCACTCACCTCTTCTCTGGAAAGGATCTGAACGAAAACTGAACGCAACAGGAAGGAGAATGACCCCTACAAGATTCTCAACGCACCACCGGACTTAGATTTCCCTTTTCTCCAGGAAATCTGACAGGAAAAGGCTCAGGAACTCACAGAAAGGCTCTCAGGAACTTTTCTCTTCAATTCTCTCTCAGAAAACGACAAGGAGGCTCACTGGAAGCCCTAGGTCGAGTTTCTGATCTTTTATACGAGCCCTTTAGGGTTTCTCTTTGCCCACTCGACGAAACGCGCAATTAAAAGCCCAAAAGCCCAATTGCACAATTCATTAGTGTCGATCGACACACCCCTAGTGGTGTCGATCGACACGCCTTAACCAAAACCGGTTCACAGGCGTTATACCCTATCTCGTCTCTGCAATGAAGAACATTCACACCTCAAGAATTTGAGTGAAATTGAGAATAGGGAGTTGTTTTTCACAGCGAATCGGTAACTAATAATGGGATTTAGGATTGATTCCTGCAGAAGATGAACTCGATTACACATCAACAATTTTTTCTAGGATTTTTCAAGAGTAAAGAGAGAAGAGAGACGAGAGAACGAGAGAGAGTTTGCCAAAAAAAACTGTTGAAGAAGTCTTTTTTTTTTGCTAGATCGAAGAAGCTTTTTATTATACAAATATTTTAAAGTTTCACCTTTAAATGTGTGATTTTGTAAGACATATTTTGAACTGAAAATGTTAGAAAAGTCTAGGGATGTTGTCATGGGTTGGAATAAGTAGGGTTGGCCCAGCCCTGTACAAACCTATAGGGTTTTAAACCCTGGAATTTTTTGAAAGATTAACAATGGGTTGTAAATTTCTAACCCTTTAGATTAAAGGGTTAATTTTTAACCCTTTAAACAAATAAAACAAATATTCCTCTTATTTTTTGAAATAAAAAGCAAATCAAAATCCTAATATACGTTTTTAGCGGGAAATTACGTTTTTCGCGGGAAAATTACGTTTTTGGAGGAAAAATTACATTTTTGGCGGGAAAATTACATTTTTGGCGGGAAAGTTACATTTTTGGCGGGAAATTTGCGTTTTTGGCGGGAAATTCGCGTTTTTGGCAAAGAAATTTACGTTTTTTGTGGGAAAATTCCGTTTTTGGCGGGAAAATTACGTTTTTTGGCAGGAAAATTACGTTTTTGGCGGGAAAATTATGTTTTTGGCGGGAAAATTACGTTTTTGGCGGGAAATTTACGTTTTGGCGGGAAACTCACGTTTTGGCGGGAAATTTTCGTTTTTGGCGGGAAATTTACGTTTTGGCGGGAAACTCACGTTTTGGCGGGAAAATTACTTTTTTGGCGGGAAATTTCCGTTTTGGCGGGAAACTCACGTTTTGGCGGGAAAATTACTTTTTTTGGCGGGAAATTTCCGTTTTGGCGGGAAACTCAGGTTTTGGCGGGAAACTCAGGTTTTGGCGGGAAAATTACTTTTTTGGCGGGAAATTTCCGTTTTGGCGGGAAACTCACGTTTTGGCGGGAAAATTACGTTTTTGGCGGGAAATTTGTGTTTTTGGCAGGAAATTTACGTTTTTTTGCGGGAAACTTACGTTTTTGGCGGGAAAGTTACGTTTTTGGCGGGAAATTTCCGTTTTTGACGGGGAATTTGCTTTTTGGCGGGAAATTCGCGTTTTTGGCAAAAAAATTTACGTTTTTGGCGGGAAATTTGCGTTTTGGTGAGAAATTTCTGTTTTGGCGGAAAATTTACGTTTTTGGCGGGAAATTTGTGTTTTGGGCGGGAAATTTACGTTTTGGGATATCAAATTTTATAAAATATGTTGATGTATTGAATTTATAAATTTAATTTATTAAATTTAGAATTTATAAATTTTATAAATTTTTGAATTTTTGAATTTTTGAATTTTATTTATGAATATTTAAAATTTAGATATTTGTTTATGAATTTGTTATTTAAAATTTAAAATATTAATCTAAACACACAAAGTACATAACTAGCTTGTTTGTAGAGAAAAAATACATATAGGGCTAACCCTACATTAACCCTTTAATAAAAAATTTAAAGGGTTATAAAATGGTTAGGGTTAATATAGGGCTGGGCTAATATAAACTAAGGATGGGCTCAACCCTGACCCTTGATTTAACATCCCTAGAAAAGTCTCCTAGAATCACATTCAGTAGATTTTTTTAAAAAAATTTGTGATTTTTTGAATAACAGTAGATTTGAAGTGAGATTTATAAATTATTGATTGAATAACAAGAGATTTTAAATGATTTTTATAAATTTCACATTCAATAACATAAGATTTTAGATGATTTTTAAAAATTATCAATTAACAGGGGATTTAAAAATATCCCAAAATCTCTTAAAATCTTTAGTTCAATACACCCCCTTAAAGTTTTTTCAAATCTAACGAATTTTTAATTTTTTTTTCGATATTTCGGATACCTTATGAAACACCCCAACCCGTTTTTTTAAAAGATTTAATAACTCATATCTAGTGATCCCATACTCACTAAATAATTCAACACAATCAACGGGAAAGAGCATTTAAGTCTTTAAAATAAATCCAATAAAATAATAAATAATTATTCCGACAAGAATAAACTCATAATTCCAGAAATCATAAAAACCAGCAACCTAGGTGAAAGTTCTAAACTCTGAACTAACAACCTAACAGAAACAGAAATACAACAATCCATGATCTCAACACAAAAGTATCTAGGTCATCCCCTCTTCCTCGCCACGATCCCACGGTCACACTTTGCCTTTACCTGCATCACAACACAAATGAGATGCGTAAGTATTATCATAAATACTTAGTGAGGCAATCCTCCCAAGCAACATGCTATACACACAAGCAATAGAAACAATACACAAACATCAAACCACAACAAACCAGACAACATGCTGTCTGACGAACGTGTGTCGATCGACACACGACCTCCGTGTCGATCGACACTCGGCCCGACTGGTGTCGATCGACAGACACACTCCGTGTCGATCGACACCTTGCCCGATTTGTGTCGAGCGACACCTTCCATTGGTGTCGATCGACACTCATCGCGCAGGCACTTTTCCAGCGATCTCCACATCGCGAATTCTCCTTCTCCAGTGCCCTAATTCGACCAGCGACTCCCACACAGGCCACACAAGGACCCAGCAACACAAACACGACCAAGCAAACACACAAACAGTCAATAACTCATCAAATCAACACATAAACAGGTCAAACAAAGGATCTAATGCTCAGATAAGCCCTCAGTCATGCACTCACCTCTTCTCTGGAAAGGATCTGAACGAAAACTGAACGCAACAGGAAGGAGAATGACCCCTACAAGATTCTCAACGCACCACCGGACTTAGATTTCCCTTTTCTCCAGGAAATCTGACAGGAAAAGGCTCAGGAACTCACAGAAAGGCTCTCAGGAACTTTTCTCTTCAATTCTCTCTCAGAAAACGACAAGGAGGCTCACTGGAAGCCCTAGGTCGAGTTTCTGATCTTTTATACGAGCCCTTTAGGGTTTCTCTTTGCCCACTCGACGAAACGCGCAATTAAAAGCCCAAAAGCCCAATTGCACAATTCATTAGTGTCGATCGACACACCCCTAGTGGTGTCGATCGACACGCCTTAACCAAAACCGTTTCACGGGCGTTACAATTCTCCCCCACTAAAAATAGATTCGTCCTCGAATCTAGCTTAACACCTCCAATCCGCAAACTCTGAACAACCGAACGTCGGCTTCGCACTTTCTCCGCACGGTAAACTCATGATTTCCGCTAGTCATTGTTGCTCACCCCCTCTGAGTCTACTCTCAGACCACAGTCTTCGAGCATAAACCGCTACTCTCAGGCCTCGGCCTATGGTATCTCAGGTATCAAACGTACTATTCTCCCCACTCACAGGTCAAAACCCAGAGTTGTGTCCGCTCGCTATCAGCCACAAAGTCATCAAGTTACGACACTTGGAGAAAATAATACTACAAACTCGCCGTCGGGTCGTCACCCTAAAGCGTGCTCTCGGATCGTCACCCGAAGCCACCGTACCCGTCGCACTCTAAAGACACCAAGTCCCTCGAGTTACCGGTACCTCAGGAGCATACCCAGCCCCTCTCGAGTCATCAGGACACTTATGTCCCTGGAGCAACAATACTAACCTCTTTCGAGTACTCTCTCGAACTTTCCATAATTAGAAATTTCCCTTTCAAGCAATCGCGCAACACATTCTTAAATAAGACAACTCCAGTCAAATTCAAGAAATACTCATCTTATTAATCCTCAAAATGTCATAATCGTTACAACTCCAAACGAAAATACATAAGGAAAAATAAGAACAACAACTCAAAACTCAAACTCTAAAACTCTGAAGCTGAAACCAAGGATAGGCAACTCAAGCAGCCACCTGCTTCTCGAACCATTTCCCGAACTTTGCCTTCATCCTCGCCTCTGGCTCCCAAGTCTCCTCTAACACTCCATCGCAGTCCCACTAGACTCTGATCAAAGGAATCTTCTTCCGCCGAAGTTCCTTGATCCTCCTCTCGAGAACCTTCACAGGTCTCATCCCCAAAGTCATGTTGGGCTGAAGATCCTCAGAAATCCTAGCCAACACCTTATCATCCTTGTGAAGACACTTCCTCAGCATCGACACATGAAACACCTTGTGGAACGCGCGCATAACCTCTGGCAACTCCAGCCTGTATGCCACTGGTCCCACCCTCTCAACAATCTCAAATGGACCCATGTACCTCGGACTCAACTTGTTCTCAGAGATAGACCTGTTGGGACCTCGCAACATGGCCATCTTGAGGTATACTCTGTCCCCAACTGCAAATTCAAGCTCTCTCCTCCTCTGATCAGCATAACTCCGCTGGCGATCCTGAGCTTCCTTCATGTTCAGTTTGAGAACCCGAATCCTCTCTGAGGTCTCTTGAACAAAGTCTGCACCATATATGCTCCTCTCCCCCACTTGGGTCCAGCATAATGGTGTCCTGCATGGCCTCCCATACAACGCCTCATAAGGAGCCATTCCAATACTCGCCTGATAGCTATTGTTATAAGCAAACTCCACCAGACTCAAGTGATCCGCCCAATGACCACCCCAATCCAGGACACACATCCGCAACATATCCTCCAGTGTCTGGATTGTCCTCTCAGATTGCCCATCTGTCTGAGGATGATACGCCGTACTCATATGCACCTTAGTGCCCATCTCTGCCTGAAAGGCATCCGAGAAAGCTGAAGTAAACCTGGGGTCCCTGTCTGAAACAATACTCACAGGTACTCCATGCAACTTCACGATCTCGCTCACATACTTCTTAGCCAAAACCGCCACTCCATCGGTCTTTCTAATGGCCAGAAAATGTGCTGACTTAGTCAGACGGTCCACTATCACCCAGATAGCATCCTTGGTCCGCGACACAGGCAAACCAACCACGAAATCCATAGTGATCATATCCCACTTCCACTCCGGAATGGGCAAACTCCGCAACAAACCACCAGGAACCTGATGCTCAGCCTTCACCAACTGGCAAACGTCACACCTAGCGACCCAGTCAGCTACATCTCTCTTCATTCCGACCCAATGATAGTACCGCTTAAGGTCTCGGTACATCTTGGTCGCTCCCGGATGAATGGAAAACATGCTCGCATGAGCCACCCTCAAGATCTCCTGCCGCAACTCCTCATCCTTAGGCACGCAAACCCGCCCATGCACAAGGATAGTCCCGTTAGCTGCGAACTGATACTCAGAGCCCTCTGCCTTAGAAGCCGCAATCAAGCCCTCATCCTTCTCCTGAGCCACCCGAACTCTACTCAGAAGATCTGCATGATCCACAGCCTCCAACCCCAACGGCTCTCGCGAAACTGCACACAACCGCAAAGCACCAATCTCACACACCAAGGCCTCCACACTCTGCCCCGGAGCAGCACCCACACGCTTACGACTTAGTGCATCTGCAACCACATTAGCTTTACCAGGATGGTAAGGTATCTCCAGATCATAATCAGCCACCAGCTCCATCCACCGCCTCTGCCTCAGGTTCAGCTCTGGCTGAGTGAAGATATACTTCAAACTCTTATGATTCGTCAGCACCTGCACCTGTCCACCATAAAGGTAAGACCTCCAGATCTTCAAAGCGAAGACCACTGCTGCCATCTCCAAGTCATGCGTAGGGTAGTTGCCCTCATGCTTCCGCAACTGCCGCGAAGCATAGGCAATAACCTGCCCACGCTGCATCAAGACACAACCCAAACCAACTCTCGAGGCATCCGTGTACACTGTTTAAGGCTCTCCATGCTCCGACAGTGCCAACACTGGTGTACTCGTCAACATCTCCTTCAAGCTCGCGAAACCCTGCTCACACTCCGGTGACCACACAAACGGAACATCCTTCCCTGTAAGCTTAGTCATCGGCTGCGCCATACTCGCAAACCCCTTGACGAACCTCCTGTAGTAACCTGCCAACCCAAGGAAACTCCTGATCTCAGTGGCATTCGTCGGTCTAGGCCAGTCCCTGATAGCCTCAATTTTCTCTGGATCCACAGAAACTCCCTCTGCTGAAACAATGTGACCCAGAAAACCCATCTCTCGCTGCCAGAAACTGCACTTACTCAACTTCGCGAACAGCTTCTGATCCCGCAGCTTCTCCATCACTCTCCTCAGATGCAGCTCATGCTCCTCAACACTCTTAGAATACACCAGGATATCATCAATAAAGATAATCACGAACTCATCCAAAAATCTCCTGGAACACGCTGTTCATCAGCCTCATGAACGCCGCTGGTGCATTAGTCAACCCGAAAGGCATAACCACAAACTTAAAATGCCCATATCTCGTCCTGAAAGCAGTCTTGCGCACATCTGCCTCCGCTATCGGGATCTGATGATAACCCGACGCCAAATCAATCTTCGAGAACCAAGTAGCGCCCCTCAGCTGATCCAACAACTCATCGATCCTCGGCAAAGGGTACTTGTTCTTCACTGTGACCCGGTTCAACCCCCGGTAATCAATGCATAAGCGGAAACTCCCGTCCTTCTTCTTCACGAACAACACCGGCGCTCCCCAAGGTGAAGTACTAGGACGAATGAATCCCTTACCCAACAAATCCTCCAGATGCTTCTTCAGCTCTGCCATCTCTGCTGGAGCCATCCTGTAGGGTGCCTTAGACAACGGCGATGTCCCTGGTTCCAACTCAATCGTGAAAGGATCAGACCGCGAAGGTGGTAATCCCTGCAATGGCTGGAACACATCCTCGAACTCCCGAACAACCCGAATGTCGCTCACTGACGCCTGCCCCACAGACTCCGGCATAGATACTGTCACCAGGTATGCCTCATAGCCCTTCTCGACCATCCGCGCTGCCTGCACTGCTGAGATGACGAGACTCGCGGAGGTAGGTCTCACTCCCTGATACACCAACCTCCCCTCTGGCCGCTCGAACGAAACTCTCCCTCGGTGACAGTCCAAATGTACTCTGTAATGGCCCAACCAATCCATTCCCAGAATAACATCATGCAGCTCCACAGGGCAGATAATCAGATCCGCTGGCATCGACTCCCCTGCAATCTGAATATCCACACCCTTAGCTCTCCCGAAAGCCTCTAAGAGCCCTCCTCCTGCAACCTTAACAGGCCCAACTTGCTCACCAGGGCTCCCTCGGATGTCGCCACGCAAGGCACACTCCGGGGTAATGCAGCAATGAGATGCTCCAGAGTCAAACAACACATGGGCCTCTACACCGCCCACCAATAAGGTCCCTACACAAACCTTATGTGCTAAGAACCCTAACATTCAACACGCAACAGAGATTTATCTAATCTCGAAGGGTGATTCCACTTCCTCTTCTGCCCCTGCGCAGGCTTGCCGCCCTTGCCAGGTGCCACCTGCTGCTGAGTCTTCTTCGGCTGGGCTGCCGGACTCACCGCCTCCTCCTCACCCTGGAGATCCCCCTCAATCTCAGCAGCCACCTCCACCAAACCTGCCTTCGTAGTGCAGTTCAAACCCCTACACCGCGCTCTCAGGTCAGGTCGAAGCCCCATCAGGAACTTCCTCATCTGGGTCTTATCCTCCTCCATACCGTGCCCAGCATACACCAGAAGCTTGTTAAACTCCTGATCATACTCCCGGACCGTCCGCTCCCCCTGCGACAGTCTGAGAAAACGCGCCTCCATGCGATCAAGCGCCTCCTGCGGAAAATACTTGGCGTTAAACTCCTTTACGAAGTCCGCCCAAGTCATCTCCGCCTGACTCCTCCTGGCGATCACACTACGCCACCACAGATGTGCATCCTTCTCCAGGAAATGCACTGCCAAATCCACCTGATACTCCTTCGAGCATCTAGTGGAACGAAAGTTCCTCTCAACTCGATCCCGCCACGAATCAGCCTCCTCAGAACTGGGACCACCCGCAAAGTACCTAGTACCAATCTTCTGCAGCTGCTCCATCATCTTAATGTATGACGGAACACTTCCCGCAACTGCAGCTCTAGGCTGCACCTCTGCCGCCACTTGCGGCGCAAGTGGAGCCTGCACTGGCACCACTCCTGGCAACCGCGCCAACAACAGCCTCATCAGATCCGCCAAACCTCCTTCCTGACCCTGGGCTACTCCTGCTGCGGCACCCAACACTCCTGGGCCCTCATCACCAACGTCCTGCCCACCGGCACCGACACCAGCCAAACCAGCCCCCACTCCGGCTCCACCGGCTGCGTCGCCACCTGGACCGCCAATCGCCCCGGCCTCCTCAAACTCAGGCTGCGGACCCACAAGCTGCTCTATCGCGGCTTCGTCTCTACCGCGACCACGACCTCTACCGGAAACTCCAGCTCCTCTAGCCATCTGCGCTACCCACGAACAGAAAGCTAAGAAACTAGAACAAACAAAATACTACACACAACTTACCGTGGAATCTCATTTAAGGCTCGGAGAGGATGATACTAGAACTCCAACAGCACGCAATCGATTAAATACTCTATAATCAATTCACAGCATGCTAACACCCTAGCTCATCACTCAACAATCATCAGGAAAATAATTCACAAATTAAATTCCTACACATCCTAGAACAGAACTCCGCTCTGATACCAAATTGAAACACCCCAACCCGTTTTTTTTTAAAAATTTAATAACTCATATCTAGTGATCCCATACTCACTAAATAATTCAACACAATCAACGGGAAAGAGCATTTAAGTCTTTAAAATAAATCCAATAAAATAATAAATAATTATTCCGACAAGAATAAACTCATAATTCCAGAAATCATAAAAACCAGCAACCTAGGTGAAAGTTCTAAACTCTGAACTAACAACCTAACAGAAACAGAAATACAACAATCCATGATCTCAACACAAAAGTATCTAGGTCATCCCCTCTTCCTCGCCACGATCCCACGGTCACACTTTGCCTTTACCTGCATCACAACACAAATGAGATGCGTAAGTATTATCATAAATACTTAGTGAGGCAATCCTCCCAAGCAACATGCTATACACACAAGCAATAGAAACAATACACAAACATCAAACCACAACAAACCAGACAACAGGCTGTCTGACGAACGTGTGTCGATCGACACACGACCTCCGTGTCGATCGACACTCGGCCCGACTGGTGTCGATCGACAGACACACTCCGTGTCGATCGACACCTTGCCCGATTTGTGTCGAGCGACACCTTCCATTGGTGTCGATCGACACTCATCGCGCAGGCACTTTTCCAGCGATCTCCACATCGCGAATTCTCCTTCTCCAGTGCCCTAATTCGACCAGCGACTCCCACACAGGCCACACAAGGACCCATCAACACAAACACGACCAAGCAAACACACAAACAGTCAATAACTCATCAAATCAACACATAAACAGGTCAAACAAAGGATCTAATGCTCAGATAAGCCCTCAGTCATGCACTCACCTCTTCTCTGGAAAGGATCTGAACGAAAACTGAACGCAACAGGAAGGAGAATGACCCCTACAAGATTCTCAACGCACCACCGGACTTAGATTTCCCTTTTCTCCAGGAAATCTAACAGGAAAAGGCTCAGGAACTCACAGAAAGGCTCTCAGGAACTTTTCTCTTCAATTCTCTCTCAGAAAACGACAAGGAGGCTCACTGGAAGCCCTAGGTCGAGTTTCTGATCTTTTATACGAGCCCTTTAGGGTTTCTCTTTGCCCACTCGACGAAACGCGCAATTAAAAGCCCAAAAGCCCAATTGCACAATTCATTAGTGTCGATCGACACACCCCTAGTGGTGTCGATCGACACGCCTTAACCAAAACCGGTTCACGGGCGTTACACCTTAATGCAAACTCAACCCGAATATATAACATATCTGAATGAAACCTAAATGCCTAAATTCGAAACTTAAAAAACTCATACTAAACCTGAACGGATAACCGAACGTTTAAGCGTAAGACCATGAAACGGTTCATCAATGTCTATTTTTCTCTCTACAGTATTTCAAGAATTATGGCGATGATGAACGAAAAACAACAATAAGATCCAAAATGGTCCGTTTTGTCATTTTGTGAGTTACCACTTAACCAGTCAGACAGAGTCAGAGGCGAAATGATCTCAAAATTTGGTTAAACCATTAAACCGGTGATTGCAAACCTTTCCGGTCTTAAAAACCAAAAACCAAATTTAATTAATTTAATCAATTAAACCGTGATTCCAAACCATTCCGGTTTAAAAACCAAAAACAACTAACACCATCTTCGAATTCACTTCTTCAAGATTTTCTAGGGTTCGCTCAAACAAACGAAAGAGAGAAAGCAAATTTGCAAATTCACAGATTTGGGGATTTTCAGATCGGAACCCTAAACGATGCCGCGAAACAGAGACGAAGACGATGATGTAGACGAAGACTACGAAGGATTAGAATTAGAGGAAGAGGAAGAGGAAGAAGAAGAAGAAGAGAGAGGACGAAGCGGCGGTTCTAGACGGAAGAGAGGAAGATCGAATTTTATTGATGACTATGCTGAAGAAGATTCTCAGGAAGAAGATGATGATGATGAAGATTATGGTAGTCGTGGAGGTAAAGGAGGTGGGAGTAATAAGAGGAAGAAACCTTCAGCTTCCATTTTCTTAGACCGTGAAGCTCATCAAGTTGATGATGAAGATGAAGAGGAAGAAGAAGACGGAGAGGATGGTAAGTAATTTTGGAATTTTCGTTCTTTGAGATTGAATTTGATTTGATTAACTCTTTTCATAGTTGAGATTTGTGTTATTGTTACATTGAGATTGTTTCTGAGTAGAAAAAATTACTCTGGACGTTAAAGACACTATTGATAAGCTATTTTTAAAGAGTTGAAGTTTGTTTTTTTTTTTTTTTCGAAATGTAGATTTTATAGTGGATGCTGGAACTGACCTTCCGGATGAGAGAGTTGATAGACGGTATCACGAACGGCAGTTTTTATCTCGTGAGGAGAATGATGAGGATGTGGAAGATCTCGAGAGGAGAATTCAAGAGCGGTTCTCTAGGCATCATGAAGAATATGATGAAGAAGCTACTGATGTAGAGCAACAAGCGCTTTTGCCGTCAGTTCGTGATCCGAAATTGTGGATGGTGAAATGTGCGGTAAGCGTTTTTATATAATTTGCCTTGGAAGTTAAAGTGTTGCGTCTTCTTTACTTTTTAATGTTCTGTTCTGTGATACTTGGAATTGATTGTCGCTGATTTATGTGTTGCAATGTCAGATTGGCCGCGAAAGGGAGGTTGCTGTTTGTCTTATGCAAAAATTCATAGATCGAGGAGCAGATTTGCAGATTAGATCTGTTGTTGCGCTTGACCATCTTAAAAACTATATATATGTTGAAGCAGACAAGGAAGCTCACGTAAAAGAGGTATTTGATGGTTGCCCTGTATCGTATATATTTTGATCTTCTGCGCCAGTGATAGTGTTCAGTAGTGTTGTGACTGGGTGTGAAGACAAGTTTTCATTGCTTCTTTTACTTGTGTTAGGCAGTCAAGGGCATGAGGAATATTTATGCGAATCAGAAGATCTTACTTGTCCCGATAAGAGAAATGACAGATGTTCTTTCTGTTGAAAGCAAAGCAATTGATTTATCTCGGGATACCTGGGTTAGAATGAAAATCGGGACATATAAAGGTGATCTTGCTAAGGTATGGTCCATTTTCATGTGTTGTTATTGGTATATCTAGCTATAGACTGCTAATATGTAAGTCCTCTGCAGGTGGTTGATGTTGATAATGTGCGTCAGAGGGTCACAGTTAAGTTAATCCCAAGGATTGATCTGCAGGCTCTAGCCAGTAAGCTGGTACAGATTCTGCCTATGCTTAATAAAAGATGGTGTTATTGTATTTGGTAAACATGTCTAATAGAGTAATAGTTAAACTTAGCCTGTTAAAGAAAATTACGTCGACTGTACTTGCAATTCTGAGGTTTTCGTATTGTGCTCTAGTCATTCAAACGATACACTTATTTGCTTGACTAATTGCAGGACGGAAGAGAAGTTTCAAAGAAAAAAGCTTTTGTTCCACCTCCACGTTTCATGAACATTGATGAAGCGAGGTACTCCTTTTAGATACTGAGTTGTACTTTAATTTTATAAAGTCTATTATGGAGAAGGTTTTATGAAACTGCTGGATTTTTAAAATTTATTACATGCCTATAGGGAATTGCACATACGAGTTGAGCGTCGGCGTGATCAAATGACGGGTGATTACTTTGAAAACATTGGTGGCATGCTTTTCAAAGATGGCTTCCTGTACAAAAATGTATCATTGAAGTCCATCACTGTTCAGAATGTTACACCAACTTTTGACGAACTTGAAAAGTTTAATAAACCAAGTGAAAATGGAGAAGGGGACTTTGGTGGTCTGTCAACTTTATTTGCAAACAGAAAGAAAGGTCATTTCATGAAGGGTGATGCAGTTATTGTTATCAAGGGGGATCTGAAAAACTTGAAGGGTTGGGTTGAGAAAGTAGATGAAGAAAATGTTCTCATCAGATCAGAAATGAAAGGTCTCCCTGTAAGCATCCTTACTCTTTGGCTGTTTGTTACTGCTTGCATGTCTCTAAAATGATTCAGCCAAGAAAAATTGCGGAGAATGACTGTTATGTTGCAGGATCCTCTTGCTGTAAATGAGAGAGAGCTTTGCAAGTACTTCGAACCTGGAAATCATGTGAAAGTTGTTTCCGGGACCCATGAAGGAGCAACAGGCATGGTTGTCAAAGTTGATCAACATGTGCTTATCATTCTGTCTGACACAACCAAAGAACATGTAAGCCAACTTTTGTATATGGATTGAGCTTTTTCTGACTTGTAGGGTAACTAAATCCCGAGAGCATATACTTGTAGGTCCGTGTCTTTGCTGATCATGTTGTTGAGAGCTCAGAAGTGACAACTGGTGTTACTAAAATTGGGGACTATGAACTTCATGATCTTGTGCTTCTAGAGTAAGTGGAATGCCTAATCATCTTTAAATGATACATGTTTCCCATTTACATTCGTATGAAAGCTTTATTTATTTGATGCAGTAACCTGAGCTTTGGAGTAATTATACGACTAGAGAATGAAGCTTTCCAGGTAAATTGCCAACTTTTCCACAATACTACTTATTAAGTCTACCTTTAATTGCTAGAATTTTTAAATTTTCTTTTAGGATTCTTTTTTCTTTTTTTTTTTTATAAACATCCAATGAATATAGAAATAACTATGTTTTAATGTCCTTAGGTTCTTAAAGGGGTTCCTGACAGACCGGAGGTTGCTCTTGTCAAACTTAGAGAAATCAAATGCAAACTTGAGAAGAAAATCAATGTTCAAGATCGCTACAAAAATGTCATTGCTGTGAAAGATGATGTCAGAGTCATTGAGGGTCCTAGCAAAGTGAGTATTTTTGCAGTCTGGTTGTTGCTGGTTACCTTGCTCGAGTATACTGATCTCATATCAATTGATTTGTTTATAATAATAGGGTAAACAAGGTCCTGTGAGGCATATTTACAAAGGAGTCTTATTTATATATGATCGGCATCACCTTGAGCATGCCGGATTTATCTGCGCTAAATGCACATCATGCATTGTTGTTGGTGGATCACGTTCTGGTGCTAATAGAAATGTAAGCATCTTTTTGTGAGGTGACCATGTTATTTGTTTCATCAAACTGTAGCTTCACCTTATCCAGAAAATTTTCTACTCTAGGGTGGTGATTCCTTTTCAAGGTTTGGCAATTTCAAGGCACCTGCCCCAGTACCCTCATCACCAGGAAGATTTCAACGCGGCAGAGGCATGGGAGGATATAACTGTATGTTCAGAATTTTTCTTTCTATTTTGGTTATGATTAAGAATACCTAAATGTTTTGCTTAGTTGATGTTTGCATTCTTCACTGGTCCGCTGCTCTCACTATTTTTCCAGAATGAGGCAATGATTTGCACTATATATGACTTGTTCAGTATTCTGGTAGAATAATGATTCATTGCTTCGAACCAATATTGCTTTGCATATCTTTTGTGAAATGCTTATACATCTTATCTGCGTACAGTTGCACATACTCTTATTATTTGTATCTTTAAATGCAGCTGGAGGGAGGCATAGGGGTGGAAGAGGAGGGGGAGACGATTCTTTGTTGGGTACTACTGTTAAAATCCGTCTTGGACCTTTCAAGGGGTATAGGGGACCTGTAGTAGAAGTGAAAGGAAATACAGTGCGTGTAGAACTTGAGATGAAGATTGTGACAGGCAAGCCCTTGTATTCACTTCTCCGCACGTGGGTTGCTACATGTCAAATGAATTCTAATAATAATTGTATATGCAGTTGATCGGGAAGCAATATCAGATAATGTTGCGACAACACCGTTTCGGTAATCTACTAATTAATCTCATTGGATATTTTGACTTCAATCATCATATAGGACATTGATTATATCATTTGAATTCTACACAGAGATACATCTCGGTACAGTATGGGAAGTGAAACACCTATGCATCCATCGCGGACTCCACTTCATCCTTATATGACTCCAATGAGGGACTCTGGAGGTTTGTTAGCTCTTGCACGGCTTAGGATCCAAAATCTATTCATTCTTAATGTGATATGACACCTCCTCTGTAATATGTTCATTTGACATATTTAGTTCTTTGGTGATTTTATGTAAATTTCAGCTACACCAATCCATGATGGAATGAGGACACCCATGCGTGATAGAGCTTGGAATCCTTACACGCCTATGAGTCCACCTAGGTAAGTTTGTTGCTGTGTTTCTATTTTCAGAAGTTGATTATCTCTTTCATCTCCCTCCTGTTTCCCTTTAATGCTGTAGTGATTTTGCATCAATGTGAAATTGTCTGTTGTGTCATACAAACATGGTCATTGTTTCAATATCCCCAGAAATTATTAACACATGTCTGAGAATTGTAAATCTTGATTGAAGAATAATTTTGGATATCTCTCAAATTCTGGTGTTGTTATGGCATCAGGGATAACTGGGAAGACGGGAATCCAGCATCTTGGGGAACGAGTCCTCAATATCAGGTAAGAGTTATCCATCTAGTGCTTTGCTTTCGACCTTATTCTTGGCTTTAAAATGTCTCTGACATATGTAGTCTTGTGTTGATTGTGGATTCAAATCGTTTGTGTGGCTTTTTTTTTTCTAGCCGGGAAGTCCTCCTTCACGAGCATATGAAGCACCAACTCCTGGCTCAGGATGGGCTAGTACTCCTGGTGGTAGTTACTCAGATGCAGGGACACCTAGAGACCATGGTTCAGCTTATGGTAAGATGCGTGTAATCTTTTTTAGACGTTGGCTTTTCTTGTGTGGCCAGTCTTTTCCTCACGGACCTTCTCATGCAGTTAATGCCCCAAGTCCTTACCTACCATCGACACCTGGGCAACCCATGACACCAAGCTCGGCTTCATACCTACCTGGAACTCCCGGAGGACAACCAATGACTCCTGGAACCGGCCTCGATGTCATGTCTCCTGTTATAGGTATCGTAAATTGTTGGTCGATAGTTAAAAGGATAAATGTTTAGTTTAGTTCGACCATGCATCTCTTATGTCTCAATCCCTCTTATTTAAATCATCGTTTCGTATGCACGAAGTTTCCATTTCTATGGCGGTTTTCTTAGCTTTTTTTGTAAATTCCACAGGTGGAGATGCTGAAGCATGGTTCATGCCTGATATTTTGGTTGACGTACAAAAGGTTGGAGGGGATAGCGATGTGGGCGTCATCCGAGATGTTTCGGTTAGTCTTTTGCCTTCCAGTTTTACAACTGCTAGTGATAAACAAAACCAGGAGAAAACTAACTCCCACATTCTTCTTCTTATGTGCTGCTACTTTTGTCAGGATGGAACATGTAAAGTGTCTCTCGGGTCCAACGGTGAAGGTGACACTATAACGACCCTCCCAGGCGAACTTGAGATAGTTCCTCCGAGGAAGAATGATCGTGTCAAAATAGTTGGCGGCCAATATCGTGGGTCTACAGGTAAACTGATCGGAATCGACGGGTCAGACGGTATCGTTAAGATTGATGATAATCTTGACGTTAAGATTCTGGACCTAGCCATATTAGCCAGGTTTGTGCAACCGTGATAGTGTTCTAATGAACTTTGAATTTCATCTTTGTGAGACCGTATATTGTAATCTTATATTTCTCTATAGTTTATAAAGAAACTTTGAATCTTTTTTTCCAGTTATCGGAGAAAACTTTTGAATCTTGTTTCCAATTTTGTGCTTTTCTTGTCGTTTCCACTTTTTTTAGTTTAGCATGTTGATGATCCCCTAACTTTTTTTTCCAACCTATCATGTATACTTAACTATTGATGCTGGGTTTATTAAGCGAAGTAAAAATTAAACTGATATTAAAATCTAAGAGTATGGAGAAATGAGATGCACCATCTAACGACGATGTGTATGGAGGAGCGGAATATTTGTAAACATAAGGAGGATGTGGAGAACTATAAATGTATGTAGAAAGTGATGGGGGGCTATAGACATTTCGAGGTGGTGGTAGGGACTTGTAAACATTCCGAGGTGGTGCTAAACTATAGACGTATTATAGTGGTGGTGGAGACTATAGACTTGCTAAACTATAGGAGCTATAGATATATGGACGGGGTGGTGAAGTATAGACGTATGGTGGTGGTGGAGTGTTTAGGCCCTGTTCGACATGTTGCAACAATCACTTTCTGCGACTACAAAATAGACGTTGACGGAATTCAAATTATTAAAAGGCGTCGCTGCTTTTGTTGAGAAAGGTGTCGCCATTAGTCTGTTACTGTTAAAGGAGTCACCGCAACAGTCGCTAGAAATTCCAGCAATCCTCTCCCTCTCTCTTGCGACGCTTCCATCATATCATCACCGTCGTTTTGCTTTGTGCTTGACTGCCGTCACCGTTGTTTTGCTCCGTGGCAAACACAGTCACAACGATTGGTTAAATAACATGCCCTAAGTGAAATGGGCACTTGTAGGAGCAGCAACGGCAAACAAGGCCAAGACCAACACAAGTAGAGATGCTCTTTTGTGCCCTTTTCTCTAGTCTCAGCTTTTGTTAGTGTTATTTTACTTTTCAACCGATTTATTTTTGAGTGGATTGTAACATAATAGAAGCAGTTTATATAATATAGCATCCATTACAACAACTAGTATCTTTGGTTATTGTAATTTATGAATGTGTCTTACAGCGATAGTGCTATACTGCTATATTGTTTAATTAGTTACACTTGTTTCAGATTTTGTCTTAAGGAAAAATTCGAAGAGAATATGTCTTTGGTAACTACGTACCCTTCACCATAGTTCAAATTTGATTAGACTTTGAAGTTGTCAATTTAAATTTGGATACACTAGTTTTTTTTTTTTTGGATACACTAGTTCTATATTACATCTTGTAATCATAAATATGGTGTCTTTATTTATTTTATAATAAATTTTGCTAATGAGAAAAATTTGAGAGAAACTAAGTAATGACAAAGATCTAACACATTATTTTAATATACTGTCCTAATTTTCTTTTATTACCAATCTTTTTTTTTTTTTTTGAAAGAATATAAAATTATATTCCAACAAAAAAAACTGTTTTACGTCAAGTGCTTCATTGTGATTTGTGAGCTGAACGTTTTTTTAAGATAAAAATTATACGAAAAAACCAAGTTTAGAGACGAATTTGGAATCAATATTGGATTCCAACACCCTCGTAGCCTTTGTGTAACCGCAGAAGGAGAAGCTTGTTTCACACTGTTTTGTCACATCTTTTTAAGAGATATCACAATATTTGATTTTTTCTCTTAAATATTTTTAAAATAACCAAAAATATTAGTTTAAAGAAACATTGGTTACTAAACCAACAAAGTAATCTCATTATTTAACAAATAATCCACTTTAAAATCGTTGATTTTTAATTACGCGTTTCGAAAACTACCTACTTACAGATCATATCTTTAAAACTATATATTTTACTAAGTTTTCTTTAATATATGTAGAGGAAATTTGTAAAATAATAACAAATAATGATAAATAATACAAATGGTTATTGTGAACGGAAGTTTAGTTGCATTAACATTTGTAATTGAGAAATGTCTTGCTCCATCGTTACCTTCTCTTTGTTTTCTTATGAGATTGAGTCGATCCTTAATTATACTGAGTTTATTAGACTAAAAAAATGGACGACAAGCACATCGATCATCTAAAGAGTTAAACAACATCAACAGAAGAATCGAACAACAAAAATACATCTGGTTTGTAACCAAAGATATACATTCCATTTATTACATATATGACAATAAATTATAAAGTTTTTATTCCATCAATATGATGACAGCTGATAAACGAAACTATCATTTTTTAGGATATCAGTTCATCAAGTATATGTTTGTTTAGTAGATTGGTGGAGGGGGAGAGCTATAACTATAGCTTGGGGATGGTGGTGGAGACTTGTAAACATAAGGAGGAGGGCTGTAAACATAAGGAGGAGGTGGTGGTGACTTGTAAACATAAGGAGGAGGGCTGTAAACATAAGGAGGAGGTGGTGGTGACTTGTAAACATAAGGAGGAGGGTTGTAAACATAAGGAGGGCTGTAAACATAAGGAGGAGGTGGTGGTGACTTGTAAACATAAGGAGGAGGGTTGTAAACATAAGGAGGAGAGCTGTAGACGTAAGGAGGAGGTGGTGGTGACTTGTAAACATAAGGAGGAGAGTTGTAGACATAAGGAGGAGATGGTGGTGACTTGTAAACATAAGGAGGAGGGCTGTAAACATAAGGAGGAGGTGGTGGTGACTTGTAAACATAAGGAGGAGAGCTGTAGACGTAAGGAGGAGGTGGTGGTGACTTGTAAACATAAGGAGGAGAGTTGTAGACATAAGGAGGAGGTGGTGGTGACTTGTAAACATAAAGAGGAGGGCTGTAAACATAAGGAGGAGAGTTGTAGACATAAGGAGGAGGTGGTGGTGACTTGTAAACATAAGGAGGAGGGCTGTAAACATAAGGAGGAGGTGGTGGTGACTTGTAAACATAAGGAGGAGAGCTGTAGACGTAAGGAGGAGGTGGTGGTGACTTGTAAACATAAGGAGGTGGTGGTGGAGAGCTGTAGACGTATGGAGGAGGAGGGGGAGACTTGTAAACATATGGAGGAGGTGGTGGAGAGCTGTAGACGTATGGCGGAGGAGGGGGAGACTTGTAAACATATGGCGGAGGTGGTGGAGAGCTATAGACGTAAGGAGGAGGAGGGGGAGACTTGTAAACATAAGGAGGAGGTGGTGGAGAGCTGTAGACGTATGGAGGAGGAGGGGGAGACTTGTAAACATATGTAGGTGGTGGTGGGGAACTATAGACGTATGGAGAGGGTGGTGGAGAACTATAGACGTACGGTGGTGGAGAGTATGTGTACACGGCACTTGTATGAGCCGCAACGGCATACAAGGCCATGACCAACATAAGAAGAGATGGCCAATTACTAGGATTGGCCATGTTGATTATTTTTGTTTGCTCTTGTTCTTAGACTCAGCTTTTGTTAGTCTGATTCTTACTTTAAAACCGATTTAATTATGAATGGATTGTAATAGAATAGAAGCAGTTTATATAGCACACATTACCCCAACTAGAATACTTGTTTATTGAAGTATATGAAAGTGTCTTAGAGGAATACCGTTATATTGTTTAATAAGTCAAATTAGTTTCTGATTTTGTCTATAAACCTAAAGAAAAGGTCGAGAAGAATAATTCTTTGTTAACTACCTCTTACCAAATGTTAAATTTGAATATGTTCACTTTGAAGTTGTCAATTTAAATTTGACGTCATTTAAGAGTGTTTCTTTCTAAACTCTCTATCACTAAATTTGTATACCTTAGTTCTATAGTACCTCTTGAAGTTCTAAATATGGATGTTATCGTGACTCTTAATTTTGAGTCCTTGCAGTACTTTTTGTTTTCTAGAGTAAATTTGCCAAAATTGTAACAACTGTATCAGTTTATTTCCTTGTGTGGATGTCTAAAGAATAACGATAAAAAACAGTTGAAATTTCGCAGTAACTGTTATTTTGCCATTGTGACCTCATGATCTGCTAGTTGCAAGGCCGTTGTTGCATACTTATGCTATGTTTTGTCACCGGCACTCATACTCTTATCATCATTGTAATTACAGATTTCTTTAATAAAATAAATTTCATATTCCAACAAGAAAAACTATTAAACGATTTTTGTGAAAGCAATAAAAATTCTTTATCTCTAAATCATAAACAGTAAACCATACCCCCTAAATACTACCTTTTTTTTTTTTTTGTCACCTACCCCTAAATACTATACCCTAAATGTAAAATAATCAACACAAATTAAAGATTTAAAATTCTACACCATTGAAAAATAATTTTGTGTTTGTGGTATTTTTGAAAACAAAACAAAAAACTATAGTATTTTGATGAATTTCTAGATATATTAAAGGGAACTTAAGTAAAGAAATTCATTTTAAAAATTCACTTTCAGACGTGTAATTAAAAAGTCGACGATTGTACCTTTAAACAAAGTGGATTATTTTTTAAACAATGAGATGATGTTGTTTTATTTGGGTTGATTTTTCAGCTTACAATACAATAGTGAATTACTACGTGAGACTAAACGCTTCGTCGGAAATGTGTTGAAGTAAGTCGGGCAATATTTCTGGTATTTTTCGAAAAAGCTAGTATGCGACAAGCCTAACGACCAAACACTATACTAGTGAAGCACCGCCGAATAGAAGCCACAATCGGTCTCCTAGATGCTACGACTAGTTTTACCTAGTCTCCGGACCGTAAGTATAGAACCGATCCCGAACCAAATATCCGAATGCCCATGACTAGTTCTCCTTGTTAAGTGCCTACATGCTCCCATGTAAATGACAAATCCATGTAGATCTCCTTTATTATGAACAAATATATTTTCAGCTTTTATTTTTTTGTTCCTCTTCTAGAGTTTTTGTCTTCAAGATTTGAATCCTTGACAAACACTTGCTGTGCATATATCTTCAGGATTTTCCCTCACCCATCTTTGACTGCTTTTGTGAAGATTATCTAAGTCGAGATGGGTCAACTCTTTAACGTTATTGAACCAAGTCCTTTGCCCCTGTGACTAGCACTAGCTAAATCTATGAAGAGTAATACCTCTAGCCGGAAACTTCACTCTCCTTATAAGTAGTTCTTAGTTCCTTAACATCTTTAGTGTCAAATTATTGAGTTCAGATTTTTTGGATCCTCTAAACAGTAGAATTTGTTGGTCGTGAGAGAAACGTCGACTAAGTTTGATTACTCGCGAGTGTATGGTAGGTGTTTTCACCATTTGAAGGCGAATCAAGCAAGGCTCCTAAATCTGTCTTGTGAAAGGTCTGGTCCTTGGACTGGCTCCTGGGTTTTGCCTTCCTGTCGCAATATATATGGTCAGAAAGGTCTCTGGAAAAAAGTATGGTGTGTCACAATATATAATGGGCAAATATCCCTAGACAAAAAGTCAGTCTAACAGGAAGAAAAGTGAGGGTGATATTTGTGGAGGCTAAGATACTTCATTAGAATCATAGTTACACATATTTATAGAGACACATTAGTGACTAGGTTAGAGCTAATTATAAACATATAAATTTACATTTATAAGCATTTTGAAATCACGCCCTCGCCAATGGTTTTGTCAATGTGTCCGCAAGCTGATCATGTGTGGAGACATGGGAGACACGAAGCATCCCTGCTTGTATTTGATTTCTGATGAAGTGGTAGTCCAAAGCGATGAAGTGGTGTAGGCATCCTGTTAATTAGATATACAGCCGTGGCGAAAGCGTATGTTCATCACAAGTTCTGATACCATGTGGAGGCTAAGATACTTCATTAGAATCATAGTTACACATATTTATAGAGATACATTAGTGAATAGATTAGAGCTAATTATAAACATATAAATTTACGTTTATATCCCCTTATAATATTTTAGGCTTAGTAGAGTACTACAAGAAAATGTGACTATTGTGACAATAATTTTAGTCACAATACATATAGATTTCGTCACAAATTTTCTATTGTGACCAATATGTGACAAATTCTAAAAGGTCACAATAAAATCGTCACAAATGTTGTTAAGTATCAAATTCGTTACGAGTATATAGTGACTATCTGTATTGTCACAAATTTGCAACAACATTGTGACAAAAATTTAGTGGCAGATTCATCAATGAATTAGTCATAAATTCGTTACAGTTTATTAGTCAGCGAGCAACCCAAGTATAGCCATCGTCTAAGGATTGGGAGGCTGATACGCAATACTGCTATGGCAGAATCAATCAAGTTTTCCAATAAAAAACCAAAATCGATATCATCAAAGTTGACAGAATCAGATACTAACCACATTCAATGTTAACGAACTTGCCATATAACTAAGCGTCTCAATCACAAACCACGTCGGCAACAAAGTTTGATTCTCTTCACCAGCGATGGAACAAAGCGGAATCCGAAGAATCAAAACATTTGACTGATCCTGTTCATGGTAAAGAATCGAAACAACAACATCGTCACCTTCATCAACATCACTGATTCTAAAAACAAATTCCTCATTCCAGATCGGAGACGTAGTATCTCTCGCGACTCTCGTCTTAGACTTGTGTTTCCCTTCGCGAACGTCTCTTTGACTGGTAAATCCTTGGCTTGTAATATGTAGACGTAGAGCCTCATCGATCACAAGGAGTAAGGAAACTTGAGAGAAGCGAGAGATGAAATGTGAATTTGAAAATGGAAGAGGATGAAGAAGAAGAGAAGTTAAAACTCATAAAGGAAAAGAAACGTGGGAGAGTAGAGAGTGACATGGAAAGAGATAATTGGGATGATGGGTCGGTTCACAAATTAAAATCGACGAGGCTCATGAATTTTGTTGGTCTGTGATTTTGATTTTCTTAATGGTTTTAAAATAAAATAATAACTTTTTTATAATCTATAATTTTATTTCTTTTTTATTTTTTCGTTATTTTTTTAGAGAATTGCCCTATTTTTAATGTCATTAGTTTTTAATGTAATTTGGGTCAAAATTTAGAGATACAAACAACTAAACCCTAAACAATCACACACTTAAAAGATGATTTTGATATTTGTAATAATAATAATGTTGTGGATGAATTTTGATGCCCTACCAATCGCCGATCGTGGCCTCTTCCTCATTCTCCTTGATCCCATTGCTTTCTGGAGAATTTCAAACCCCACCCCGGAAGCTGATTCATCTGTAACAGAATCTCACCAAACAATAGATAAAAATTTATATTACTTTTCCACATAGCTATAATTTGACCGTTAAACTGTCTTTTTATTTAACTCACATTGTCCCACTATGACTTAGGCTTGGATATTTTTTTTGGGAGAACATATCTACTTTGTCTTCCAATAAAGCTTTTTAACCTTATTATAGTGGCATCGCAATGTGATAGTCGAACATGAAATACATCAAAACCCAAACAAATAACAAATAACGATAAATAATATTAACGGTTATTCTGAAACCCAAGTTTGGTTGCATCAACATTTATAACTGAGAAATGTATTGCTCTATCGCTAGCTCTTCTGTGGTTTCTTATGAGAATGAATCAATCCTTATACTGACTCTTAGTTGTGTAGGTACACCCGTATATACAAATCCTATAGTAATCTTTTTCATAGAAACTGAGATGCAAAAAATAAAATTTTATTGAGTTTATCAGACTATTAAAAATGGACGACAAGCACATCGTTCATCTAAAGAGTTACACAACACCAAAAGAAGCATCAAAAAAAAAAAAAAAACACCTGGTTTGTAACCAAAGATATACATTTCATTTATTACATATATGACATTAGTTTATAATGTTTTTATTCCATCAATATGATGACCGATAAACGAAACTATCACTTTTTAGGATCAGTTCATCAAGTATATGTTTGTTTAGTAGATTGGTGGAGGGGGAGAGCTATAACTATAGCTTGGAGATGGTGGTGGAGACTTGTAAACATAAGGAGGAGGGCTGTAGACATAAGGAGGAGGTGGTGGTGACTTGTAAACATAGGGAGGTGGTGGTGGAGAGCTATAGACAAAAGGAGGAGGAGGGGGAGACTTGGAAACATACGGAGGTGGTGGTGGAGAGCTGTAGACGTATGGAGGAGGAGGGGGAGACTTGGAAACATACGGAGGAGGTGGTGGAGAGCTGTAGACGTATGGAGGAGGAGGAGGAGACTTGGAAACATACAAAGGAGGTGGTGGAGAGCTGTAGACGTATGGAGGAGGAGGGGGAGACTTGGAAACATACGGACGAGATGGTGGTGAGTTGTAGACGTATGGAGGAGGAGGGGGAGACTTGGAAACATACGGAGGAGGTGGTGGAGATCTATAGACGTATGGAGGAGGAGGGGGCGACTTGGAAACATACAGAGGAGGTGGTGGAGAGCTGTAGACATATTGAGGTGGAGGAGGAGACTTGGAAACATACAGAGGAGGTGGTGGAGAGCTGTAGACGTATGGAGGAGGAGGAGGAGACTTGGAAATATACGGAGGAGGTGGTGGAGAGGTGTAGACGTATGGAGGAGGAGGGGGAGACTTGGAAACATACGGAGGAGGTGGTGGAGAGCTGTAGACATATGGAGGAGGAGGAGGAGGAGACTTGGAAACATACGGAGGAGGTGGTGGAGAGTTGTATGGAGGAGGAGAGCTGTAGACGTACGGAGGAGGAGGATGAGACTTGGAAACATACGGAGGAGGTGGTGGAGAGCAGTATGGAGGAGGAGGGGGAGACTTGGAAACATACGGAGGAGGTTTTGGAGAGCTATAGACGTATGGAGGAGGTGGGGGAGACTTGTAAACATAAGGAGGTGGTGGTGGAGAGCTGTAGACGTATGGAGGAGGAAGGGGAGACTTGGAAACATACGGAGGAGGTGGTGGTGAGTTGTAGACGTATGGAGGAGGAGGGGGAGACTTGGAAACATACGGAGGAGGTGGTGGAGATCTGTAGACGTATGGAGGAGGAGGGGGAGACTTAGAAACATACAGAGGAGGTGGTGGAGAGCTGTAGACGTATTGAGGTGGAGGAGGAGACTTGGATACATACGGAGGAGGTGGTGGAGAGCTGTAGACGTATGGAGGAGGAGGAGGAGACTTGGAAACATACGGAGGAGGTGGTGGAGAGGTGTAGACGTATGGAGGAGGAGGGGGAGATTTGGAAACATACGGAGGAGGTGGTGGAGAGCTGTAGATGTATGGAAGAGGAGGGGGAGATTTGGAAACATACGGAGGAGGTGGTGGAGAGCTGTAAACATATGGAGGTGGAGGGGGGGACTTGTAAACGTATGTAGGTGGTGGTGGAGAGTATGTGTACTGGGCAATTGTATGAGCAGCACCGACATACATGGCCAATACCAACATAAGAAGAGATGGCCAATTACTAGGATTGGCCATGTCGATTGAATTTGTTTGCTCTTGTTTTTAGACTCAGCTTTTGTTAGTCTGATTCTTACTTGTAAACCGATTTAATTATGTATGGATTGTAATAGAATAGAAGCAGTTTATATAGCACACATGATGACAACTAGGATATTTATTTATCATGAAGTTTATGAAAACGTCTTAGATAATACCGTTATATTGTTTAATAAGTCAAACTAGTTTCTGCTTTTGTCTATAAACCTAAAGAAAAGGTCGAGAAGTATATGTCTTTGGTAACTACCCCTTACCAAATGTTAAATTTGAATATGTTGACTTTGAAGTTGTCAATTTAAATTTGACGTCATTTAAGAGTGTTTGTATACCTTAGTTCTATCACTAAATTTGTATACCTCTTGTAATTCTAAATATGGATGTTATCGTGCCTCGTAATTTTGAGTCCTTGCATTTTTTGTTTTCTAGAGTAAATTTGCCAAAATGATAACAACAGTATCAGTTTATTTCGTTATGTGGACGCAAGACATGATTGTAATTAGTAATTACCGATTTTTTAATAGAATAAATTTCATATTCCTATAAAAAAACTATTAAACGATTTTTTGTAAAAGCAATACAAATTGCATTTATACATGATCATGTATTTGTTTGGGTTTTGATGTATTTAATGGGGTCAGTTTTGCTCGACTATCACATTGGATAGGATTAAAGAGTTGACCATCGCAGAGCAAGTGAAGCTAGATTCATGCAGATATGTAGTACATAATCCATCCCTTTGACAATTTATCGGATGCCACGAGAATAAGGTTAAAAAAGTCTACTGAAAGACAAAATAGATATGTTCTCCCATAATGAGACAATATGAGTTGATAAAAAGACAGTTTAGTGGTCAAATGGAAAAGTAAGCTAAAGTTTAATCTATTGTTTGGGACAGATGAATCAGCTTCCGGGGTGGGGTTTGAAATTCTCCAGAAAGCAATGGGATCAAAGAGAATGAGGAAGAGGCCACGATGGGGCAATTGGTAGGCCATCTCGTTTTCTTGGGATATTAGTGAGAGATTCCCTTATAGGTCATTAACGTGATCAGTAAATTGCAAGATTATTCCCAGGTTGACCATTTACCCTTTCGACTTAGTGGTGAAAAGAGTATTTATAGATTAGAAATAAAGGATACTTTTTTTTTGTTTTTTCCATTTGTCTATTTGTATCTTTATTTATTTAAATTGTCTAACTATGCGATTATATAATATTAATCTTATTTTGTCTTTAATTTTATAATTAAAAAAAATTAAAATTAAAATAAATAAATTATATCATATTAAAAATTATATTAACCACACAAGTCTTATACATAAATAATAAAAACTAAAATTTAAAAATCAAACGGTCTTGTTTACAACAAACATAAATCAAATAGTAAAATGAAAATTTTGGCTATCAATCTTACAACTTTACATAGAAAAAATTTAGTCATAATTATTTTAAAACAAATAATAAAATATTCGACCTTCAAATATGAAAAAGATTTTTGTGAAAGCAATACTACTTGCATTTATAACATATACAAGGTCATGCATATTTGTTTAGGTTTTGATGAATTTGTTTTGTAACATCTTTTCCGGTCATCACACGGATAAGGCATGCGACATCTCATTATTTAAAGGTAAACTCATCAATATTTTAATCACACGTTTGAAACTACCTACTTGCAAATTATTTATACTCTTAACTATTTGTTTTACTTAAGTTTCCGTTAATATATATGTACAGTAGGGGAAAATTGTAAAATATTAACAAATAATGATAAAATAATAATAACGGTTATTGTGAAACCAAAATTTAGCTGCATTAACATTTCTAACTGAGAAATGTCTTGCTCCATCGCTGGCTTTTCTTTGTTTTCTTATGATAATGAATCAATCCTGATTAGATATCGCAAATCCTGTTTGCTCTAAATTTATACTGATGACTCATTCGATAGAAACTAAGTTATTGAATTTATTAGACTATAAAATGGACGACAAAAACATCAGGCTTTTAAAGAGTTAACAACATCAAAAGAAGCATCAAACAACAAAAATGCACCTTGTTTGTAACCAAAGATATACATTTCATTTATTACATATATGGCATTAATTTAATAAATAAGTTTTTATTCTGTGAATATCAGTTCATCAAGTATATGTTTGTTTAGTAGAGTGGTGGAGGGGGAGAGCTATAACTATAGCTTGGAGATGGTGGTGGAGACTTGTAAACATAAGGAGGAGAGCTGTAGACGTAAGGAGAAGGTGGTGGTGACTTGTAAACATATGGAGGTGGTGGTGGATAACTGTAGACGTATGGAGGAGGAGGAGGAGACTTGTAAACATAGGAAGGTGGTGGTGGTGGAGAGCTGTAGACGTATGGAGGAGGAGGAGGAGACTTGTAAACATAAGGAGGTGGTGGTGGAGAGCTATAAACGTATGGAGGAGGAGGGGGAGACTTGTAAACATATGGAGGTGGTGGTGGAGAGCTATAGACGTATGGGGGAGGAGGGGGAGACTTGTAAACATATGGAGGTGGTGGTAGAGAGCTGTAGACGTAAGGAGGAGGAGGAGGGGGAGACTTGTAAACATATGGAGGCGGTGGTGGAGAGCTATAGACGTAAGGAGGAGGAGGAGGTGGAGAGCTGTAGACGTATGGAGGAGGAGGAGGAGACTTGTAAACATAAGGAGGTGGTGGTGGGGAGCTGTAGACATATGGAGGAGGAGGGGGAGACTTGTAAACATATGGTGGTGGTGGTGGAGAGCTATAGACGTAAGGAGGAGGAGGGGGAGACTTGTAAACATATGGAGGTGGTGGTGGAGAGCTATAGACGTAAGGAAGAGGAGGGGGAGACTTGTAAACATAAGGAGGTGGTGGTGGAGAGCTATAAACGTATGGAGGAGGCGGAGGAGACTTGTAAACATATGGAGGTGGTGGTGGAGAGCTATAGACGTAAGGAGGAGGAGGGGGAGACTTGTAAACATATGGAGGTGGTGGTGGAGAGCTATAGACGTAAGGAGGAGGAGGGTGAGACTTGTAAACATAAGGAGGTGGTGGTGGAGAGCTATAAACGTATGGAGGAGGCGGAGGAGACTTGTAAACATATGGAGGTGGTGGTGGAGAACTGTAGACGTATGGAGGCGGAGGGGGAGACTTGTAAACATAGGGAGGTGGTGGAGGAGAGCTGTAGACGTAAGGAGGAGGAGGAGGAGACTTGTAAACATAAGAAGGTGGTGGTGGGGAGTTGTAGACGTATGGAGAGGGTGGTGGTGAACTATAGACGTACGGTGGTGGAGAGTATGTGTACTGGGCACTTGTATGAGCAGCGACGACATACAAGGCCAAGACCAACATAAGAAGAGATGGCCAATTACTAGGATTGGCCATGTTCATTATTTTTGTGTGCTCTTGTTTCTAGACTCAGCTTTTATTAGTCTGAATCTTAATTTAAAACTGATTTAATTATGAATGGATTGTAATAGAAAGGTGTTTATATAGCACACATTCCGACAACTAGAATATTTGTTTATTGAAGTTTATGAAAGCGTCTCTGATTAATATTGTTATATTTTTTAATAAGCCAAACTTGTTTATGATTTTGTATATGAATCTAATGAAAAAGTCCAGAAGAATATGTCTTTGGTAACTACCTCTTAACGTTTTTTCTATTTGAATATGTAGACTTTGAAGATGTCAATTTAAATTGGACGTCATTTACTCGTCTCTTTCTGAATTCTCTATCTCTGAATTTGTATACATTAGTTCTATATTACATATTGTAATTCTAAATATGAGAAAAACCTAATTCACATTTTTTCATCGTATTAATTCGTTGGTCATCGTACTGACGCCTTTCTAAAACTTAGGGCAGGTTCTGTGCATATGTCTAGTAAAAAAAATCCATTCTTTGACCATTTATCGAGTGTCACCTTTCTGCCGAAAATAAGGTTAAAAAGGTCTACTGGAAGACAATAGATATGTTCTCCCAAAGAAAATTTCGAAGGCTAAGTCATAATGGGACAATGTGAGTTAATAAAAAGACAGTTTAACAGTCAAATCATATGTATGTGGAAATGCAATCTAAAGTTTAATCTATTGTTTGGTGAGATTCTATTAGAGATGAATCAGCTTCCGGGGTGAGGTTTAAAATTCTCCAGAAAGCAATGGGATCAAAGAGAATGAGGAAGAGGCCACGATCGGGTGATTGGTAGGCCATCTCGTTTTCTTGGGATATTAGTGGGAGATTCTCTTTTAGGTCATTGTGGTTTTTTGGTCTCTTTCGACTTTAGTGGTGAAAAGAGTATTTATAGAATAATGATATGTAACCCGGGTTCAGGAATCAGATTATGCTTTCAGGTTGGGTTGACCTAGTCATAGGACTTAAATCGCGTGCGGAATATGATGTGATTTGGCAGTAGTAAAGTAATCAAAATGCCTTGTTTAGTCTTTCTGACCTTTGATTAGACAATGTCTTAGTCGGGAGAACATGCTTTGTATGTTCGTGATCCATACATTTCTCCATATATATGCATTAAATGCTTTGTGGGCTTGTGGTGAGCAAACAGCATCCCGCGTTGGAAAATCCCATGAAGTGAGTCTTAAGCTTTACTCCCGCGTGGATCCTATTATGTGGATCAAGTCGTTGGAGCTATCCCCATACTAAAGGGGTATCCACAAATTATATCATCTTCCTCTGGAATGCTTTTGATGAGGTTTTGTACACATTTCATGGTTAGATTGGTAGCCGAAAAATCATCCACCGCACTATTATTATTAAAAATATTAAAAGGATTTGAAAACCTAGCTTTCCACTGTCTGAGACTGTCTGATCCTTGAATGGGATCCCTCTTATCGAAAGGAAAATGAAGAGATATTTATAAAAATTATGATATATGACTCCGGTCCGGAGACTAGGTAAAACTAGTCGTAGCATCTAGGAGACCGGTTGTGGCTTCTTTGCAGTGGTGCTTCGCTAGTATAGTGTTTGGTCGTTAAGCTTGTCGCATACTAGCTTTCGAAAAAAACAAGAAATATCGCCCAACCTTACGTCAACACATTTCCGACGTAGTAACATTATCGTATTGAAATCTGAAAAATCAAGCCAAACAAAACAATATCTCACTATCTAACAAATAATTAACTTTCTATAAAGGTAAAATCATCGATTTTTTAATTACACGTTTGAAACTATTTAAAACTATACTCTTAAAACTACTTGTTTTACTTAAGTTTCCTTGAATATATATTGTAGGGGAAAACTGTAAAATATTAACAAATAAGGATAAACAATATTAACGTTATTGCGAAACCCAAGTTTAGTTGCATTAACATTTATAACTGAGTAATTTACTGCTCCATCGCTAGCTTTTCTTCGTTTGTTATGAGAATGAATCAATCCTTATAGGTACGCTCCTAGTTGTATAGGTACACCCGTATCTACAAATCCTAAAGAAATATTTTCACAGAAACTGAGATGCCGCAAGATTGATGGATTTATCAAACTGTTTAATTAGAATTTATTGAGTTTATTAGACTATAAAAAATGGACGACAAATACATCAATCTTTTAAAGAGGTAAACAACATCAAAAAGAAGCATCAAACAACAAAAATGCACCTGGTTTGTAACCAAAGATATACATTTCATTTATTATATATATATATGACATTATTGTAGAAAATAAGTTTTCATTCCATGAATATGACGACTGATAATATTTGTTTAGTAGATTGGTGGAGGGGGCGAGCTATAACTATAGCTTGGAGATGGTGGTGGAGACTTGTAAACATAAGGAGGAGGGTTGTAGACATAGGGAGGAGAACTGTAGACGTAAGGAGGAGGTGGTGGTGACTTGTAAACATAAGGAGGAGAGCTGTAGACGTAAGGAGGAGGTGGTGGTGACTTGTAAACATAAGGTGGAGAGTTGTAGACGTAAGGAGGAGGTGGTGGCGACTTGTAAACATATGGAGGTGGTGGTGGAGAGCTATAGACGTATGGAGGAGGAGGCGGAAACTTGTAAACATAGGGAGGTGGTGGTGGAGAGGTGTAAACATATGGAGGAGGAGGAGGAGACTTGTAAACATAAGGAGGTGGTGGTGGAGAGCTATAGACGTAAGGAGGAGGAGGGGGAGACTTGTAAACATAGGGAGGTGGTGGAGGAGAGCTATAAATGTATGGAGGAGGAGGAGGAGACTTGTAAACATAAGGAGGTGGTGGTGGAGAGCTATAAACGTATGGAGGAGGAGGAGACTTGTAAACATAAGGAGGTGGTGGTGGAGAGCTATAAACGTATGGAGGAGGAGGAAGAGACTTGTAAACATAGGGAGGTGGTGGTGGAGAACTGTAGACGTATGGAGGAGGAGGGGGAGACTTGTAAACATAGGGAGGTGGTGGTGGTGAGCTATAAACGTATGGAGGAGGAGGAGGAGACTTGTAAACATAGGGAGGTGGTGGTGGAGAGCTATAAACGTATGGAGGAGGCGGAGGAGACTTGTAAACATATGGAGGTGGTGGTGGAGAACTGTAGACGTATGGAGGCGGAGGGGGAGACTTATAAACATAGGGAGGTGGTGGAGGAGAGCTATAGACGTATGGAGGAGGAGGGGGAGACTTGTAAACATAAGGAGGTGGTGGTGGGGAGCTGTAGACGTATGGAGTGGGTGGTGGTGAACTATAGACGTACGGTGGTGGAGAATATGTGTACTGGGCACTTGTATGAGCAGCTACGACATACAAGGCCAAGACAACCATAAGAAGAGATGGCCAATTACTGGGATTGGCCATGTTGATTATTTTTGTGTGCTCTTGTTTCTAGACTCAGCTTTTGTTAGTTTGATTCTTATTTTAAAACTGATTTAGTTATGAATGTATTGTAATAGAAAGGAGTTTATATAGCACACATTCCGACAAGTAGAATATTTGTTTATTAAAGTTTATGAAAGTGTCTCAGATTAATATTTTTATATTGTTTAGTAAGCCAAACTTGTTTATGATTTTGTATATGAAATCTAAAGAAAAAGTCGAAAAGAATATGTCTTTGGTAACTACCTCTTACCGTATTTTGTATTTGAATATGTAGACTTTGAAGTTGTCAATTTAAATTCGACGTCATATAAGATTGTTTCTTTCTGAATTCTCTATCACTAAATTTGTATACATTAGTTCTAAATTACATCTTGTAATTCTAAATATGAAAAAAAAAAATTCTAATTCACATATATTTCATCTTACTATTTCGTTGGTCGTCGTACAAAGCAGCCTTTTTTTTTTTTATTACTGATGGCTTTCTAGTGCGACTCTGTCCATATGTGTAGTAAAGGATCCATCCTTTGACCATTTATCGGGTGCCACCTCTCTACCACGAGAATAAGGTAAAGGTCTGGAAGACAATAGATATGTTTCCCCAAAAAAAGTTTCGAAGCCTAAGTCATAATGGGAGAATGTGAGTTGATAAAAAGACAGGTTAACGGTCAAGTGACCAAGTCATAGCTATTTGGAATTTAATATATTGTTTGGTCACATTATGTGAGAGATGAATTAGTTTCGGGGCTGGGGTTTGAAATTTATTGGAGATGGATTGCGCACCCTCATTCAAACATGGACCAAATCAAGACTAACCCTATTAAGCAATTGATAAAGCCTATAGAAAACTCACAGAGCTCGCCACATTGCGTCTATTAGGAATGTGGCCTAACTTATCCCAAAAGCTAGCTTAAGGGAGGAGGTTTGCCACACACTATATATATTGCCCAAAGATTTTATTTCTTTCCGATGTGGGACACTCTAATTAACACACCCCCCTCACGCTCAGGACTGGACATATGAAGCGTGAAGTTTGTGGGACTGGACATCCACGGGTGAGAATCCACTTTCGAGAAAGTTGAACCTTGGCTCTGATACCATATTAGGAATGTGGTCTAACTTATCCCAAAAGCTAGCTTAAGGGAGGAGGTTTGCCACACACTATATATATTGCCCAAAGATTTTATTTTTTTCCGATGTGGGACACTCTAACAGCGTCACAAAGCTCCGTCATGACGTCACCGCCGATTCAAGAGAACAAAAATAAACCTGCGGAAAAAAAGTTAATCGATCGACTCCGAGGAAAAATTAAAGAAAGATAAAATCGAGATAAGTTGCATTAGTATTCATATAAATAGAGAGCACCTCATTGAAGAGGGACATTTGAAAAATACACAAAGGAGGTCTAAGAGAGATTGACTGCTATGAGCTCTCCAGCCTTTAATCTTTCTGTATTCTCTCTTTAAGTCAGTTCATCATCTCGACGACCTACTTCTTCTGGTAATAGGTTGAGTTGACCTAGTCATAGGACTTATATTACATAATATAAAGTGATCAAAATGCCTTGTTTAGTTTGTCCCGCCTTCGATTAGACAATGTATTAGTGGGGAGAACATGCTTTGTATGCTCATGATGCATACATTTTTTTTTTTTTTTTTTTGTAAATGCTTTGTTGGCTAGTGGTGAGGAAACAGCAAATGCACAGCAAACACAATTGTTGGCATGCCAAAAAATCATGTGAAGTGACTCTTAGGCTTGACTCCATTGATCCTATTATATGGGCCGGTCAAGTTGTTGGAACTAGCCGCATACGAGTTTTTTGGGGCATCCGGGAGTAATTATGTCTGATGTGCTTAGGTTTTAAATCTTGAAATAAGACTGCAAGTGCACAGAAAACACAATAGTACTTAGGTGTTGATTCACTCAAGACCAAAGAATCACACTAGAAATTTATGAGAGTGAAATTAAGCTAAGATGACAAATATGTAATGGTTGTTTTGTGACTACGAAACTAAAAAACAATAAGATAAATGTGTTAGGCAATATGATATTCACATTAATTCATGAATCAAAACATAAATAAATCGACAATAAGGGATGTAAACATGATACTAGAACTCAAATAACTAATGGATATAATTAACCAACTTTAGTTGTGCTAATTACTATGGCTAATCAACTTAAATTACTCAACTATCCCGCATGTATTTAAGCAGTTAAACATGTATAAATAGTCCATGTTCAATATGTTCACAAATCTTTATAACTCAAGTCCCACATGTTATCGATCTTTGCTCGCCTAAATTATTATGGTCGACCCTTGACTGGATTCAGCTAATTCGGTTCAGAAATCGAACTTCTTCACCGTTGGTAATTCGGGTAGTCATATATTTTCTTTTTATTCCAAGAAAAATAAACATTAATTGGCGTATTCTTTTGTAACTTTTTGTTGCTTTGCCTTGATCATTATTCAATTCAATTGTTTTGAGGAAGTATTTTCCAGTAATAGGATTGGAAAGTAGGATTTTTTTTTTTTTTTTTTTTTTTTTTTTTTTTTTTTTTTTTTTAATACCAGGAGGTTTTGGGCCGAAGTTCGTAATCCCCCCAGACCCGAAACCACAATCATGTAAAATTAGTTTCGTCCCAAACGTCACTCAAACCAGCGACCTCTAAGCTTCGCCTAGTGTCTTTACCAGTTGAGGTAACGACACTTGGTGAAAGTAGGACTTTTGGCAGAGGGAGACTTGAGAATTTTGGATTCTTCGAGATAATTCAAAACGAAATTGAAAATTTCTAGGTTTATTGATCAATTTTGAGTGTTTGATTACAAATTGGAAAAAAACAAGAAAACATATTATACTCGGGCGATTTGCCGAGTTCTGCACCACCAGCTGATTAGGCTCCTTTGCGGGATAATTCATTCGGAGAATAGGCTCTTCCACCTGATGATTCCTCTCCTCCTACCCACCAGCTGACTTTTCACCAAAAGCTTATCTTTAAATGAGAGTAAGACAGTGAGCGAGGGATTATAGAACTCTACTATGGTTTTGGTTAGGTTTACAAATTAGCCAAATTGAAATAAAAGTGGTTTAGTTACAGTGTCGGCAAAAAGAAATAGGAAAAAAAAACAGACGTTTTGGACAAAATCCGAACTTCAAATTATGTAGGGATATACATTGTCAGTGGAAGCCCCCTTGGTCCAGTGGTTGACCAAGGGTGTTGATTATGCTTCTACATCAGGAGGTCTTGGGTTCGTGACCCAGATATTGCGAATTCTTGGGTAATTTTAAGGAGATTTTAAAAGAGGAAAGTTTACATGAGATCTTCTGCGTGGAGCAGGTGGATTTTAAAGAGATAAAGAGACAAATTTATATGAGATCTTCTGCGTGGAGCAGGTGCAAGCGCTAGATCTTCATATAGGTCACACGGTAGAATTGTCCGTCGTAAAATTAGCCGATATAATATTTATCATAATTTGCAATAGAATAATAATAATCCAGTGTTAAAAAAAAAAAAAAGATATACATTGTCAAAGTTTCTATTTGTATCTAGAACTTGAAGCTCAAGTTTGATGCGGCTAAAGCAAGAATTTAAACTTTACGGGAGACTACATATTTCTGTATACATTTAGTTTATCCAATTGATTGATTTATCATCTTAGATAACTATATTGTTACATGGCCCATGCCGCGCATCAAATATATATATATATATATATATATATATATTTATTTATTCATAAGAGTACCAAATAAATATATATTATAAGGTACATTCAACATAACAACATGTTAAATTTCACATCTTATTATATAAAGTTGGGTTTTCGAAGTTAGCAACTCGCGTGATTTTGACACGTGTCGATTCTAACAGTTAGAGATTGTAACATGTGTCAAAAATATTTTATTTTTATATAATTTAAAAATATATAAAGATAATTATGAGTAAATTATAAATTTTCATGTCAAAAATAATTTGACTTTTTAATAACTTTAAAATATATAAAGATAATTACGAATAAATTATAGTAAAATTGTATAAAGATAATTATGAGAAAATTATACGTATATATCCCACATAATACTAATCCTAAAAGAAAAAGGAATTGTAAATTTTTATGTCTATATAATCAAATAGATGGCCTCATATTTTTCTTAGTAAACGAAAAAATTTCTTCAAAAACACCATTGTTGATTCAACTTTGTCATATTGATAAGACTTTTCTTTTTATTTACCTTTTTCATGCTTGATTTTGCATGTGTCTTTTTTACCATGTTATAATTTACGTTTACTAATTTGTACTCTTTAGAATATGGTTGTTTATGTAATACAATTAATCTAAAATCCAAACATCCAATTAAACAGCTATAAATGTCTTGAATTCAAACAGATATAAACAACTCATGACTTCTGAGCTTTTCGTTGGTGAAAATAAGAATGGATTTTTGAAGATGTTATATTTTTTCGTCCATGAGTATTAGTTGTCCAAGGTTTTGTTTTGTCTTCTAGGTGTACGTATAAAACATATGAAGTTTGTGTATGTGTGCTACGTATGTATTTTTAATGGGATTCTTTAATAGTTAATAGAATTAAGTTCTAAAATATATGTATTAACATTCAACCGAGAACTTAATCGGTCTCATATATCATAACATCTATACATTAACTTTTTATTAAATTTATTACTAATTTATTTTTTATTTTTAATTTTTAAATTATATATCATCAAACAGAAGATGAATACCCAAGTTTAAAATAACAACAAAGAATATATAACACTAAATCAATTAATCAAAAAAAACGTTCTTATCGTCAAATGATAGTATGTCTTACAAGAAAGTGGGAAGCAAGAAATCGTAAAATAAATAATGAGTTTATAGGATTGAATTTTCTCCTACTTGATGAAAAGGTAATTCTTTTATTCTTAAACTACAATGTTCTCCTGTTTATTACGCGTATATGCGGGTTTTAATTTTTCTTTTTCTTACACGAGTTATAAAAATTTTAATTTTAAACCCGCGTATACGCGGGGCCTTATCTAGTTGTTATATAATCAAAACATTGGTTTACCGTATTCAACATAAGTAAATCACATACGTTTGGAATGAATTTTGGGGATCCATCAAACGATTAAATTTGTTTGTCATGCATGAGTCTTGGTTGTGTGCATTAAATAAGGTAATTCAGCGAGCCAAGCCTCATTTCCACAGACTTCATCTAAATGTAGCCTTCCTAAAACATAAGCATGGTCGAAATGGCCCTCGAGAGGACAAAATTAAGGTGGTCCTTCCAAAAACTTGCTGATGCTCAGATGAAAAACGATCAACATGGCTGTTTTTACGCAAAGAAGGGTAATGGTTAAGTTATAAGCTATGGTTAGTGGAGATTCAAAGCCCAATTTGTTGCATGTGGATTTTAGGGGTAGGACTTTTGAAGTGAAATTGAAACTCTCTGGATCATAGCGAATTCGGTCAAGGGAATTGTCTCTGATCAATGCGTGTTTTAGACAATAAAGGGTATAAAGAGGCTGTTGTTTATGACGAAGGTTTTGAAAACCTAGCTTCCCAGTTTGATATCGATTAGGACCTCTCTCTAGTATCCTATTTTTGTATTCTTGATTGCCCGACCTTCATCGTAATCCCTCTCATCGAAAGCAATAAAAATGTATATATAAAGAAAAACTAGATAGTTACCCGCGGTGTACCGCGGGGTTATAAATGCTTCATTTTTGTGAAGATTTGTGCATGATAGTTTATTTGATTTCAAATGAGTTAATGGATAGTTTATTGTGTGATTCAAATATTAAGATGTTAGTTTATTAACTTTTACGTGTTTTTAGAATTTTATATAATAGGTTTTGTGTTGTTATCTATCTTTATACAAATGTCTAATAATTTTAGAACATTTATTAAAATTTCTCTAATATTATTCAAGTTATATAGTATTGTCTGTGTATAAAAAAAGTTCTTTATTCCTAAAATTACAACATTTATATATGATTTGTGAAATATAAATTCAATTCCCATAAATTACAACATTTATATATGCTAAATTTGTGTTTTCCAGTTTATTCTATGTTTAAATATAATCCAACAATTTTAAGCGGTCTGAAGCAGTGTTGTAGAACCGGATTAATGATACTACAAAATTTATATTAATATTGATTCTAACCGGTCGTGCTATATAACCCGTCTAACTATATAACTCGTCCGATAATATATAAAAAATTATATTTGAATTATTCTTATCAAAATTTATTTAAACTAAGTCAATTTTTCACCAATAATCCATTTAAATCTTGATTCAAATATCTTTTACACACTTAATGATCATAGAACATCATCACTTCAGAAAATAAGCACATATAAAGATATTTTCTATCAACAATTCTTACTTGCCGGAAAGAGAAACCAAAGCCTATTGTGGAATTCAAAAAGGAGGTAAAAAATTAACATATGAAAGAAGGTACAGAAGTACATGTATCACCAACTACTGCAAACTAGTAATTGGAATCATAACTCTAAACGGTGAACATTGAACATTGTGAGAACCTTTCGAGAAACAAGAAGCCATATAATGAATCAGTGTTTCAAATAGGCTAAACCTTTAAAATCCCCTAAAAGTAAAAAACAAATCCATGCTTTATCTTTTTCTAAAGAGCAAAGAAACCCTAGAGACAAAGGTACCAAAATCCAGAGCTGTAAAATCAGAGAAACCAAAAAAGAAGATGAAAAGCTAACCTCGCCGGTTTGGGAGAAGCAGGAAGTGAGGTAATTCTCGTCGACCCAATACTGCAAATCACCAATCCAAAGGGTTCGAACTTCTTGGAGAGTCTGAGGATGGTGATAGCCTTGCGGCTGCTGCCACTACAACAAATACTCACATTCATAGCATGTGAGGATAGCGCATTTGTCGTCACTGCTATGAAAGATGTGATTTTTTTTCGGTAACTTTTTTATAGCACATAAAAAACGCTATGATAGGAAAACTCTGTAGCGGGAAACGAAAATGACTTAGTCCGCCAATACTTAGTGAAATTTTATTTCACTTAAGCGCCTAATACACTTAGACGACCCAAAAAAAAAAACAAAAGCTCGACACACACACACTCTCTCGTGAAAACCTAAGCTCGATACATCAGCTCAAATTCTCTTTGTGTGCTCGATTTCTTATCTGAAATCTCTATCAAATCTCCATCATTATCGCCGTTCGTGAAAAGCCCCAAATTCGCCGTTGGTGAGAAGCCCTAAATCTTCATCTCAGTCGCAATTGAGAGCTCTATTCGAAGGCATGTCTTCCTTCTTCTTCCTAATTTCATTCTCTATTTCAATTATTTGTGATTTTGAGCAGCTTATGTGTGATTTCGAGCAGTTTAGGTCAGACTGACTTTAATTTATGATGCAGTAAAAGATGATGGTGCTGAAGCTTTTTGCTTAATCGATGGCAAAAGGTACAGTGACTAGAGAATTTGTGGTTGTTTCACAGGTTCGTACTGGGTGTAAAAGAGAGTTACAATTCGTTTTGAAATCTCAGTCTGAGATCTGTGGAGGTGAGTCGAGGGAGTATATATTTGAATGGCTTCTGCTTGTCGTAAGATGTTTAACAGAGCTTCCGTCTCTTGTCATAAGATCTACGCCCAGGCTCATCAGCAGGATTTCGTCATCCTTCTCAATCTCCTCGCCGATTCTATTTTTCCAGGTTTTGCATATGTGTTATCTGTATATTTATGCATCCAAATTGATCTCTTCTTTTTTTCTGAATTTTCCAATGTTTGAACCTCTTTAGGTGTCCATCGGAGCTTGGATTGTTCAGTCGCTGTTACCGCTTCATAGTACTGTGGCTGTATGATGACCATTTTAGGAGCTGTATGATTGGTATGAGGCACTGTATGTGTTTAATACCTTTGCTTCTTCCTAGCTACGTCGAGTCTTGGCTTTATGACATTCCTGGTTTGAGATTATTTTACTTAGTTAAGTGGAAGCTTAAGTGCTCTCCTTAAGTCTTTGATTGTCAGTTGCATCGTATATGGCATTAGTTGCATAATAGTAAAGATGAGGAAGATGGTGTGGATTGAGTGTGATTGGGGGAGATAGTGTTATTGACAGAGAAATAGTTGTGGCATGAAAATTGGGGGGACATGAAGATAGAGAGAGAGAGAGAAGGAGTCTGGGTAATTTGTGATTTTGTTTCTTTCTAATTTTGCAGATGCTCTTCGTACCAGTAAGAGAGAAATGGTTGTGGCTACACGAGCTATGTATATGTTCTAATCTCTTGCAAAATTTTGAGTAAGCAAAATTATAGTGGATGCATCATTCTTATGCGCTTGCTTGTTTTGCTGAATCATTCTTGTCCGTTTAACACCTGAGTTATCAAAGAGATATTTTTGATTTTGCAATTTCTCATTGGTGGAAGTGTTGAATTTGGCAGCTGAATGGCTCAAGGTTCCTACCGCAGGAATTAAGTGTTGAATTTTTTTCAGTTTCATCATTGTTTCTCTTCCCATGTTTTACAGGTTTGGGGAAGCAATGAGAGCTGTTAAGTTGACAACTAAAGTTTTTGGTACTTGTCGCATCTCAAAAGTCAATTTCTTTGTTTTTTGGTTGGTTAAGTGTTAAGATGAAAGCAAATACCCTTAAAAACACCTTCCAAAAAAAATATGCATTCTTGAGGTTAGATTGGACATACTAATTTGTAACCAATACTTGATGTAGGCATTCTGGAATGAGAGCACGGATCGAACTGCTACTGAAGCAACAAAAGCTTAGTAAAACCAATGTCAAGCAGATTCTTCAGGTTCCTTTTTCTCTTCACTTGCCTAAAAAGTTGTCTCCACACCCCCATCAATTAGGGTCTTGACTTGATAGGGATAAAAGATTAGAACCATTTGATTCACTGAAACCATCAGACTTAGTGCTATAGGATTTAGTGGATGTTTGCTTGGTTGGTATATGTTACTGTAATATGTGCTTGACGTGGTTTTCATATAGTGAAAAAAACCTAAGGACTTTGTTTACTAGTGGATAATGTCCCTCATGACTGGCTATTTCCGAAATACAAGGTTGTGGTATGTCTAATAATCTAGAAATTCTTTTAGTTTAACCTTGAGATAGGACTTAAGTTTTTAATATGAAAGAGCTTTGCTTTTTACTTGATCACAGGGCCAAATACAATCGTTATTAAAGGCGATGAAGGACAAAGGTGGTGTGGCTAGAGCTGTGAAGATCCAGTTGTTGGTGTTACGAGTTTAACGGAAGATCTAGTTGTTGGCACTTAGAATGTTAGTTTTATTTTGTTTCAATACTTGGCAACACTTAGGATATTAGTATAAGACTTGGGTATGATCTTGAATTATGTATTAACTGATGTTTGGTTTATCAAAAGATGTTTGATTTGAGTTTTTTATGAATTGATGTTTTACATGTTTATTATTATTATAATATATATATATATATATATAAATATATAATATATTATATCAAAACGTAAATAGAAACTATAAGACATTAATATAGCTATGGTAGAAACACCTAACATAGCGCGGAAAATGACTTATTACATCATTTTTAAAAATTAGAAAAACGTGATACCACAGCGGTTACGTCACGCTATGATATAAAAGTATATCATAGCATACTTAACTAACGCTATTGTATATGGGGTACCTACCATAACAGTGCCCTAATACAGCACAATGGAATACGCTATCAAAGGTCTATTATAGCGTTTTTCTCTGGTTAACAATGTGCATATTTGTTGTAGTGTGCGGCGAATACATCATCGCCATCGCCTCAAATTAGAATATAATTTCTTAGGCTTCTCGTCATTAGATTTGTCCAACTATGTTAACTTAATCCTGCATAAAGTCATTCGTCAGCTTATTTAGAAAAAAATTAACAAAGAACAAACCATTATAAACAAAAGAAAGAGAGATTAAACATAACATCTAAACAGAGAATAAACTGGAAAAACAAATTTAGCAAAGAACAAATAAATTTCGATTAAGCAAAATATTTATAATATTTGATAATTTGATTTGTGGTGATGGTAGAAAAACTTGATCGGTTTATATAGTGGAGTGTTGAGAATTTTTTTTTTTGGTGGGAAGAGTTGAGAATATTATTGTTAGGTTTAGGTAAACAAAATTTTTGGAAATATATTTGCAAAGATTTTGTGAAATCTTTTGTTAAATATAAAATATTTTATAGAATATCTTATTATATAAAGTTGGGTTTTCGAAGTTAGCAACTCGCTGGATCGTGACACGTGTCATATTTATCGGTTAGAGATTTTGACACGTGTCAAACAATTTTTTTAATAATTTTAAATATGTAAAAAGATAATTCTGAGGGAAGATTAAAATTTAAATAATATTTTTTTAAAAACAAATATTTGTTTTTAATAGTTTCAAATATATAGAAAGATAATTATGACAGAAGATTAAAATTTAAATAATTTAAATATATAAAAAGATAATTGTGAAGGAAGATTAAAATTTAAATATTTTTTTAAAAACAAATATTTGTTTTTAATAGTTTTAAATATATTGAAAGATAATTATGACAGAAGATTAAAATTTAAATAATTTAAATATATAAAAAAGATAATTATGAGGGAAGATTAAAATTTAAATAATTAAAAAACAAATATTTGTTTCTAATAGTTTTAAATATATAGAAAGATAATTATGACAGAAGATTAAAATTTAATAATTTAAAATGTAAAAAGATAATGTTAAGAAAATTTTAAAATATGATTAATTAAAAAAACTATATATTTGAAATATAGAAATAATTAATAAATAGATATGAAAATTAAATTAAGAAATTTATATATTTATTTAACAGAATATCTAATATTTTTTTTATACGGGTTATAAAAATTTTAGTTATAAACCGGTGTATATACAAGTTTCAATATTTTTTTGGTTTATTACACGGATTATAAAATGTTTAATTAGAAAATAATTAAAAATAAATAAAAAAATTAAATCAAATAATTTGTAAATATTTTACATAATATCTAAACTTTTCCTTTTAAACGGGTTATAAAATTTTTAATTAATAACCCGCGTATATGCGGGTCCTAATCTAGTTTTCTATAAATGTGGGTTTTTAGTGTTTTTTTAAAAGCTAGTTGGTTACTATAAAGATCGGATTTCAATTAGTTACAATAAATATAAGATTTAAAAATATTTCAATGTTTTGCATTAATGGAGATCTAATTTTTTGCAATTTTAAAATACGATTTTAAGTTAAAAAAAAATCATTTATTTTTAATCATAATTAATTCGATTTTTATTATTAAAATTTAACATTATTGATTGGCACTAATAAATTATGTTTCAAAATATGGTTAGTTAGTATGTGAGATGGTAGTTTGTTTGATTCGATTTATTGTTATTTAACAATTTGAATAATATTGGTTGTGTTGTAAACTGTGTAATAGAGTATATATATGAGTTTACACGGGAACACATAGAAGGAGATAAAACCTAATGGGCCTTGGGCCGGTTATGGAGTCCATCCATATGATTTATAACACTCCCCATTGGATGACATAACCGTGTAGATGTTCAGAGATCTTCGTAATGTGTTTGGGAATGCTGCCTCATTAAAACCTTAACAGGAAAACTTAGTGGGACAAAACCATGGTGAAGGAAAAAGAGTACAGCACCAATTACTCCCCCTGATTTGTACATCACTGAAGCTCCTTAAGTCTTCGCATCCCAATCTGATGTATGAGTTTCTTAAGTGTTGATGTTGGCAAAGATTTGGTCAATAGATCGGCTGAGTTGTTGCTGGACCGGACCTGTTGAACTTGTACTTCACCGGCTTTCTGTAACTCGTGTGTGAAGAAAAACTTTGGCAAAATGTGCTTCGTCCGGTCTCTCTTAATGTAGCCGTCCTTGAGTTGAGCAATACAGGCTGCGTTGTCTTCAAATATGATGGTCTTTGATGTAGCAGTAGTAGTAGCTGCGCCTTAAGGAAGGCTGCCTACGTACCCGTGGAAGGGATCAAGCCACACGTAGTTCCTATTCATTGACCATGCCATAATCTGATCTTATGAATAACTTGCATTAGCAAATCAAACTAAACCAAAGCAAACTGGACCTTCTTTGGTTAGATCAATATAGAATAAACCCAAGTAAACAACGCAGGAAGAATAGACTTTAAAATTTAGCCAAACCTTCCTTTAAACCTTTACAGTGCCTTTGGGTTGATCATGAACTAAATTTAGGCAGGAGACTCACGACAAAACAAATGTTTGGTCTAGTGTGTCTAGCCAAATTCATTAGAACTCCTATGGTACTGAGGTATGGTATTTCCCGACTAAATGGATAACTATCCAATCTGAGGCTTCTCACCACCATTGGGTCTGGTAAATGGGCGGGCCTGATCCTTATTAAATCTCCTTGAGTACTCTTTCAGTTTATGCCATTTGATGCACAAGGATTCCATTATTCACGTACTCAGGTTGTAATCCCAAACATAACTTAATTATTGCCTAGGTCTTTCATTTCAGATTCTTTCTTTAGATATACTCAACTGTTTGGTCGATTACCCAGAGGTTTAAATCATTCATATACACTGCTATGATTACAAATCCTTTATTTGCAAACCTCTTTATGAAAATACATGGAGTGATGGGATCATTTATAACCTTCCATACGCCCACTTAGTCTAAGTCCATGAAAGGATTTGTCCAGCCTTATGCAGTGTTGTTCTCGAGAATCTTTCTTATCTTTGAGCTCAATACCCTCTGGTAATCTCATATATTATCCAGTGGAATTATATAAATATGCAGGCATTACATCCATTAGCCGCAAATCAAGTGTTTCTCTTTTATATATCAAGACTTAGCAAAATTTTAAATGTCTTAGCATCCACCACAGGGGAGTATATCTCCTCTATTTCTGGTCTTTGTGTGAATTCTTGTACGACAAGCCGTGTTTGATATATCACGCTTTCACTATGTTGATTTCACACAATCACAAAGACTCATTTGTCCCACTGGCTTTACATTGAATGGTGTCCTTCGTATTGGACCAAACACATTCCTCTTCTTAATGATTCTTAGCTCCACGTTTTATGGTCTTGTACCATTTTAATCAATCAGGTCTTTGAGTGCACTCTAGTATAGACGTGGGCTCCTGATCCTCATTTATTTTAGTTGCTACCTCGTGCATAAATATATTATCATTGATGTCGACATCTTTTCGGTTCCATTGTATTCTAGACATGATATAGTTTATAGAGATCTCTTTACACCTTTAGGACCTTGAGGTTTGGCATCCCAAACCTCATTGATTGGTACCTTAGGGTTATGTCTATTAGCCGGCCATGTCTATGGTTTCTTGAACCTTCTCGGTTTCCCTTGCACCTTTCTTTGATTTCCGAGGGTTCTTGTCTTTGGAACCTTTTGGGTCTACCACGTTTCTTACGTGTTGTAGCCTCTGTAGCAAATTGATTGTGTTCCTTGTGAACATCAATACGTACTGGTGCATTACAAGCTGGCATGTACGATTTTATTACTTTCTTTGGGTCATTATAGGAATCTTGGCAACTGTTTTAGCTAGCTTTTGCAGATATATAGTCTTTTGGATCTCTGATGGAGTCCGAGGATCATGCCATGTGAAGGATGTTTGATTCCATGTAAGTTCTTTGACCAGCTTGTTAGTCTCTCCACCCAGTGTTGGGAAAACGGATTCATTGAGATGACAATCCTTATATCTGGCCTTTTGCTCGAGATACTTAATGATGGTGAGAGAATCATTTTCAACGTATATTCCCATCTCCTTTTGAGGTCCCATCATTTGCTCTCTGTGGTGGTGATATGGGTAAATAGGTGACACACCCAAATGTCTTTAGATGGGACATATCTGGCTCCGATCCTGACCTATGAGTAGTTGGGATGGTGAATATCTATGCTCACTAGAATGGCCTGATGCGTATAAGCTCTTGTTGCATGTAATATTGCGTGTCCCCAAGCAGCTACTGTGAGTTCAAGTATGGACATGTGCCACGGGGTAACTACTCTCCCCCTCATGGACATATTGTAGCCATAAACGCTTGGGACATAATTTACCAGCATTATCTAGACATATAGTCTTAAGTATGTGGGCTCATAGACTTATGGTCTAGGCTAGCAATCTAGCAAACACCAAGTTTCTAGTTGCTTTGACTTGTGATGGTCTTAGTATGAGTTTCCCTTGTGTGCATGCTACACACGTGAGGTCCTTAAGGGGTGTGCCCTTTTGATTTTAATATCAGCTTTACACATCATGTTAGAACCAGGCTGGCCAAGCCGGTCATGCCATTAGTGAATTTCTCAGTTAACCCTTTTGTTTACTATATTAGCCTCTATCATATTGACCTTGGCATCGTAAAGGTCTATGACGCGGGTATAGTCTCTAAGACCTTTTCATGGTCTTGGGTGCTCTTATTAATATGTGGGAATACTTTGTTCCCTTCACCCTTTGTTTCAGTGTGGAAACCATTCAAACACATTTCTTTGAAACTCAATAAGCCCCTTTGAGCTGGGTGAATATGAAGAATATGAGGATGTGTGCCCTTGGGAATATGGGCCTGCCATGGGCCTGCCCTTAGCCTTCACTAAATTTAGTTATAACCGCAATTTGGCTAATGAACCATGTCTTCAGATATTTCGTTTATTGAATTCTCATAACTCATAAATTAATCAACTCAAAGTCATAGAACATAGAAAACATCAAGACAAAACAAAACAAGTCAAGAAAACAAATCAAGAACACTTAGATGCCGAAAATAATTAAGCCTCTTTTAGGCAATCCGAAGTCTCATAGTCATCTATCTCATGGTCAAAATCTTCTTCACCATCGTGATGAACTAAATGAGCTTCTAGATTCTTTTCAAACTCTCTTGATAGAGATGAACGAGATGCTTAGGTGTCCTGCACGTCTTAGTCCAATGGTTTCCCCATTCCTCATCAGTGGCAAACAAGTTTATTTGAGTGTTGTGGTTTGGGTATACCGCGGCCTCTACCTCGATTACGACCAAAGTCGGGTCGGTGGCCTTAACCATATGAATGGTTTCCTTGATCATATAAATTATAATTGCCACTTCTACCACGTCCATTCCATTTACCATGACTTTGGCCATGATACTTATCTCTTTGGACGTGGTTAGACTCTTTAGTCTCTTTAGGCTCTTCCGCCCAATGGGCTTCTGATAATGGGATAAGACCAGGAGGTCTCATTTCACTATTCATAAGTCATTGTTTTGCTCAGCAAGTAGCAAAACAAGAGTTTAGACTTGCATATGTGGTAAAAACTTTCTTCACGATATTGTTGCTGAGGCAATATATTGTTTGTGTGAAAGGTTGAAAATGCTTTCTCTAGCAAGTCATTCTCAGTAACTTCCTCACCACGAAATCTCAGTATTGACACTATTTTAACTAGTGCTAAGTTATACTCATTCATGGATTTGAATTCCTGGAATCTGAGATTCTTCCGATCAAATCGGGCTTTTGGGTAATATTACCGTTCTTTGGTGGTTATATTAATTTTGTTTTCAACTCTGTCATGAGGTCCAGAGGATTCTTAATAGTGAGGTACTGATTTTGAGACTCTCATTGAGATGATGGCGTATGTTAGTAATCGCCTTATATCTTTCTCTTCTGGTGACATTGTTTTCTTCCACAATAAATTCACCAAGCCCTTTTTCCTTTAGGACAATCTCAGTGTCCAAATTCCATTGTGAATAATTGTCACCAGAGGCATTGAGTGTCGTGTATTCATAATAGTATTAGTTGATTTCTGACATCTACAATATATAGAATTAAATGAGAACTCATGTAATCAGTTAGACCAAGTCATGCGGTATTTAGAACCGAGCCATGCTTGTCTTTAGCAAGTGTTTTATAAACAATCATGTTATATATATATGCATGAAATCAACCCTAGAAGATTGATCTAGTGTGCAACAAAAAAACAACCAAACAATCGGATCATACTAGATTAGGATATTAGGATTTCACGGTTAAGTTTTAGGGTTTTAGCATCCGCGATTTATAGTACTAGGGTTTTTGCTAGGGTTTCGGTTTTATGTATGGAACTTTCTATTTCTAGAAACTTTCTTTATATGGAACTTTCCATTTATGGAAACTTTCTATTTCTCATCTAGAAAGAAATCCTAAACAAACGTGTACTCTAGGGTTTTGGAATGTTTCCTTATGAAGGGATTTCCTATTTTGGTAACTTTCCATTATGGAAAACTTGCTATTTTAGGGAACCTTTTATTTTGGGAAACATGCTATTTTAGGAAAAATTCTATTTCTGGAAACTTTCCTTATATGTAACTTTCTAATTATGGGAAACTTGATCTTAAACCGTGACTTAGGGTTTATTAAACCGACTTAACCTAGGATTTAGGGTTTCCATTTACTTTCCGTTTAACCTAGGGTTCAGATCGAACATAAATTCGGTTAGGTTTAGAATTGAACCGCAACTTGCGGTTTGGCTTTCGCGATATAGGATCGCGATTATGGTTTCTATCAATCAATCCCTAAAACCTGAATTCGATTCCATGCTTTAAAGAGCATCCAATCTCTCGAATTTTGGATTTAGGGTTTCACACAATCAAGCAAAAATCAATTTAGGATTTAGGGGATATCATCGCGATTTAGGGTTTCATCTTTAGCAATAAACAAAATCAATTTTAAAATCTTAGATGATCATAAGATCAAAATCGCGATTAGGGTTATAGATATTTAGGGATTTATGTTTACCTTTTAACCACTGATTGAATTATGTTGATTGGGACCGGGAGCTAAAGACCTCGGTAACTCACGATGCTGCAACGAACCACAAACCGTACTGCGATGAAACAGTACCATGATGAACAGTATCGCGATGAACAGTGTCGACGATGAACAGTGCCGACGATGAACAGTACCGCAATGAACAGTACCGCGATCGGATCAGATGATGTGCGGTTTTTAGGGTTTAAGCGATTTTTAGGGTTAGGGCTCTTTGAGAATGGTTTTATTTTTCTAGAGCAAACTTGTGCTGATAAAGTGTTGTAAACTGTGTAATCTTATTAACACATAAGAGAGTATATATATGAGTTTACACGGGAACACATAGAAGGAGATAAAAGCTAATGGGCCTTGGGCCGGTTATGGAGTCCATCCATATGATTTATAACAGGTTGTGATTATAGGATTTTTGGAAAGATTTATGGAAATTGTTTTGAAGTAAATGGGAGATTCTGATAATGTGATCCCCGAAAATCTTTGATGCGTATTTAGGCGGATTCAAGTATTATAAAGTACTAGCCAGTTGCCCGCGCTACGCGCGGGAGTTTAATTACGTTGTTTAGAAGTAATTGCTTTGTATTTTATAATTTTATTTCCTACGTATTTCCTCCACTATAGCATATATATATATTTTTTTTATCTCAGATTGTGTTTGTATAGAAAATCTATTGTATTTAATTTCGATAGTAGTTGAGAAATTAAATGTGTATAATATAGATCAATGTGTGGGTATAAACGGAAGTGCTATGAAAAATCATAGAAAAAATTATTATTAGGACTCCCACCAAACATAGATCTAGATATTAATATTGTGGGCCTTTTAATATGTTGACCCGAAAGTTGAAAATGATTTGTGGGTTGCGCACGGATTGTTACCTTTTTTATTTGTTACATATAACTAAATTTTAAAATTAAATGATAAAATGATATAATTAATTCTTAAAATTAAATAATAAAATGATGTGGATTATGATTAGGATGATGAGGTGGCTTAAGGAGAAGAGAGAAAAAGTTAACTTTATATATAAATTTAAATAAATTGCAATTCTTTTTGTGGACTTTAATATGAAGTATACGTACTAAAAGGCTTTTTAATGGGCTTGTCCATAAAGCTATGCAGACTGAAGCGAAGAAACGGATTGGGCCATTAATTTCTTTTTACAAAGAGCAGCCAAACGGGTGGGAGATTAGGATCCGCGCGTCTACTGTCGGGTCAACGTGTGTAAATTACGAAAATCTCCTTGTTATGTTTATAGAAAAAGGGTAAAACTGTAGTGGCATTTGCTGTAATATAACACATAAATATAGGTTAAAGTTTTATTAATATTGCTCAAATAATAGTATAGAGATTATAATACCAAACTCAGTACATAAATTAATTAAGTTTTTTTTTTTTAACATCAAACAAAATTTACGTTTTATAAATATGGATATGGTCTCTTTAGTCGTACTTGTTTTTAGGTAAAAGTGATTGGATTGTCTTGTGAAATTTTATCTATTTTATGGGTCGATATATTGTAAAAAAAACTTAGAGCTTGTGCATTGGTAGTCTCTCGTATATGTCTTTCAACATAAAATATTAATTTAATTTAGAAAAAAATAATAATAAAATATTATAAAGTTCTCAAAATGAAGAGAAATAGCGAAATGAAAGACTATCAACACTATCTCTTTTTATTTTGAGAACTCCTATTAATAATTTATTATTATTTATTTTTTTTATAGTTTTTTAAGAGATTTATTGAAAGATTACCAATGTGGATGCTCTTACTTCCCTAATATTATGTTATTTGGTCGTTAGGTAGCTTTTTCGAAAAACCATATATATTGCCCAACTTACTTAGGCCATATTTATCGGTTCACTTTTGCTCGTCCTTAGTCCACCTAGAAAAAAAAAATCAGAAATGAATTAAAATGTTGGGACTGACCTTAAATAAGGACGTCCTTACATTGTCCTTAGCACGTGTCGTCTGCCCATTGACATAACATTTCCCTTATGTCTAAAAATAATATTAAATAATAATAAGGACAAATATTTTGTCCTAACCGATAAATATGGTCTTACTTCAACACTTTTCCAACTACGTTTTAGTCCACGTAGTATAACTATTGTATTGTAGGCTGAAAACAATAACATCAGATTCCAAAGCATGCTTTTACCTGTTGGGTTGCCGCTTGGAATCGTCTGCAAACTCATGATAGACTCAGAAATTGGGGATGCCCATTTCCTCCTACTTGTGTTCAATGCAATCATGATGAAGAAACTCAGGATCATCTTTTCTTCGAATGTGAATTCAGCACAGAAATTTGGTCCTAGCTACTTCACCACAAGAGCTCATGTAATTCCTCCTGCTCAATTCTCTCACTGCCTTAAATGGTTACAGTCGGTCTGAACAAACTAATTTTTGTTTTTTGTTTTTTTTATCCAAATTTTAATATTTTTCTTATAACATATTTAAAATAAAATTATTATAATTATACATGGAATGAGATTTCTCATAAAATATGATTTATCAAATTTTTGGTGAACGATATTTTTTATTATATATAATATGAAACTATCGTTTTAAAAATTTAACAATAAAATCTATTAAATTTGTAAAAATAAATATATTGGTCAGGCCCACTATCATTTCCAACGAAATCCTTGTTTACGAACATGGATTATTTGTTACGGAGACAGCCTACACATGCTCATAGTGAGTCTTTTCCTTGGATATTATGGTATATATGGAAGGCTCGGAATGCAAAAGTATTCGAGAATGTGGATGAGAATCCTCAGAATATCATACGGTTAGCTGACGCGGAAGCGGTGGCATGAGTGCATAATATTTTTATTCATGTTCAATACCTTAAAAAAATATGCAAGAAATATGTTTAATTTATAAATTTATAAGAAATACATTGCCTTATTTAATTTTACTCATAGTGCAACGACATCTGAAATTTTTACACCTACCCAAATATCTATCCTTTCTAATACAAACCATTGCGCAGTCATAACAAAAACCCATTATGCCTTGGTAACGACGAGAGTGTCTAAGATGAATGTCTTCTGAAAATTGATCAATTAACTGAACATCAATTAGAGGACTCGCTGCTGGATTGAAAGTAAAAGTTCCCTCTTCTGAACTAAGCTTTTTGGTAATTATTGACGTACCTATCAAATTTTCAAAACACATGTCAAATTATCAAATAAACTTTTTCATAAACGATTATAATATCCTATATATGATCTTAATAGAACAAATATAAAAATACCTGACGAAACAAGAACTATAAGAGTGAAAAACAAAATTTTTGTCTTCATTTTTGAATAGAAATTCATTAATATCTGAGAAACAATATTTTTTGCTGTTATTTTTTTATGTGATTACTAAAGCAATATAGTGTCATATTTATATGTTTCAAAACGCAAATATGTTACAACATAGTTAATGATCTAATTAGCGTTTTATTTTGTTATAAATGAAATTAAGTAAATCTTTCTGTTTTAAAATCTAATTTTTGTTTTTTTTTTAAAATTTTCATATATTTCTTATAACATATTTGAATAATTATACATGGAAGGAAAATTCTCATAAAATAAGATCTATCAAAGTTTTGGTGAACGAGATTTTTTTCATTATATATAATGTGAAACTATCATTCTAAAAATTTAACAATAAAATTTACGAAATTTGTAAAACAAAATAATGTATTGCTGAGCATGTGTATCATAAAAGTGTAATTAATTAATATATTAAAAATATAAACTAATTAATTTATAATTTGTTGACGGAACATCTTATTTTGTTTTTATCTTTTATTTTTATTTTTTACAAGGATTATTAAATTTTAAATTTTAAACCTACGTATACGCGGGTCCTAATCTTGCACATAACATATTACACTTAAAATAAAAATTCAACACATCTCAAATTATAACTTCGACAAATATATTTTTATATAAAAAAAAATATATAAAACAAAACAAAATGATAAATGATAAGTCCACTGATGGACATGCACCATCACACCTGGGATCGAGTCCCGCTCCGTACAATTTGTAGGGATTAGCCTAATGGATCGGCCAGTTGTGGTCCAAGGTTGACAAAATATATATATATACAATAATCAGTTAAAAAAATCATCCGCTCTCATAAAATATTAAAACCATATAATTTTTTATATAAAATAAAACTGTTAACATATCTTAAATTTTTAAATTTACAAATACATATTATTGAAGAAAAAACTAAACATTAAAACAATATATTATCCTTAAAATGTCTGTTATCAATTTGTCGCAAATTAGTAGATGCATTGTTTTATCACTTCTACTTTTTAAACATGAAAAGTTGATTTTATCTATATAAAAATGATATTAAGAATTTGTCCCAAATAAGAGTTTTTGGCGAAAAGGCGACTTATTAATTTCCATGTTTTGTATGATTATTTTGTTTATAAGTGTATACATTTTATATTTATATTTCTTATTGATAAATACAAAATGTTTTATATCACATTCTTGTCTTTTTTTTCCTAAACTAACAAAGTGAAAATGTATTGTTTTATTTATAAATCGATTAATAAATTTTTATAAATCTTAAAAAATAATTTAAAACACAAATTACAACAGATTGTTTATAATTTGTAGAATGCATGTTTTTTTTTTAAAAAAAAAAAGATAACAAGCAATTGACTGCAGTTTAAAATATTTTATATATTTAATTTCTTTCAAAATTGACAGCCTACACATGCTCATAGTGAGTCTTTTCCTTGGATATTATGGTATATATGGAAGGCTCGGAATGCAAAAGTATTAGAGAATGTGGATGAGAATCCTCAGGATATCATACGGTTAGCTGACGCAGAAGAGGTGGCATGAGTGCATAATATTTTTATTCATGTTCAATACCTTAAAAAAATATGCAAGAAATATGTTTAATTTATAAATTTATAAGAAATACATTGCCTTATTTAATTTTACTCATAGTGCAACGACATCTGAAATTTTTACACCTACCCAAATATCTATCCGTTCTAATACAAACCATTGCGCAGTCATAACAAAAACCCATTATGCCTTGGTAACGGCGAGAGTGTCTAAGATGAATGTCTTCTGAAAATTGATCAATTAACTGAACATCAATTAGAGGACTCGCTGCTGGATTGAAAGTAAAAGCTCCCTCTTCTGAACTAAGCTTTTTGGTAATTATTGACGTACCTATCAAATTTTCAAAACACATGTCAAATTATCAAATAAACTTTTTCATAAACGATTATAATATCCTATATATGATCTTAATAGAACAAATATAAAAATACCTGACGAAACAAGAAATATAAGAGTGAAAAACAAAATTTTTGTCTTCATTTCTAAATAGAAATTCATTAATATCTGAGAAACAATATTTTTTGTTATTATTTTTTTATGTGATTACTAAAGCAATATAGTGTCATATTTATATGTTTCAAAACGCAAATATGTTACAACATAGTTAATGATCTAATTAGCGTTTTATTTTGTTGTAAATGAAATTAAGTAAATCTTTCTGTTTTAAAATCTAATTTTTGTTTTTTTTTTCAAAATTTTCATATATTTCTTATAACATATTTGAAATAAAATTATTATAATTATACATGGAAGGAAAATTCTCATAAAATAAGATCTATCAAAGTTTTGGTGAACGAGATTTTTTTCATTATATATAATGTGAAACTATCATTCTAAAAATTTAACAATAAAATTTACGAAATTTGTAAAACAAAATAATGTATTGCTGAACATGTGTATCATAAAGGTGTAATTAATTAATATATTAAAAATATAAACTAATTAATTTATAATTTGTTGACGGAACATCTTATTTTGTTTTTATCTTTTATTTTTATTTTTTACAAGGATTATTAAATTTTAAATTTTAAACCTACGTATACGCGGGTCCTAATCTTGCATATAACATATTACACTTAAAAATAAAAATTCAACACATCTCAAATTATAACTTCGACAAATATATTTTTATATAAAAAAAAATATATAAAACAAAACAAAATGATAAATGATAAGTCCACTGATGGACAGGCACCATCACACCTGGGATCGAGTCCCACTCCGTACAATTTGTAGGGATTAGCCTAATGGATCGGCCAGTTGTGGTCCAAGGTTGACAAAAAAAATATGGAAGGCTCGGAATGCTCATGCTCATAGTGAGTCTTTTCGAATTGAATATACTAATTTGCGAAAAAGACATTGTTGTGGTGGTTTTGGGAGGTGAAAGGAGGCTGTAAAAAGATCTCAAGGTGTAAAAAGATCTCTATAAACTATATCATGTTTCATTAAGTATCTCGAGCCAAAGGCCAGATACAAGGATTGTCGTCTCAATGAATCCGTTTTCCCAACACTGGGTGGAGAGACTAACAAGCTGGTCAAAGGTCTTACATGGAATCAAACATCCTTCACATGGCAAGATCCTCAAACTCCATCAGAGATCCAAAAGACTATATATCTGCAAAAGCTAGCTAAAACAGTTGCCAAGATTCCTATAATGACCCAAAAAAAGTAATAAAATCGTACATGCCAGCTTGTAATGCACCAGTACGTGTTGATGTTCACAAGGAACACAATCAAGTTGCTACAGAGGCTACATTATGTAAGAAACGTGGTAGACCCAAAAGGTTCCAAAGACAAGAACCCTCGGAAATCAAATAAAGGTGCAAGGGAAACTGAGAAGGTTCAAGAAACCATAGACATGGTCGGCTAATAGACATAACCCTAAGGTACCAATCAATGAGGTTTGGGATGCCAAACCTCAAAGTCCTCAAGGTGTAAAAAGATCTCTATAAACTATATCATGTCTAGAATACAATGGAACCGAAAAGATGTCGACATCAATGATAATATATTTGCGCACAAGGTAGCAACTGAAATGAATGAGGATCAGGAGCCCACGTCTATACTAGAGTGCACTCAAAGACCTGATTGATTAAAATGGTACAAGACCATAAAACGTGGAGCTAAGAATCATTAAGAAGAGGAATGTGTTTGGTCCAATACGAAAGACACTATTTAATGTAAAGCCAATGGGAAAAATGAGTCTTTGTGATTGTGTGAAATAAATATAGTGAAAGCGTGATATAGCAGACACGGCTTGTCGCACAAGGATTCACACAAAGACCAAAAATAGAGGAGATATACTCCCTTGTGGTGGATGCTAAGACATTTAAATTTTTGCTAAGTCTGGCTATATAAAAGAGAAAGTCTTGATTTGCGGCTAATGGATGTAATGCCTGCATATTTATATAAGTCCACTAGATAATATATGAGATTACCAGAGGGTATTGAGCTCAAAGATAAGAAAGATTCTCGAGAACAACACTGCATAAGGCTGGACAAATCTTTTCATGGACTTAGACTAAGTGGGCGTATGGAAGGTTATAAATTATCCCATCAGTCCATGTATTCATAAAGAGGTTTGCAAACAAAGGATTTGTAATCATAGCAGTGTATATGAATGATTTAAACCTCTGGATAATCGACCAAACAGTTGAGTATGTTTAGGGATTACAACCTGAGTACGTGAATAATGGAATCCTTGTGCATCAAATGGCATACACTGAAAGAGTACTCAAGGAGATTTAATAAGGATCAGACCCGCCAATTGACCAGGCCCAATGGTGGTGACTGGTGAAAAGCCTCACATTGGATAGTGATCCATTCAGTCCGTAAATGCCATACCTCAGTGCCATAGGAGTTCTAATGAATTTGGCTAGACACACTAGACCAAACATTTGTTTTGCCGTAAGTCTCCTGTCTAAATTTAGTTCATTATCAACCCAAAGGCACTGGAAAGGTTTAAAGGAAGGTTTGGTTAAGTTTTAAAGTCTATTCTTTCTCCGTTGTTTACTTGGGTTTTATTCTATACTGATCTAACCAAAGAAGGTCCAGTTTGCTTTGGTTTAGTTTGATTTGCTGATGCAGGTTATTCATAAGATCAGATTATGGCATGGTCAATGAATAGGAACTACGTGTGGCTTGATCCCTTCTAAGGGAATGTAGGCAGTCTTCCTTAAGGCGCAACTACTACTACATCAAAGACCATCATACTTGAAGACAACGCAACCTATATTGCTCAACTCAAGGACGGCTACATTAAGAGAGACCGGACGAATCATATTCTGCCAAAGTTCTTCTTCACTCATAAATTACAGAAGGACGGTCAGGTCAAAGTTCAACAGATCCGGTTAAGTGAGAATTCAGCCGACCTATTCACCAAATCATTGTCGACTTCAACATTCCGGAAGCTCATTCATCAGATCGGGATGCGCAGACTTAAAGATCTACAGTGATGCTCAAATCAGAGGGAGTAATGCGTATTGTACTCTTTTTCCTTCACCATGGTTTTGTCCCACTGGATTTTTCTGGTAAGGTTTTAATGAGGCAACATTCCCCAGCGTATTATAGAGATCCCGGTTTAGTATCGGGCACGGTTATGTCTTTCAAAGGGGAGTGTTATAAACCATATGGATGGACTCCATAACCGGCCCATGGCCCATTAGGGTTTTCTTTTATTCTCTGTATCCCGCTATTACTCTTGTATATATATCTCTTATTTGATTAATGAGTGAGTCAGTTCACAACATTTATTACATTAATTGCCACTCTATTAAATATTATGGAGATGTTTAATTGAAATTAAAAAGGGTAAATTGGAGATTAATATTTTTTTTGTCAACATTTAGGCCACTGGCCGGCCCATTAACCTAATTTCTACAATTAAATTGTAGAGTCGGAGACTCGATCCCTGGTGTGATGGTGTCTGTCTTATGTGGACTTATCATTTGCCACTAGACCAAGATCACTTCACAATTGGAGATTAATAATTGAAATCAAAATCAAAATCAAAATCAATTTAAAGAAATAAATGATTTTCTCCCTCCTCTATGAACAAACTTAATTCTTTTAATTATTTCAAAGATTTTATTAATAATTCACCTATCATATTTGTTTGATAATATTTTATTAATATTTGAATTGAATCAATACATAGTTCATATAATAAATACAAAATCAAGATTTTGATTCGTATATGTTGTGGTTTGAATTTTTTTAAACGGACATATTTGACTCAAATATGATAAATAATCACTTAAGAAAAATGTTAACAATAATTGCATTAGACCATAAAGATCAACGTGTTGATGAAATCAAATTTTTGTATTATGATATACAAATTGATCATGTTACTATAAAAATTTCGTATTATGATTTTTTAAAAACGACATACTTTACCCAAATATGATAAATAATCACTTAAAAAAAATGTTAACAAAAAGATATATTTATGGGAAGTCTTTAGATCGTCGCTAGGAGTTGCCTAAATTTCGCTTCTAGTTAATTGAATTAAACTACTTTAGAAAGATTATAAAAAATTATTCATTTTGATCAACAAAGGCAACGTTAATTTGTTGTCAATAATTACGCTATGTACTTTATACGGCACACATAAGATTATAAGATATAAACACATAACACGAATACCGAATATAATCAATTGAAAAGTGGCATTGTTGTTGGCAGAAGAGGATACAAAAGTGTCAAAGTTGCTGTTTTTAAGACTTTTTGTCCAATTCTCAAAAAAACTTTTTGTATATAAAAAGAACAACACTCGTGTTACCATGATTGTTGGGATTAAGATAATCTTATTAAGCTCTCTTACAGCTTCCAAAAGACACTAGTATTAGTGTCAAATTAAACATACACTAATACATGAAGAAACTATTTAATCAAAAGTGGTCTCTCTTGTCGGCCAATTGACATCATCTTTCCTAAACCAAACAACTAGGCAGCCTCATTGATCTTCTCTTATATACAATCATCTCTCTCTCTCAGTAATCACTTGATCATCTTTGTATCAATCTTCACAAGACGGTTAAGATGACATCGTTTGTTTGGTGCAGACAAATGTGTATGTTCTTGGCTCTTTTCTCATTCCTTCTACTTGTGACAGAGGCTTCAAGATTTCCTCAAGTCCACTGGGAACAAATGCTTCCAAAGAAGTTACCAATCCCTTCTTCTTCTCCTTCTAAAGGCACCAATTCTATCAGCAAATCGTCTTCGACTTCTTCCCTAAATACCAATTCCTTTAGTTCCTTTACATCTGATGGAAAAGTTTAGCTTAATTCTTTGGGAGATCATTCACTCTGCTGACTTATATCGAGGAGCGGAAACGGGAAAGGGAAAGGACAGCATATGTTCCTTTTGCTTGCAGCTCTTACTGACCTTACAATACTATCAAATTAGCTCCATTGGAGATTGTTGTCAAGGAGAGAAAGAGAAGTCTTATTATCTACATATTCTTCTCTCAGATTTTATTAATTTCACTGCGGAAACCGTAGAAGCATAGAGTAGATATGTCAATCTATGTATGTATATCACCTTCATTGTCCTGAAAATGTAATCCCTTGTAATTGTTTATAGAATTCTTATATGACTAATAGTCTAATTTCTTTTGTTGTAATGTAAAACTTTTATTCCAACAAAGGAAAAAAATAAAAACTTTTTTACAACTAATTATTGCTTAGTGAAAGTAGAAAGTTTTTGAAGTGAGATAAATAAAGAAAAAGAGTCCTCTGTTTCGTTCTACTTAATCCGATGGACTCTCACAATTCATCTTTGGATGCTTCTCCTTTGATCTGTTCACCTGCTGCAGATTCTGCTGTGTCACGGTTGGTACGAATGAAGCTATAAATGTTTTCCTTTGATCTATCTCCTTGGTACTGAATTATCACTCCCTTCGCAGATTTGAAGTACAATGTTGGGTAATCTTTTACTTCAAATTTGGCAACTGGATAGTCATTTGATGTTGCATCCTGTAGATGTTTTGATCAACTAAACAGCTCAACATTTTCACTCATCCTCAGCTAGAAGCCCTTATGGATTGGTTTCATATAGATGAGAATCAAATATATAATAAAGTCTTACGAGTTTAGCAATGACAACATTTGTGTCGGTATGTAGTGAGAGCGCGATTTCGTCCAAGATTTGAGCTATCTTCTTGCAATGTCCACACCAAGGCGCATAGAACTGAATCAGGACTGCATTAAAAAAAAAAAAAACTCATTACAGCAAATTCATTATCCTTCAAATCAAAATCGATGCTCGATTTGGAACTTGATATACATATATTCTCGACGATAGAGCATTGTTAAAAAAAAAAAAAAAAATACCATTCTTTGGCGAGTTGAGAACCATGTCTTCAAAGTTGTTACCAACAACTACTTTCACAGGCTCGTTGTTATCCTTAGGGATAGGTTCAGATTTCCTAAATGCTGAAACTTTTCCATCCTGTAGTATTATTTTCACACAACTAAGAAAATCATCTACATGAAAAGCTCATTGCAAAAAAAAATATAATGCTCAAGGTAAGCATAACCATTGAGAATTTCAAGCCGCGGTATGTTAGGCTAACGAATTATGATCACCTTGAAGTCCTTCACCCACGATGCGAGCTGATCAGGTTCAAGATTAGGTTTCATGTACTTATCCCCATCTTTCTTTTGAATAATGATTAGTGGTGCTTGGTCACTTCTTAGTCCAAAATACTGGCAGCAATCAAAATAATTCAATGTCGTCGAAAATTTCGAAAAAAGTGGACTAATTAAGAAATAACAAGAATTAGTCTATAGGAAACAATCATTGTATTCCTCTAACTTTCATTTTATATGATATTAACATTCATAGCAAAAAAAAATAACAAGAAGAGGTCAAGACATGTAAACCATTGACCTGAAATGCCCCTTGATTATTCTCAGAATCTCCCAATAAGAAGCCAATTCCATCTCCCTTATACAGCTCAGCCACTTCACGGAACTTGGTCCGGAATGAATCAGCTAATTCCCCACTGAAGTTCATGAAAAGCATGGCCTACAATTTTAAAAAGTACTTGATGATTTACTATATCACACATGAATCATACTTGCACCCGACCAAATGAGTGAATGACACATGATACATACTAAGAACATGAGGTTAATAAGCTAGTCCAAATTAAAGGAGAGAAAACATATAATATATTGCCTTTGAGTTTGGCGAGTTAAAGAATTTTGTGACATATGGATAGTTATTTGGGTCTTTGTCAAAGACAGTGACAATTGGAATGCTAGCTTCTTCTATAAACTTCTCCATGGCTTCCACTTTAAAGTCCTACAAGTGTGAAATGTAATATGTCAAAGACAATAACAATGAGTAGATAGTAGATAACATAATTTACTTTTCAACATTACCTTGAAGTCAACATAGAGTTCATCAAAGGGTTTAAATAGCCTAAGCAAAGGTCTAGTGTCATAAGACTCCCCGCGCGGAAGATGTTTGACATCCAACGTATGGCCGAATTCATAGTCCGAACTTAATTTCTCAGCAAGCTCCATAAAATTTTCAAACTCCTCACCCGAAAATTCATGGAACACTCCAACCTACAAACCCACAAATAAACTAGTGAAGCTTTTGAGCAATTTTTAAATATGAGAAGAAAAAACGAAGCCATACAACAACGATTTTCTTATCATCGATAAGGCGAGAAGCATCTTCAGCTGATTTAATTTCTAAAGAAGCAGAGCCACTTAGCTTCTTGACATAATCAACAATGCCTTGTGCATCACGAGGACCTTTATAGTCTTGAATAACTTTGCCTCCGTCTCTAAAAACTTTGAGAGTAGGGTAAGCTTTGATCTCATATTGGCTTGCGATCCTTCTGTTCACTTCATTGCTTGAATCCACTTTAGCAAGAGGAATTGGTGGATCATGGCTACTCAAGATTGAAGCAGCCTTCTCATACTACCAAACAAATGCAATACCATTATATTATCTGGGGAGACAATGTATCCAAATAGTGGATGTACAAAAATTTACCTCGGGAGAAAGAGTTTTACAGTGGCCACACCTAAAGAGTGACATGGTCAGTATAACTCAAGGAAAGAACCAACCAATTCGTACTTATGAACAACTAGTATTTAAGAAATATTGATCAACTACTAAAGTCTTTAATTCAGAATTTCCTCACCCATCACATGAAAAAAACATGCCAATATAATTTCCAATTCGAACAATCCGTCCGGATTTTTTTTAACTTTTTTTTTTAAAATAAAATAGGACAATTTTCAAAAATACCACTAAAATGAGTTTTTGTTCCTAAAATAGTATTATTAGATTTATTTCTCAAAAATATCACTAACATATATATTTTCTAAAAATACCATAAAACTAAACTTTAAACATTCAAAACTAAATCATAAACCGTAAAAATTAAACACTAAACACAAAATACTAAACCCAAACCAAAAATTTTAAAGTATAAATCTTTGAAAATCGGTTTTAGTATTTGTGGTATTTTTGCATTAAAAGTTTATTGTGGTATTTTTAGAAAATGAAACTAATAATAATATTTTTAAAACAAAAACTTAATTTAGTGATATTTTAGGATATTACTCTAAAATTTACTTTATTTAACCAATACACCTACATCTTTGTCCTCGAAATAATGTTTTTTCTTGTAGTTTAAGATTAAAATGCCAATGTCACTTGAAATTGAACAAAATCAAGTAAGAGACATTCCAAAACCAAAAGAACCACATAATCGAAAATCGAAAAATAGATGAATCTGTAGCCTACCAAGGCGCATAGAACTCAACGACGATGAACCTTTGTCTACTGACGACAGCACTGAAGTTGGCAGACCCAAGCGTCAATACAAACTCTTTAGCTACGATAGGAGACACCAAGAGGTAGAAAATTAAGCCGTAGAACCACATGCTTCGATTTTGCCACCACACTAAGTCTCTGCATGTGTATTTCTATTTGTATGCGGTCATGTTCACGTGAAGAAGCTGCATGAATATTTCGAGTATTTCTATTTGTGTGCGGTGTTCTTGTGAGTTATTAAGAAGCTTTATGACTTTCGAAACTAATATATACAGATACAACGAGACGTGTGTGCTTAACTAATCATGTCTGGAAAATATATATTGGGAACATCCGTTAACGTCTACGCTTAGATTACTTACCAATTTGGAGAAATTGGAAGAATATTTGACCTCGACTAAAAAAAAATTTCAACAATTTCTATAGGAACATAAAAAAAAAACAAGCGTTTCATTTGTATTTTGAAGTTTTGAACCATTATTAGTAACAACTAACAATTATGTTGATGAAATTATTTTATTCAACATTAATCATTTTTTACTTACGATATATTTCATTTTTGAGATCATATAGATTTAAAGATTTTAGAATTTTTTTCTGTACGATTCGTTGAGAAATATAGAGAAATTCATCAAAATAATACATTTTCAATTTGTTTTACGAAAAATAACATTGTTATTTTATTTTTTTAAAAATACCGCTAAAGTTTAATTTGTATTAAAAAAATACCATAAAAATATAAAAAAAAATTCAATGGTGTAAAATTTAAATTTTTTGGTTTGAGTTAACTATTTTACATTTAGAGTATAGTTTCTAGAGGATACGGTTTAGTGTTTAAAGGGGTGATTGATAAGGAACTGTGAAGACTTTTACTTTATTTTATAGTCTCTACAGCTTTTTTTTATCCAATCATGTTTTTACTTTATTTTTCATTTTTAAAGTCTTAACAGTCTAACTGTTTTCTTTTTTCATTTTCCTTTGTTTTTTTTTAAAGTCTCATAAACAAGACTTTTTCAAAGACTGTACGTATCTCTCAGATTTTTCACCCCTAACTAATAGTTCATTTATTGATTTATAAATAAATTTTGATTTGAACCAAAAAATATCTCAACCATTATTGATATAAAAAATTAAAACAAATAAAAAATATACTAAAAACAAATTAAAAAAACATTAACAAAATAAGTAACGAAAATTATTAGTAAGAATCTTTCAAAAACAAACAAAAAAATAATTACTTTAAACTATATCAATACAAAAAACATTCAGAACAAAAATAAAATAATAATCAAATCAGAAACTATTTTTCAAATATTAACATTATAAATAATTAAATTTAATAATTAAATTTAAAGTGTTTACAGTTTTTAATTACCAATCAGACTTTTAAAAAATATTTAAAGTTACAGTCACAGTTTTTACAGCCAAAATTTCTACAGGCAAAAGTTTACAGCGACAACCTAAAGTTACAGTCCTTACCAATCGGCCCCTAAGATTTAGATTTTAGTTTTGAAAGTTGAATGTTTAGTTTTAGTTTTGTAGTTTTTTGAAAAATTATATATTTTAGTGGTATATTTGTAAAATAAAACTAATAAAAGTATTTTTAGAAAATAAACTCATTTTAGAAGTATTTATGAGAATTGCTCAGAAATATATTAATATAAACGTATATATTACATTTTTTCTATAAAATGTCATAAAATCAATATAAAATTATCTCTATTTCATTATAAGTGATTGTATAGAATTTTCTTTGGACAATTTTCTAAAATAACATTGTTTTTGTTTTTACTATTCGAGGCAAAAATTTTGTTTTATGACCATTTGAAAAAAGTGAGTCAACGGGATCTCGGAAGCCTTCAAAAGAAGGCCATAACGTCCTCACTTCTGTCCATTGTTTGAGATGCATGCACTCTTACGCGAAAGGTTTGCTTTAGCTTTAATTCTAGACAAAATTTGTATGGGGTTTTCGGATTATCGCTTCCGCAATTTATCACAAGAAAAACATCAACAAGGCCAAAACCATTATGACAATTCCACCATGACAAAACGATCAAATACTTTTGGCTAAACAAAATCAACCAAATTGTACCGCAAAATCCTTTGAACAGTCACAAACATTGTCCAAAAGATATCTCGAAAAGTTCTCCGACAACTTTCTCAAATGTTGCTTCTCAACATCACCCTTTCTTTGACATTATTGAACTAAGTTTTCCTAAAATCACAAGTCCTGCTTAAAAGAGGTAAACCCAGAGGAACAAAAAAAACATGAACATTTGGAATTTTGATTTGATGGCAGCAAAATATGTATTAATAAGAAGAAGAAAGCTTACATGACGAGTAAAATTAGGTGCCTCATTAGATAACGATTCCCTACAAAAAAAGATTCAAATTAATCAGTTCTTAATTCCCTAAAAATTAATCAATGGAGACTCAACGATTAGATAATGGTTCTAACACGATTATCAACTACTTATAAAGGATAAAGAAACCAATCGGTATTCTTTAGATTTTCGTATAGCTTTTGCTTTGTTATATAGACCAAGCGATCGATTTTAATGTCTTGTTAAGGACATCTTGTTCCCTCTCAAGGACATCTTGTTCCCTCTCGTCATAAGTAGAAAACGATAATGGTTTTGATGATAGGAATATAAGAACTGCAAACCTCAGGAGGGTTAAATTTGGCTCCAAGATTGCTGAGTTTCGCATGGGCTACAGCGTAATCTTTGAAGAATGCATCCTGATCTGCAGCATACTTCTCGGCATAGACCTGCAATTACATTGCAGTTCTAGTTTTAAAGAGGCAAAGACTCGGCAAGTTTCTTAGTATCGATATGTTTCAACCTCAGTTTGTGTTACCTTGAAAGAAGGATCTTCAAAGATAGCAGCATCAGTTGGTAAGACAAGGAGATCTTCATCTCTCTTTTCCTTGATTTCCTGTTACAGTTATAATTAAATTAATAGACATCAAAAAGGCGAAAAAAAGGAAGACATTCATTACAAAGAGTAAAAGAAAGAGTTAAGTTCTGAAACGCAAGTCACAACCTTGAAGTAAGAATTGTCAAACTTCAGCCACTCGGGTGTCCATGATTGTCCTCCTGGTGCCCCCGGTCCTTCTTTCTATAATACGAAA